>AP025372.1:11297767-12497767 GCA_030295005.1 Cephonodes hylas | reverse complement strand
TAATATTGTTCATTCTTAATTATGTATTTTTTTTAGAACCCACGGTAAGTATAGTATCGTGAGTATCAAAACAAGATACTTAGCCCGAAATCCTGTTATCATGGCGTTAAAAAACAATTTTTCATAACGGAATCTCATTTGTATACATTTCACAAACCTTTCCGATAGTTTATATTTCAGTTTTAACAAAAAAACATTATCTACTTTTATGAAAAAGGGGAGTCCTTATATTTATTTATTAGTACTTCTATAGTAAAAGTGCATTTAATGCCAGAGACATTATTTTGACTCTGACTTTAAGTGGTGTAGAGATGAAAGACGACTGAGCATAAATAAACTTATTATTTATAAAATATGCTAATGCGCAATTTTAGTTCACATACGTACAATAAAATTTTAAATAACGTGCCTCATAACATAAGATAAAAAAGCTAAACCAAAAACTTTCAGTGAATAAAAACAGTAATCACAGTAAACCACACAGAAGCAAAAACAAGCAATCAGAACTAAAATATTCCACTCCAATTATATTCTCTAGCACAATTAACGTTTTAAAGAATATAAAAAGTAAGTCCTTTAACTAGACTTCGAAAAACACTTTGATGTTCTGTATGGACTTTTTAATTTAATAATTACGAGAGCAAAATGAAGTACATTTTCCAATACATTTTTAATATGAGAAATTTGCATAAAACTCTCACGCTTTAGATAAAATACGGTGCGAAAATTTATAATCGGAATTTTAATGGAGTTTTTGAACAAAAAATATTATAAATATAAATGTGTTTGAGCATGTACCGAGGGCGCTCTTATCCATTATACGATTTCATTAAATATAAATAAATATACACCCAACAGTCACATACATAGCTCTGACCCCACACTAGGTTACAAGACCTGTGTCGTGGGTATCAGACACTACGAGAGACTTTTTCGGTCTCACAAACACCCAGACCCGAAACAAATATTTGTGGTTCACACAAACATTTGTCTCGGTGCGGGGATCGAACCCGCAGCCTCTCGTTTCGCAAGCTGATGTCTAGCCAACTGCGCCACGGGGGCTGTCAAATACCTGCCCATATACGTTTTTTTAGGTTTTTTCTAGACAACCATCAGTCTTAAATCAATGTGGTTTGTATGGAAAACGTAATTTTTCTTTTTTTTGTCAGAAATTTCTTTAATTCCTGACGGTCTGTAATCCCTTAACTATAACTTTCGTATCCGATCATGTTCTAAATACACCCGATATACAACTTGACGGTAAGTAATAACATATATACATACATTTCAATTTCGAAACATGTTTCAACCCGCCATCTTGCCACGTTTACGGCACTATAAAATCTAGATTTCCAGTCCTGGAATAAATGATACGGGATATATAGTGTGGTAGTGAGAAGGCCGGCGCTCCCAGGGGAACTTGAGCAGGGAATTGCCCCGGGTTTATGACTCGAAGGAATTTTCCGGGAACACCAATCGGGATATTTGCGGAGCATTGGGCGAGTGTTAGTCAGCACATTGTCGTGTTGGGTTCAAATTGTTACGTCGAACAAAGCAGGGTAAGTGATGGGTTTTTTGCCGTCGCAAATTGTCTTGTGGAAGTTTTCAGGACATTTTGTAGTAATTAAAATCCATGTATTATAATGCTTATCTGTTATTACAAAGCAGAAGAGTTTTTTGTTTGCTTGAATGAGAACGAAAGAGGAGCAATGAAAAAAGTGAAATAAACGGACGGATAATATTCATTTTGCAATTGTACAGAAAAATTTATGAATTATGGACAATACTTTGAGGAAATGTAAGATCTGATTGAATTGCATAAAAAACCTGGAATTGCTCTTATTTTTGTCATTAACGTATCATTTTATAGTATTATATTTTTTGTTAAATACAGCATGAATTTTATTGTTTGATTATACATGTATAATTAACTTTTATGTATGTGTCGGAGTGGGTATGATTGGTGAATAATCTCGCTCCTCAACAGGAATATTTCCTCCATTTGATTCGTCCATTTTTGGTGCTACAAGCAGAGTGACGTTCCTTCCGAATTGCAGAACGGAAGTGTCTGAATGAGCTTGTGCTTGTGCTTATATAGCGAGAATCCCCTCTTAGCGACTTACCCTTTCCAATACCACTACTACTTTTAGTCAAATCAGCAACTTATTTTAATGCAATTTTAAAGAACAGTTCATTATATTAAAATGAATGAAGGTAGTTAATTCTGAACAATATTAACATATTTCAATCACTCCGACATATGTTATCATGTACACATAATGGAGAAATGTACAGAGATGGCAACGAGGCAAATTTTTTTGCGATACCAAACATTTGTTTCTTCCCGGCGTTTGTTTGATAAAAGTCTCTCAACAGAACTATACGTTTCAATTTTAGCGCTTAATATAGCCATAAATAGAACCAAAGACTGTAAAATTAAATTAAATAAGTAAAACTAACTTTAGCTATAGAACTAAATCAAAAGGCAAGAAGTAAGAAGTATTAAATGGCTTAGAATATCCTATAGCCCACATTTTAATCGCAATCTGTCCGAAACTTATTCGTGTAACCGTAGACTTTATGAAACTCTTTGAAACTTCAGTTCTCTCCCTTTTGTCTGGAAGGTTTCTCTATCGTATCATTTACTTTCAAATACAGATGGTCTGGAGGTTAAAAATGTCGGCCCGATTATTTATATGAAAATTTTATAGCGATTTATCACAAATATGTTTTATATTCGTAACTTCGTATTATTTTTTTAATGTTAGTTTATTCAAGGTCAAGTCCCACGACTTAATATATATCACCGGTTGCAAGTTCAAACCCCAGACACATACCTCTGAATTTTCGTTATAACGCGTAAATTCAAAAGAAATTATCACGGTTTTTTTACGTATTATAAGATTTTTTTAGGCTTTTTCTGCCGCGCCATACTAGGCCAGCATGGTGAATTGAGATCTCAACTTTCTTATTTATTGAAGAGGAAAAGATAGCAAGAGCAACAGCCCAGTAATAAACCGTATATAGATTTATATACTCAATTAGCTTACGATATAAAAATCATTTTATGTAATTAATTACAAAAACAAATCCATAAAATAGTAGTCTATTTTATACTTAATCAGAAAAAGCATAATAAAATAGGTTGATAAATAATAATAAAATACACGATACATTGGAACGATATGCTGGCTCACGATAAATCACATTTTGACAACAGCATGATCAAGTTAAATATATTGGAAAAGTTTGTATGCGACTTAATAATATTTCATGTTGTTAAATTCTAGACGAAATTGGAGTGGCCCACTTGATGTCGATGCCTCGGTACCTATAAGTAATGATTTTATAAAATTTTCGGATAATGAAATACTCATTAGAATTCTTATAAGTTTATACATGTGTACAAATGTAAACATGTGTCTATATTCTTAGATTTATTAATTGTCCTTTTCGCTTGGTGGCTTTCATGTGATAAGCGATCCAAAAGTCTAAGGTTCTATTCAGAAACCATACTAAAGAATACTGAAGAACCTTTAATGTGCCCTTTTATATTTGAATGTGAAATTACTCGCAAACCGCTTTCGTTTTTATTTTGTAGCAGATGATGGTATCATGACGAGACACACAGCATTTTTAAATAGTATAATAAGTGAGTAGTAAAGATAACCTACTACTAACATATAAAATAACATATATTGTTGGATAGTGGGATTGCGGTTGCTTCCACTTCGGCTTAATTATTCTGTAGCCAAGGTGCTACGGCGTAGCGCTACGTTACCGCGTATCAGATCTACACATATTTACATATATATGTGTGTGATAAGATCTGCAGTTAAATTCATGTTATCAATCATTATAACTTGAAATCAAATATGATTTAATTATGATATTAATGTAGTTCAATAATTTAATTTTTACATGATATAAACCAGTAAATTATTGATTTTATTAAGTATGTAGGAAAATATAGTAAAAAAAATTCAGAGGTTTCTCGACATATAATAAATAATAAATAAAAACACCCAACAGTCACATACATATGTAGCTCTGACCCCACACTAGGTTACGAGACCTGTGTCGTGGGTATCAGACACTACGAGAGAATTTTTCGGTCTCACAAACACCCAGACCCGAAGCAAATATTTGTGGATCACACAAACATTTGTCTCGGTGCGGGGATCGAACCCGCGGCCGCTCGTTTCGCAAGCTGGTGTCTAGTCAACTACGCAAAACACTTTACACAGAGCATATATAAACTGGTCAAACTAACAAGATGAAGGTGACTTATGGCATTAACCACATTAACCGCAGAATCCCTTATTAATAATACGCGGTTAATGTTAATTGTTTGGTATGTGATTAATTTTATAAAAACTCGACAAAATAACACTACAGAGCACTCTATATAAGTAAAATACATTTTCAATATTGATGATTTAAATGTATCCTAATTTAAATTGTTGAGTTGTGTACTTTACTTTTTTAAATTTATGTATTGGTACGTAATGATTCAAACTATACCATTATAAAATATAGATTTAATCAAATTCGCAACATATTTTTTATGTGGATACTGTTGATTTCAATCATTGCAAGTTTTCCATACTTCAGTAGATTTGAGTATAATGATAATAAAATATACAATGTTAAATCCTTAAATAATCTCTTAATTGTTTTCTTTTCTTAATTATTATTGATTAAAAAAACAAGTCATACAAAAAGCCCGAGATCTTAACTTTTACATATCCTTATAGGAAATTATGAATAATAACAATTAATATATCTACTTACGTATGTGGATAGCAAGAGCTTCAACTTTTTCTTAAAACACAAATCGTAATGACCGCCAAAGGGTTTCGATAAAACGTACCTGTAACAAAATTAAACAAGACTGAAGTACCGACTTAATTGGCGTGATTTCAGTGGAAAGTTGGAGCCTGCTAAAGGGATTACCTCGCTCACCTTACAATTTCATCTGACTGTATTTCATTATAACACAACTAAATCGGGTTAAGGGACTTCTGCAAGCATTGTCAGCATTATCATCAGCCCCTGCCCCATATACAGGGTGTATTTAGACCGTGATCGAAAACTGAGGCAGGTAATAGCGAGGGTGATCACAAACCAAGTGGTGATTTTTTGACAGCCCCGTGGCCCAGTTGGCTAGACACCAGCTTGCGAAACAAGGGGCCGCGAGTTCGATCCCCGCACCGAGACAAATGTTTGTGTGATCCACAAATATTTGTTTCGGGTCTGGGTGTTTGCGAGACCGAAGTAGTTTCTGATACCCACGACACAAGACTAGTATCTTAATGTGGGGTCAGAACTATGTATGTGACTGTTGGGTGTATTAATTTATTTATATTTTAAAAATCCCGATTAAAAATAAAAATTTTGACGTATTCCATACAACCATTGGCATTAAAAGTATGTGGTTTGTATGGAAAACCTCAAAAAAATTATTTTTTGTCGGGATTTTCTTTAATGCCAGGGAGTTTGTAATCACTATCGCTATTACCTGCCTCAGTTTTCGATCACGGTCTAAATACACCCTGTATGTACTGCTGGGTACTGGATTCAACTATAACTGAGATGGTTAAGGCCTTAGTCCAACACGCTGGCATACTGCGGATTGGTGGACTGTTCACCCAAAAAACTTCTATGAAATATAGGCGTGCAGGTTACCTCACCATGTATTCCTTGATAAGTAATTTCGAAAACCCACATAACTTCAAAAAAGTTGCAATACAATTGTTTCAAAGCAGCTATTAAAATGAATAAAATTTATTTCATAGACAATCATAAAAGGAAATGTTAATGAATTAGAACAATTATGAGATACGGTAACCCCCTTTGTCCGTGGTCGCAACATGACATTACCTTACAAAGGAGAGGTCAGGCTAATAGTCCTACCCTCAGGCGAGCCGCTTGAAAGGGCATAGGGCTATAGGGCAATTGTTTGTGTATTTTTATGTGTTGGCACGGCAAAGAGGCCTGGTTTAAATGTACGTATAGAATATATAGATCAAGTCCTATGTATTTACTGTGAAAGAAAGTTATGTCTTTGTTTCCAACTCCTGCTTTACATCTTTTTCTGAATAATGTCGTTGTGGTTTCAAATTAGATTCCCTTAGTCCACATAGGGCCGATGATGAATAGATTGCGTGTCTATTATAATAAATAATAATTCTTTAGAAGACTATGTCTACGGTTTGAACTCGTGATCATCGAGATGCCTGACCGCGCGCCTAATCCTCACAGCCATCACAACTTTCTCTATTATCTGAGGATTAAAATAAAATTGACAATATGTGTAGTAGGTATTAATATGTCGAAATTTTACCCTCTACCAATTTGTCTTTATCCTAATCCTCTCAGTCGTATTGCCTCTCTCAGCCAGTAATATTACGTCATTATTACATCTCCAAATTATAGCAAATAAACGTTCATTCGATTCGATTTTAAAGTCCCATTAGGAAACATTGATCGGCGAGCCGGTCACACGAATAACCTTGACATCTTGTTGTAGGCGCTACACACTGTTGCCTAGGTTTTGACAGACATTAAGTCATAGATAACACGAGTCTAGTAAGTATATGTATTAATGAGCCATAGACATAATACACTGGAATAGGAACATGGACTGTAAAAAAGTTCGAATACCGTATCAAGACAAATGTTTGTATGATCCACAAATACTTGTTTCGGGTTTGGGTGTTTGCGGGACCTAAAAGTCTTTCGCAGTTTATGTTACTCACGACACAAGACTAGTATCTTAATGTGGGTTCAGAAGTATGTATGTGTCTGCTTGAATTATATATATATCTAGACCATGCTGGCCTAGCCCTGTTTAATCTAAACCCACTTCAATAACACTCGTACTTAAAACACGCTCGAGAAAGGTGCAAAAAGAAGAACACATTTACTCTAAACGACACTGCAGTAAACACGATTAGAAAACCGTACAAAAGTAAATATAAGTATGCTTTCTTATCGAACAGTAATTACCGGTAAAAAGCAATCGGAATACGGTTGGCATTTAAAATAGGCGCAAGTCTGCATTCAAGCATTCACACACGGTAATGGACATGCAAATCACCCTTTTTTTCATTCGATTTTCGCCCGGAATGCAGAAATTACCCGATGTAAAAAGCTATCGAAATCGTCGGAAATTGAACACGTGATGAGATTAAACGGTGCATCGAGAAAAAATCACATGCAAAATGTAAATTTTGTTCGATTGATTTTTTTAAACTGCCTAGTGTTGAGAATATGGGACCTAGAGGATATGCAAAGTATTATTGTGTTTTGCCATGGAGACATTTGCACTAGACACACATAGTCTGAGAATGTATCCGTAAACCGGCACTTAGCCCTATATTACTTGGAGCTAATACTAACTTGTGAGCGTAGAAATGCACCTCTAACTAGGGGAGACTGGGGTTGGTTGTGACATTTTTATTTCAAAATGACATATTTTTTTGTTGATTTGCTTGTTTTACCTAACTATAGGTTTATTTGATTAAGTAACTATTCAAGATTTTAATTTACAATTAATTTTATGTAGGAGGGTAATATTAAAGACACAAATGAATGAATTCTAAAATAAGAGACGTGTCACATTCAACCCCGCGCCAGGGGTTGGTTGTTACAGTATAAGGGGCAAAAAGTTACAAGACAACAAAAACGTATCATAAAAGTTTTTATTTGGAATAATAATCATAATCAGTTAATTTACTTTACTTATAACATAATTAATATTTATTCAAATTAGTCTAATGCCTCATTAAAACAAAAACATGGTTTTCTAAAATTAAAAACAACAACGTAATTATTTTTGGTTTTGTACCTCATGAGAACAAAATATGCATAATTTCAGACCTTATAACATTATAATTATCTGTCTATTAACAATATATACCTGTGTTTGAAAGAACAATAAGTATGTATTAGGTATAGGACTCATTCCGCCCTGTGCAAGGGGGCGTAAGAATCCCACCACGATCTTCCCTGCCTGTCGTAAGAGGCGACTAATAGAGACCTGTGGGGTCGCTTAATGAAAGAGACCCTAAGACGGGCGGCAGCACGGTGGCCTGTATCTGTCGCGGGCGCCCAGCCATAATCAAGGCGCCCATACAAGGCTTGTGGGGGTGCAACTGCGCCCCCTATCACATCGAGACGGACGGGACGCTTTTCATCTCGGAAGCGCACTGGGTGGCTGCGATTTAATGATGGGAAACTTCTCGCCCACAGACTGTGGTCACCCTCCTTGGCGCGAAGGAGGCCACCGGGGGTTTTAGTCGGTATGCCGGTGATGGTCAGGGAAAGGTTAGAGACACAGCCCGGCAATAACATCTGCGCGGACCTCACCGCGCGCCAGGCTGGACCGGTGACCCCGACATACACTTCCTGCTTCTCTCTCCAGAGGGGGGTAGGAAGTAGAGCCATAAGAAGGCTTACCCCTCAATAAAAAAACAAAAAGGTATAGGACTCATTAACAAAAATAACTGACATATGGCACAATCCAAAGTCTTTTGCGATGCCACGATTTTTTTTAGTTTTGTCCTCCTCCAAAATAGCTGCTGCTTGTTCGTAACCCGGGGATTCTTTGCACATCTTTAGATATTTTGACCCGCTTTGTTTTTCTTTTATATGTCCTCATCCTACAACAAAAAATAAATAATTACATAACATACATTATATCAGTCAGCAAGAAGCACTACGGGGCAGGTAGTGACTAGTCACAACCTGCCCCGAACAAATGTAACTTTTAGCCCCGACGCCAAAAATGACCCTTTAAGGTTACGTAGTGAAAACATAAATGTATGTAGCTGAATAATGGCAGTTTCATCACAAAACGAAAGAATTAGTGCGTAAATTATATAACAGATACATGTCTGCTTTTATAGTATTTCGGTTGTAGACCAATTTTACTAAAAAATGAAAATGTTACTAACCTGCAATTTTAATGGCAGCACGTCCGGGCTCCTCACACAAAGACAATAGCGCCACTGGCTCTCGCGGCGTGCTAGCCGGCGGTGGCGTGAGTATTTGTCTCTTTCTAACGCCAGTATAGCGTTTTCTGGTTCGCCAGCATTGCCACTGTAACTACCTACCCCTGTCACAACCAGCCCCAGTCTCCCCTACGCCTTTTTAGTGCACAGGCGTATGGTAATTTATGTATGATTTGATATGAACACAATAAAAGCGAAATAATTCCTTATAGGTCTGGAAGGCGCCCGTGCTCCACAATGAGTCTTATAAAAACTGATAAGGGTATATAAAATAAAATAAGCTTTTTAAGAAAATCCTAGTCTGTACGACAAATAGTAAATACTTTTAACCTCAGAGCCAGATATCATTCAACAATAAAAACTACATTAACCGTACTAACACAGGCATTTAATTTTACCGAAGCTGAAATGACACAATAACATAAAAACTTATAGATGTCCTATTAATAATTGTAACTGCCAACATAGGTCGATGACGATTGATGTTTCTATCGGACAGGATATAAAATTCCTGTAAGTATCGTAACTTGAACATCCAGCGGCACAAAGCCTTGCAGAAATGAAATTCCGACGAAAGATTTATAGACGAGTGTACGTCAAATAACGTTGGCTCGAGCCGTTGTACTTCCAAGGTACAATTTCATATCTCCGCCTTGGAATATGAGAATATTTTAAGTGTTGCCATTGGTAGAGCTTCGTGAGAGTTTTATCTCCTACCCTCGGGAACACTATATTTTTACGATGCAGAATTTCACACGGCGAATGTTTTAAATTTTACGATTGTATCTATTGGTGATTTGAAATAACCAAAACAACGTTTGGTGGGAAGTATATTGTTGGAGATGTGGAGTGGAATATTCTTTATATTTTGAAAATACGCTCGATGATTATAAAATAGAGGCGGTTTATATATTCTAGTGTAACAGTGTAGACAAGACTAGACTATTAAACGCCGTTAGATCGAAGTGGTTATCTGAATAATTTATTTTAAGTTAAATGGGTATTTGATGAGCTGTTATATATTAAATATAGAATATATGTTTATTGTCTCGTGGTCTCGCGGTATATGAGCCGTGCGACCTACGGGTTCAGATTTGATTCCCGGATCGGGCAAAGTTTTATCAGGTTTTTCCACAAGAAATTTTCAGTAACAATAATCTGGAAATGTAGGTGCAGATATGAATATTTACTACTGCAATATGTATGTTTAGTCCCAATTTTGACGTATTAAATTTAATCAAAACTAAACAAACTTGCGACGCTGTGGACAAACACTCCCATTTCACGAATAAGATTAAAGGACAACTGTTGAAATTTGTTTGAATCAATTGTTCCTCTCGAAACTAACCAGACGAGGCGACAGATCCCTGGGGATACGTAACGAAATAATCAGTATTCTCGACCCGTCGGCTCACAATACAAACTTATGTTCACAACCTTTTTTTACAGAGCACATTTTTTTTAAGGTCCTTTTTGACTTACTTTGTATATCACTCTTTTCATCAGCCCATATATGTTCCACTACTGGAATCAGCTCTACCACTAAAAAGGTTTAGGCGGTAGTCAACCTAGCTTAGTCCAAGATGACTGACCACACCTTTTTAGGTGTACAGAGTTCCTTGCGATGTTTTCCTTCACTGATAAAGCACGTTGTAATGCTAATGAATGCATACATAATTTCGAAAAGTCGAAGGGGTTTCAATCTGGGACCGTTGGGATTCTCGACCGCGTGCCTAAAACTCGAGCCCATCTCGTCACATGGCATGTTATGTATATATTTGTACTAAATTCTTTAGGCTTTCAATAATATTTGTGAATTTAAAACCCGCCAACACGTTTAACCCTGAGCTAGTTTAGATAGACATAAATTTCGTGTAGGCAATGGTCGGTCACGAAAGGTTTTTAGCTAACCAGTCGTTTCGTTGTTTAAAGTAATAAATGCGTCTTGCCCAGCAGTGGGACTTAAATATATGGGCTAATAATAAATTATAATACGTCATTTAGCATTTTTGTATGATTTTTAATTTCTTAAGAGTCTTTCAATTTAGTCAACATATTGTCCAGACGAAAAGAAGGGTAGTAAAGGAAAATTCTGGAATAAAGACGCCACAAAACCACTGCTCCAACATACAATAGTATGGCTCAATGCCATTTGACAATACGGAGGACAGTATATAAATCCGGGGTTTAAGAAGACAAGAGGACGCATCCAAAATTGGACACGACAGGCTGACGATGATAATATATAAGATGAAAACCCCGCAATGAAATAGGTCATCATATTGGCAACTGAAAGGGACGATAGATAGATACATACGCAATTTATAGTACACCATAACATGCAAATAAACAAATTATAACAAGCATGATGAAATATATAACTCGTGATCCATGAGATGTGGGGGTAACAATTGTAATTGTTTCTTGCCATTGTATTTCTAAATAACATACAGTATTTGTCAATAATTTACTAATCATCATTAGTCTATTTACGTCCCACTGCTGGGTACGGGCGTTAGTCCACCACGCTGGCCCAGTGCGGGTTGGCGGACTACACGCCTAAGAAATTTTAGGTGTGCAGGTTTCATCACGATGTATTCATTGTGAATACACAAAACTCGAAAAGTCAGAGGTGTGCCTGGGGTTTGAGCCTGCGACCGCCGAGATTCTGGACCGCGTGCCTGAACCTCGAGGCTATCACTGCTTCAATTCATTTATCAATTATATATATAAAAAGCCTTGTCAGAATGGAAACCATGTGAATAAATGTTCTTACTTACTGACATACCAACATCACATATTTAATTCCAGCTTCCATATAATTTTCCGTCTAACGTATGACTTTAACGAATTAGAGATTTTCTTTTTGTTTTCTCTTTGTATCCTTCAACATTAATATTTAATATAATTCTTATTACATGAAACCTCTATTTGAAAATATAAGATTTTATTGTCGTATACACGCTTTGCTGGTAGTACGCATTAATAAATATTTTGTTATAAAAATCAAATAGGTTTACTTCTGCCTCTAATATCTTATCTATCGCTGTATCAAAACTCATCAAAATTCGGTTAGCGGTTTAGACGTGTGAGTGAAACAAAAAAGCATCGCATTGATAATGTCATTATTGTAATAGAGCTTTATGATAACAATAAGTTAACTAACATACATAAGGTCAGAATAGGCAGAGAGGTATTTCTGCACCCAGATTTCGTCAAGTATGTATCACGTATTGCCTTTTTTGGACACTTTTCTAGATTCCGTCCTGCTACTGAGAATTTCTTAATGGGGTATTCTAATAACACTTTGCCCGAGTTGAGAGTCGAACCCGAGACCTCGACCACAAGGTAGCCTAAGTCTGAACTTGCTTAAGGGTGTTAAGATGTAACATAAAACGCATCATTCTAAGATTGTTGAATTGAGTTCAATCGATACTCGAAATACTGTTTTTAACTTACGGGTAAATTAACACATTATTAATTGGTTATTGCTTTGATTGCCTCATTAGCCCCAGAGTATAAATTAAGAGTAGGACATTCCTGGTTTGATTTATAGTTCAAACAGTATAGTATTGACTGCTATCGTCAAGAAACTTTCAGTAGTTTCACGGAGTTTGGAAATGTGCTCTAAACAGCAGTAGGCTCGCCTCCTATTACGCAGTTTTTAAAACATTTGCGATGAAAACATTGCTCTATTATCGAATACTCTTTTGGAGATTATTGATTACTGTAATATTACTTTTTGTCCATCTTTGGAAGACAAATAGGCTATTTTTATTTTTACCCTAACTTTTATATTAAAATGGTCACGACTAATATATACAAAGTTTTATTCTTAATCGTTTTTTTTTTACACATTTTACACTATTTTTTTCTTTTTATACTATGTTATAGCATTTTTTTAAATTATTTATAACCAGTATGTCTCTGCATCAACTTTTACCAAAACCGTTTAGAAATTTCAGTGTATAGGACAAAATTCAAAGTTTTAAATAATATAAAGTTGAAGAGATTTTTAATTACTTGAGTGCTTGAGTACTGGTTCTATATTCTTTGTGTTGAATGGTCCATATACTAAGCAAGTTTACGGGCTTTTTGATAAAATGATTCACGCTATAACCATAACGAGTGGAGCATTAAAGGGAAACCAGGGAAAAATCATTTTGAAGTCCAAATTTTTAGCATATGAAGTTATGGAAAAAATATTTTTAATTATAGACACGCGCGAGCATTGGCATCTTATATCCTCGAAAAAGGAATTTTTAGGCCTATTTTAATCATTTATTGTTATTAATAAGCAACATGGAAAACTGCAATGTCCGTTTAGAATAGAATCAAAGGAGCTAAGAATGAGAGACGGTTATATTCAAGCCTTTGGGGATAAAGTAAAAGCCGGCGGCTTGATTGTCAAGAGGCAACAATCATAAGCGGCTTTGGAAATCTCCCAGGCTAGAATTACGTCAAGTAGAATTAATGACATTGGTTATTAATATTTCTTTTTATTACTAATGACTATATTTATTTATCATATAGACAGACACAATCGTCAGACATGTTTGAATTGATATATACAAACATACACAAGTATCCTCACGCCTTCAACCTCCAAAGGGGTAAGCAGAAGTGCATTTCGACATTTATGCACAGGTATTTATCAGTCCAGCGTAAAACGGGGCGAGTCTCACCGTGTCAAAGGCAGATTTCCAGACTCTGTGGTACTTACTATTGAGAATTTTCTAACAGAGAAACCCAATAAAAAGTACAGTAGAAATTCTAGCCTGGGATCTTCAGACAGCTCAGCACAAGTATGTGCCTCGAGATCACGGGACAGGCGATTGATATCAAAGAGTAAATATACTGGTAAATACTGGTAAAGTTGTCTATGGTCGGTGAATTGAGTGGACGTACTTTCGGTTAACATTTTAAATTCAAATAGTAAAATTGTGTATAATTACTTTCAATCTCGTGTTCTGTGCATAATACGTGCTACATGTACTCACTTTTGCGTTGCTGAATGTAACACAGCTCTGCACCACAACCAGCCAGCGTTCAACTTCACTAAAACAACACCACACTTGAAACAGCGATAATGACTTCACTAGCGGACATCCAATCCACACAAAAGTCGCTCGAAGACAGCTTTTCGCAGCGTATGGCCCAGCTCGAAGCCCAACTCCAGTCTGGGGGAGGTGCCAAGGACACCGTTGCCCGGGTCGCCGAAGAGTTCCGGTCCTTCCGGGAGCTCACGCTCAACATGTTGCGATTACTGAGGCAGCAAATAACCGATTGCGTTAATATGCTTGATGCGATTGAGACCAGGCACCGACGTAAAGCACTACTTTTTCACGGCGTGCCGGAGACTGACGAGGACAACTGTACTGCCACCGTGTTGTCTATAATAAATGGAACGATGGCGCTAAAGGACGTCGCAGATTCGTCGTTCACTGCTTGCCATCGAATAGGGACTCCTAACAAGGAACACCATCGGCCCATCTTAGTCAGGTTCTCGAGTGTACTTCATAGGACAACCGTTTGGAGAGCCAAATCGAAGCTGAAGGGATCATCTGTCTCTGTTAAGGAGTTCCTTACGAAATCGCGACAAGCTGTTTTCATCAGGAGTCGTCTGCATTTCGGCATGCGGTCTTGTTGGACTCAAGACGGCATTATTGTGGTAAAACTCCCGGATGGAAGCCGTATGAAGATAACCACATTAGGCGAACTAAATTCATTAATGGGAAAGTATCCCAAGACTGCAGGCTCAACAACATCGGCGGTGATAAGCCTCGCGTCAACGGAAACATCACGCCCGAATTCAAAACCGCGTAAGCCTTGATCGCAAAGCGCTAACTGTTGTATTTCTTTCTTATTGATTTGTTATTGTCCATCACTTTTTTTTTTTTTTTTTTTTATTACCCTCATGTTGTTAATTTTTTATATTGTCACATTCAATTTGACATTTGGGTAACGTCAAAGTCGCGTTCCATACCACAAATGTTAAATGTTTTGGTTTTTAACTTTTCTTTATTGTATTTGTTGTTAATTTTAAATGTTGTTATTTTATTCTTACTTTTGATTATCAGCTGGCGGGTGGTGCAGAGTATGTGTGTTCAGATATCTCTATATATATCTCTATATTTATTTATTTCTTCCTGCGCCCTTAAATATATATATTTATTATTTAATATTTGTAATTTTATTTTAATATATTTGTGTAATATTATTATGTACTCTGACGATGATTCTTATATTTCTGCCATGGAATCTGGATCCCATAGTGATAGTAATAGTGACGACAGTTTTTGTTCGACCTTTGCCACTACTGAAGATTTGCTGCGTGAAAAATTTCAAAACTCCAGTCGGTTTGCTCTTAATGTTTGTCACATTAACGCGCAAAGCATAGCCAGTCATTACAATGAACTTGTTGTATCTTTTGCTGACGCTAACGTGCACGCCGTCCTTATTTCTGAGAGCTGGCTCAAACCTCATCTCCCTTCCGCCGCCTACACCCTCCCTGGATTTATTCTGATCAGAAATGATCGAGTTGACAGGAGAGGGGGTGGGGTGGCTATCTATCTCCAAACCTCCCTTGCCTACAAGATTGTAGCCTCTTCCTCTTCCTTGTGTCCCGCCACTGCTGAATACCTTTTCCTTGAGGTTTGGGTCAAGGGAGTCAAAACCTTACTTGGTGTTGTTTACTGTCCTCCTTCTGTAGATTACTTCTCCAGTCTTGATTCAATTCTGGAATCTTTAGGGTCGGATTACGCACACCACATCATCATGGGAGACTTCAATACCAACCTCCTTGATCCTCTCTCCACTCGTTCCCGGAAACTCCTTGACCTTGTTGAGTCTGCTGGTTTAAACATCCTTCCCTTACAAGCCAGTCATCACAACATTGAAGGTGAGGATACCTGGCTCGACTTAATCCTAACCTCCTCCCCTGACCTAGTCTTTTCACATGGTCAGTTTCCTGCTCCTGGTTTTTCCCACCACGACCTTATTTTCCTATCCTATGTCCTTAAACCTCCTAAACACAGGCCTAAAGTTTTGCTCATGCGATGTTTTGGTCAAATTGATCGCGACAAACTGTCCGTGGATGCTGCTAATCTATGTTGGGATGAACTCACGGCTGCTTCATCTGTAGACGATAAGGTGTACATTTTTAATAAACAACTCCAGGCACTTTACGACCATCATGCTCCTGTCAGAAGCATCAAACAAAAACGTCCACCGGCACCTTGGATGTCAAGTGAAGTTCGGTTGATGATGAGACGCAGGGACCGAGCATTTGCTAAATTCAGAAGACGACGCACGGAGGAGAACTGGGCGTCATTTAGGGTTGCAAGGAACCGGTGTAATCAGGTGGTACGTAATGCAAAGCGCCGCTACATCCTCGATAACATCAATTCTGCTTCTTCTGCTAATATCTGGAAGTTTCTTAAGACTCTGGGTATTGGGGGTAAGAGGAATCCTGAATTTCAGGGGACTGTTGGCTTAGATGATCTTAATAACCATTTTAGTTCATCTCCCGTTTTGGATCATCGAGTCAAAAGTCGTACTTTGGAATTCATAGCTGGGTTGTCTCAACCCGATATTGTTCCCTTTCAATTTTCTCCAATGGCTTCGGACGATATTAAAAAGATTATCCTATCCATTAGGTCAAATGCTGCTGGCTGCGACAAAATCACCCGTCGCATGATTATTACAATCTTAGACCATGTTATTCCCGTCTTAACCCATATTATCAACTTTTCATTTAGCACTGGTGTTTTTCCATCTTTGTGGCGAAAAGCTTATATTATACCTCTACCTAAAATCCCTAATCCCACTCTTGTTACCCACTTTCGCCCTATATCCATCCTCCCATTCCTATCCAAGGTGCTAGAAGCTTGTGCACATAGGCAACTTTCAATGTTTATACACTCAAACAGACTGCTGAGTACACTACAGTCTGGATTTAGACCTTGTCACAGCACTACCACCGCACTCCTTAAAGTGACTGGCGATATTAGGGCAGGCATGGAGGATACCAGAGTCACTGTACTGGTTCTGGTAGACTTCACAAATGCCTTTAATACCGTCAATCACGACATCCTCCTGTCCATCCTCTCCCATCTTAAGATATCGTCTGGAGCTCTGGATTGGTTCTCATCTTATCTTCGAGGTCGCCAGCAATCGATACATACCAGAGAATCATCGTCTGAGTGGTGTAGTTCGTTTTCTGGTGTTCCTCAAGGCGGTATTCTTTCTCCTCTACTTTTTTCAATTTTTATCAATCTCATTACTCAAAATCTTCAATGTACGTACCATCTGTATGCCGATGACTTGCAACTTTATACTCAGGCTGGAGTCGAAAGTATGGCTGCCGCTGTCGCCAAAATCAATAATGATCTAGCCTACATTAAAAGTTGGTCTGACAATTTTGGTGTTAGCGTCAATCCAGCTAAATGCCAGGCTATAATTGTGGGTAGCCAGCGACTGCTATACAAATTAGATCTAGCGTCTGTCCCACCAGTCTTTTACGACGGGTCTGTCATTGATTGGTGTCCCGTTGTAAAGAACTTAGGCCTACTTATTGACTCCAACCTGAACTGGAGAGCCCAGGTCACCTCCGTGTGTCAGAGAGTCACAAACACTCTACGTACACTTTACCGTCTAAAGAATTTTCTTCCGTCCAAAACCAAAACTATGCTTGTGCAATCTTTAATCTTTCCTATTATCGACTATGGTGATGTATGCTACTTCGACCTGAATGCAGACTTACTCAATAAACTCGACCGCCTTCTCAATAACTGCATTCGATTCATTTTCAATCTCCGTAAATTCGATCATGTCTCTTCTTATCGATCCAATCTAAAATGGCTTCCGATTCGACAGCGCCGTAGTTTGCATGCTCTTTGTACACTTTTCTCTATTTTATTTTCTCCCAATCCACCTTCTTATTTAACTCCATACTTTCAGTTCTTAGGCTCCTCTCACAGTAAAAACCTTCGCTCGTCGCACAATCTTCTTCTTCGTTGTCCTCCCCATAGTTCTGATTTTGTTCACTCTTCTTTCTCTATTCAATCCATCCTTCTCTGGAATGCGCTCCCGCTCAAAATAAGGTCGGCCACTACACGGTATGCGTTCAAGATGGGAGTTCGAGATCTATTTCTCAGTAAACTGTCAGAGTCATCTTGCTGAGCTAAAGTATATCTATCCTTATATATATATATATATATGTGTGTGTATGTGTGTATGTGTATATATATGTATATTATTATTTTTTTTTTATATATATATTATATTCATAGCTATGTATATTTTTATGAGTTTGTATGTATGTATGTATGCATTTATGCGAGTACTTTTATCTTTCGTCTACACTAAAAGTTGCTTTCTACACCAACCATGCTTTATCTCTCCACCACCCTAAGGTAGACTGGCAGAGAATGCCGCATGGCATTAAGTCCGCCTATATACTGTTGTGTATATGAAGCTTTATAAATAAATAAATAAATAAATAAATGACAGTAAGTACATCGTGGTCCTTATAGACTTTCCACAAATAAGAAATATCTAACTACCGTGATCCCTCAACATAAATCAATAATTGAGATCCTAAATGTTATCAATTTGCGGTGTACAACCATAAATTATTTAGATTGAATTGAGCGTTTCTGGTTAGCCTAATGAATGTAGCAGACACATATGCAGAAGTTAGTAAGTAATAAACTTTATGACAAGTTTTTGGATATTTCAAACTTTGTACAGTGCAAAATTCCACCATAACAATTCCATGTGTAGTCCATGTGACAAACACTTACCTGTTTTGCTGGTGTTGTTGTTGTTGGTCCCCGACACCTGGCTGAAGAGGGAAGCTCCCGTGAGACGAGCGCGGCGAAGTATCCACCACATAGTGACTTCAAAAGTTAATTCCAATTATATTTCGAAAATTCAAATTAGATTTTCACGAAAAAATTCCAAATTTAAATTCCAATTCCAATTATGCTTCCACGAACAGAATCTTAATTCAAATTCCAATTGTGTTTCGACGGAGAAATTCCAAATTTAAATTCCAATTCGCATGTTCAGTCCACTGTTATCATTAACACTGCAATTCTATGGTAGTTTAATTTATTTTTTTAAATACGATTGAATTGAAAGGGGGTTTTATTCATAAAAATGTTTCTATTCACGAGTGTGTTTCGACTTGGTGCAGATGACGTGACGTGTGCTCGCCGTAACGTCGCCGACACGGTACTGTCCCGACATTTACCAACACGACATGCGCAGAAGGGCTCGCCTCTCGTCTGGTTAACAGGTGAGATTTTGGACCACGCTTTTGGAATTGGAATCCTTTTTTCGATTTCTATTTAATACTAGTTGCTAAATTCGAGTACAATTAAAAATTTATCTTTGAAAATTAAAATAGGTATAGTGTATCAATAATATGAAAATCGAAACATATTATTTATCAACTGTTTTGTAAAAAATCAAAATCAATTTTAGTAATAAAGTTTATTTGTTACTTTAACGCGGTAAAAAAATATAAATAATATACAAAAATCTATTATTTTTGTTCAAGAAAATTAAGATAAACAGTGATGTGGCAAATGAGGCAAAATTTCTATGAAGCAATATAATACTGAGAAAATATTCCCGCCCTGGATTTCTACTTAAATGAAACCAATAACAAAGTCTGAAGAGATTTTCGCAGTAAGTATAAAAAGAACAGATTATGCGAGCAATTGAGGGGTCAACGTTCAGTTAATATGATTTAAACTACCTCGAAAGTATTCGAAACAAAACAAAACTAAAATTTCTTGCCTGTTCTTGCCAATAGGAATCGGTTTTCCGGACCGTGTGGTGAATAAAAAAAAAGAAAATATTATTATGATATACTTTTATTTCATTTGTATTCAACTGTAATGCGGTCAATTAAATTCAATAGGAAAGTGACGGACTGTCGGAAAAGGGGTATTATTTTCTAGCTTAATAAGTTTTTAGTAGCATGTTAAATGATTAATAGAAGACATGCCATGGCCAAAAATACACATATAGAGCAATTTAATAAAATTAATCAATAATGTATTCATCATCGTTTCTTACGTCCACTGCTGGACGTAGGCCTCTTCTATAGCACGCCACTGGGCTCGATCTTCGGCTCTCCTCATCCAACCACAACCATCTCGCAAATATCGTATTCTACAGATGTTCGAGTGAATTGACGACAAGATTATACGGGGCGCTTCACCGCTGCCTACTGGAACTAATACGTACTTAGCTAAATATGGATACCGAAATGCCTCTCTGCCTACCTCGCTGGGAATACAAGCGAGAGATTATGTATGCACGCGTGTTATAATATTTGTAAGTGTCTACGGATCACTCGTTATAATGCCCTACAAAACATTGGTAATAGGGTTAGCTATCTGCGAATCTATAGATTACTCGAAGTAATGAATAATATTACTAGCACATAAAATCTAAAGTTAGTCTTATAGCGCGCCTAAATTATAAAGGCGCTCGTGCACCGTACCCGTCCGCCCCACGGCCTCCCGCACCGCGCCGGGAACCCTACGGGTTGCGCCCGCGTCTATTCCCCCGCCCTTCCTCAGTGCCGATTAATAGTCCTTCCGGGGTAGACGCGTGCGCGGGCGTGGCTCGTGCGCTTCCGCGATATACTTTGTAGTGCCTACTTTTATATTTCGTTACAATAAATAAGTATCAGTAGCGCGAGTGTCTCATTAAGAGCTTATTCCCTACCCTGAGCTCGGTACTCACGTCGGTATCAAGCCGACTATTAGAGTTGTCCCTATAATTGGCTGCCCAACGTTTGGCCACGAACAAATTATTACTAAAGTACATAAGTGTATTGTGTATCGAACACTGTAACTGTGTTGTGTGTGTTGTGTTCGTATCTGCCACAACGAGCCAGCTACGCGAACTACACCACGTGCGCACGCGTGGAATGTTCGAGAGTTCGAGGCGCGCGACGGGTCGAAACCTGTCGAAACACGTGGCGACATAAAGGGACGATAAGTATATTTTTTTTTCGTGATTGAAAGTTATGTTGTGTTGCTATGGACGATGTATATTGGACATTCCGCCTAGCCATAATTAAAGTGTTTTACCTCGGACTAGTTGTCGAACTTATGTTTTAGTGAACAGTTATTGAACAGTTTTGTGTTTATATGCGATATAATCCGCGATAAAAAAAGACAATTTTAACATTCTATCATGTCTCCAACTACACGTCAGGGAGTTAGAAACAAGGGGGAGGATGAATCGTCATCAAGCGCCGACGCGCATAGCAGCACGGCCAACATGGCCGCGTCGTTCGCGACTGAGGCAACGCCGCCTCACGCGCCGCCCGTCGCGGCGACTCCGCTAGTCATAACAGATCAGCAACTTATTCAACTGGCGCAGATGCTTCGAGTCCAGTCACCAGCACCTTCATGTGTTTCACCGGCGCCTACATTTATGCATGGCAATTTCGCCAAGTGTACGGCACGGTTCGACGGCGCCAAAGATGGCGACGTTGTAGCGTTTGTGGACGCTATCGAAATTTACAAGGAGTGTGTCGGCATAGAGGATAATATTGCGCTGCGTGGGTTACCCATGTTACTCACCGGGTTTGCAGCAACTTGGTGGCAAGGAGTTAAAGCTTCTATAGAGAGTTGGTCTGAGGCTACCAACCTTTTATTACAGACGTATGGACCCCGTCTCCCACCTCATAGAATTTATCGAGAAATATTTTCCAAGGAACAGGGCGCAGAATGCACAGATATTTTCGTGTGTAGGGCCAGGGCCCTAATTTCCCAGTTGCCTTCCGGTAGCCTTAGTACTGAAGTACAGCTTGATATGGTGTACGGGCTATTAAATAAAAGAATACGAGAGAAGATTGCTCGAAGTACCGTAAAGTCTTTTTCGGAATTATTAAGCCAGGCGCGACGCCTGGAAGACTTTTTTGACGATGGCTCATCCAACACCAGTGGAAACGGTTCAGCTTCAACTTCTTTAAGTGACACTACGCCAAAAATTTCAAGGCCACGACCACTCTGTACATACTGTAAAAAGTATGGTCACGACAAAACAAACTGTTCTCGCCTGCGTGACCGTAATCAAGATAAAGAAGACAGCAACGCATCGCCGCTGAAATCTAAGTCGCTCGCATGTTTTGGATGCGGTGCCCCGGGCGTAATCCGCGCCAACTGTGCGACGTGCAGAGGAAGGAGCACTTCAGACGCGCTGGCTTTCCAGTGCGTGGCGGCACTATCGACGGCGCATCCGCCTCGCGGCAGACCTGTCATGGGTGTGGAGGTCTACGGAGAGAGGGGAAAATTGCTAGTGGACACGGGTGCGAAACAGTGTGTCGCGAGTGTTAGTTTATATCAGTTTCTAAAGAAACGCAATCACAAGTTTGACAAAGTGCATTATGACTTTAAGTTTGCTAACGGCTATATGTATAGTAGTGTTGTTGAAACGGCAATAATTAATGTAACGGTGCAAGGAGTCGTGGTGCCGACGCATTTTATCGTGTTGCCAGGTGCAACGGAATCGTTACTTGGAATTAATTTTGTAAGGGACGCTGGCTTGATATTCGATTTTAGTAGGGACCGTTGGTCGTTGCGCGGTAGGCCTGGTACTTTTGTACTGGAGTATGAGAATGACATGAATCATGCTCATGACAGGCGACCCATTGTTGCTAAAGAAAACTTCCTACCTCAAATGACACCGTACTCGCGTAGTTTCGCTCACGCCTCGCAGCGTGTGAAGTACAGGGTAGAGGAACAACAGGATATTCGCAAGTCTGCGGCAGACAGGCACCGGCGTCCTGCTCCGAATATAAGTGAAGGAGATCTAGTTCTAGTGGACTCTCACATCATAAGTAAGGCTGGCAAAGGTTTTACTGCCAAGTTCGCACCGCGACGAAATGGTCCATTCGTGGTGTCGGAGGTGATAAGTCCCACCTCTTGCGTTCTTCGTGATAAGGATGGTCATACCATAGGGAAATATCATACCAGCTCCCTAACACCCTATCAAGGGACTAGTAATCTTGCTAAACGACCGCGTAGAGGCAGACCGGCCAGGTCACATCCGAGGCGGGTTGGTGACCTGGAGGGGGAGGGTATAGCGCGCCTAAATTATAAAGGCGCTCGTGCACCGTACCCGTCCGCCCCACGGCCTCCCGCACCGCGCCGGGAACCCTACGGGTTGCGCCCGCGTCTATTCCCCCGCCCTTCCTCAGTGCCGATTAATAGTCCTTCCGGGGTAGACGCGTGCGCGGGCGTGGCTCGTGCGCTTCCGCGATATACTTTGTAGTGCCTACTTTTATATTTCGTTACAATAAATAAGTATCAGTAGCGCGAGTGTCTCATTAAGAGCTTATTCCCTACCCTGAGCTCGGTACTCACGTCGGTATCAAGCCGACTATTAGAGTTGTCCCTATAGTCTTCAATTTATCGTTCTTTAAATAAATCACTTTCTTTAGACCCGTGCTTTTCGACATACTTAAGTTTTATGGAGCTGAATAATACAAAAATTTAAGATTTAGATATAATTGGATTTGATATGGCAGATATCGCCAACCTTCATATGTTAATACGCGTCTTACTCTTGGACAAAGGGTCTTTTTCTACAACTACAGAAGGATTAGGATCTGATTCACCAAGCTATGCCAACGTAGTTTTCTTATACGTGGTTACGTAAATAATTATCTATGTGTTATGTGTGTATTTACAAAGAACTATTGCATACATTAACAGTAAAGGAAAAATGAGAAGTTTAGCACATCTAAAATATTATCAGGAATCTAGGGTGTGTAGTACGCCAACCTGTACTACGCCAGCGTGGTGAACTAAGGCTTAACCCCTCAGCTGTAATAGAGGTCCTTGCTGTAAAACGTATAAGGGGTGATGAATGTTGATTATGATTAAAAATATATAATATTTTACTAGACGCAGCTATCAATCACACACTTATTCCGCTAGATGAAAAATTGAGTGAACTAAAACCAGAAGGTGAATAGCCCGTAAATACAAAATGGAAATACCCAGAACTAGAATAGGCTGCATTGTAAACACTAGGTGTGGGTGAGTCACGTACTCGGGCGTGAGGTCGCACACAACGAGAGTATGATCTCTGTGATGTAGAAATATTACTAGTATTTTGGTGTGACGGTATGAAATATGTCTCATATTTTGGTATGACAGTATTTGTCATCCTTCTGCAAGATGTGATATGGAGTATAAAGAATAGATATGACCGATAAAATAAGGGAGAATTTATTCTAAGTAAACAAAAGGCGGTAAATATTGATTTTTCTTCAAAATAAACTTCACACCAGAGTCTATGGTATATCATGAGTAAGTAAGTAAGTCATATAGTAAGTCGTTTACAACGTAATCCCTCCGTTTTAATTTTCAAAAAATCTTAATCATTGAAGAGGATAAAGCAAAATTAATATGAAATCAAAGTTTGAATCACCTATTACAGTTTACAGTAATTCATATGTCGGGGTCACCGGCCATTCAGCCCGGAGCGCGTCGGAGTCACCTCCGCGCAGATGTTAGTGCCGGACTGCGTCCCTAACCTACCCTAACCTGCACCGGCATACCGATCAAAAGCCCCCGGTGGCCATCTTCGCGCCAAGTAGGGCAACCACGGTACGTGGGCGAGGAACGCCCACAATGGTTCCGCAGTCGCTCAGTGCGCCTCCGAGACGAGAGCGTCTCGGTAAATCTATATATATGAAAAAATTGAAAATTGACTGAGAAGTCAACATTACTATCTATTTGTTTTTATAAACGTGTTTTTAAAAACACGACAAACAATATTACATGTAGAAAGGATTCTAATAATTGCATTTAGTGCCTAACTATCTATAATTTAAATCTGCAACTGCAGAAATAGAATTTCCGTCCACCACGTTCTCAATCCTCTAGGCAACGCGATACAACACGAAATGAAACGAAAACATCTATAAAAAGATACAATCTTTACCAATACAAAGTTTCAAAAGTCCTTCCAAGATTTGGATTCAATTCGAGCGTATCATTTGGAGGGAAGTTATTTTATCGGCAAAATAAGAAAATACTGTTAAAAATATTCAATGGAGTGTAGCCGACATCTTATCTGAGACAGGATCAGCGAATTTTCCGCCCAATCGATGCTGAAGTGGATCCGAACTCAGCGCCTGTCGACTCAGGTGGCTTGGAACTTCGTAATAACTTTTGATATGATTAAACGCAACTTTGGTGTTCGCTTATCGTAATTTCAACTGTTGGGATGATGGAATTTTATACATTCACGGAAGTATAGCCAACAGTCACACACATAATTCAAAATCCAAAGTAGGGGAGAGCGGGGTTGGTGTTAACGGAGGTAAGAATTAACAAGCTTATACCTGCCAAACGAAAAGTGATAAAAAATTGAGATTCGGTTTATATTAACTTTATACACAGCCGAACAAGTCCTGACTTCCTAGATATCAACCGGCCCTCGCTTGTAATAGTTTTGCGAAGTAGGCTCGGATTGATAGGTAAACCATTTTTTCCTTCTTCGTGATAAATTGATTTGAGGCTTATTTATTCACTAAATTGAATGAAAGTTTGTCTTAAGATAAATCCTATTTTATTGTCTTTCAAACTATTACACTTGTTTGTAATTATATTGCCGGGATTATTTTCTGTAATTAATAAAGTATTAAAAGGGGCCTCGGGGCTAAAATTAACAAATTGAGTGGGGTAAGTATTAACATGTTAATGTTATGTAGGTATGTGATGTTAAACGAGGGTTTTTTGTTATAAGCGTGTTTTTATTATAGAATGAAAAAAATATAATAGGAAGAGCGCAAGGGGATCTACGTTTCAAGAAGTATTTGAGGTGGCAGGTGAATAAGTTCTGCTAAATAACAGGAAATATATAGATATTGCTACAGAATACGATATTTTTGTACAAACACACATAACCTCACGCGTGTATTCCCCAAAGGGGAAGGCAGAGGTACATTTGCCTCCACATTTCGTGTGGTATGTGTCAGTCTCATGTACACGTAATAGGGGGCGAGCCTATTACGTGCTGCTATTAAGAAATTCCTAATGCAAAAACCCAATAACAATTTGCCCGACCCGGGAATCGAACCCGGGACCTCTAGATAGCACGGCACATACTTGTATCGCAAGACCACGAGGCAGTTGAAATATTTTTGTTTAAGTACGTAAAGAAAAAATGGTCTCATAACTATTTTGGATTGCTGCCCGAAGATGTTAAAAATTGCTTGCCATTCGATACAAGATAGATAATATTCAAGAATCTCGGAAAAGGGACAGAAAGGTTGGAAAAGATTGGTTTCCTGGTTTTACGAAGCACCACGCATCCTTGTCTATTCGGAGTCCTGAGGCGACCAGCTTAAGCAAAGGAACATCCTTTGACCTAACTCATGTTTATACTCTTTAAAAAAAAAATTAAGAAGTTCTTTAACGATACAATTGTTCTCCGAGTAGTCCGAGCAGTTCTCTGGAACGTAAACGAGAATGTAGTCACAAAAGTGCAAGAATTTTCAATATTTTTCCAGTTCCCATCATAAAAAGTACGGATTTGTTTAACAATAAAGTCACTAAAACATTTTCATGAATGTAAATGACTTTTTATTTAAGTATTTCATAAAATTTTAGTCTCTGTTAATCATTGCCCCGTCGTTAATACTTACCCCAGGTCTGTTAATTTTTACCCCACATGCGGGGTATGTATTAACAAATGACTTTTTTGGTTTTCATGGCTCTCTTTCTGAAAGTACTTACATACCTGAAGGTTTTTGTTACTAATATCATAGCTAAATAACCAAAGCAAGTTTTCAATAAAAAATAAAACGAAAAAATTTACTGTTAACGAAGATATAAACAATAATACAAAATTTGTTAGTACCTGCCCCGCCCTCCCCTACAAGTATTTTGTCGTGGGTATCAGAAACTGCA
The DNA here is from genome assembly GCA_030295005.1 of Cephonodes hylas. NCBI lineage: Eukaryota > Metazoa > Arthropoda > Insecta > Lepidoptera > Sphingidae > Cephonodes > Cephonodes hylas. The sequence continues at coordinate 12,470,790 of AP025372.1, read as the reverse complement.
AGAAACTTTTTGGTCTCAAAAACAGATAGACCCGAAATAAATATTAGTGGATCACACAAACATTTGTCTCGGGCCGAGGATGGAACCTGCGACTTTTGTTTCGCTATACAATACCCATTTGCGCCACAGGACCGTCATGTGTATGGATTTTTATCCCAAAAGTATGCCCTTTTAATATTTTTAATTCAACAAAGAATTTATATACTAGGCCAGCGTGGTTAGTTTAATAATTTTCTATTAAAATATAACACTTACAAACCTAATATACGAGCCATTACATAAATAAGTTTGGTGGCACTCACGGTCTAATGCCCTTGACGTCATTAACAAAATGGCCGCCATCGTACGTTTCGCGCCAGACCTAATTACCAAATAGTTAGGCTCGCGTTATATTTTTTCTACTTTCCATCACCAAACGTTAAATGAGGGAGATAAAAAGCTTCATTACATTTTTAGCGCCATATTTTAACATATAAATATTTAATAAAAAGATAATGTTGTGGTCACGTTTCATTATATTAGTATTTATAGGTTAGTTTGTAACTTTATTTATCAACAAAATTTCCATACCTATTAAGTTATAAGCAATTGCGATTAATTTTGGTACGGCAGACGTCTGCAGGCTGATTTTAGAGATAAATTTCCAGAATTAATCTTAATTGTTTACCAGTCCAAATTATTTAGTATTCAACCGCATTTTACTCAAGAACAATTGGGGGTTTTGTCTTTATCCTCATTCATACATACATCATTATTATTTTAAATTCTAAAACTCCACTTTTTAAAGAAATATCCAGTAAAATATCACATTATTTCTAGATATAGTAATCTTAATGCAAGCAGTAGGTACCTTGGATTCTACACTAACAATAAAACTGCGGACAAAGCGAAGATAAATGGCATGATACAACTCTGTAGAAAAGGCTCATGACAAATTTTCATACAAATCCCCTCTCCCGCCGTCCTACCCCGCCCCCGCAGACATCCGAAGCGTACTGTTACGGGGTGGGTCGAAGAAGACTTTTTTAAAAAGACTTTTTATTAAAGAATTGATATTTATTTAATATATATTACAAATGGCCTACACCCGACGAAAGTCCGATCAAAAACTGCTTGAAAATAGCAAGGCACTAATATTTATAATGATTGAGTATTGGATTGGTTTCCTATTGCATTGACGTCAATGCGATAGGAAACGCAGCGTTTTTATTTTATATTCACGCCTGTTTTAACAAGGGTATAACAACCCCCCCGTTAAGATCGATCATCACTCATTATAGTGATGAGAGATTAAGAGATAACTAGACGTGAAGATAATATTAATTGGAAATTGATTTAATGGAAGCTATTCGGACTGTCATCGGTTTACAAATAAAATAAAATACATTATTTATTCGAAATTAAGAACTAGAATAAAAATAATTAAAATTTAAGAATTTAACATTTTTTAAAAAATATCGATAAAAATACGTTTCCTAGAAGTAACATAAAAATGAATAATAAAAGTAATTGAAATCATACATTTAAGAAATAGAAAGTTACGTGACTACTTTATAGAAATAGAAAATTAAATTATATGTAGTAAACGTAAATTAAGTAAGGAAAAGTTTATGTGTTATGTTTCTTGCCGTTTCTTCTCCAAAGCGATAGCACGTTTTGGAGCGGCACTAGTTTAAAAAATAGCATAATGACGATTCAAAAGAGCTTGTAAAAGTCTATTTGAATAAAAGAGATTTGACTTTAGTAGGTATGACATTTGTTATCATACATGATATTTCTTTTCATAGGAGATCGATGTATGGTAACATCGATTTCCTCTGAAGAGGACTCTGACGTCTTGGTATCGTCCTTAATTACTATCATTTGTGTGGACGGCTTTTTAACGCATTTGGTATTGTGGCATTGGTTAAATATTTGGATGCATCCTGATTTGCCTTTAATATCGGGTCTGCAAATTAAGTTTTTGGCTTTATAGAGAATAAAAATAGAAAATACTATCCCAAATAAATAGGTTATTGACATGTAATGAATGCCATATTTATCGAAATGAGATGGATTTTCTAATCTGTTCAACTCGTTTTCAAAATGGTCGAGATGAACACTCGCATGTATTAGCGAGTTTAAATTGTCGATGTTATGCAATTGTTTAAAGGGTAATTTGGAAAATGTTTTATTTACTCTGGATTTTTCACAACAATCGTCCATTAAGACATTAAAATTTGATATAATATTAGTTGAGTTTCCTGCTAGAATTTCAACTTTAGGCGAAACATGTCGAGCTCGGTAATTTGGTTTTTGATTCAACGAAACAGTGGCTCCCGAAGGAGTGTGTTGAGGTGTAGAAGATTTAGGACTCAACGAAACAGCGGTTCCCGTAGGAATGTGTTGAGGTGTAGGAGATTTAGGACTCAACGAAACAGCGGTTCCCGAAGGAATGTGTTGAGGTGTAGAAGATTTAGGACTCAACGAAACAGTGGTTCCCGTAGGAATGTGTTGAGGTGTAAGAGATTTAGGACTCAACGAGACAGCGGTTCCCGAAGGAATGTGTTGAGGTGTAAAGGATTTAGGACTCAACGAAGCAGTGGTTCCCGAAGGAATGTGTTGAGGTGTAAGAGATTTAGGACTCAACGAGACAGCGGCTCCCGAAGGAATGTGTTGAGGTGTAAAGGATTTAGGACTCAACGAAACAGTGGTTCCCGAAGGAATGTGTTGAGGTGTAAGAGATTTAGGACTCAACGAGACAGCGGTTCCCGGAGGAATGTGTTGAGGTGTAAGAGATTTACGCGATAGGTCGATGTTACGATTTTTAGGTATTATAGATTTAGAAGTTAACATCGTCTTTGATTGTGACATATTGATATTTGAAACGCGCTTGGAAACAAAATGATTTGTGCCATTATTTCTCGGAATGCGCCGGCACGAGTTCGTAATCCGAGGAGCTAGTTTAAATCCGATACATCATTGACGTTGGCGTGTGCCATGTCATCGTATGTCGGCAATGACGCCAATGGTAGCGGCGGCGCTTCAGAAATATGATGAGCTACTTGCGCATGCAATTGTTTACGCCTTTCGTTGTTAAATTTGCGTTTGCGGCATTGTGAAATATCATGGCCCGGATTTTTACAGTATTTACAATAAATCTGATCGCGCGAATTTTGGGGATGTGATTGCCTATTTTGCGGAAATCGAGAGGCATTAGGACTAAATGACTGTCTAACTGGAGAAAATCGGGAGTTATTCGGTTTATTATTATTTATAGACTCCGATTTTAACGCACTCCTTGAAACGAAATTTTGTATTTTTTCTTCCTCAATTGCAACGTTTACGGCGTCGTTAAGGGACTTTGGATTTCGACAACGCACCAAATTACTAATCTGCGAATGTAATCCTAACATGAAAGTGTGCAACGCTAAGTCTTCCGTCATAGCTAACCGACCTGATAAATCTTTTTTTAACGTATCAGAATTATAAATTTCTGTCTGTAGTTCAGTTAGACATTTCTCAACCCTAAGCGAAAATTGTGTTACACTCTCACTCGGTTGTTGCTTGCAGGCCTGGAGATCTAGGAATAAATGGTTATAGTGTTTCCGTTGCCCAAAATTTTGCCTTAAGAAACTCTTTAATGATTCAAAGTCGTCGAAGACTCTGTTAGAACATGCGATTTGGGCTTTACCCTCTAATTTGGTTTTAATAAATTTAAAAAGTAATGTTTTTTGACTAGGTGATGCTGAATCTAAGGCGTCTTGACAGTTAGATAAGAAGGCTGTGAGGGTTTCGCGATCACCATTATATGAATTAATAAACTTGCATAAAACATTTAAAGAAAATTGTTCACTCATTATGATTTCGGCTGAAGCTACGTTTTTCTTTGATTCAGTCATTTTAACTGGGAAAAAGAGAAATTAAATAGAAAAATATATAAAATTATGGAGGAAATTAAATAATAATTTAATTTGGACTATGTTGGGAAAGAATATAATAGTTTTAAATAAGTAAGATTATATGGATAAGGATAATTAAGGTAAGTATAACTACAAAATATTTAAAAAGGATAGTAAGGTCGGAGGATTAGCGATAACAGAGATAAGATGTTCTTCTTACAGAATCAGCAGGAGCACGGCCACAGCGGCAGACATCGGGAAACTCGTACAGCAGTGGCGGTGGAGCGGCACGACAGCAAGGACAGCGGCTGCAGCGGTGACACAGGAACTACGGCTACGCTTCAGCAGCACGGATCACAGCAACGCTTCAGTGGCACAGGAAACAGGGACGCTTCAGCAGCCAGAAACGCAGCAAGTTTTCGGAGACACGTGGCACAGCAGTTCAGTGACACGTGGCTACGCGGAGACACGGAGATAGGGCAACACGGAGATACGACGAGACGGAGGCACGGAGATAGAGCAACACGGAGACACGACGAGACGGAGGCACGGAGATAGAGCAACACGGAGACACGACGAGACGGAGGCACGGAGATAGAGCAACACGGAGACACGACGAGACGGAGGCACGGAGATAGAGCAACACGGAGACACGGTGACTCAGCGACACGGCGATACGGCGACAAGTTTGTCGAGGCGTTGGTTTATGAAGCCCCGGAGTTTTTGGTTTCTTTACGGTGTAGGTCCACGGTGATTGATTTGCGACCCTTTATACCAGCGCGATTCTTCGATGTTTCTTGGCACTGGTATCCCACTTCTGACACCAATGTTACGGGGTGGGTCGAAGAAGACTTTTTTTAAAAAGACTTTTTATTAAAGAATTGATATTTATTTAATATATATTACAAATGGCCTACACCCGACGAAAGTCCGATCAAAAACTGCTTGAAAATAGCAAGGCACTAATATTTATAATGATTGAGTATTGGATTGGTTTCCTATTGCATTGACGTCAATGCGATAGGAAACGCAGCGTTTTTATTTTATATTCACGCCTGTTTTAACAAGGGTATAACAGTACTCTTTATAAAGTAATCTTCAAAGGAGTTCCCGTAGATTTTCCGCTTAAAAGGAATAAAATAAAGTCGGGCTACATTCCCTGGAGTGGCCGATTTGTATTTGTAGATTGTGAGTGTGGAATACTCGGATGTAGCATATTAAAATATTAAGTATTAATAGGATCATACTGTATATTTGTATGAGATATGAAAATGATGGTATATAGACATATACCAACTAGACAGTTGGTAACAAGCCAACTGTTCCAACTAGTGAGAGACAATTGAATCTGGACAAATGGTGAAATAATCGAGCTGTACTAGATTTGTCATGATCGCAGTTGCTCTGCCACTTTGCTAATTTACATTCAAATCATCTAATTAAGCCTATTCCAATAAACGGATTGTTAAAAAATATTATCATAATATAACAAACGCAATACGCACTATAATTTATCATTCCGCCTATTTTCGTCCCACTGCTGAGCATGGGCTTCCTCTATTATGAAAATAGTTCACGCTTTAGTCCAATATTACAATACCTTGTATATTACTGGTTAAGTTATGTGATTTAATCACTAAAATCTGTGTTTGAATAAGTAAGAAATATATACTGATCACATAAATCTTTATCGCTATAATAATATCAAATTTGCAACATCATATTTCAATTTTAGCGCGTCGACTTTAAATAGATCCTTGGAAATTCCATAAACATATTTTACGCAAAGGTACCTGAACTCTGCCTACCCTTTCAAAAGCTGACACCTTATCGTCAAGAAACAAAATACTTCGCCAACAAAACTTCGTTCATCTCAGTCGAAAGATCTTCTAAAAGGGTTCATGAGCTTGCATTATTTAACTAAAGCGCTAAGCGAAAATTACTTTTTGAATTTTTAACAAAATAATTCTGAGAAGTTAAATTTGTTGGCAGATGACGGATGGTTTAACAATTTGTGACGCTTAAACTATGCATATAAATTTAAATGTTTCTCCTTGTTACTTCAAATATTTCATTGGTCCCGCGATACAACCGGCCGTAGGATCAGGATTCCCAGGTTCAGGGTTATATGTATGGTATTTGAACACATTTGGCGAAACATGCAAGAATTTGTATAAAAATAAAATACTTAAATAAATTTCAAATTTAGAAGTGGGGATAATAATAATGATTTTCGTCATTCAACACCAACATCCCCAGCATAAAAGTACGTGAAATGTCATCAACAATTTAATTTAAAAAACTCAAGTTACGAAAAAGACACGATAAACAATTCCAGTAACACGTCGCCTTGGCAGAACAGCTAAATAAGATTATAAGGGAAAAAAACAATATTTTGTATGGGGACGAGTGTTGCCGCTAGTCTGTCTCCTATTCGTTCTAGTATGATTAAGTTTTAAAAAAGCCACATTTATACGAGATTCCCAATTCAAATTTCTAAGCGCCCTGTAAAAATATCATTGATCAAGCTATTTCCACATGTTCTCCTTTTTTAAACTATACATACTAAGCCACTATTCCGAACGTGGAGGTAGACGTAGGTCCACACATATACGAACTCTTTTATGTAATCCTGTAGGTTCGATGAAGATAGAATCAGACCTCCAAATCCCGCGGGATCCACCCCGCTACGACGCCCGACGTTATACCACGAGCGAGGAACTGCGGTGCGTGGTTTTATTCCAATAAAAATCAAAATTGAGACCAAATTCAGCGACGTAAAGTAGCTTTTTCATAGAATTATGTGGTGCTGTAAAGATGTCTGTCTTTACCTATGTGTTCCTCTCGGTTATAGAGGAGACCCGAGCCCACTAGTGAGACGCATATGGGCTTATGATGATGATGTGGTGCTGCCTGTATTAAAATAATCTCTTGTTTTCAAATAAACGGGACCAAAAAATCACCTTATCGATCTCCTTGCCTTAATGTTTATTTAAAGTTTTAGACCATAATATGTAAACTGATCGCTATCAGAGTGAATTGTTTTTTAAGAAACTACAGGTAATGCAAACGCAAAATAACTGGAAATTTCAAAATACAATACAATCAGAACCTCTGGATAGTACTACTACTACTCTTGATAAACTCTAGAGGCTAAATAGTATCGCACTATTATATGTCGAACCGGCTACCCGAAGTTAATGAGGCACGTACAAGGGCGCGCGATAAGGGCCGTTTAACGCGAACGCACGCCGCCGCCCGCGAGCTGCCTCTTATTTACCAACATTATGCCTCTACCCGCTGGTAGATATAGATGATATAGCGCCGCAGATTTTTGCATACCTGCCCCTCCTTGGAGACTACATGCGAGATGTTAAGGTTATCATCATCAACAGCCTTTAATTCGTCCACTGCTGGATATAGGCCTCTCTTATGGCACGCCACTGGGCTCGATCTTATGGTTATGTTAACTCTTAAATCAAAAGACTGTTTTAATTTTATTTGTACGATGATCATAAATTTTCTCACTGACTATGGGCGATCTAGTCGGTGAAAGCATTTTTTTTAAGTAATCTTTGGATAGAAAAGATGAAGACAAATAAAAAATACACAAGAAAAGATCAAATAGGTATAAAGAAATTCCGTTGAATGAGTGTTTCTGCCAATATTTTCGCCTGCTGACACATCAATAGTTTATATATTTTTTTAAATGTTAATTTACAAATTTGGTGTTATAACGAAGAAACCGAGGACTAAATATTTTGCAATAATTGCAATTTTATAATTGCCAAAAGTGACCTCATTTAAAATCCTATGTAATATACCATATACATATAAATAATAAATAATAAATACACCCAACAGTCACACACATAGTCCTGACCCCACACTAAGATACGAGTCTTGTGTCGTGGGTATCAGAAACTACGAGAGACTTTTCGGTCTCACAAACACCCAGACCCGAAACAAATATTTGTGGATCACACAAACATTTGTCTCGGTGCGGGGATCGAACCCGCGGCCGCTCGTTTCGCAAGCTGGTGTCTAGCCAACTGCGCCACGGGGCTGTCAATATAAAGTTAAGCCAAATAGGTATACTTATATCTATGTTTATACTGTCACGTGACCCAGTCCGTAGGTAATCCTTTCTTGAACATTTTCTTGACGGTTCGACTCGTAACGCCTCTTACACTTGCCTCAAGCACCCTCGTCGCTTTAATAACAAATCGAAAATCGACGGAAGACACATAAAAGCGTCAGTATTTTTCTCTAGACTTAATTTACTTTGAGTGAACCATGACACAGTTAGAAACAACTTTGAAGAACGATGTAGTTCAGGTTTCACAAATATTTATGATAAAACAAGCAAAAATACTCAAAGTGATAAACGATTGCTTGATGTTACAGAATAGAGAATGACTCCAACAGTTTTGGCGCGGAACTGCAAAAAGGCGCGAAATAAAAATTTGGAATATGACATTCAACAGAAGAAGATTCATTGCAAATCGTCTTCGGTACCATTGGCGTCTTCGACGATCAATGCCAAATGAATGACCTTACTTTAATTAGAATCAGTTTCATTAACACAAAACAAACTTATTTTTACACAATCAAGTTTATAAAGTGTTGATTAAAAGTGATTCGTTGCAAGTACAAGAAGGCCATCTTCTTTTAATATCCCGTTGCAAGATGGCCGCGCCGCTGCCATAGACGAGACGCTCGACTAGACTGACGATGACCATAGACACACTCTCCAATTCAAAAAAGTTTATGTTATATTTCATTAAATAATTTATTTAATCTGTCACTATGACTTAACTCCTTAACCAAAGAGGTTCAAATTAAAATCAAATAATGAATGAAACTTGAGGCGCTAACCTCAAGTTTCGAACCAAGTAGGCTACGGCGGTCCACGTGAGTGTGTTTAGGAGAGCAACGTGACCGCACCTCCTTGGCTCTCCCTTAAAGATATGTCACAAACAAACCCTTCTTGTCCGTTACAATGGAAAAATTCTGGCGCCCGACCAACGCCACGTGCGTTTTACATTCGTCATCTCCAAATATTTAATGCTATTTTATCTGTCTCAAAGCTCGCATAAGTAGGGTTTTCATACATACTGATACATTCACGCCTGTTTTTAATGATCTAGGCAGAGACGCACAATGCAATTTAATACCACAGTGATTTTTTTTAGATTGTGTGCTATATTTTTAGTTTATATTTTTTATTGTGATTATTCTGTATATTTCCACGAATAAAAAAAGCTTTTTAATTTCTTACATTGAATAAGAAAATTCTGAATAAGCATTTTAAATTTTGTCAATAATATCACCTCTAAATACCCTTCCTAACATTTGAAGGTAATGGTTCATTTTACATACATGTGTATATTGAATGTAAGAACTTCCACAATGGAATACATGACAATAATACATTATTTGGGCCCGTGCCGTTGTCGGATGCAGTCAACTCGAAGGGTCTGAATGGGAAGGAAGCGTGCCCCAAGGAGCCTTTGAGTTTTTACTCCAGTGGTTTTTTTCATTTACTCCCAACCCGCCCGGGTCGGCATATTTATTCAATGAAAACCCAAAACTATCATGTATAACATATACATCTATTTTTGTGTTACTTTTCTAGATGTTTTTAACAATACTGAAAAAGGAAAGGATATGACAGTTGTATAAATTTCATGTGTAATAAGGAATAATCTAAATTGTCATTCAGCTTCACGTAAAACCCTACAAACAAAGCGACAAATTAAAATATATTAGCATTTATATTATTAATCGCTACTACATCTGCAACCAGTATACAGAGCTCTTCTTCTTCTTCTTCTTCTTCTTCATCAACCCATATTCGCCCACTGCTGAGCACGGGTCTCCTCTACCATTGAGAGGGTTTAGGCCATAGTCCACCACGCTGGCCTAGTGCGGGTTGGCGGACTACACACCTAAGAAATTTCTAAGAACTCTTAGGTGTGCAGGTTTCATCACGATGTTTTCCTTCACCGTACAGAGCTCTTAATGGGACGAAACTCGTTCCGTTATAGAGTGACTACGCTGTAGCAGTGTTCTATGGAAATACATGACGTCATAAATCGCTGCCTATTTTTGAACTTAAGCACTAGTGTTTTCTCGGTGCTTTGATTACGTGAACAACAACATCCAGAATTGACACGACATAGACGTGTTCAAATCCAGAATATTCATGATGTGGATGTCAGACAACAGAATACTGAACCGCGTTCGGTTTTAAACATCATATAACTATCGACATTCAACTTTCAAGAAAATAATCTTAGTTTTCCACTAAGGCCAGCAACGAATTTTGAGTGTCGAAGATGATTGAACATCAAGACAATTAGCTTTTAGATAGTCCTTATTTTAGGAGATAATTAGACACCTTCAAGTGGGTTAACAGGTGAAGTAAAAGGAATCGTTTAAAAAGAAAATTCTCCAAAGCAAATAAAAAAATGTTTTAAAAAAACAAAATCTCAAACGTAAATCTATAAATCGTAAATCATTCTAGACATTCACTGTCTTTTTATAGTACAAATCACAACGCCATAAACACATTTTTATTGACTCATTATTGCCAATTCTCAAATCTGTCGCTTAAGGTTGAGTAGACCCAAGAGCAACCCTCTCGGTCGGTTGCTCAATGACGGTTTTAATGGATTTCGCGCATCAACAGTTACAGGGACGTTGTGTCAATATTCTTCAAGCTGAGAGACGATTCAGACCCTCTGAATGGTTTTCAAGCCTCCTTGGGACACCTGTTTAGTATTATGTCCTTCAGATCCACGGAGGGTGAAAACACGGATTAAAAATCGTCACGTCCCTTTATTTTTGTGAAAGAAACCTGTACTAGCTTCTGTTTGCAGCTTTACTCAAGTTATAATTAAATAACTTTTATTTAGTCTTAGACCCATGTTCCATGCATTGCTGTTAAAAGCTTTTTGTCATGTAAATATGGAAAAAAATGTTATAAAATATGTTCATGGAATTCGTTTCGCCAGCTAAGGTATTCCCAGGTAATCGAAAGCGAACGTAGGTACTACCATATACTCTTACTTAATTTCGACATAGTCCGAGACTCAACATTGCCACTGAGATTTCAAATGAAAAAATCTAGCTATCCCAGCCAGCAGTTATCGAGCCCGGATACTCTCAACGGCATACTGCAAACTTCCACATTAATATAACTAGGAAGTGTTAGTTTGAGAACAAGCGCTGCGCGGCGACCGTTGCTAACTTCACGGCGCAATTAAACCAACGGTCAACTTCACTCCTAATTGCTTTTTGAAGTGTACTCGAGGACAAATTGCTGTTGATTGTTTATACGAGTCAGACTCGTGTTACCTGATGGAACTTGCCGTACTAATTACCGAGCGCTGGGGCCAATTTGACAGAAAAGTTTAGTTTAAGCTACTATTTTGGTAAGTTTTAAATATAGTTAATATATGGACTAAAATCGTGATGGTAATTTTTAAACAGTAAATTATATACATTTGTAAACAGTTTGTCAAATCGATTGTGAACGTCGAACGTGTATCCTTAAGGACATCCTTACATCCTGTGTAGACAAATTCAGGTAGGCCACGCGTTCGATCACCGCACCGAGACAAATGATTTGTGTAATCTACAAATATTTGTTTCGACTTAGAAGTCTCACACATAACTTGTATGTTGTATTGTTAAAACGTGTGGTTGTTTGAAAATACTGGATATTTCGTCAAAGCGTCAAATCGAAGGTATTTCAACTATTACAGCTTCGAAAAATAGTGTGCCAAGTTTTAATTGAAATGTCGGTAGCCAGTGACATTTGACGTATGTGTCCTAGAGTTCTGGATAAATTGGGTTGCAGTTCTACAAATGTCGGTAGAAAATAATCCCACAGTGGAAAGGAATATAAAATATCTATTCAAAGCAGATAAAGTACATTACTTTACTTTACTTATACTTACGAGTAGATTATCTATCTAATTTTTAGTAAGATTACTAGTAAAACCTGCAAATTTAGTTTGAAAGACGAAACTAATTTGTTTCAATAAAGCCTTAAGCATGTAAGAATTCTACCGCAGAGTGGATAGCGATAAAGGGAACGAAAATGTAGACGTAATGACTTAAGATGGATTCGACGAGCTTAACATAAAGTATATGATTTATTGTATTATACTTATTTTTCACATAGACTCGCGTCTACGTAACGATAATATTTCAATAATTTATATTATCTAGGTACTATTATAGAAATATTTACTTTTTCGGAATAGAAAGCCCTATGTCAACTGTAGAATTGAGTTACGACAAAAATTTAAAAAATGCTATACAATGTACTAGGTACGTCTTATAATATTTTTTCAACTTTTTAATCCCTTAATCAGTGACATACAAATAGAAGCCAGTTATAAAAAACAAAAACGTTAATGACTAAAGTATCAAAAACACTCCAAAACACAATAGTCCCGTCAAAACGACGACACGTGAACCAATGTGGGTGTTGGGAGACATTATCACAGCGTGGGTGGCGTTCAAATTTTAAGCTCTTTATACATGCACAGCGATAAAACCCGAAATTAATTTTGGGGTTGTTTCCATTTTATAATCTTTGGTTTAGTTCCTCTAACGCTCGAGTTGATATGTTTAAACAGCGGTGATGTGGTTTCATAATGTTTTCGTGTAATAGATATGTGTATTAACGTTTTTAAAGACTACAATGGGTTTGTGAATTATGGTCTATGGGTATTCTTCTTCTTCTTTGCGGGTTGGCGGACTACACACCTAAGAAATTCCTAAGAACTCTTAGGTGTGCGGGTTTCATCACGATGTTTTCCTTCACCGTTAAAGCTAGTGATAATTCAATGTGAATACACACATAACTTCGAAAAGTCAGAGGTGTGTGCCTGGGGTTCGAACCCGCGACCGCCGAGATTCTCGACCGCGCGCCCAAACCTCGAGGCCATCACTGCTCTCTCTCTATGGGTATTCAATTTCGAAAACTTTACGTTCGAATATCAGGATTTTTTTGTATTTCGAAGCTATCTACCTATATAGCTACTAGAACAAAAATAGTATTAAGGCTAAAATTTACGAGGGATAAAGTGTATGGCTTCACGCTCAAACAGTTGAACTAGATTTAATGCAATTTTCTATAAAGAAAGCTAACCCTCTATTGACAATAAGATTACTTTTTAGTCCTTAAAATAGATTGAGAACCACAGAGCATTGCTAGTTATCAAAAACAAAAACATAGTGAAAATATTTGGATACTTAAAAGTGTCTTACTGCGATCGAACCTTCATCTTCACATAAAAAGTATTCTGAACAATAAAGCTATGCGCACAAACCAATGTCCCTCTGAATGACCCAATACTATATCCCATAATAAGATTCAGGAGCATCGGAGCGTGTCCGGGATGGCGTTTTCCATCGGCTGCGTCCGCAAGTCATTAAATTATTCTATCTAGGTTACCAACCAATCCATAGAAAATTCCTTCATGTTCATACTCAGTCACTCTTTACTTAAGGTTTTAAATGCTTTAGTGTGCAGCACAGTAAGTAAGTGTCCATTAAATCAATTCTATTATGAAGAAAATTTAAAAATGCATTGGTTTAATCCACGTACAACATTTCATCTTATCATTAATATAAATTAATTCATCATCCGACTGCCTCTTGATCTCGCGGCACAGGTATACATTTGGCGTGCGGTCCAAAGGTCCCGGGTTTGACTCTCAAATCGGCAGTGTTGCTCGTGTTTTTCCATTACCATATTTTGGACATTTTTCTCAAAAACGGCAATAACATCGGCTCAATTATGTGAGAGTGGTACAGCTGAAATGTAGGTGCAGTAATGCACCTCTGCCTACATACCTTCTGACGTAAGGTTACCTATGTTTGTATGTACGTTAATAAATCTAATACGCACTCAATATAATTGGTATCTAATACCTTAAATGCTAAGCTTAAGCTCTACACCATTCAATCAAATCATTTGAATTGACTTAATGAACTCAAATCACTCAATTGAGTGGAGTAAGCGTGGAATTGTCAATCCGGCCTTCGTTTGTCTAAATCGTAAACACGGCAAATTGCTAATTGGTTTGCACAAATAGATCCGCTTAAGAACACCCTAAGCGGGATTAATTCTAATTAGTTAACTGCCTGTAAAAGTTCATAATGGGATACTTGCATGTGATAGGTGATTTCATGTCTATAATTACGTATCATATCAACAGCCTTTTTGAGGCCGACATAGATCTCTTATGGCACGCCACTAGGCTCGATTTTAAATAAATTATTTTAATTACGTATAGTACAAATATAATACATACGCTGTAATTTCAGAAGGAATTCTACATTTACGATTACAGGTTAAATGTTCTGGTTCGCTCCCTCTACTGAGGATATCCCAAAATTCAAATAAACCTCGACTGAGGCATTAAACCTCTATTAATAACGGTGCATTTCATAAATATGCTAATATAAGGTTGCTCCTCCCCGTGTATAAAGGCTAGTAACAGTATGCGCAATTTAATTATATACAAGCATTAATCGTTAACTGTGTTTTAGTTCCATGTAAAAAGAAGCAAATTTCCATTTCAATTATTACCATAAAACTCATCTATAGTATTCGTATGAAACAGTCGAACAATTACAGGAACAAAAAAGCCCATAGGCCGAAAGCAAATTTGCAATTCATAAAACAATTAATTTAATATTTGGCAACGATAAAACTGGCTTGACAAACTTGAAAAGGGTCGTCCATACTAATGAGAACAGAGTTAACAGACGACCCTTAATCATGGTTTCAGAAATTACTTATGACTAAACTGATGTTTACTCGACCATTATCGGTACCAGAATTTATATATTTTAATAGAGCGATTAATTTGTCTACTTTTGCAGTTAATGTGATACAGATATCAAAAGACCGAATAAGTGGTAATGCCACTTCATAGACAGATCGACGTGAATTTTCGTGCTTTTCAGCATTATTTATTCCATAGACTTACTGAAAGCTACATACATATTCATTAAATATTTATATAGCTTTTTATCCCTGGTGCATAAATAGCGTCTAATTTCACTGATTGCAATTGCCTTTGTTATGGGTGTGAAACCCCATAGGGCTCGGCGTCAATATTGTGCACTATTAATCCTGAAACACCAGAGTAATAGTGGCGTCTGCAATCAAGCAAATAAAAAATCTTAGAATATAAAACAGCTAGCAAATTGTGCGTATAGAAATACGGCTCATTTTATTACGGCGATGATACTACTAACAATGTTTTTTTAATGGAACAAACAAGGACTGAGTCTCTCTATATCAAATAAAAATAACGCCTTTACAAACCCAACATGCCTTTCGAGAACCATGTCCTCTTGAACATGTATATTATAAGATTTATGAACACGAAGGGCTTGTGATCAATCGTAGTCAATCTGTTTGGGATATTGCGAGGACTCTCAAGCGTTGAGGGTTGAAATAAACGATTAACTTAGTTTGACGAAGCGTCGGTACTCCTTGCAGATATGAATAGTTAGACTAGGAGCTAGGTATTAAAATGTATTCAACATTAAAATGAATTCTATAGTATGTCTCATCATCTCTTCTACGTTCCACAACTGGGCCCTCCTGTACAACTGAGAGGGTTTAGATTTTTTTAATTTTCTAGGTCTACTTTTTTTTTAATGCGTAATATCCTCTTGGATTCCCACCTAACACGATAGATGGGATGTGCCGGATACTTACCGACTAATAACTTTATATACCATATCTACATCTATACTTTTTGTTGCTACTTCAAACTAATATTTTTTTAAAACAATAGCTTTCAGATTAATCTATACTAATGCGTACAGAGTGCAACAGTAGTGTTCTACGAATAATTTATTCAACATCTCGTCCGATTCGATTCAGACAGAGTGCTCCATAAACGGTATTATTCTCCGAACCGATCGAATTTTATGATAGAGCGAATAAAAAACAGAAGTTTTATCCTAGATTTTTATGCGACTTTTATAATATCACTAGCTTTTGCCCGCAACTCCGTCTGCGAGGACTACAGGGTTGGGTTCAGAAAGAAAATTAGTTGTAGTATTTTACTCCGCAGAGCCCCATTTACTTAAATATACAAAAATCAAAATCGGTCAAATTGTTTCAACGTGAAACCGTAACGCGCCGGTCGACGCCTTGAGTATCATTATTGCGCGCTTGATCATTATTTTGAAACTGCGATATCTTCTAAGATACTCATTGAAATCAAATGATGTAAAGGACAAATTTATTTTGTATTAAATACTTGTAATGAATAACGTATTTATTTGGATAAGGATTAATATCATGTTTGTAAAAACACCTTCACAAATAATGCTTTATTTAAAATACATTTGGTTAGAATAAAAAATGTTATAGTGAGCCAACCTTAAAAGATAGACATATGCTGTCGCGGACTTTTTTTTAGCATTTTGAAAGGGGAACAATTCTGTCATACATTATTATAGCGAAACTTTAAACGTTTCTGCAGCGTGCGCAGCGGAAGCTCACAAAAAGGAAAAAAGTCCCCGATTTTGAAACATTCTTTATTGCTGCTCCGCTCCTATTGGTCGTAGCGTGATGATATATAGCCTATAGCCTTCCTCGATAAATGCGCTATCTCACAGTGAAAGAATTTTTCAAATCGGACCCGTAGTTCCTGAGATCCTAGCGTTCAAACAAACAAACAAACAAACAAACAAACAAACTCTTCAGCTTTATAATATTAGTATAGATTGGTTACTGTGATTTGAGCTTGAGTTTTATGCTTAAATCTTTTTGACTATACTTGCATCTGTCACAGCTTTGATTGAATTTATGTATTTAGTAGTTTAATAGTAAGTGCCATTTTTGGCACTTGGTTCACGGTAGGTGTCATACGGTGATTGTTTCTCACAATTTATTAAATAGCCTTGAATTAATTCCAGTGCGGTTAAGTGCTGATTTGAAATTAAGTGCACTTAGGTGACTTACGTCGCCTTAGTTGCTATACGCTAGTGACCAATGAATCAAATTTTGATTCATAAATTGACTTATTTTCTTTCCTAACCCTGAAGTCTATACCTACGAACGGAATCGCAGCCAAAAGCTAGTGAATAAATAAATAGCATAGGATCTATTCCTCCTCTAGCTCCGGGCACCACTCCACTGAACTAATTTAAACAGCAATCAGGTCCAACAATCTTGAGTCCACTTAATTACGCACCGCTGTACCTTAGGGTCACAACGTCTGACATCACATCGCCTTCGGAATACATCGAGTTAAAGTTTGACATTAATCTTCATTTTGCAATAGCTATGCCCGGGGTTCGACAGTTTTATCTAGGCCCGTACTCTTCTACGGAGCATTTTTCGTTCATTTTCTGCAAAATTTTGGTGTATTTCGGGCTCATACATATACCTGGTGAAATCATCATCAACCCATATACGTTCCACTGCTGGGCACGGGTCTTCTCTACCATTGAGAGGGTTTAGGCCATAGTCCACCACGCTGGCCTAATCCGGTCGGCGGACTAACACACCTAAGACACACCTAAGAAATTCCTAAGACCTTTTTCTAGCAAAATGCAGGTAAAGAAATGCACCTCTGCCTACCCCCTCGGAAAATATAAGCGTTAGCTTATACTTGTGAGTGTATGCTTATTTCTATTAAGACGGATGTAAAGTACGAGATTACCAGATACCAGTTCAATTGCGCATAGCACTTACTTGCGGACAGTTGGTAGCCCTGTTAAATGTAATTAACCAATACTTAGAAACTAAAGTTTCCATTCGACCTGGACTTGGAAATAGATTTCATTAAGGAGAGTCGTCCCAAGTGCCCTAGGTTATGTTTCGGGCAGCTGTTTACTCTAAACTTAAATTGTAGTTTATATTTACCTTGCTCAACGTACGGTAGAAGATATTTCTCATTCAATTACCTTAAATTCCTATTTAAAGTTCTATAAACTGAAAACTGTGAAAATCATAAAGATGACCAATAGACAAACATCAATCAATAAAATACATAAAAAGGCCATGAAAAAACTAAGGCAAATATTCTTACTGCACTAGGCTAGCGAGGTAGACCAAAAACATAAAACTCTCTCAATTGTGGATGAGGCCCGTACCTAAACGTGTGTGTTGAGGATGACGAAAATTTTTGCACCGTTGCTTATCCCCACCAAAGCCAAATCCTGAAGCGGTATTATTTTTCACTTTTGATTCAAAAGTGCTTGTGAAACTATTTGAATAAGTTACCCTTTGTATAACCCATTCTATGGATAACATTGTGATACATAAGGATCGATCGAACAACCGTTGTGTGGTTAACTACGTCTTCAATACAAAGGCAGGTACGATTAATTCGATTGCTGTATAAATTGATTTCAGATCCGACGCGCCGAGCCGTGTCCAACTGTCATGTCGGAATATCTTGTTTTAGTAGATACCTACTATTGAATGTTCTCATTTTCTTTATCAATATCTTAGATGACATTATGTATTGAAACGGGTAATTGGTAACGAATGAAACTAATTTGCAATTAAGGTTTTCGTTTTTTTTTTTAATATGAGTATGTAACCAACTACTTACGTACTTTTAAAATGGGAAACAAAGTTAGAATATTTGTTTTTAAAAATATTCCACAAGTTTGTAGCGTGCGATCCCGAGTCGATTCCCCGACTTGTTTTTCGCCCCCTGTTACGTTGGGTACTTAAATTTTTCTACAGTAGAATGCGTCATATTGGCCATCATTTACTGTTTGACGTTGTTTAGTAAAGGAAGATTGTGCTTTATCATCGCAGCTCATTAATCAAACCCGTTGAATATTAATAACACGGAGGACAATACGTACTGCGTCAAACGGAACGCATGCATAGTGACAAATAATGTCCTCGTATGTCCCGGGTCTTCAAAATGTCCGATGGCCGTTACACACAAAATGGCGGATCATGACAGATTACAGCAATTAATTTTAAATTTAAAACTTTAGTGCGACGAATAATGATATTCAAAAACTCTTTTTTGTGAAAATATTAGTTACTATACACTTACTGAAAATCTCTAGACAAAAAGTAGCGCCTTTTCTATAAAACATACCTATTATCACATCGATACTGTAACATGAACATTTTATTTCTATCACCAAGTTTCTTGTCAAAACTGATGCAATAAAAAAACGGAACAATTGTCAAAGTTTATTCAAAAAAAATCTATATTACAAATACAAAATAGCAAAAGACCATGGTTAACGTAGAAAAACAGTCTTAGTATTTAAATCAACAATAATATTTCCCGTTACGAAGACGTGCCGTCTTTTGCAGTTTCCTTTAGTTTGTTGTTCTCGGCGACTAGCGCTTGAACCCTTTGCTCGTATTTCTCTCGAAGTTCCTGAAAAGTGAAATGAATTTTGAGATGTTTTACCGCTGCCTTTCTTAAGCATTACAAAAGCCGGACTTAAGAGCCATTATTTTGTGAACAAGCACTCGAGTTGAAAAGTCCACTGGAATTTTTAAATCGTGCCTAATTATTTCTGTATTATAAACAAGGACGAATGAATTCACAATGCTTTAGTTTAGAGTAAAATTTTATAACGGATATTTAGATATAGAGCCACAACATAGACTGGTTTTAGGTTTACTCGTGCCGCCGTTTTACTGAATAAACTATTTCATTTTCTTTGGTGACTGTGTTTTAAATCTATCCTTAATACATAAAATCTACCATTACGATTTACGCAATATTTGGGCTTTACGAATCAACTTTGACAATGAAATTCTCTTTTTTTTCATCTCTATGTACCTAATGTATTTTCAACAGTCGACATCAACTTTTCACACACAATAACTGTACCTTATACCTTTGCATTGAGTTTTACATAAGTAATGTAAAGACAGTAAGATATGGGTCAGCAAAGTGGTTGAATCTCACTAATTGGCTTAATTACGCGGCAGAGACAGGAACTAATAAACCTTTGGATTTCAGACGGTACTTTAGAGCTGTGGCTGCTTAATTAGACCACCTCGTCGAGTTCGTGGGAGAGAATAACCCTTTAAACACTTGTAGAAATTCTTTAAAGAAAAATGCAAGGAAATGCAGGGCGCAAACAGACTGTAAGCAAACATACAGACAGGTTATAGTGACTATCTCAGTTTTTTATCACGGTCAGTTTCATCACCGAATAAATTTATATTTATAATTTGTAGTATGCGGGAAACGTAATATTTTTCTTGCTTTTTTGAGTGTTTTAGTTTTAGGTTCTAGTTTTAAGTCACGATCTATTTACGGTCTATATCTTTATACAGAATATAACTATCAATATATCTATTTAAATTATCGTTATTTTTATTACTGTCGAAAATACAACAACACTAATTGTAAGTTTCGACTGATTACGTTGTCATATAGAATGGTTGATACCGGGATATAACTATTATCCTAAATAACAATAATCCCATAAAATGACTATAGCCACGTGATGTACCTACCATTTCATAGATATAAATATTACATATTTTATTTTACTCAAGTCCACTTCACTACAGACGATTTGCCAACGAACTGTAGATCTTCTGTCCCTGAAAATAGGTGTGTATATACCTTGAATATGGCGAGTTGCGTCTCGTACTCCTTGCGCAGGTCGTCGTTGATGTTGGTGCTGGTCTGCGCGCGCTGCAGCACCAGGTCGTAGCGCGTCTTCTCCGCCTTGAACTTCGCCTCCATCACTTCCAGACGGTCCTGGATTTAGGAGTCATTTAGGCTAATTTTTTTCAGTAGAGTAGACTGTTCAACGATGGAGAATGCCTCAGGCATGAAGTACACCTTTACATGTATTAAGGGTAAATCAATAAATAACATCACTTCCGGACGGCCCTGATGAGGAATCATTAAGGTTAAATATTTATTAGTAGACAAGCCTGTTCCACGATGGAACATCACTTCTAGAAGGTCCTGAGGAATTGTTGAAGCTAAGTTTTTTTCCATAGACTAGTCTGTTCAAGGATAGGTTAGGTTATCGCGTATTTATCATCAGCTCTTATATACTACACTAGGCAGGGGCATCTTATACAACTAAAAGGGTTTAGACCTTAGTACACAACGTTGACCTAGTGCAGTTATCCCCAAATACCAGGCGAATTTCCAATTTTTGGTGACTACTAAAAAATTCCTAACCTTAAACTCTTGAATAGAAACTAAAATTCTCGGTCACACCCTCAACGCTATAGCTCAACACCGAAAAAAAATTACATTTAAATAAAAAAAGATTACATAACCCCTTTAAAACCTCCATAATATAATTAGATGCATTTAGCCCACCTTAAACCAATACAATCTACTACAGCATGTGCATCAAAATCGAATACCTAGCAATAACTATCTAATTAACTAACTCGGTATACCTCCATAGCCTTGACTTCACTGTTCCTGATCTCCAACAGGTCCTTGGTGATCTGGTTGATGTCCTTGAGCGACTGCACCTGCGTCGTCAGCGCCTCGATCTGCAGCTCCTGGTTCTTCACCATCTTCGTCTTGTCGAAGATCATGCCGCGAGCTTTGCTTAGGAGCTGTTGGAAAAATATTGCTTCGGTGAAAACTAGACAATTCAAGCGAAGTTCTATCAGTTTTTGTAAGTCACATTTGTATTAAAGACTGAAGGACTACTATTAAAAACTAAAGAATAAAGTTCGATGGCATTCCAAACAAATATTTGTTACTTTGATTAGGTAATCGAAGTATCTAAAAATCTTTGCTTTAAGGTTAAAGCAAAGATTTTTGCTTTAAGGTTAAAGCAAAGATTTTATCGTCTGTAATGTAAAGTCTATTGAGTTAATTACTGTTGCCATTGTTTCTAAAAAGTAACCGAGCGCTATTGTTGTTATTTTAAAACATTACAACTGCTTACCTCTTCATGCTGGTGCTTGATGTTATCAATCATCTCTTGGTTCTTTCCGCTCGGTTTGGACAAGGCAGCTTGTAATTCCGTCTCTAAGTTCTTTACTCTGGCTTTTAAAAGATCTATTTCTTCTTCGCGAACCTATAAAATATTTTAAAAATATTCAGTATCATCTCTTTAGCAATACTTTTGTTTTACATAATTTTTATATTTTAATGAACTACATGAAATAAAGTAACTTGAGAATTTATTTACCTTCAATTCTAATTTTATTCCATCTTCGGTCCTTTCATTTTTAACTTTTTCCAAGTCTTTAATCTTTTTGAGAAGTTCTTTTTCCCTTTCCTGCCAACTGTCCTGCAGTGATAAATCATAATTAACGTATTAAACTTTAAGTACATAGTAATAATTTGCATATCTTGAACAAGACAATGAAATTTGCTACTAAAGTAATTTAAAATTAATCTGCATAATATCATTATTTCTGTAAAAAATTACTGTATTTTAATTTGCGTAACAAAATCATACCGCAACAATTTTTCAGTTTTGATAAATAGAAGTTATTCGTTTAAAATAGTTTCTTAATTCGCCTCATTTAGGAAACCATTAGGTAAAATTTTAACGCTACATGTCCTACCGCTCCATTTTCTGGCTTGTCTACTTTCTGCTCAGGCACGCTCGTCGCTTCCACCGGGCTCGCAGCAGAAACTTCTGGCTTCGCTTCTACTGGCTTCTCTTCTACTTTAAAATCTTCTTTTATAACTTCTACTTCAAGAACTACCGGTTCAACCTTTGGAAACGTGTAAAATGTATTTTAATTTCTCGGAATTGTAATTTGATTTTATGTACTTGAAGAATGTTATTATAAAGACTTCGTAATTCTTAATACGGAATGATATTCATGTTTAATGCATTCCCTCAATACGCAGATTTAACTGATGGACATCTTAAATACAATATAACAAAAAAAAAACAAAATGTATGCTACCTAAACGATTGTACTCCAAAAATCTTCCCTTCATATTCAACTCTAGTATATGTTAGTTTTGTAAAACCAACTTACAGGTTTGGGAGCCTCTGGTGTGATTTCCACTGGGGCTGGCTGCGGCGCTGGTGCAGCGACACCCTCGCCACCACCTGCTTCTTGACTCTGCACTGAATCAGACTAAAAGACAATTTAATTTTAAGTCGACGGTTGCAACGGCATAAATTCACAAGAAGTAGGCAGACACTGCACTATACAAACTACAATGTTTTATCATTGTTTTTAGTGTTGGGTTCTTAACGATGCTTTTATGATTAAATCAGTATAAATCAGTACGGATTTACATTTAAGACAAACTTGAAAAAATCTAAGCCATGTCTAAAAATCAAACCCGCAACTGCTTATCTAATCTACAAAACCCAAACACATATCTCAACATTTTACGACAATTCCAAAAACGTTTAAGGAAATGACAGAGACAATTAAACGGGCATTAAATCACGTCACATTTCCACGCAAACACAAACTCTACATCCGTATGAAAACAACCGAACATTTAACAAAGTAAAGACAACTGTTCCAATTGTACCGCAAACTCCATACAAAGCTCACGTTATAGCCGAGGGCACACGAAACTTGCGAATGTGACGTGTGCTGGCATTAATTTGTTCAAACCAATCCCGACAGAATGACTTAATTATATTTGTATAGGGATTTAACTCTCGTCTGCTTCGCTGATTTACATAGGTTATAGAGGGTGTAAGTTTTCACATGTAATAAATTAAAATAAATGAATGCGTCGTATGGGTGAGCCGAGGTTTTTATTATAATAAAAAAGGAGGCAAAAGCCAAGGAATTGGACCCTGGAATTAAACTTCAGACCTGACAATCGCACGCGTCAATACTGAAGACAACCAAAACACTAACTTACGTAGAAAAACAATTCAACTAAGTTTTGCAATAGCGATAATTAAAAAACTACGAAAAACACTTTAGTATTGCGGACGTGTAGATCAAAAACATGTTTTGTGGATGACACAGCCATTTGGCGCGAAGCGGAATCGAATTCGTTTCGTTAAACAGGTGGACAACTGCGCCACAGTCTCTATCAAGGAGTACCTACTCTTGGGATAAATAGGTCCGACAGCGCAAGTAATGAAGAATTATAATCCAAGAATATATAGAAACGGAAAAAAGCAGATATCTCAATTCTCAGTATACCTAAGGGTAAGTGAGTCTAAGATAAAGAGCCAGATGGGTCGGGATTCTAATGGGATGGAACGGGTGTCCACTACAGTTAAGACTGTTTAGCTTTCGTCGATCATTCATTCTAAATATGAGAATTACGTTACAATGTTTTCCTTCATTATACAGTCTTATACTCTTATTGCGTTTTTTATTACCGATGAAAATATTCTACAAACGTTAAATATAGTTATTATTTTAAGCTCGTTAACGTGAATCATTTGATAAATGTTAAAACATAATGATTTTACTTGAAAATTAATTGTATCTAGGTACGTTATGAAATAATAAGTCTACGGTCAAATCTAATGTTATAAATTTTAAAATTTAAAGTAAAACTTCTTTACTCTCTACTAATATTTAATTCTTCAAATAATTTAGAAGATAAAAATTGTCTATTTAATACGCACGAACACTAAGGCATCGTGTACGTCAATGTATCCTGTTATTGGATTCCTATTATTAGTTTACCCAAAGACGCAGTCATTTATAATTTCACATATTCACGACCGTTACTTGCATTTTTGTGCACAAAGAAACATCTAAAGTAATCCTAATATAGTTAAATTACTATAGGATATATTCAAATTGTGGATCATGTTTTATACCACCTATTAAATAATGTTTTTAAGGTTGTTGTGTACAAAAATACGCATTTTCATTATAATTACAACACTGACCCACATGTGTTCAAAGCCGCGCACTCTAGTCCATATAGATTTCATATTTGGCGATAAAAAAGACTTGATTTTATCTCAAATATCACTCTTATCTCAAATATCAAACAAGAATTTTGAATGCTGACACCCCTTGAAGTCTCATCAAAAATTGTAAGAAAAAAACAATAAAGCAAAGGAGGATTTATTTCACTTACCATATTTTAAAACGTGTTTGTATTGAACTAATTTAAAAAGCACAGAACACGAGTACCGGAGAAAAGACACAAAACTACACGGATCTATTCTTGGATGTGCAGACGCCGTGTATAAAAATAGCAGACTATTGCAGAGCGTTCTTTCAAGCTCTCCCGCTTATTTTTAAATTTTGACAAGGGCAACACCAAACTCATGAATAGCAAATTTACTACTAAGTGTTGTGTGAGATGTAGAAGAAAATAATTTTGCTCCCATCGCCCGAAATGTTGTTATCCTAAAGGGTAAAATAATGACATTTCAATGTTCCTGTGTCAAATAGGCAATTCAGTGCATCACCCTTAACCTACGAGATTTAATTAATTTAAGTCTTCCATGATAGCGAAAGGAGGTTCAGAAGACACGAAATTTAGTAGTTTAGTAGATTGGTACCGGGAAATGGTATATACTTAAATAATGGACAATATTTTTTTACTGAACTTACTTCATTCCATTAGGTATTTAAAAAATCTTATAAGATTTTGGATTATTCTGTTAGTTAATTAATCCAGGAAACAGGCAATAATAATAGCTTCGGTGAATACAAATCCAGTGGCATTGCCCGTTTGCAGTGGTCTCGAATCTACCAATTTATCGATATTTCTAACGATATGGGCCCTGTTCTCCTGAAATATCGAAATGCAATGATTTTCCACCTTTTTAGAAAATACATGGAAATTATCCTGATTTTGGTACCGAATTTACTGTACTAAGTTGACAAAATGACAACCCTGTTTATTTATGTTAAATTTACGAGCAATCCTCCCGTAGAAAGAAAAAAGTACCTATATAATAAGAATATTGTAATATACCTAATGAGAAAGAGAAAAGAAAATTGAATGTATGGTAAGTTCTGCCGTCTAGAGATTGTTTGTTGAACTAAGCCTACTAATATCTACGTAGCTATGTACACTGCTATCTAATTCTATATGTTATCTAGGTATAGGTTAGGTACCGTTGTATTGTATACAGTATAGCTATGTCGGTATATTTTAAGACTATAGTACAATTATTGAATTAACTTTTCAATAAATAAAACAAATGACATTATTTGGATAAGTATTTTTGGGGAGACAGTTGTTAGACAAATATTGAAGAATATGAATTCAAGCACAAATTATAAACACAATTTACTGCTTTCCTTTTTCAATTCTATTGGGATGGTCTTGGATAAGGAAATAAAACGAAAACTTTAAAAACAAATCATTTTTATTTCGCCACATAGCTGCCATACAAGTCGTGATAACCTCGAGGTTGAGGCACGCTTTCGAGAATCTTGACAGTCGTGGGTTCAAACCCCAGACACATATCCTTAACTTTTTGAAGTTATGTGTACATTCACAATGAATTATCACGTACTTTAACGATGAAAGAAAACATCATGATGAAACCTATACACCTGAAAGTTCTTAGGAATTTCTTAGGTATGTAG
The DNA here is from genome assembly GCA_030295005.1 of Cephonodes hylas. NCBI lineage: Eukaryota > Metazoa > Arthropoda > Insecta > Lepidoptera > Sphingidae > Cephonodes > Cephonodes hylas. The sequence continues at coordinate 12,444,420 of AP025372.1, read as the reverse complement.
TCCAACCCACCCTTAGCCAGTGTAGTAGATTTGGAGGGGTCCATAATTGGACGGTGCGCTGGGCGGCAGCGGACCATTTAGGCCACTTCTAGCCCTGAGATGCCGCAAAACCGCCCTAAATGCGCGTGATGGTCACCGAGAGATTTTAGTCGGTATGCTGGCGTAGACAGTGACCCCGACATACCCCTAACGGCCTCCCTCGAGGTACCGAACAGGGGAGCTTAAGGCGCTTTCCTCTCGTGATAAAAAAAAAAAAAGTGTAGTGGATTAAGGCCTAACCCTCTCAATGCCAACCATGCCCTGCAGTGGCTTATATGGACTGATATATACATGGTTACCATGTTCTTAGTAATATTTTTAAGCTGCCATTTTTATTACATCTCAGCCATTATAGAGGGTTTATTCAGACCGTGGTCGGAGGCTGGGGAAAGTAATATCTAGGGTTATTGCAAACCCTCAGACGTTAAGGAGGGTTTTGATGGAGAATAAACATTTTGACATTCTCCATACATTTTACATACATCCCATACCTATAGTTGTTAGGAAAACGTCAAAATTTTCATTTTCTGTCAGGATTTTCTTTTTTGTATCGTGGTCTGAATACACCTGTATCATGTATGTAATTTTACCTTGTATTCAGCCATAGGTCTTATGTGATATTCTCTTCTGGGCCGGCAGTAATTATGATCTGATTCTGCTATGGCAGCCAATGAACATGAAACACCTGTAATTGAACATTTTATTTTTAATTCAATTGAATCAAGAGGCTTTGTCCCTAAAAGGTTGCAACTTGTGACGCTAAATGCTACTAACAAAAAAAGGGTGGTGCCTTCAATTCTTTATAGATAATAATTATTACATTATATTTTAAAATATATATAACTATGTTAAATTTAAACAACTTGTGATGTTGGACAATTAAAACATAACATCTTTAAAAACTACTTACGTTTCAAAGTAGTTGGTATTGCTGAGGCAATAAGGCGACCTCCAGTGGTTTTATGTGCCAATTTAAAATGATGGTCACACACTCTTTTATTTTTATAAATTTTCTGGCTGTTATGTTCAGTCAATATATCACCAACACACGAAACCCACACGGCAAAAATGTCCGGTCTCTTGTCAGGGTTTGGGAACCGGTGAAGGGGCACTCCATGTGACACTGAAACAAACAATTCAGGTTTTAACATGAAATAATAATCTTGATATGTTAAAAAACAACATCATTATCCTAGCATTAAGAGTAAAGGGTCTGCTATTACTGGTCCACCAAGATTTGGCTGAATATCTGTTTCAACACGGAGCGACCGCCATCTAACATCAACTGAGCCCGACCCGGTAATCGAACTAGAGACCTGATAACCAGCAGTCGTTAACACTGCCGTTAATTGACTTGTTTGAAACTTAATTGATTATTACAATCAAAGAGGCGTTGAGCAATGTATAATTTTAAAGCTATGTACTTACATGAAATATCACATCCAAAAACACAGTATCTGCGCCGGAGTCCACTCATAACTACAAAGTCTGTAGCACTACGTAACATTAAAAAATAACAAGCTTTTAAAACTTGGTGATGAAAAGAAACAACAACACAAACTTAACAAGTTTTAACTAACAAAAACAACGAAAATCGAAATAAATCTCGAAACCCATATAGGTAAACAATAACATCCGAGAGCCAGAGTTGAAACTTGACAATGAAATTGACGTAAGTTCTTGACAGTTAACAGTTAACGCTAGTATGAACGCCCTTTTTTTTACAAACAAACTTCAGAGGGCGTTTCCGTCTTCAAAACGTCATGTCAATCGATTTATTACCAAATAAATGACTAAGAATCGATAACTTAAAACATTAAAAATTCATTAATAAAGTAGAGATGGATTGTTTAAAAGCATTTAATCAATAAGCTACCACCCTCTTTACCATGATGGCACACAGTAAAACTATTATTCTAAAATTACACAGCAGATTTCCATTTCTTATGAAAAAGACATACCAGATAACGAAATCAAAACTAATCTTTTCCAAACTACACTTGAAATAGATAATCGAAAGTTAAAACGAAATATTGGCAAAATAGACAATATTTTTCTGTAATAAAACACAATTTCACGGTATTCCGGGTAATAAAAATAAAATAATCATCCACACAGTTTCTAGATTTCGTTCAACAAACCGGAAATTTTAAATTCAAAAATCGATTAAGCAAAACGATAAAAGTCATCGATCTCAAAAATGGTTACGTCAGTTCTTCACATTCCATATTAACAAATTTCCACCAGGACGGCGTTACGAAAGTTTTAATTGAGTTAATTTGTTATACTAAAAGATATTGAGGGAACCCACAATTATTTAAATCAATTTGTTATATTTTTTGTAATGCAACTCCCTTAGTGTTTATAAAAGAGGTAAGCACTATAAAATTTGACATTTAGACATTAGCAGTTAGCTCCAAATTTAAGCGAAGTAAACAGTACAGAGTACGTTCAATATATTGAAAAGGTAATATTGTAATTATTACATACATAAACTCACGCCTGTCTCCCGTTAGAATAGGCAGACACAATAGAGCGCCAAATGCCACGCTCCAAACACACCTCTTTCGCTTACTCCACTGACATCCTCTTCATGCATGCACGCTGGTTTCGAGAACTTTTTATATTACCTTTTTAAATAGATTTCCCTTGTGATCTTTATAAATGCACCTGGGCCGTCCTCGACCGACTTCACTACTCACTTCTGCACAGTAAATCTCTTTCGTAATTCTGCAAACATTCGCCCTTTCAATATGCCCAAACCATTTTAGGATTCCCTTATAAATTTTGGTCACTACATAGACTTTCTATCCACATTTTTTCCGTATCACACTACTTCTCTTTATCTATTTCATCCTACAAATGCTTCTCAGCGCTCTCATCTCAACTGCATTAATTTTCCTTTCATACTTTTTCTGCCATACCCGAGACTCACTTCCATACATTAGTGTCAGCACCAGGCCTCCTTGGTGTTTTACTAATTTAGGGAAGTCCAATATATAATGTATACTGGCTGTGATGGAGTACAAGGTGTCATTAACACAATTATCAAATTTTACCCTTCTTTCAATATCTCCTCCACACTACCATCCCTTGTTATCACAGATATAGAAATTAATCCACCTGTTCCAGTTTTTCTTCTCCTATTGTTATGGTGCATTTGGTTCTGGGTTCATTCCTCTCTAAAATCACTATTTTTGCCTTTCCTACAACCACTTTCATATCTCTTCTTATTAATGCTACATTCATAATATTCACCATTTACTGTAACTCATCTATACTAATATTATAAAGCTGTAGAGTTTGTTTGTTTGAACGCAATGATCTAAGGAACTACTGGTTTGATTTGAAAAATTATTTCAGTGTTAGAAAGTACATTTATCGAGAAAGGCTATTGGCTATATATCATCACACTACGACCAATAGTAGCGGAGCAGCAATAAAGAATGTTTCGAAATCGGGGCATTTTTCCTTTTTGCTGGCTTTCGCTGCGTGCCCTGCGGAAACGCTTAAAGTATTGCAAAAATAATGTTTTACAGAATTGTTCCCCTTTTATTATTTATCCTAAACAACATTATTTAAAGATAAAGCATTATTTGTGAAGGTGTTTTTATAACGAAGATATTAATCCTTATCCACATAAATACATTATTCGTGACAAGTATTTAAAATAAAATAAATTTGCCCTTTACATCTTTAATTGATTTCAATGAATATCTTAGAAGATATCGCAGTTTCAAAACAATTATCAAGCGCGCAATAATGATACACAAGGAGCCAACCGGTGCGTTACGGTTTCACGTTTAAACAATTTAACCAATTGTATGACTTTTGGTATGGACATAAATAGGACTCTGAGGAGTAAATAGACTACAACTTATTTTCTTTATGAACTCAACCCTGTAGTCTACGCGGACGGAGTCGCGGGCAAAAGCTAGTGCTGTGATAATGCAAGAAGAGCTTGATCATCAGAATCATTTCATAAAACAATTTAAAAAAGTTAATTGCCCATATACATCCGACTGCTGGACACAGGACTCCTCTGCCATTGAGAGGGTTTAGGCCTTAGTCCACTATGCTGGCCCAGTGAGGGTTGGCGGACTACACAGTCGGTACTACACTATTAGTCGGTACTATACTACACTATTCGGTCGTGAGACGTGCAATTTCTTTCCCATTCTTAAATAAACTTTCGAAATATTTCGTCCATTCATTAAATATTTCCTTTTAATCTCTTATAAGATCCACAACAGATTTCTTCTTTATTTTGGTCCAAAATATTCGTGGTAGAGCAGATACCACGAATTTTTCGGACCAAAATAACTTAACCCTTCTCCTTGCATTCGTCCTTCTTAATTTCAACAACTTTTTTCACAATCTTCTTGCAAGGATAATATTTTTTTTTTATCCCTATAACCTCAGATTCTACTTTTAGCATTTGTATTAGTAAAGTATTATTATTATACGCATTTAACACCTCAAACAATTTTTCCCTACATTTGAGGTAAAACACCTTCTGGTATCAATCATTAATCGGTAATACCTCAATCGGCCACAGGAAATGGGCGTCGTTGATGGGCGCGAACATGCGCAAAAGGTATCAGGTTATTGATTTTCAGCCAAGCCCTTCCCTCTGTCTTTCCCTGGCTACAACGACAGGCACAGGTAGTGCGAAATTGCAAATTTTTCTGATTTTCTGCTTCCATTTGTGGTAATTGTTACTCAAGTGCTGTACCAGGTAAATAAAACCCCACTTATGCATAAGTAAATAACAAATTCGGTTGATTTATGGAATTTCCATCTGATCATGACCTGCCTCAATGAAGTTAACGTTGGGTTTCATAACAAAGAAAAATCGATTTTATCACTCTTTGTTGTTTGTTATAACTTTTATTCATAAATTCTCGTCGAAATTCTTGCTCTAGCATAATATTCTGTTTAAGTAGTCATGTTAGCCAATTTTTTTTTAATATGGGTGTAAACAGACAGACTGAGGTTACGGTCCTTTTACAGCGGTATATAAAAAAATAATAAATACCCCATATTGTGTACATTTCTTTTCACCGGAGAATACTGAATCATCCCTAGTTGCTGTACTAGGCCTATTTTGACAATATTTGTTTTCTCATTATAGATTGGAACATGACTGAGACAAACGCTCAAGTGAATCAGGCCCGTGAGGCTTTTCTGATGACACACCAAATTTCTCAAATCCTTGGCACTGGTCTTGACCCCGACACCCTCGCTATATGCATCAAGTTGTGCGAGAATGGAATAGAGCCTGAGGTTTTGGCTCATGTCATCAAGGAGATCAGGAAAATCGGTGAGAATGCGGTTCGGACCCAGAGTGGAACACAAGCATGACAAAATAACCTCTTGGCTCTCTTCGCCAACCCTCAAATAATGGGACTTTTTGCGCAAGTTATGGAAAAAATCAACTCGAGGGGCCAAGGTGTTGCATCTGTTACCGGTATGACTGCTCTGACCAATGTTCACTTCCTGATCTACCGTCTACTTAAGCAAACAGGCATGTCTTTTCTTGGGTTGAATGTGTCTAACGACAATGAAATGCAGCAGCCGCAACCAGCGGAAAAAAAGAAGAAGAAGAGAGGCCGTCGCCAACGCACGGGCTCCTAAACAGTAAGACCATCTGGCACGATCACGGACACGGCTAATTATTTCTTATAAAATGAGTTGTAGACTTTGAACACCATTTTACTCAGTAAAAGGTTATATGAAATTAATCAAATTCAATTCAATTTTAAAGTTGCATCTGCAATTCATTTTATAATGAAATAATATTATTTATTCACTTAAATTTTAACATTAATATTCTAAATGTGTAATTTAGGTGGACTAAATGGTTTACATAGTATGGTCCATACCCCCTTAGAGAAGTCCATATAAATTGCAAGTTAAAAAAATGCATACAATTTATCATAATGGTAATTTGCCTATTTTACTACTTCTTTAGAATCCTTTACAAAAATGGTGAATTATAATCTCTGCATGCAATTGTATATTTCTAAAAATTTCATCATCATCAGCAGCCAATATTCGTCCACTGCTGGACATAGGCCTCCCCCAATAACTTCCACCGGGAACGGTCGGAAGCCTCCTGCAGCCAGCGACGTCCCGCGTAAAAATTTAAGAACTACTAAAAAAATGCAGTAGAAGTTCCCAAAATAATTATAAAAATTGCTCTCTAAGATGTAACATTTCTCTCTATTTATTATTTTGTGATGTTACCATTTTATATGGACTGAATATTTTCTTATCACTTTATCTCGAATATGTAGCATTGAATATGTATGCTGAAGTATTTTACTTTCAGTCAATGCACAAAATCTCTAGAATATAAAGAATCCCTCTGTACTCTGCTAGATGTGATGTCAAAATACAAATATGTTAGTGGCAACTATTATTAATACTAAGTCTGACTTGCCCCAATTTATAATATTGTCATGCTTAATCCTTTTAAAATTGTAATGATTTTAACTATATTTATACTAATATTGAATATATAAACTATCCCATATTACATTTTAAATAATTAACATCTTCGTTTATAAATATTATAAATAATAATTTATTACTATATATTTTAATAATTATTAATTGGCTCACTATCATTCCAACATTACTAAAAAATATGTATTTTATACTATATTTTTATACTCTTTTTAGTGTTTAAAATGATGTAAGTGATACTTGAAGAATTTTTTTAATGTTATAAACATTATTATATCACTAATCTGCTTTTTTATTGAAGATAAGATGCCAAAATATATACTTACTAATGTCCTAGTAGTGACTGCTATATTAAGTCTGAATTGCCCCAATGTATTATTAAATATTACTATGTGTATGGATTTGTGTGAATCAGAATTTAAAGGTTTTCAGTCATTAAACTGTTTTAATGTCCTAACATCATACCCAAAAAGAAAACACCTTGTTGGTTCTACACTTGATATGCACTTTTGTCAACTATGCAATATTGGCTTGTGCCATAACTAGTTCTATTCGAATCATTGTACAATTCTGATTCTAACATCTCCAATTTAATATGGATCTTAATATTGTATTGTAGCAAATAAAACATCTTATTGTAATCATAAAATTGTTTTAATAACTTCTAACACTATAAAAACAGGATATCTCACAGAACACTACATGTTAACAATTAATAGTGATTATTCCTGTCAAGATTAGCATTAAATGTACAACCAATTGGATTAGGGAGCAAATATTTATCACAATTAGTAGCAACAATAATACCCAATACTTGCAATGTGGTCTCTATCAACTATATGGAAATAAATAATCAAGTTGATAGAGCCATGACACATAGTATTCTGTGAAACAACAGTTCAATTCTCTCAGGATTAGCAAACCTTTTCCTTTACATACAACCCATCCACTCTCCAAGCATTTATGGTTAAAATGCCTGCCAAGTGAATTCATACTTTATGAGACATCATTCCTACAAACAAAAAAAACCATTTTGGTTTAAAATATAAAAAAAATATTAAAAGAAATATAGTTACATACAATACATAATTAATTTGAAATCTAGCTTAATTTACAAAGATGGAGACCAAGAAAATGATAATTCAACATAAAGTTTGAAAACAAATATTGCTGCTCTTCAAAAAATCAACTTTGCTAATCCCATTAGAACCTTACATAAATAACATGTCATTGAGCTTTGGATTCAAATTAAATGATGTGCATTGTCGGAGAGACCGCATGACCTAGTGAAGTTTATTGCAAACAGCCCAGAGCTGCTAATATCACAGATGCAAAATAATTCACTTGTGTCATTAAAGATCTGTTACTCAATTAAACATATGTCTCCTGTAATCAACAAATATAATTATATAAAATTATGTTTACAAGTACTGGTGTACTTCAACTATGTTATTTTCTACATGTTGGCAAAACAAAAACGTACATTGCAAACCCATGTTAAAGTTCGAAAAATGCCTTTTCTTAGGGCCCTTATTAGTTATCATGATAACAATCTCAATAAGTTCTTAGTATGATGATGTAGTCAAAATATAGTTACAAGAATAAAGTACAGCAGGCCAACATTTAAAAAATAATCAAACAACAAACATAATCTTAAATAATCACTGTTTACAGTATTAAGTTAACTATGCCAGTTGGCAAGACATACATATTTGATAAGTCTGTACAGGTCAAGGTCAGTTAGCAATTTGTGGGAAACTGAGAGAATAAGTTAAAGAATAGAGAGATTAATTTAATGAAACTTTAAATAAGTAAACAAAGTGAGAGACATTTATTCCTAACCTGTACAGAAAACCAAATCTAGTTATTTAATTCTATTGGTATGACTGGCTCTGCCCTGGACTTTGACCGAGCACTGATGGGTCTTCAAAAATTGGCTGTTGGGGTTTGAACTGTTCTGCAGTTATTCTGGTGAACATTATACCAATGCCCTCGATGAGAGCAAGGAGAATTCCACCAACAAGCGCACTGCCCGCCATTGCAGGAACACCTGTAAAAAGATATAAGATGGTATTGTATAAAATGTTGTACGAATTTGTCAGATTTAATGATTTATTAAAACAAAAAGTCATAAAAATTGGTATACATATAAAATATGTTGCCACAAATTACCTAAAATGAACCACATTATATAATCTATTTCCTAGATAGACTTATAAGTATGCTAATATTGAAGTATAATATTAAAAGTAAACCTGTCTGACATTGAAACATGATCTTAAAATACATACAACTTGACATTATATAGATAAATGTACCAACTATAATATTACAGAACATAAACAACAATCGGTAGACAGTTACAACGCAAAATTAGACATTTGAATATGTATTTTTTGCATTTGCATAATTCTAGAAAATAAATAATACTTCATACTACAAAATTGTTTAATGAGATTGAACTTCACACACACACACACAAATACTTCTTTCTTAGAAACATTCTTTTTTGAAAACAACCCAATCTATGATATTTTTCACACCACAATGAATAGTAATGTGACAACTAACCATTTCTAGCCGCAAGAATGCCTCCAGTTAGGGCTCCACTCATAATGGAGTTCCACGGGTCTTCCTTCTGTCTCAGGTACACCAGGGAGCAATCAATGGTAGAGAACATACCTCCCCACACTGCAAAGTTACCGGCCACTATGGGCGATCTCTCTTTGACTGCTGCTAAACTGCCCAACTAGAAGGAAAAGTAAAGTCTTACACATTTATAATTAAGGATTATTATTTTTATAATTCCTAAACAAATAATTAAATTGAATTTTGAGCACAAACATTTGTAAGTTTTTCATTACTTATGATTTATAAAACAGTTTTTTTTTAAAGATGATAATATAAAAAAATATTCTGCATATATGTTGTAGTTATATTAATGTTGGTCTTCATAAAACTTCTTAAAAATAAATTAAGACTAATTGTGTGACTCAGTAAATTAATCTACTATAAACATTATTTAGATATACATCTACTTTGTTTACACATGAATCCCATGGACATACGCCAACAATGTTGATTTTACCTACAAGAAGCTTAATAATATCTAAGAACTACATCTTCCTTCAATTATACTTGCATATTTTGATGCTTCAAGTTTAATTATAAAAATAAGTACTTAAAATGCTGTACAGTACTAAGTTTTCAGTGTACTTTAGCCCCTTAGAAAAAAGACGACACACGGACATAAGAAGAAATTCAACATAAATCATTTTATTGAATGCATAATACATCGATTTTTTCATAAAAACTAGAGAGAATTTTTTCTAACCATTACTTATGTTTAACTTCGATTTATGGGAAACAGTCAACCATCATTTAGGCAATCGCAACCAGTAGGTACTTACCATTTTCCGACTGAAGCCAACGGGCGCGTTTCTGAATCCTTTTATTGAGTGAAATATACCGCCACCAATGGCGCCCATTATAAATGCGCCACCTGAATCGTCAAGAATTCGCCATGGGCAAGGTTCTCTCGTGTACTCATCCATGTTTTATTGATTTCACCCTGAAATGCCCAATATTAGGTAAGCACTTAACCTATAACGTTTCGTATTTAATATAAAAAAACACATTATAACTTGACACATACTATTTGAACACAATTTTTGAAGAATTACTCGTGTTTTGTATTCAATTAACGTTTTCGTAGATGATTTTAATGATTTTTATAATTTATCACGAATATTGCACCATGGTTGGAATTCAATTTTTTGACAAAAGGATCTGATAGTGTTACCTGCCTAAGCCTTTTAGCTTATAATAAAATAAATCAAACAATAGCAAAGTGTTAAAAATATAAACGTTTTAAATATACGGTTAAGTCATTTCAATACTATTAATTGAAATAAGTTTTTATTATATTACTTAATTAGTACTCAAGACAATACTCTATTGGATTCTTCTTTTTTGACGAAATTAATACTACAACTGACAATTAACTGTCAACGAGAACGAGATACAGTAGTGTCAGCTCTGAAAAATTGCAAGAGGTAAACAATCGTCGTATCACGTATGTGAGTTAAAATATAATAAGATATACCTCAGTTAAATAAAATCACATCATGACGATCCACAACTTGTACATTTTTGACCGCTACGGCACACTTCTATATTATGGAGAATGGAACAGGACGAAACAGTCTGGGATGTCCAGGGAAGAAGTGAGTATACTGGACTAGCCAAACCAAATGTTTATACTTTTTTCTTTATACATTCTTACCGTAACTATAGTCAGAGGCGGTAATTGCTTATTTAATTTTTATCTATGAATAATTGAGGCCTATAAAATCAAAGGCAGCTAAATCCAAGTGAGTCAAATATTCAGTAATCTACAAAAATCGATAACTTTGTTTAGGTGGCTATGATATTTTATATTTTAAAAGAGATTTATAAAGAATGTGAATACCACTAAAAATCAGAATTTTAAATTATAAAAATACCACAATATTTGAGTACAGACTGAATAAATTTGTATTTAACTGTCTTTGATTCCAACTGGCGTTTAGCTGGTTTTGATTTTATAGGCCTCAATTATAGCTTTTAAATAAGAAAGTCTTGTAATGTGTATGTGTGATATCAATTGCTAGTAAAATTAATTAGTTTTTATATTTAAAAATCTTCATGTTGTTGCTACCATAAATTGGTATTCCTGCTATAACTTTGCATGTGTTTCAGGAGGGAAAATTAATGTATGGAATGTTATTCTCAATTAAACCATTTGTGGCGAAGATATCTCCGTTGGATCCAAAGGATGGATTCTTACATTATAAGACATCAAAATACACTTTACATTGCCTTGAAACTCCATCAGGCTTAAAATTTGTAATGAACACAGACAATCAAGCTCAGGGAGTTCGAGAACTGCTTAGAAAAATTTATGCAGAAATATATGTAAAATATGCAGTGCGAAATCCCCTATGTGCTAGTGGAGAACCTATTGTCAGTGAACTTTTTAAAAATAAGCTGGATACATTTGTCAAACAGGCACCTATACATACTGTCAGAGCTTCATGATAAATTTGTTAAATTATTTTATAGATATTAAGCTATCAATGTGTACTTTTGTTAATAAAAATAACTGTGTATCCTCATTTTAAGATTGTATTCTACAATAGATATAATAATATTTAAAAACTGTATTTTAGTTTTATTAAACTTCTCAGTATTTGTTTTTGATTTAACTGATTAAATACCTTGATATGGGGCAAATAAAGAAGTGCTTTTATAAAAGCATAATACATTTTGTATAACATTTTTCCATCCTCTATCCATTTTTTTTGTTAATATGCTTACATGTATAAAAATCGTTTAATGGCTACCTACATTGACCCATAAAATTGTCTTATTGCCCATAGGGGTATAATTAAATAGTATGCAATATTATTGAGTTTTCATTCAAATTATTCATTGATTTCTTACTCTATGCCAACTCCCAAATTAAAAAACGAGTGCAAATTTCTATAAAATCGATCAAATTAAAAAAGCATCAAGAATTACCCGAACAACAAACAATTAAATGAATTTAAAATTCAACTAGGTATTAAGTAAATTCTCACGTTTGTAATGAATTCGTTAAATTTAGAAACATTGTCTTTTAAGTCCTTTTTGTAATTTTTTTTTAAAAAGGTTTTTAATACTATTTACATGTTTTTTTTTTTCATAAAATAAGCGCTAAAATATCCACGCATTCGGAATGTTTAAATTTTTATGAAATCTATGAGTTTTTGACGTTTTCAATTTTAGTAATCTGTGTACAAACAAAGATAACTGTCAAACAAACTGCCGCCTGGATAAAACTTTTGCATTTATTTTTAAAATATTAGATTTAAAAGATTTTTTTCAAAAAGATGTAACACATCTTGTGTTTGATTACACATCGTTATTATAATGGCTCGTGTGTTAAAGTGGAAAACAAAGAGGTGTCTGTAATGAGTGAAACCGACGACACTGATGTTTTGTTGTTGATTCCACCAAACTTTTTTCTAGTTCAAAGCTCAGGTTCGGAAGATTCGCTATTAGAATCTTCCAGAACTGTGGTTCATAAACCACTTTCATGCACAGCACAAGTTCTAGACAAACTAGTAAACCAAGTACACACTTTGGAAACGAGGTTAGAAAGTTTAGAAGTAACTAGTGATGTGTCGACTCTAGGAACTATTTCTAGGAGTAAAAAGACCTGGAACAGCACGGACAGCTTTGACACTCATAGCATAGATCGGAAATGTTTCACTTTCCCGCGCAGAAGACGAAGAAAGTTTCAAAAACGTGAAAAACAGCGCGATTTGTCTTTAACTAGTTTCGAGTCTACTAGCAGTTTAGGAAATAGAGTTCCACGTTTAAGGTTAAATGAAGAGTTTAATACTTACCCAAAACATCGTGAAAGTTTGGACTTACAAAGTATGGATGGGGATATAAGCAGTATTGTTTCGACACCAAGTAAGAAAAACGATAAATTGCTTCTTCATGAGATTGATGAGTTTCTTACCAAGGTTGAGGCCTATGAGAGCCCAGAGTCAAGGTATAAAAGTCAATCTGCAAATATAAGTCCTGATAATGTGATAAAAGCGACTAGTGACTACATATCAAACAAATTGTCTAACAAAAGTGATGATATTAAACTCCCTAGTGGAAGAACAATATCTGGTAATGCGTTGGATAAATACATTTATTTAGTCAAAAATAACCAAACTCAAGAAAAACCTGCACAAGTTGTACAAAATAAGACTATAAATGAATCTCCTGCAAAACCTACGGAACATTGTCAGAAAAACTATGAAATGAAGGAACCGGAGGAGAAATCTCCAAGTGTCCGTAAATTAAATTTTGAAAAAGATGTACAACCTACTTCCACTCCTAAGAAGCCTCAAAGTTGTGTAGACACATTTCGTCCAACATCTAACAAAGTTTTCGATAGAGCTTCGAAAGTTCTTGAGCAGTATAAAGCACAAAATTACAGCCGTAATACACAAACTTCAACAACGGATAGCTACACAATGTCTCCTAAAAGAGAGTTTAAATTGCCCCAAATGAGACCATTTTCTGAAAACAGAGAGAGTATAAAACTAATGCAGAACAAGTTCATGGACTCAATAGACACAGATTTATTGAGTTTGAGTGACTTGTGGGGAGACAATAAAGAGAAAGGAGATAGAAATGATGGAGTAAGATTAGAAGAAGAGAGATTGAAAAGAGAGGTAAGTTTGTAAGATGTTTATTAATTCTTTATAATTTTTCACTGTTGATGTTACAGTTATAGCTGTCTGGTATGTGAAAACAGACTTTAAGTCACTAGGCTCTTTCTTTCTTAGTCAAAGCATTATAGCATACCCTTTATCTCATATAAATTCCTTTTAAAATATGACACAATTAAAATGTAGACTAGTTGTTACCATAAAACTATATTATTGGAATTATATGACAAACCATAATTCCAACCATTATAATTCTTGTAATTATTTGGCAATAAACAAGGAAATAATACAAAATTTGTCTTGTCATTTTTTCCCAGCATTGTGAAGCTATGATACAGCAACTACAACGGAAGATTCTGGAACAGCAAGAGAAGTTAGCAGTGGCTGTGAAAGTGGACCGTGCCAAGGATGCCGCCATAGCGAAACTGCGTGAGGCTTGGCTCAAGCTCACCGGCAGCTTGGACAAAGCGGAGGAGAGACATAGAAGTGCCTTGGAGAAGATGATGAGGGAAGTAGACAACTTTAGGATGGTTGCTGATGACGCGCAAAAGGTACCGTAACTTTATTATTGGGTGAATTATATTAAACTGTGACATAGGTCCTGTGGAATAAGTGTATTCCATACAACATGGAGGTGCCAGGATGGATTTCTGAATCGGACAGGATTTTAAGTTCTTCCTTCAAAGACTGTTTGTAGCGGTACAGTGACTGAATACAAATTCGAAAAATGGGAATAAACTGTATGTATTTTTTATTGTCCTATTAAGTATGCATGTACATTGTACATCCTGGATTCGATTCATAAGTCGGACAGCGTTTTCCGTTAGGAAATTCTTTTTTTGCTTATAATTAGGGCAATACAAGCGTGAAGTTATGTATGTTATTGATGTAATTATGTATATATCTTATTTTGGATTTACAGAAAACAAATCACTTCGAGTCAGAGCTATACAAAGCGTTGGATTTAGCTCACGACTATCAAGAGAAATGCAAAACACTAGCAACTGAGAAGAAAGAGCTGCAAGAAACTTCTGAGAAGGCTTTAGCCGCGAAAAACGAGGTGATTGCGTGCAAAGACAAAGAGATAGAAGTGTTGAAAGAAAACTACGAAACTGTAATGCGGTTGAACAAACAGTCTACTGATTGTGTTAAGAATTTAGAAGAAGCTTTGGAAAAGGTATGTGTTAAATAATTATTATCAAAGTTATTAAGCCAGACATGACTAAAACATAAATACAACCCAAACTGGTTATTATGCAATGAATGCAATGAAATCCTGGTAAAATCCGAGTCTATTAAATCAGCGAAATAAACTTTAGTTCAGTAGAACTAATACGAAAAATCCAACGGGCTTTGGTTTTAACAAAATTGGTATGTCAATAAAGGCTTATGAGTCAACCCTTTAACATTCACACCAGTTTCTTGATTTATTTTGATTACAGTTTACAATAACTAAAACAATGTGAAATTCGCTTCGTTTTCAGGAGAAATTATCACATGATTCTACACGACAGAAGTCAAATGAACTGTATGCCAAAATCCAGTCACTGTCAGATGAGGCAACTTTAATAGCCCAGGAGAGAGACGTGCTGAAGGACAAAGTGAACGAGGAGCGGGCCAGGGGAAACATCCTCGAGAGACAGCTGGCAGACAAACACAACCAGTGCACCGAACTGCTCAACAAATATGTATGTATAAATATATCGTATACAATATATCGTATGGATAAATGTGTAGTCCGTTAAACCACCCTAGACCAAAGTGGCGCACTAAGGTCTTAATCCTCTTAATGCTTCAGGAGACCTGTCCCTAGGGACAGAGGGATGATAATCTTGCATTTATTTTACAATTATGATGAAATCTTTCAACATTAATTCCAGGACTTCCTAGACAACGAAACAAAAACCCTGCGCAAACAGCTGGACATACAAAAGAGCGAGCTAAAGAGTCACTACCAGAAGCAGCTAGAGGACGCAGTGCTGGGCAAGCTGCAGGAGTTCCAGCAGCAGCTGGACCTCGCCGAGAAGGACCTGCAGCATGAGGCCAGGGTCAAGGAGAACGCCGTGGTGGACAGCTTCAATAAACAGATCAATAGGATTGAGGAACAGTGAGTAGACATCAACATAATATGAGAGATGAAGGCAAAATTATCTTTTTAAGGGACTTTTAGAAGTTATTTTGAATTTTTAAAGTATTACACATACTGATAACATTTAAAAGTTTTCCCTAAGGGTGCTATAAAGTTTAGTCTATTCTAATTCTACAGTCTATATAATATGGCAGTTAAGTCACATAATTTTTAATGTCCGTAACACAAAGATTGTATTTCAATCTGGGGTTATAAGTTAGTATTTTTTGTCATGTTTGGTCTCGCGTTAATTTTTCTCGAAAGTCATTAAAAGTATCAAGATGTAACATTGCATAGTTATGGCAGGGTTATGTGTATTGATATTATAGTACAAATTTATGAGATCTTTTTAAGCTTGCAGTATTTATCGTAGTAACTTTGAATATTAATTGGTGCTTTCCAGGCACAGGCTAGAAGTGAACGTTCTAGAAGAGAAGCAGAGAGAGGAGATCAAACTGTACCGGCTGCAACTCGCGCAGGCCAGTGAGAAAATTAGTTTTCTAGAGGTGAGTCTTAGTACCCATACTGAAATTATGTAAATTATCACATACTTTTTCTTTTACGTACTTTACCTCTCGAAGAAAACATCTTGAGGAAACATGCCCACTTATAAGTTCTTGAGTATTGCTTAGGTATATTCTACCAACCCGCAATGGGCTAGCGTAGTCGTTATTTGTAGAGGAGGCTCGTGCCCAGCTCAAACACCAAAGCATTAATAAATTGTAGAAAGTCGCAAGAATTTCATTACACAGTGAAGCTTGTCTGTTAGTGGTATAGTGGTACCTTCAGTGTATGTATGTATGCGTGTGCGTGCGTGCGTGCGTGCGTGCTTGCGTGCGAGCATGCGAGTGTGCGTGCGTGCGTGCGTGCATGCGTGCGTGCGTGCGTGCGTGCGTGCGTGCGTGCGTGTGTGCGTGCGTGCGTGCGTGTGCGTGTGTGTATATGTAATATGTATGTATGTTGCAGAGTAAGTTGGAGTCGTTCCGGCGTCGTCGCGGTGAGATGGCGGCGCAGCTGCACGGCGTGATGCAGGCGCAGTGGCAACAGGCGCTGCGCATACTCACCAACACGCAACAACACACCGGTTATTTTTTTATAAGAAAACGTATTTCACCTCTTACAGGTCAAAATATAACACAACGATAATATAATACATTTTTCTCTTTACATATCTTACAGCGGCAGCCACCCCCCAGCCCCCCGTGTCGTGTGTCCCGCGGGCCCCACTACAGCCCGGCGGCTCCGGCCCCGCGCCCGCCACACACTCGCCCATACACTTCGACGGACTCACCGACAACCAGCTGCAGCATTATGTGCAATTGGTATGAGATGTTTTATTATGTATCATGATACTTATATTTGGAAATATTTGTTATAGATTTGGTACTGTATCTGCAATATTCTCGCATCCCTATATGGAGGGCTTGACAAATTTTGTGGTAGAAATAAACTACTACTAATAAATTAGGTTCCCTTATTTTGCTGAGCTTTAGTGCTCAGTGTTGACTGTTTGTACCTCTGTGGATCTTGAGCAAAGGAGTTGCAGTAGAGGATGTATGGCTCACCATATCTAGCTTTATCCAAATAAAACTAAAAAGAAAACATTGCGAATAAAAATATTGGAGCATGCGTATTTTTGTCATGAGTGTCATAATGTCTATCAATATTTGAAATCTTTAACTAATAACGATAAAAATCTCACCATATAAAAATATTTTTTATAACCTCCATCCAGTTATTAACTAAACCACCGAACCTGGACGGGAGCGGCGACTCGGCGGCCGACCCGCACCGGGAATACAACGAGGAGCCCACCAGCGACCGACCCCACGACCGCAAGGACAAAGCCAAGAGGACTCTCAACACCAACAAACCACCGTGGAAAGCGTAGCATATACCACCTGATTAAGTGCCATTTTATTGAAATTTATGGTAACGTTTTGCTGTTGTGTAGACTTATACTACTAAGAAATATAGAAATTCTGTCTTTATCATCTTCATCAGTTTTCATAAGTGCCACTTCTGAGCAAGGGGCTTCTCTAAAACTGAATGGGTAAGGCCTTAGTACAGACAAAGAAATTGCTAAGAAATAGGTGTGCAAGTTTCTTTACAATGTTTTCTTTCATGTTTAAAGTAAGAGTTTTATTGATAACTTCAAAAAGTCAAAGATCTGTGCCTGGAGTTTGAATCTGCAACTATTGAGATTTTGTCTCCAACCCATACATATATCTCAAGGTTATCACGACTTAAATCTCTCTCCAAGGTCTCTTTGAGGTTATAATATTTTTGGTCACAAGGAAAATATGACTGTATAAGATCAAACAGAAAATAGTAGTGATTGTTTATATATCTATACGATTAAAAAACTGTTAATGGCATTTCTGAATTATGTATTATTGCATCAGATGCGTACTTTTTCATTTTATAATCTTTAATAAGACTATCCACATTGTACTTAAAATAATTGTAATATTACTTTTTGATGGAATGGTATTTCAATATTTTCTAACTAACCAATACCGTCCATACATTCAGAGATAAATGCTCTATTACCTTTTAGATTACACTTTTGTACTAACATTATTATTTAAAACAGTTTTTTTAAGGCTTTAACTGTCATAGATTATGTTTGTCCCATATCTAGATTCCCAGTGAAAGAATTTATACCCTTATCCGCCTAGACATATTTTGATTTAATGTATTGCCATAATCTGGTACAAATTAATGAGACTGATTTAGGCGCAGTTTTAAAAATAAACAATTCTTTCTGGAACAAGCGAGATCTACTGTGGTCATTACATATACTTGTTTTTGATCTCTGAAGAACTATTAAACAAATGAAAAGCACCTCTGTTTGGTTAGTTTTTCTCTTGTATGGTAAAACCATACTATTATACCTACAAATTCAAATTTTATTAAATTTAGATTTTAATTTTTAATAAAAGTTTGTGATCAGTTGAGTCAAGACCCCAACTTTGGCTGTTATTGTACAAATAAATTTAATAATGTCGACGAAAAAATAACTGTTTCTGAGAGAATGATTTACTCTAATATCTAGGTGCTTTTATACGCATTTTAGTATGTTTAATTAATGTTACGGTTATAATTAACTTTAGACATATTTATGTAGTTACTCCATGACATTCCCAATGCACTCAATGTTTTTATATTTAATAAAATGTTTTATGTTAATTGTGTTGTTTTTTTGCTATCAGAAAAGTGTGTGCGACTTTTATGTCATAGATTCGATTTCCGAAGCAGTACCAGTTTACCCAGATTTGTCTGAATGTGTGGCGTAAAAATAGACTTAGTAAATAAACAAAGCGACGGGTATAATATTTCAGACATATTTTTTCTATCAATGTGTTGTCATTACAAAAATTTATACTAGCCAAGATTGCCAGATTAAAAATTAAGAAAAAAAAATACAATTATACATATATTTATTGATCGATACACGTAAATGCGAGTCATACATACAATTAATTACAATGGCATCATAATGTCTATACAACTACATACATCGTAGAATTTACACTTTACTTGACAGCGGGCAAGAATATATTCAACAATAAACTCTTGACTGATTAAAACTAAAATATACATCTTTTTATAAATTAAGCGGAGTTGGAACCAAGTTTTAATATAAATAAAAATTTGCACATATATATCCCAATGCTGGGCACGAGCCTCCTTTACAACTCAGGCGGTTTAAGCATTAGTCACACATAATAAATTTCTAATAAGTTTTAGTTGTGTAGGTTTCACAATTAAAGCAAGTGATAATTCATTATGAATACACATAACTTCGAAAAGTCTTAGTGTATGTGTTTGTATGGGTATGTATGGGTTTGAACCCGTGACCGCCAAGGTGGCGACCGCGTGCTTAAAGAAAGAAAGAATTTCTTTTCATAAGTCTTTCATTTATTAATTGGAGTATAATTAAACACCTTTTAATGAAGATTTTTAAGAATATTATGCTCTTCAGAATTTGTTAGCCTCACAAAGCAAAATCAGGCGGATATAAATGTATTACTGAAGCATTCTTATGCTCTTCTTACTTTTAACCATTTTATATTAAAACTTGGTCCCAACTATGTAAATAAAAGTATAATTTTAAATAACACAAATTGCATGCATACATTATTTCAACTAAAATATCTTTTTCTTTCTGTACAAAAAATCCAATTGATCAGATTAATTAGAAGCATTACATTTAGCTGCCAAAATCTCAAAAAATATTTATAAATTAAACAAGCAGTCACGTAGATTTTTCTTCCAAAAATAACTAATTCTTGAGAATCTCATCAAAATCAGTACAGCTATTTCCTTGACATGGACTAATGCTAACAAAAAATTGTCAATACACGATTTACATAAGTCATATAGGGTCAATTTTCGAGTATTATTCATACAATAAACGTTGGAAGACATTAATATAAAGAACAGGTTTGTTGTAAATGACACTGACAATGGAAGAATAATTGTCAAAGAAAATAGTCTTGAAATCTTAAATTATCAAAAGATTTTTAAGATGATGATTTAAACAATATGAAAACACTAAAAATGACCCTATAGAGACAGCTACAGAAAAAATCCCTACATTCTCTTCAAAGATTCTATACAAAGATATTTATAATAACTTGTTCAACTTGATTGATGCACCAACAAAGTACTAATGGAGGTTTGAACATCCTATTTTGTACAAAGGTATAAATGTTAAGGTTAATCACCATATTTACCCCATCTTATATTGATCCGAAAATCTTTCTCTAACTTAGGCAAACATAGGTACTGGTAGCTTATACCGAATTTTTATCTTTCTCATTTTATATCTAGAAAAATTTACATCCCTTTTATACATCACAAACCTCTATATGTGCTCTTTTTTGGCAAGGCCCATGAAAGGAAAGCTTTTTTCCAATTTTTCACCACTTCCCATACATCCCTAACTCTGAAATTGGGAAGCTCCTTACTTCTTCATACATGAAATTGGAAATTCTTAAGCAGCCAATAATCCATAATAAGCTCCTAAACATTTATACCTTGTAAAAAATCTATTTTTAAACATTTTACTGAACAATTTCTATTGTGTTGTAGTTTAACTCTCTAAAAACAATTATAGTACCAGGTTTTATTTGCAATTTGTAAATATTGCAACGTTTTTATCACATATTTTTTATTATAGATTTAAAAATAACACCATAATTTTTGAAACAACCATTTTTTCCACAAACGTAAAAAGTGTAAGAATTTGTTAATAAATAATGAAAGTATTTTTAAAATTTAGTGCAAAAAATACAAATATGTTTCAAATTAGACTGTACGAGTAAAATATCATATCAAATATAACTTATATAAGTATTACTGAGGTATTTAAAATATAAAAGATTTTCGAACGAAGCGTTTTGTTGACTCGCTTCATTGTGGAATATTGCTACAACAATTAGAAATAAATAAAATTGTTTGTGATCCCTGTCTAACCTATAAACTTAACATACACATAGACAACATCTTGTCATCCGAGATATTATATTCCTGTACGTATTAAAGGCATCCCAGATTATGCCAGTGTCAAAATCCCTTGATTTTTTCAACTTTCTACCAATTAGCCTGTGCGACTGCTGGATTTGCCGTTCCTGAAAAGTGCCAAATTAATATTAATTTAAAATTAAAAGTAGTGTATCGGTATAATAAAAATAAGGTTTTACCTTAATATAATGATATTGAATCATTAAAGTTATCCTATATCCAACACTGAACGAAATAAAGGCTTGTTGATGATGATGATTGTGATCGAGAAATTGTTATATCCTTAAACGTTATTGTTGCTGTGGGCCAATCAGAGCACTACCCCCTTTTATGTTATAACGCTTGTAGTGTATATGATGGTCAAACAGAGGTTTTGCAAGGCAAACTGATCAACATTTTTGTTCAATGACTTTTTTTAATCGATTCTTCATCACCCCTTTCATCATTTTATCCTCCAAGAAAGTTGATAAGTATATGATTTTTGTGTCCCTACCCTACCTCTTCAACTAGGATCAACATGCACAGCATTGACGCCGAGCAATGAAGCTGAGCGAAATAGAGGGGACGTTATTTGTTATGATAATGAAGGTCATCAGAAATATGATACAAAGGAGGAATTCTCTGAAAATAATAATGATAATCTGTGAGGAGTACATACGCGAGCGCGGAGGCGGGCAGCGAGCTGTGCTTGGGCTTGGCCTTGTGCACGAACACCTTGATGCAGCCGTTGAAGTCGGCGCTCACCAGCACGTGGCCCGGGGCACACGACGAGACCAGCCCGCCCTCTGCACCACCAGTCTGCACCACAACACACGGGGGTGAACAAAATGGTGTCATATACTGGTGCCCCAGTCTGCACCACAACATAATATGGGGGTAAATAAAATGGCGGCGAAGAGAGGTGTAGTCACGGTAATCATAAATACAGTGTAAACGCCATGTAACGGTATTCGATTTAACTATCTAAAGTGTTGAAATCGATTGGCCTTGATTGGTGTAACTTGCCTTCCATACAATGATTGTGTTCCCTACATTTAACGACAAATTTCATTGACTCTAAAAAAATCAAAAGAGAAACAAAAAATTTAGTAATACCTAATTCCCATTATAAAATATTAAACATGAATTTATTTTTTTATTTTTAGCAGTCGAACCTCGAATATAATAATCGCGAAATATACAAATAACTTTTTAATATTTATAAATATGAAAGTACTTATTCTGAATAATCGAAAAAATTCTCAAACCTTTCTAGAATACGACATCTACGTAATCTAACAACATGACTTCTGTTTTCATCATTACACCTATAAAAACATCAATTGACCGTAAATCACTTACCATATCATCATCTTTATCAGCATCTCTATTCGCAGATTTAGCCTCTTCCTCCCGTTCGCTGATCATCTTGATCATATGGTCAGGATTTGGTGCGAAAACAGCGCAAGTCACCACAGCATTATGAGCCTTAATGCCCTCCCAAAAATCGTTCCTGTCTCTTCTGACAGACGTAAATTTGGAGTAATCGTGATATGTCTTCCAAATATATATACATTGGTTTTCTGAACCACTTACAATGTACTTCCCATCATGAGAAAACGAGGCTTTGATCTGACTGGAGACGTTGACATATCCTTTATATTTACAAGATAGGTTCAAGTCTCGTAAGTCGTACAGTCGTATCCTGCTGTCGTTTGAAGTTACCAGGATCTTATCGTCGTTGGGCATGGGTTCGATTCCGCTGATTTTCCTTCCGGTTGAGTTCTTTCCTCGTGTGGATCGCACGTCGATTTGCGTGTGGTATTTCAGTTGGTCGGTGGTGTAGAATATGCATCGTCCATCGTACGTGCCTACTACGGCGAACTTGCCGTTCTGACAGAAATTTGCGGCTGTTATCAGCTTCGTCTTTCCATCTACTTCGTTCCATACTGCCACCTGGAAAGTGAGTCTTTGGTTAACGCAATTTGGATTGGAAGTTCATAATTCTAGAAAATATGTACCACATATAGAAAATCTACATCAATTTTTTAATACATTCTATTTTATAATAATTGAATTTAAGGAAATCGCTTAAACTCATTATATCTTTTTGGAATAATATTTGTATCAGAAGCCTATCTTCTAGTCCAAGATTGTCATCTAGGTTTGTTTTTCATTATAAAACCTCTACAAATAAAAAAAACTACCAACCTTTTTATCCGGTATATTCCACAGCCTCAGCTTCCCATCCAGGCTCCCAGACAGGAAATACCTGTCATCCCTCGGATGGAACACGATAGCCGTCACAAAGTCTATGTGTTGGAAGCAACAAAGACATTCCCCCCTAGATATATGCCACAACCTGACAGTTTTATCCATAGAACTCGACAGGATAAAGTAGTTTTTAGACCAGGAGACGTCGAGAAGGTCTGAAGTATGGCCGGAGTACACGCAGAATGGCTTGGGGCAGAAAGGGGCGGAGGGCCCGAGAGGGGGCTGGTCCTCTTGCGCCGGTGGGGGGGCACTGAGTGAAGCTAAAGATTCTTGGGAGGGTGTCGGCGAAGATTTCTGCTCCGCGTTGTATTTCGTTCGCATGTCCTGTGGGAAAAAGTGTTGGAGTTTGAATGTTGTAGGTGATATGGATATGGTGATAACTAGTTTTTACGAGGTATTAAGTTGTAGTATTAATTTTTGATAAGTGCGTTAAATAATACGATTAAATAAATAAATAAATAAATACACCCAACAGTCACATACATAGTCCTGACCCCACACTAAGATACGAGTCTTGTGTCGTGGGTATCAGAAACTACGAGACTTTTCGGTCTCACAAACACCCAGACCCGAAACAAATATTTGTGGATCACACAAACATTTGTCTCGGTGCGGGGATCGAACCCGCGGCCACTCGTTTTGCAAGCTGGTATCTAGCCAACTGCGCCACGGGGCTGTCACGATTAAATACTCTTATCCAACTGATAGCTACCACCGAATATAATGCAACAAGCCCACTATAATCACAGATATACAATTTCACAGAAAACTAAAGTAGAATTCTTTTAGAGACAGTCGAAACCATTAAAACTACACTAGTTCCTAAAGTTACTTTTAACCCTATTCCACAACACCCCCCACTGTAATTCCTGTGCTCCAGGACCAACAGCACGCACAGTATTGACGCCAAGCTATAGCTCAGCGAATCTAAGACCTAATTTATTTCATGATTCTTCATCGAAGTTCATCAGAAAAAGATAACATAATACACTACTACCCTCTCTTCCATTACTTCTACTTTTCTATCTAATCATCATCATCGACCCATATACTTTCCACTGCTGGGCACTGTTCTCCACTACCATTGAGAGGGTCTCCATCTAATGGTTGTCTCTGAATTGCCTTGCGCGATAAAACCGCCAGATATCATAATCTCTCAACGAAGTTAACCAGATGGAGATTTCAAATGAGGAAACTTACCTGGAAGAGATGGTAGGCATCCCTGGCGACCCAGACCCGCAGCAGGCGGTCCTGCCCCGCGGTGGCGAGCAGGCGGCCGCACCCGCTGAACTTGCAGCACCACACCGCGCCGCAGTGGCCGGTGCCCATCTCCTGCAAGCAGGGGAGTTAGGTCTTCAGATGATGAGAGATGTAACTTATATGCTAAACTATCGTATTGCAAGTGAGCATAGAAGTGTCAAATCTTCAGATGCTAAAAAAATGGACGATAAACTTGTGTACTGCATGGGATTTGAATACTTCTGGTGAAATGTAGGTGCCGAAAATATTCTTACTGTTTTTTCGATCCTGTGGTAAGTGGGTTCCGTGTGATTTAGACCCACTGGACAATGTTGTTTGGTTATCCATAAGAAATTTCGTAATGAAAACGTTTTATCTAAAGACAAGCCTGCAAGGCAACGATAGTCTTTTTGTTTTTAACGTGTGACGTTAAAAATTAAAATACAGCTTTCGAATCAAAAAGGAGACATAAGAACTTAGGAAACTAAACGGTAAGGTAACATGTTATGGGTACATAACCGTCCAAAAATTTTTAGACTACAATTATTGTCACTCTTGCCTTCATTCCTCTCTAATAACCTACACCACTATAACCTTCCAATCATTATTTTTCCCCCTACCTGCACATGTCTAACGCATCCATCGAAGTCGTAAGGTCCCTTGTGGGAGTTGGACGCCTTCAGTTTGATATTATGTTCCCCGCGCACGTCGTCTGCAATGTCGGCCACGTCCTCCTTGTGCCGCGCGTGGGAGACCTCCTGGGCCAGGGACTTGGCCGCGTCCACCGTCTTCTTCACAGTGCTGCCCAGGAACCGCTTCAGTCTGATGGAATACGTACCTTTGGTTATGGCTTAGATTACGGAGTAATTTTGTATGAGTATCAAACAGTAGAACACAAAATTGCAGTGTTAGGTAAAACGTATAACAGTATAAAGGTGTAAATAATCCAATAGAATTTAAATGGAAAAAGGATTTAGGTTTGTAATTATTTTTGTTTTGGCTTTGCCTATGCAATTATCTTATTCGGAGACAGATGCAGAACGTAACAAGAGTAACAATTGCTTTAGGCCCCGCGCAAAAAGGCGGCACTGCATATTTTTATTTACTGATCAGAATTTATTTATTCATCCACAACATTGTAACTTATAGTTGAAAAATGGAAGAGAGTACCTCAAAAAGGCAGGATTAAACTATATTTAATATTAAAAGTCCTAAGCAGAGAATAGAAACGAAGTCTTAAGGCGTTGGCAAGAGAATGTTACAAACTTTTGAGACTTAAGACTAATAAGACTGATAATGCCTGAACCCGAAAATAACTACTTGAATACTTAGCCTATTTTCTTGATGCAGACTTCGAACCAATGGTCTACTTACGCTTTGCGGACTATAAAATGTTAAAACTATAATATAAATTGGGAATATTTAAATCATACAAACGGTACGAAACGGTCTGCAATAACTTCAATATTTTAATTTCAATGTTATTCACAAACTATTAATGTACAGTTCTAATTCACGTCAGTTTTTAGACAAAATTAATGACAAATTGAAAACACACAATTTACAAACGCCTTAACATGAACACACAAATATTTGTTCATGGAAGAAAAAACAGTTTTTTGTAGATATTTAGGCACAAAATAGTTTCCTATTAAAACACACTTCACACAATTATTTGTCAGATTAACCACTTGACGTGCATGCCCGATTTCAGTTCGGGTGCGGCTTTGTGTCAAATCTGTTCGAGCATGCTAAGTTTTTAAACTTTACTTAGCAGGTTTTCCCGAATTGAGACTGGTGATGACCCTTGAATATACGTAAGTAATTTCTACGTAACATATTCTGTACTTAAATCAATAAAAAATATGCTTTTTTGGGTCAAACAATTCCGAAAAAATGTGAGTGTCAAGTGGTTAAAGGCAATGTTACGAAGCCGAAATCGAGTTAGTGTTAGCGAGTTCACCTTATGTTCATGTCTTCCCTCACTCTCTTGTTTATGTTGTCGTGCGAATGGCTTTTTGTCAAACTGACCATTATCGCCCTATGGTCACACAAATGCATCAGTTGTGGGTACTAAATTATAAATTGGTGAAATAATGAAAAAAGTCGTGATGAAATCTGCACGCCTAGAAGATTTTAGGAATTTCTTAGGTGTGTAGTCCGTCAACCAGCACTAGGCCAACATGCTGGACTAAGGCCTTACCCTCTTAATGACAAAGGAGGCCCGTGCCTAGCAGTGGGGAGTGTGTGACCTCATGATGATTGTGATGGATGTATGTGGACATATCTTTATTTTTGTATTGCAAACAAATATGAAATTATTATCAAAAAAATTGTGTTACCATTTCTTAGATTGGATAGCGTTATTGGGTTTTTCTATATTGGATATCTGCAAATGTGCTTGATTGCAACTCGTCCTGTATTTGATGACATTTTAAACATATCTAGCAGAAGATGAGCATTGAAATGCAGCTATCACTGTGTGTATATTTTTGTTCTACTTATGAGGCCTTTGAACATCTTCGTGGCAGAGAATTCAAATGTTCACTTACTTCTCAGTTTTCCTTTTGATTCCAGTGGTTTGTCGATCAGCTGATTCACGTTTGGCCTCCTTAGTCTCGTCTTCAACGCCGCCGACACATACACTTTCGCATTCCTCGTCCGTTTCCCTATAAACACCACACAATATTGAAAACTTAACGCTTTCTAACAAATTAGAACTAGCTAAACCAACCTTACTTCCACAATTTCGATAACATTAATTTACAAAATAAAAAGTCTATTTAATGGTACATTGTTTTTTAATGTCAACAAGAAGCGTTGCGAAGCTAAACCCTTAGTACGTAAAAGAAACGGTAGCTTTAAACACGGACGTTTTATCGATATTCTCATAATCGATAAAAAAATTCAACAGCTATATCATGTTGATGATGAAGGAGCAGTACTTTCAGTAGAAAATGAAAAGAAATTACGAGCAGACAAACAGACCACAGCATTACCCAAGTCTTACACAATGTATCAATGAGACACTTTCACATTCACAAAATGGACTCTACAAATGTTGAAACAAACGAATCAATATGAAAACAAAGACTTTTAGCCATTAAGAAGTCTGAAATAGCCCAGAATATGGAATGAGAATGAACATTTAACATGTAAAAAATTCCTATATAATGAGGCTTGTGTTAGCCATATGATACATCATCTTATATTTTCTTGGTTTCAGACTCCGTTGACGATTTGAACCTTCGACGCTAGGCGAGGGCAAAACATCGCAGCATTTAACGTCCTGCGTATCGAATATAAACAGCCATGGACGTCTCCAAGAATGGCGGAATCTGAAATTATTTCCCAGGGTCAATAATATGCAGAAATTTGAATGACGAACTGGCAAACGAATGCGAACAAATGGATAGCACAAATGTAAATAACAACGTTGAATCTCCTTTACCAGATGAAGAAACATGTATTTCACGATGAAGTATATATGTATGAAGTAACATAATCAAACCACAATTAGGATATATGGGAGTTCAAGATATTAAAGCAGTAAGTGAATATTTGTAGAAATACTTCTTACAAACCCAATTCCATAGAACTGTTTGACATAATTAATTTTAATAATTCAAGCACGAAAGCTTTTGTATCTACATTAAAATGATTTTGAACATAAAACTTCAATTACCAATAAAGGCGGTTCGATACTGAAATGTATGAGATAAGCTACAACCCAGACGATACATTGAAACTAAGCAAAGAAACCTAGCCGACGGCAACTCACAATCAAATGCCAATAGTCCCTCACCGCACACTCACGCGCCTCAATCCACTGAATTCTTAATTAACTTCTTTCGACTAATCAAATACTCGATCGTTATTGAAACATGTGCTATTTAAACATGCTTCATGGAAATGACATGACCAAAAAGCTTTGGGGGAGTTTAAAAGATTATAATAATGCCTAAACTCTGTAGAAGACGCCCGTAGCCAGGAGTGGGACGTGTATGGGCTGATGGTAATATTACCCAAATAGATAGAAGTATGCCTAAAGTTTTAAATACTATGGCCAATTAATGCAGCACATTTGATAGCGAAATAATGTATCTGTATGGTACACGAAGGAATGATTCTTCGTTCGAAATTTTAAAACATTTGTGCGGTTCAAAATTAACTTGCTGAATACCAATTCTCTAAATACCGTCATTCTACAAAGTTAGAATGCAACTATCTAAAACAACAGTCTTTAAAAGGGTCTCGATTAATTCATCCTCATGAGAAAAAAGGTCATAACTGGGCATGGCTTTTAAGGAAATTCACATGAATTACCATACATTATAGATTAGCATAAGAGAGTTAAAAACTCATCTAAGTTTTCAAAATTCATTCTAGAAGAAACAAGACATTAAACGTAAATCAGAAGAAGATGAAGAATGACATATATTCAGAACCAATCAACCCAGTGGATAGAGACTGCGAGTGCGTAAGAGTTATACCAAAATGCAGAACCTAGAAGTGAGTGTGAGGTCTGAGGGCGTGTGGCTGCGGGTGTCGGAGGGCGAGCGCTTTAAGAGGCTCGTGCTCGACCCGTATAGCGTCACCGACAGCCGCCGCCGCCACGACAACTTGCGCTTGCCGTATCTGCAACCACCCCGTCGTGTACTATACGCTTTATATTCTTCTTTCTATCCATAGCAATAGTTTTAAAATGACGATATAAAGGAACTTGTAAAAGTCAACTTGAATAAAGATGATTTGACTTTATCTTACCAGACAAACCACCTGTACACAGGTGTATTCAGACCAGACAGAAACTAAGGTAACAGCTAGAGTGTTAAAGAAAATGTGTATATATGTGGTTTGTTAGAAAAACATTTTTTTTTGTCGGGATTTTCTTTAATGCCAGGCAGTTTGTAATCGCATTAGATATTACCTGCCTCAGTTTCCGATTACGGTCTGAATTCATCCCATATAGGTTATTAAGCCAGCGTGGTGGACTAAAGTGTACACTGAGTTATGGCGCATCGGTCTTTTTATACACGTGTAAAGAGACCGTGATTGTAATCATCGACAAGAAATAATGATGGTATTATGAACACATCATCATTCACATGGTCTGTTCTCAATTCTATTCGGGATCGGCGCAGTATGTTTTTCCTTTCAAACATCCCTATCAGCTGTCATGTCTTCAGTTACCCCTTTTTTCATATCTCCTCTCACGCACTCCATTCATCTTTTTTTGGCCTTCCTCTGCTAGCCCATCCTTCGACCTTCATACTCGTTACTTTTTACCAACATCCTTCTTCATTAGATAACTATACCACGACAGACGGTTTCCTTTTGGCTTATCTAACACAGGAGCTTGTTTCAAACTTCCTCTAACATAGTCATTCCTCACTCCGTCCATTCGTGTCACCCCACACATCCATCGCAACATTCGCATTTCTGCTGCATGCAGTCGCCTTTCATCCGTCTTCTTCGTAGCCCAACACTCTGATCCATACATGAAGACAGGTCTTAAGATGGACTTATATATTTGGCCCTTCAATTTGAAGGGCATTGCCACTTCATCCATACTGATTAAAGGATTATGAATACATTGACGATTAAAAAAAAGACAATAACACAATTGACGTTAATATAATCTGTGTCGGATTTCGAGCACGATTTTATTAAACACTTTATATTTCCTCTTAAGTTGTGAGTTTTAACTTTTGTACACCACGCTGGCCTTACTAGAGCTGGTAGACACATAAGTGTCCAAATATGCTGTTTTTGTTGCGATATTTTACCTCGCCTTTAAGGAGCCTTATCCTGATCCTGAGTTTTTCTTATTAATTAATACGGACCTCTAATTATTTTAGATACATTAATAACAAACATAATGAACAAATCATAATTTTTAGTCACTTATTGCAATATCCTTACCATTATTTGCGTGAATTAAACCATTTTTTAGATTTGTCGTCAAAACACGCTGGACGTATAATCACACACCAAATTCTTCATAAATGTTTGTGTTATTCAGAAATATTTGTTTATGCCCTTCAGTTATTTTTTATAACATTTGGGTATGAGGATCTGATTAGTCCAATAACCTCGTTATCACGTACTTTAACGGCTAAGAAAAACATCTCGAGGAGACCTGCACACTTAAAAGTTCTTAGGTTCTTCTTAGGTGTCTTATCCGGCCATCCACATTGGGCCAGCATGGTGGACTAAGGCGTTAAACCTCTCAGTTGTAGTGGAACCCTACCTTTAAGCCGTAATTATGGGCTGATGATGTAGTCTGCCAAACCGCATGGGCTTTGTCTTTACGAGGACGTCTTAACCTCCCTGTTCGGTGCCCCGGGAAGGCCGAAAAGGGTATGTCGGGGTCACCAGCCTTCCAATTCAACACATGGCACTATTGTTAGCTTGGCTGCGTTGGGACGCTAGCCAAAATCCTAGGCCGGCATACCGAGTAAAACCTCTCGATGGTCCTCTTGCGCATTTTGGGCGGTACGGTAAATACATGGCGGGCGCCCCTATGGTAGTGAAGTTAGTAACACGTGTACTACCTGTTGTTGTCGTCGTCGTGGTGGCGCGCGATGTACTCGGAGGTGAGGCGCATGATGTGCAGGCTGAGCGGGTTGATGCACTGCGGCAGCTTGTGCTCCGCCACGCTCAGCGGCACGCGCTCGCCTGCCGCGCATGCACACGCATCGTGCTGCCACTTAGCCATACACTTAGCACTGGATGTCATGTACTGCTGCCACTTAGCCATACACTTTATATGGTATAGTGGTG
Source organism: Cephonodes hylas (assembly GCA_030295005.1). Classification (NCBI taxonomy): domain Eukaryota; kingdom Metazoa; phylum Arthropoda; class Insecta; order Lepidoptera; family Sphingidae; genus Cephonodes; species Cephonodes hylas. The sequence goes on along the minus strand of AP025372.1, from coordinate 12,412,716 downwards.
CCACTTAGGCGTACACTGAACACGATATAGTCGTTCGGCATCCAAATCCGCGAATACGACATTTACAAAACTTTACAGGGAACAACAAAACCAAGTGACAGAATGGCGCGAAACTACGTTCGCTATTTTGAATCATTCAAGAAGTAAATTTGCGTAAATTTTGGCCATGATTTAAATGCAGATTAGCGTAATCGAATGCTACGAACAAAATGGTACAAAAATCAAAATTTGTCAACAATTGTCGAATAGCGATTTTGTATGCCGAACGACGATATACTGGTTCCATTTAGGCATACACTTAACAACCACGAATTTAGCTCCAAGTGGTATTAGTGTTCGTTGGGGATTACTTAACATCATCGATTACCACTTAGGCATATACTTAACAATCGCTAAGTTAGCTTCGAGTGGTTTCAGTGGGTAAAGTTATTACTTAAAATCACAAACTAAAAATTTTAATCCCAATAGTCGAGATACGACGATAATAACAATGAAATTCTATTTTCGTTAAAGTTAATTTCAGTTATTAATGCCATCACCCCAAGTATATGTTTTATAACTATCCGAAGTATTTTCATACATAGAAATAAGACATTACAAAAAACGTCACTGGAATACATGTATTGGATTCTAATTTTACTGTAATATACGGATGCATTTAAAATGATTGCGAAAACGGAGGCAAGTGATTGATTTAATGATTACATATTGCCAGTAAAAAAATATGAAAAATGAATCAAGTTATTTGCTACACACTAACTGCATACATTTTTAAAATGCTTTATTTCTTTGCCCTACTATAAAACTGTTGTGTTCATAACACAATAAAAAAATGACAATTGGTATCCTTAAACGTTAATTAATTATTCTATTTCACAAAGGGGTCAAATTTATATTTTTTTTTTTTCCGCAGACCCACTAACAATATAAGTCATAGATTTATAAGCATCACAACAGCACTCTGCCTTCATTTCCGAATCACTAACACACCGTGATGAAGCGAGACAACAACAGTTTACAGTTAATAAGCGGTAGAAAGAGACAGCAAACACGCACAAATGTAGGATTCAATACCGGTGTCGAGGTTGAGCACGGTGACCTGCTCGAGTATCTCGATGTCGGACAGCTGGTTGCCCGACGTGGTGCGCGTGCGCAGCCCCAGCCCCAGCTGCTGCTCGTCGCCCGCCGAGCGGCGACGGGAACCGGCCAGGCTCTCCGAGTTGCTGCGCCTAAGGAAAGAAAAGTAGGCAATGGCTTAGTCATTTGGGTAATGGCTTTTTTTTTGCCTTAGCAGGCAGACGAGCTGACGGCCCGCCTGATGGTAAGCGACAATTTAATGTTGTAGGTAGAGACTTAATTCGGTGGTGGATTGTCGGTGTCGGTAGGTAGGTTGTGAATGTGCAATACTTTGAGTGCATAAAAAGGTAGCGCCTTGAGTCTTCCTTGAATTTTAAAAAACGCTTTTATTAATAAGAAAAGCTAACCGTTTGCTACCAATTTATTATTTAGGATTTATACATGTTTGGCAGGGTCCAATCGGGGAATTTATAAGCGTGAAGAAATGTATGATGTATGCTCATGATCCCGAGGGCACGCGGTAGGTACCTGGCGGCGGCCCCGAGGCTGGCGTGTCCGTGCGAGTGCGCGGCGCGGCCCTCGCTGTGCGTGCGCGAGCCCCCCGCCGCGCCGCCCCCGCCGCCCCCTCCGCCCGCGCCGGCCCCGCACACTCGCCCGCGCTCCTCCTCCGGCGCACGCGCACCGTACTCGGCAGTCACGCCTGGAATATTGATGTACGTTTTGGTAAAGTGTATTGTAGTGAATATATATTACGAATGATATATTAGAAGTAGTTAGGTAAGGGGTAATGATTTCAATAATTTGATGGACTTCGAAATTTCCAAAATTTTATTTGGTGTCGTTATTATACCACACGTACTCCTTCATTTAAAAAATATGACGAAATCTTAAGACATACAAGTTGAAAGCTTATTCCATAAAACATGATGAGTCAACCCAAGTAGAGGAAGTAAAAGACTGTAGTAACTAAGGATGGAAAAATGAGAAGAAAAAGTAGGTGTTACCTGAAAGTGCTCTAGAGATATCGAGTGCAGGGTCGGGCTGCCGAAGCACGGTACGGGACTCGTGACTCCCTCCTGCTGTACAAATACAAACACATTGGCAATGTAACGAGACTTACAGAGATACGGACAAATACAAAATATATCACAATGTTCGTACTATATTAATACACCATAAAAATAGGGCAAACATATTTTAAGATTGCTTTGTTAAATTGTTACTTTTAATGAAAAAAAGTTGCTTTTGAATGTAATAACTAACTTTAGGTGGTAATAAAGTCACGTTATACATACTTTAAAAAACATAAAGCATTCAAAAAATGTCATCCAAATTTACATACCCGCGATTTAAAAAAAATCCCCCGATTTAACGCCACAACCCCCCACCCCCCAAATACGTTATAAGTTGAATAATAAAAACGTTACCGTATTTGGACTGGGACAATTCTAGCGAGTCCTGGAACTCGCGCGTGAGAGACTCGATGGTGCTGGCGGGACTCGGCAGCGCCATCGACTGACTCGCGGAGTTCACGGACGGAGCCTAGCGAAACAATGAGTCAGAAATAAGTTAGTCTGGATGGCAACACTGCGCTGGCGGCTGTATGACAAGCGCGGGAAAAATGGCAGTTCGTCTTGTTTTATCAGCCCAAACGTTTTTACTCTCATTTACTTTCTTTTAATTTTGCTTCCAACAAGGGAGAAATATCAATAGCCTGCATGTACTCGAGTCTTTCTTTTTGTCGTAGGCCTTTTTTGACAAAGCTACTCTCGGTACTATACGAAAAAACGGGTAGTTTAAAACTTTAAAGCTGAGATTTGAATTTTTCCGAAAAGAAAATGGTGATGATGATGCCATGTTATTGAAAATCAAATATTTTTTAATCGATAAAGGCATTCCAATCACCATTTCAAAATTACTATTTATTTAAATAATTGTATTACACTTTGCGTTATATTTTGTAAAAAAAAAAGCTCAAAAAAACAGTAAGATAGCGATAAATATTAAATACATTATAATCACTACTTTAAAAATTGCACATACATATATTTTTTGAATAACGCAATGTACTACTAAGTAATAGACAAGTACCTCAACGAGCAGCGAGTCTAGCTGCGGCTTGTCTATGGGCCGGCGCGGCACGTATCGGTACTCGTCCGTGTCTGTGGTGCACACGCTCACGTTGTCGCCGTCCGCCACAGACAACGACTGAGACCCGTGCAACTTGTCTGGAAATACAAAATAATTGATCATTTGCAATATTAGCTTACGTAGAATTAACATAAAATTTTCTAAAACAAGTTTTTTTTAATATATAAACTATATAATTACCATAGAGATATAGGATTTTTAAGCACTCTTATGTAGGATATTTTTAATGCGTTAAGATATAACGATCTTTTGTGAGAGTTTAAAATTCAAATATGCTTTGTACACTTTACATTGTTGGTTTGTGTTCTATGAATTAAACTATAATGAAAACTATTTATTTGTTTTTGCGACCAAGTTATGAAAATATATCCCATAACCAAGAGACTAGATTTGAAAGTCAGGGCATATTTCCAATCCGTCCAGCAACCCCCTTCACCTACAAAAATCAATACGTTGATTTTGCTACTGTGATGGATATTAAGCTACAAGAAGACTTAATAATTGAAATTTATTACTAAACAATAATGGAGCTTGCATTTAAATGAGTGCAATTTGCAATTTCATATGCCATTGACATAAATCAAAACAGCCGCGAGTTGCTCTACTGACTTAAGAAGCCTCATCACTACAAACGCTTCAACGACGCAATCGCAAACTTTGACGTACATTGCGCGCTGCGGGCCGAGCACTACTCTAGTGTGTGTAGAGAAGTGGAGATGGACTCACTGCGCTTCTTCTTCCGTGGCGGCGCGACGGGCGCGTGGTGCACGTGGTGGGGGGCGGCGCCCGACACCGCCACGATGGCGGCCGGGGAGCCGCGGCTCTGTTTCAAACTGTTCGCTTTCGTGCTCGCGATCACGTCGGGCTCCGCCATAGCCAGGACTAGAAGTACATTCTCATATGATTCTCTGATCTATATTCACTAATAGATAAGCAAGGCATGCCAAATGCGAGCTACATGAGCATCCCGGATGAGGGCGACCTATCTTACTTTGTTGATAAACGCGCCACTTTTTTTACAGACGTCAGCTTTATAGGCGTCAGCATCAATATTGATGAGACGTCAGCTGATATAAGTCAGGCTTAATAAATATTTTTTGAGTATATTCTTTATTTAATGACAATGTAAATATGTATGATAAACTAATCGGCGTTGGGTTGCTTGGTTAATTAATCAACAAAAGCTTCTATATCAAATATGCAAGCGCGTGGTAAAAACATTACTATTTCCTTTGTTTATAGCCCATATTGCTTTAATTTAACTTTTAATGCGGCGTCCAAACGAAAACTTGGCTTTTGAGGGTTGGTAGACGGATGGGTATTAAGACTATTTTCTTGTTTAAAATTTTAGACTCCCTAGAATTCCCTGGAAGGGAGTTTTGGTCGCTCCCCATTCAGAATTTCTACAACTACGTTGATCGCACTACACTACTGTAACTACTTTCTAAATACTAGTTGCTGACGTAAGTAAAAATGCACTTACCGTTCTGAGTTCTACTCTCTGTGGTTAGAGGGTCGTCTGATATTGTCGATGGTTCCCTGGAGGACGATGGCAACGGCGCTGTCTCTCTGATGTTAGCTAAAAATAATGAAAAAATAATGAAAGCATATTTTTGATGCTTATGATGTTAAAAATTATAAAAAATAACAAAATAAAACAAAGTTTATTAAAAATAAAGAAAATATTCAACAACTGAAAATCAAATATATAATGCAGTTAATAAAAAGATATATGGATAAAAAGATGAAATGAAAGTTTATCGTACGCTTACGGTGCGATTCGGAGGCGCCACTGAGCAGTCTCCCGATCCTGCCGAGTGACGTCATACTCTGCAGGCTCATTGTGTCGTGGGATATTATCCTGCAGGGAAAATGCCAGGTATAATTACTAAGATAGCCACAAGACTAAATACAAAGATACTTTCTTTTGACTGCCTCGTGGTCTCGTGATACAAGTATGTGCCGTGCGATCTAGAGGTCCTGGGTTCGATTCCCGAGTCGGGTAGTGTTATTGGGTTTTCAATTAGAAAATTGTCAGTAGCAGCACGGAGTCTGGTAATGTGTCTGAAAAATTGCAATGGGCTCGCCTCCTATTACGTGGGACTGATACATACTGGCAAAATGTGGGTGTAGAAATGCACATCTGCCTACCCCATCAGGGAGTATTCCCTGTATAGGCGTGAGTTTATGTATGTATGTTTCTTTTGAGTAAAAGATAAATAAAAGCACTCAATAGTCAGATCTCTATATACTAACTTGAAAGGATGTTCCAGCGTGAACGGTTGGTGGTCTATGGTATCAGCAGGATCTGGACCTTCATCTTCTTCTTCCGTCTGCATGCATCGCCGTAACTCCTGGAATCTCCGGCGGCCCTGCACCACCTACAATAGGCATATTTCATCTATTTCAATGACTTATTCAGGTTTCGAAATAACACCAGCATAATAATTGTAGTTGGGTAAATCATATGAGTCACAGAGTGATTAGGTTGTAAAATATTTACCATAACACTGTAAAATGATAATGATGCCTTAATAATTACATTTTTTTTTTTTATTAATCTATAGTATATTTTTCTTTATTAGATGCAATGTCACTGTGAATCATGAGATTATATTCTTTAAAAAATAGTGAATAAATTAATCATAATATATACCTATCTAATCTATATGAATAAATGTGTTGACCTGAATTTAATATTTGTCATCCTACAAGTGGGAAAGGTTATCGCAAATACAAAAAATGTACTATCTTGTGTGACCGTTTTATGAGCAGAGATTAACACCAAATTTGGAGCAGGTAAATAAATAAACCTTGAATTTGTCTTACTGACAATTAGATCAAAGTTGATAATTAAATATTGTTTTACGTACATTTTTAACGGTGGTTCTGTCATCTTCAGGTGTGACCTCTGCAGCAGGGACATTGTTGATGCCTGTGACTTGCAGGGATAAATCTGTAGTCTTGTTCGTTTGTGTTTTATCTTGTGTCTTCTCAGGTGCGTCTCCGCTGTCTGTCACACTTATATTCTTGCAGAGAGATGATCTTCTAAAATGTGATAAAATAATATAGTTTATGTGTGTAATAATAGGATATGATTTTTAGGTCTTTAAGTAAATATAATTATATGTTACGATACAATTAAAAGGTATTTGTTTTTCCAAGTTTAGTGTTTTTAAGGTAAAGAAAGACATCATTAGAAAACATGTATGAAATTGTCTTTAAACATTTTTCATCCATTCCAGACCTTCCCATTCCAGATGTTACTGATGATTAAGATATAAATTTAAGCTTTGATTTAGATTACTCAGGAAATATAAAAAAATCATTTATACAGCAAAATTTGCAGATTTTAAAATAGTGCATTTTGTTCATGAAATAATATACAAGCTGTTCTAATAATCTGTTTAATTATTCTATTGAATATTCTGATGTACTATAAATATTTTGAAGAGAAAAAGACATCTATTTATCAAAGGCATGATTTATGTAGACTTATTATAAAGAGTAATAGATTGACCCATTGATACATCCTGTGTTACTTATTATAGAAGTATTATCACATCATCGTAACATCATCCCAATTCAAAACATTTCCGTCATACATTTCACATATGGCATTGCAAAACTGAAATCATATGCAACAAATACATTTTCATACAAATGACCCATTGTTCCTACAATCAAATTAGTTTTGCATGGGTGCATGAAGGTCTTTCGTCTGCGACAACCTGTCGCTACCATCAAGGACGCGAATAAATCATTATTACAAACATCTGGATTGATCATAAACATCTACATCCCTAATCGGCTAATAGGAAACTTTTTAGGAATATCCTCAGATATTATAGTTTTTATGATCATTACCCAATGGAAGATGAGTTGGAATATGCAAAACAATCGTAAAATCAACATTAAAATGTTTGTGTAAACAGTTTCACTCACTTTGATCCCTTGACGGGTGTGAATTCTTCAGCATCGTAAAACTCCTCGGAATCACTGCTGTCAGCCATTTTAGCGAAACGGTTTCAACATATAACACTGATACTCAATTCACATAACAAAATTTACATCGTTACGCGGTGTTATACATGATATTTTTACAAATTAATTGAGTGGTAATCGAGTCGTTTCTTTATTCACTATTGACGTTTGGCATTTCGTAGGAAATGACACTTGACTGCACCCTGACAGTTCCTACGGTTCGTGCATCATCAGTCAATCTGCCATTCATAATCATATCTTTGTCTCTTTTAATTCTTACTAATCAGAGCAAGATAATAAAATTAATGCTTTAAATACTATATTCCCGTTGTATATTGTTATGACTACGCTTTGTCCAATAACGTCGGATTTACAGCTCTCCATAATATGGTATTCTAACGTAGTATCTTACATGATGATCCTAGATAATTAATGAGTAAAAACAATATTTTCATTGTCAGTATCATAAGGGCAGGGCGGTCTGAAAAGTATCTACAGACGAGAAACTGCATCAGTTCGCTACCTCCTTTAATTATCTTTTTTTTCAAAAGGTGGCGCTACTCTCGCTGTAAGTTTATCGCCGTTTCGGGCCGAATAGTTGACTTGGGGCCACAAGTACCTAGGCATGTTGATGTACCGTGCGAGACCTCTAGGGTCTCGGATATGATCGCGGGTCGGGAAACACAAATGGCGAAAATGGGTGTAGTAATGCACCTCTGTCTGTTCTTTCCCAGACGTGGGCGCGTGTGAATGTCTATATGTCACACATCTAAAACTATTATTCCCCGTGTTTGATTCCGGGAAAGGGCAAAGTGATCTATGGGATTTTTACTCACCCGTTAATAAAACCCGGGCGTATAAAAAAACAGTTACCAATCTATATTGACGCCATTGATCTGGTAAAAGTTTGCATGCTATGAGGATTTAAGAAAGATTTAAGAATAAAAATACGTAAGGTACATAGGTCTTGCAAATCGTCGCAAAAGAACCATAAGTAGCCAGATTAGGTCTCAAATACTCAATACTTAACGACTTAAAAACCGCAGTGGATTCTTGAACAGGAAGCGCTCGTCTAATGTGCTTTAAAAGGCTTAAATCATCTCGGCAGACTGAAGCATTTGTAAGACATTCAATAATAAAGAAGGGTAAAACAAGCACAATTATGTTAATATTTATTTGTTTTTTTTTTTTCTAATATTCATTCATCATACACACTAACGTGGGAATGGTGTTAGATGGTTTTTTATACTCGTCGACTGGAGATTTACATTGTTATCTCAGACATCATCTAAGTATGCAATTAACACAAAATGAACAGATAAAATGATAAGAAATCTGCAGCTTTATTAAATTGAGATAACTAAACAAACTCTTAGCACGATAATAAACTACCTCGTCTCCAACGACGTACCTACATAGAAGAATGGTCTTTGGATCGATATAATCTGAAACGTGAGGTTTCTGAGCATAGCATAAATAATACTATTTATACGCTTTGACCTTTTCAATAAATTTTATTGTATTCATGTAAGGCCTAAACCCTCTCAATGGTACACAAGACCCGTGCCGTGGCTGATGATGATATACTTATTTTATTCTGTGAATCAACATAAACTAAAATCAATTTAAAAATTGTCTTTACATTTAACTATTCATCGTTGCCTTATAGTAATTGTGGTAAGCAACTTTGAATCCATTACAACAGAAAATACATTAACAAATGAGATACAAAGTAACAAAAGAAGCAAACACAAAAAGCGTGAAAAGGAATTTTTATTTTTTTTTAAATAATAAGAAAAGGAAAATATTTGACACCTCCATAGAAAGTTTTTTTTTAATTCCTAACAAAGGGTTGTTCCGGTCAGCGGGTGCGGTGTGAAGGAGCACAATGTAGGCCCGTCATCCTTGTGCAGGAGGTCGCCAGATACCCGACACCCTGAGGCATCGACCAGGGGAAGGTCGTCTCTTAAAACCTGCTTCCACATTACGTGACCCATTTATGTGGACAGTCTGGCGGGCGGAGTAAACGCAGCTTGCAGTTGCAAAACGCAACTCGGCTAATTTTACTATGTTTGAGATGATATTCCATTTAGGAGTATTATATAATTGAAAATATACAACTACATTTTGATCTTAGCGAAAAGGCCGAGAAGCGATTAATATGCTGCCCTAGTATCAGCAGTATTTCATATCGATTTATTTTTATTTAGGAAAAATAGACCATTTTTTAATCGCGATTACATTATTTCAAAGCGGCAACATGAGGACCTGATTTTTATCTACGTAGGAAATTATTAAAATTTACTTTTGCAATTTTATAATTATAAATAACAAATAGTTGAACCGGTATTAAGCAATATAAAAGCACTGCCCAGTCTTCATTGAAAAGTCACAACATAAGCTTGAAAAAGAAAGAATTAATTAACCGCCACAATACCGCGAAGACCTATTTCCCCAGTTTAATATTTAATATATCCACATGCACACGTTTTAATCTCGTTGCAAGGTTGAATGAAACCATTCTATTGATTAAGTCATTTATAAAATCACTTGCTCGTATTTCCCTTTCATTTACTTCCGTTTAACAAGGTTTTATATTTATTAGTTGGTCACTAGTTGGCATAAAAATAAGAATTTTTTTTGGCTCGACTGCTTCCTTGGTTGGGCAGTAAAAGTGTATAAGGAAATTATAGAATTTTCTGGATTATTAAATCATAAAATATCAAATTCAAATATTTGCAAATCACACAATAAAAAATAGTCTCTGTACGAGAATCGAGCTTACGAACTCTTGTTTCGTAGGTTAGTACTGCGGGCCTGTCAAAATAAATATCTCAATGGGATTATTATCACTCAGTATCTTAAATCACTATGAATCACCTTCGTCGTGTTCCAAATACCCGGATACAGTATACGAGGTTTAGAAGATTTGGAGTGAATCGTAAAATTTGACGTATAAACTCTTCGTAACGATAAGCGTGTGCATGCATCTCTGGTAATGACATCACATAGTGACGGTTTATTTAGTCTTACGCATTTTTTTTTACTGAAATGTAATCCTCATCAATCCATATACGTCCTACTGCTGGGCACGGGCCTCCTCTACCATTGAGAGGGTTTTAGGCCATAGTCTACCACGCTGGCCTAGTGCGACAGATAAAAAGACGATGGTCTTTAGATTCATTCTAACAAGATCATTTTAAAAAGAATAGTCTAACTGGTTTCTTAACAGAAAGTTCTAGAAAAAATTAGTCACAGCTTAGACCTTGTTTGAGGAGGAAGGGAATAGCGCAACGATTAGGCACAATTGATTCGAACGCGGAAGCGACACCTTTTTGTTACAACCAAAGCGCCAATAGGGACAATAAAAACAACTAGGTACAAAACGGTAATTTTCGTAATGTTATTCGTATATTCTGTAGTAAAATTAATAAAAATCATAATTGTGAGAATCATTTTCTTTGCTTTCGCGTCAAACACATCAATCCGATTTTAGTTTTTTAGCTTTCGAACTGAGATAAATGAAAGTCGTTATATGCTTATTTACTTTTTTATTCAGGAAAATGAGCGAAGCAATGAAAAATTTGCTGAAATATGAAGATCAACGTTGTGAACATGCAGTCTGCATGATTTACTAACCGCAATTATTTACTTACAAGATATTTTATTACTTTATTTCAATCAATATTCTTATCGGTTCAAAAGTAATGTGATTGGAGGCCTCTCTTTGACAAGACATTGTATATTTTTATTGGGATGGTAAAATGTTAGAACCGCACCTAATGCTAATTAGGGTATTGTCCAAAAAGGTATGAGATTATTTCTTCGCTTGAGACACTCATTAAAGCCAATGAGGGAAAATCCGAACCTTAGGCTTACGTTTTGAAAGCGGAGCAAGCTTTCGTGGATATTATAATTAAAGTTTTACGACGGGTGTACTGACGTCACTGAATAAGGAAAATAACTATTGTTGCTCCAAAGTTATCTGAATCGTAAAATTCAAGAGGTCTAGATTCGATTTCCAGCATAGGATTCTCGAATTTTCGTCAAATATTTATCTTCTTCTTCATCAACCCATATACGCCCACTGCTGAGCACGGGTCTCCTCTACCATTGAGAGGGTTTTAGGCCATAGTCCACCACGCTGGCCTAGTGCGGGTTGGCGGACTACACACCTAAGAAATTCCTAAGAACTCTTAGGTGTGCAGGTTTCATCACGATGTTTTCCTTCACCGTTAAAGCAAGTGATAATTCAATGTGAATACACACATAACTTCGAAAAGTCAGAGGTGTGTGCCTGGGGTTCGAACCCGCGACCGGCGAGATTCTCGACCGCGTGCCCAAACCTCGAGGCCATCACTGCTTTTTCAAATATTTATGAGTCAAAGGAAAATATATCTATATAATATAGATATCAATATAAACTCCCATACATCCAAAACCAGGCCACGGACCTTCTTTATAACAGCAAAGGGGTAGTCTTTATTCAACACACACACACACACACACCGAAGTGAAGATTTTCTCACAGTTTACTGCATTCGTAAAATTTGTAATAATGCAACGTAAAGGCACTTAAAATTGGGGCTTGAATTATTTACGTGATCAGAAGCTCGAAAAAACGACCTTTCAATCAGAAACAATAATAAAATTGACTTTATAATTTAAGGTATTACTGTTTTACTCTCGTGCAAGTGCTGTCAAAACGTTCAATAAAATGCAATTTCATCTTTTTAGTCATAGCGCAAACCACAATATTATAACAACCAAATACTTAGAAGAGCAATTGAAACTCATCCCATATTTTCCTTACACATAATGAAACTTATAAAACCACATGAGCTGGCTTGTCATGTGAACTTTTATAGGGTCGGCATGAGTGAATGAAATGAAGCAAAAATGTTATTTTTCAGTATTTGACGCTTTAAATAAATAAATACACCCAACTGTCACACACATAGTCCTGACCCCACATTAAGATACGAGTCTTGTAAACGAGCTTTGTATCCATAACTTCAATAGTAGAATAATTTAAGAATACGATGCGATCTTGTCATTAGACCATGCAAATATTAGATAGCTACAATATTTCTATTACATTTGTACTGCTCGCTGGACTCACATATCTAAAACGTCAGAAAAAGTCATGGGTAGAACAATCCAATAAGCGCGCAGATTTCGGTCTGATACAATTTAAAAACTAAGATTAAAACCTTAGCTCAATGGTTTCTTGGTGTTTTCCCGTCACTGTAAAAATGTAACATTTATTGACATATTAACTCTAGACTTCGAGCATTCTCTGTTTTTGCTTAATTGGTAATATAATGTGTTGTAATTACATCTCATAATCCCACGCAAATTCTCAACTTATGAAGACTAAATCCGGTCGATTTGTGCGATGTGGAATCAAATAGAAACTTTAGGAATTCACTAAAATAACTCTAAAAGTACTGAACGAATTCATTGATACTCGTTTTACGGATCTTTAACCAACTAAACCACGAAGGCTGTCAATAAAATCAAAAAATATTTTTCTTAGAATCATTTCGAAAACCTTTACGTCATTAAAGATTTTTATTTGGTTTTCAGTTCGTCCCACACGATGATTCAATCGTTTGCCAATTAACCTGTGGTCAGAACGGTAAGGATTTTACAGGGAAGTTAACTATAAATTATACTTTCCCTATATGCGATCGTTCCATTTTTTTTTAATGGTCAAATGATACGCCATTATTACCTATTATATTCTATTCTCAGCCTATCACTACCCTCTGCTGAATGAAGGCCTCCCCAAGTAGACGCCGGTCTTGAGCAGTCTTTCTCAAGTAGTCGGACTATCGTTCTGTAGGATGTCGTACACTATGAATCTACCTATTATATTATCACCTATAGCTACAATAAAAACAATGCACACAAATATTTGATAGAAAAGAGAGACATAACTTGTTCCTTCTTCTTGCAAGTGCATTGATTACAATCGTCAACACGAGTGTGCCTGATAACAACCGGATTCGAATAGGCTGATTCCAGAACATGTCACTCATCCTTGAGATACTACGCACCAAACACTTAACGCCTGATAAAACGTGATCAGAATCAGCAAAAATTCTGTAGTGACCCGGGAATCGAGTTCCGACCTCTGAATCGCGCGACAAACTTGTGACGCGAGACTACCAGGAAGCAGTCGACATACAAAAACATAATACTTAGGTATAATGTGTATGTATCATAGAAAAAGGTTCAACTTTGAGAGTGTAAACCTTTCGTCACGTGAATGAATTTTTAAAATTTCTATAGGCTCAATTTGTGTATTAATTGTTTCCCCATTTTTCACGAAATAATGATGCGCGGTCGTAACTGTATTGTGCAATACAATCTCATTGATACATTTGCATGAGAATTCCTTATAGTAGCAAGTCATGCTAGTCATGTTTTGCTTGTAATCTGGCCACAACTGTTGAGGGGAAATCTGGCCGTTTAGTCCTTCGACATGCGTCATGCATTCGGCCCAAGTATAAAACGGTTGACCTCCCTCCTCTCGCGGTTATTCGGTCCCGACCCGCCGTGCTTGCTGTACGCTTAGCTGTGTGTGCCTGTTTAGAAAAAAATAACAACTGTCAAATATGTAAGTTTTTTATTTTTTTTTCGTGATGTGACAGATAACATAAACGTCTCATAAGAAAGTTTTTTTTAGGAAAAACAAAGAAGGTAAAAAAATAAACAATAGACTATTAGCGGCATTTATCTTATGTATGTGCTGACAGTTACATTAGCATTATTTGAATTAATAAGATATTTTTTAATGTGTGCACCATAGCGTAACGATAGCATTTTTTTTCGTAACAACTAATTGGAAAGTATGTTACATATAGTAAAATAGCGTTGGCTATTGCCTAAATGTGTGGTGAAAGCAAATGAACCAGTTTGTTAAATTCGACCGGCACGCACATTTCAATTTAACAAGTAACTTCCCACGTTGAATAATTTCGAACGAAAGTGGGCATGAAACAGTTTCAAAAAATATTTTTAATCACTACTGCCACTTAGATTAAGTAGAAAGATATAAGTTTGTATACATTTTAATGCTTACACAATCGTATTTTATCAACTGCGAGTATTTGCAATTATTATCATATGTTTATTTTGGTTACTATCTATCAAATGAAATCTGTTTATCTTGGGCGCATTATATAAAAGATATAATTTTCATTCCTCAGCCTTTTAATTGTTGTTAAAAAATGATTTTTCTACGATCAAATCTTGCTAATAAACTAACCTTAACTTATATCAAAAGTACGACAGATATCGAGCGACCTTATGGTGTAGATAATAAGGTTTATGCAGTTCTAGACTTAAACTATTTTATTTTTTTAATCGGTAGATTTTTTGCATAGCAAGATCATGTTATTGTGAATCTAAATGTTAAAATAGGAGCACAAAAACAAAACACATTACATAAGCGTGTTTCGTTTATTTCTAGAAACACCGGCCGGTTTCTTTTACAAACATTCGAGTTGATGTGTGCACGGATACTTACTTTTTGCTGTAATTTATGGTATTTAAAATAAAGTAATTTCCGTGTTTTATTACGATAGATGCAATCTAGTAACAGACTGCTTCGTGGTCTCGCTGTGCAAGTATTTGTTGCATGATTTAAAGGTACCGGGTACGGTTCCCGGGTAGGCAAGCTATTATCGAATTTACGTTTAAGAATTATTGACAGCACGGCGTCTGTAAATGTACTCTAAAAATGATAGTGAAAAATGGGTGCTGAAATTCTGCCGGCAAAAATATAATCTAAAAAAAAAAATTACACCCAACAGTCACATACATAGCTCTGACCCCACACTAGGTTACAAGACCTGTGTCGTGGGTATCAGACACTACGAGAGACTTTTTCGGTCTCACAAACACCCAGACCCGAAACAAATATTTGTGGTTCACACAAACATTTGTCTCGGTGCGGGGATCGAACCCGCGGCCTCTCGTTTCGCAAGCTGGTGTCTAGCCAACTGCGCCACGGGGGCTGTCAAATGAATTCTATAATCTATTTTCAAATAGACTTTTACACCTACTTTTGAATAAGCTACAGTCGCTTCGCATTGTTTTATCGCTGAGGAAGAAGAAAGGGCAACAAACTCCCTACAAATTAATATTTAATTGATGAATAGCATCAGTGGCGCTGTGGGTTAATAGCTCCCTTGAATCGAGCAGTCTTGGTTCTGTTCTCACGCTGAGATAAACATTGGCTTGACCTACAAAAAAATGTTTGAACTCGGGGTTTTCGTGAGACAGAAACATCTTTTAGCATTTTTCATATCTAACAACTATTTTTTTTTAATATTGACAGTATGCTTGAATTAATAAGCGCTTTGAATGCATAGAATAAAAATTAGCAGGTTTACGATCACCGCATATTAATGTTGAACCGCCAAAAAATTAGTTTCGTATTCGTATTCGAGAAGTCTCAAAATAGTAATATTTAAATTTTCTGTTTAAAAAATTTCTGTAGTATTATTAGTCTGGATGAGTAATTTATTAAAAATTTATACTTACCTCAAAATAGTGCATTGTGAATGCGAAAAGGGTAAAATATTCGTTCTATAAGGTCGTTGAGTAAAGTCATGTAGTTAAATATAGAATTTTTAAATATGCATTTGTATTAAAATATACTAAATTTAGCTAATGTATGTACACAATAAATGCAATGTCAATTTACGGTATCATTGGTTGATAAACAATGTGTTTAAGGTAAACAAAATTTTAATCGTATTGTTATTGAAATTATTGACTGCATAAAAATACATGACTTAAGATAACTTCATAATTAATTAATTTTGACATTTAATTGATAATAATAAAAGTTTTATCCGTGAGACTTGTTAGTAACAAAATCGTGCAGATACCTACTTACATACTCAAAATTGAGAACAATATCATTGTCAAAGAGCATTTCATTACGTTTTCTCATCCTTGCATCTCCGAAGGGGTAGGTAAAGATGTCCTTTAAAAATTTTCGCTGGATAATTATTAGCTAGACACATTTCTGGACTTATAATTTTTTAAGGCACAAACCCAAAAAAAATCAAAGTGCGGCTTAAATAAGATCGAACAAATTAATAATGTTCAATAAAATATACTAACTTTCTCCTAGTTATTTTGTGGTACTATTAAAATTTAGTTATGAAACAATAATTAAAACATAGGCCTGAAGCGATTGCAATATGTTGTTATATCGAAACTTACGTCAAGGTCGCGACCACACACACTAGACCAACTGGTGGTTTTTATCTATTGTAGAATTTGCAGAGTCATGGTTTATGTCAATGATTCTCCGTCACCTCTTAAAATAAATGCAGATAGTCGTGTCGATACATATTTTTACCCCGGACAAGTGCGGTTTGGAATCACGAGCTTTTGTGTTCGTAGTTCGTTTGTTCCTTGTTTTTTTTATTTTTTTTTTATTTGCAGCCTAAATATAAAGTTTGGTTTTTTAAAAAGCATTGTATATAAACACATTTGTTCACATATTCCGTGATACACCTATGTTTATACTTTAATGGCTAAACGCCAAATGTAATGATTAATTTACTTAATGGATTTTTCCTTCGCAATTAATACCGCAAGCTCAAGGAAAACTAAAATACTGATGACTAGAATGTTAATTATGAGAGTAATGTTCTGTTTGGCTTGTATCAGATTGCTATATGAATAAGATGAAACTTAAGTAGTAAGTACAACTTGTTAGCCGAACAGATTTTCTACATTTCGTTTTTTATTCTATAGCCACCATGAATATTTTATAGTCGCATAATGTAAATATTTTTAATGAAACCCAACGATCAATCTTCATGATATTAAAAATACAAAAAAAATATGGTTCTGTCATCAAGAGTCCCAAAATTTAACTGTAGGCTTTATAATATTTCGAAAACCATACCGTAGAATTGAAGTTATATTAAAGTAATGCAAATTAATATGTTAGAAGTTTGTGTGTGTTACACTTAAGTATTATAATGTTTACGTCTAGATTTTATTATGTTAACGTAGGTCCGGTATTAAATGCACATCGCGTATCTCTAGGCGCGTGCCACCATTTTTATTCAAACGGATTCTCTAACTAAAGCGTTTTGCATCGAGCATTTTAATCGATTTTATTTATAGCTATGTGCTAGTGGATCATCAATAGCTATCAGTAATTACCACATATAACAATGCCTATATCATTGAATAAAACATCCTGCTTATGGCACATAATCAAGGAATAAATATTTTTAAAGTACAAAGCATTACTTTGAAATAATTACGTTTGCTCGTCAGTTCTTTTTATTTATTTTTTTATTTTTTTTTTATTTCTTGCAATTCAAGACTCCATATCGATGTCAAGGTTCGAAAAATGATTAAGAGAATATTTGTCTTTGATGATACATTGTTTTATTAGGTAAATACCTATCAGCTAATACTATTAAATATAATCAATTAACTTGCACATTACGATCATTTGACAAGTTTGAAAGATGTAATATATTTTGTCCAAGTAGGAAACAACAAATCAATTGCGGCTGTAGACACATTATGATACTG
Source organism: Cephonodes hylas (assembly GCA_030295005.1). Lineage (NCBI taxonomy): Eukaryota > Metazoa > Arthropoda > Insecta > Lepidoptera > Sphingidae > Cephonodes > Cephonodes hylas. Next base: position 12,394,920 of record AP025372.1, on the reverse strand, counting down.
ACTCTTATAAATACTTGACCTTAGCTGACCCTACAAAAACAGATAATAAAAAATGCGCTTAGAAGTTCTTGAGTGTTAAATTTTAGAAGCGGCAATTCAATATGCCGTCAAGGATTAAGTTTTGAATAAAGAAATACACACAACTGTCATATACATAGTTTTGACCACACATTAAGATCTAGTATCTTGTGTCATGGATCGTAGCTCGTAAATATTGAAAACTACGACAAACATTTCAGTCGCAAAAGCATACAGAGACGTAACAAATGTTTGTGGATCGAACAAACATTTGTTTCGGTGTGGCGATCGATCCCGGCCTCTCGATTCACAAGCTAGTGAGTATTCACGGATACTGTCAAATGACTATAAGCTGTGAATCCTTTTAACCGATACCTACGTCTTGTAAGAAGCTAGAGGTATTATGCCTGTTCAAAAAAAGTTTAATTTTACAAAAGACTAACCTACAAAGTATTCTAATTCATTTATGTATCCATATACTTTTGTCATATTAACCTTCACTTTCAATAGGCTTTTCAATCACTGCCTTCGAGAAATCATTAGAAAGATATCCTTGACTTTCAATAGATTAATCACGGTTGACTTTACCTTGATTCTTATAATGTTGCTCGTTATATTTAAAGGTTATTTTGTGTCATTTTGCGGAAGTAAGACTTTCTGTCTGAGTAATACTTTTCGTGTATCTAGTGATAAATTTATTAAGAACATACAAAATGAGGCTTTTAAATACATTTTGACCAAGCTGCATTCATTTTATGAGATGTCGTTATGTTTCTACAGTTTTAAAAGTATAATATGAACCTCCTTCATTAAACGAAAGATTACTCGTAAAATTGTGTATCACAAAAATCACAAAAACTACTATTATTTTGTATGAACACAAAAGGTACCTTGGCAAAGAGGATAAACTACTTTATGCTTCGAAATTGCGCTTGCTTAACAACTTATATTGATTAATGTGACTGCTTAGCTTAGTTCCCTATGGAACTCATTGAAAAAAATTAACATAGGCTATGTTCAGTTTCCTCTTCTGGCTGATGAATGGGATGCAAATGGATTAGCTAACAATTCCGCATTTTTACGTTTCCAATCCGTGAATGAACGTAGATGTTTGTTCACAGCAGGATGACCATCGACCTGTACTACGTGCCCGGCTCGGCTCCCTGCAGAGCCGTCCTGCTTACAGCCAAGGCGCTCAACCTAAACCTTAACCTCAAGATCGTCGATCTACATCATGGAGAGCACCTTAAACCAGAGTTCTTGAAGGTAAGGAATAGTAAATCTGATATATGCACATTGCAACAATAAATTCGTCATTTACCTTATAGTAAAACGTGGGAGACGAGTTAACTCGTTTTGTTGCGCTAAGCAGTGCGCGGAGGTGTAAAAAACACCCGAAAGAAAATAAACCGCAAACAATGTGTTAGTAGAAGACAAAAAGAATAAGTTTAGAAAGATGTAACAGCATTAAAAGTAGTAGAGTTTTTAGCTATTTTGAGAGAAGGCTTTATAGATATAGTAATAGTATTAAACACTGCACAGCAAGTAGGAGTAAATATTGTGGGACGATTGTCTAGGACGTTAAAATTTAAGTGGCGTTGAAAGGTAAGCCAGAAGTTAGAAATATTACTCCAATGGGCTAATAATATGCATTTATTAGTTACAAACGATTACCACAATCAGACCAAAAATTACTAAGAATAACTAAATATTCCCCAGAGCTCCAAAAAGTATTATAAAACCAAAATATAACAAGTTGCATCAGATATTGATATCCGTACGAAATAGGATATTGAGGTATTAACCAAATGTTATTAACGCGTTTTTGTAGGCTTTCAAATTCAAGACGGATTTCAGATTTATTGCATACTGGATACCTAACATTTCATTAATTAAACCAATGATGGATTTTTCTCTGACTGAGATTGACATCGAAACTACACGTGAAGCGTTCCCAGCTTAGATTGAGCACATCTGTTTTCAAATAGAAGAAAAAAAATAGATCGATAAAGAACTCGATTCTTTTTCATACGAACCGATAGTCTAATATCATTTTTTATTCTAATTGCATGTAGTGTATGAAAACCGGTATTTCTTTACCTATTCATGAATACAAACATACAAAAGGAAACCACAAACAAAGCATTAATTGTTTCCAGGAACCCACTAGGATTAATTAACAATTAAAACGAGTAGGTGGTGTATAAAAATAATGTTATCATCTAGTGTTATGCCTATTACGTATGTTAGTTTACAAACAAATTGTACTGGATTATTTTGATTAGCTAATTTAAAAGAATATTGATACCAAACATTGTTAAAAACTTTATCATTTAAAGACCTTTTTTATGCAAATGCTTTTATATATATTTTAAACAGCCATTACTAACATTTGGCCAAAAAGTAACAGTATTACGTTTCTATGAATTAAAATAATGATTATATCGATAAATATACGTATTATTTCCACTACACACGTATTCTCTAATTAAATTCAAATTTAACTACATTTCCCGTAACAATATTAAAGTTCGATTAAAAAATGCGTTCAAAATGTGTAGAATCCAATAACCCCATAAAGCAGTGTTCTTGGGTTTTTCCATCATTTCTTAGTAGCAGCAAGAATGTCTGACCGAAAACGGCAAGGGCGTGCCCATTACAACGTGGGAAAAACACAGCCGGCGAATACAAGTGTAAATTTTAAAATATTAATGTATCGACTAACTAACCAGTAGTTAACTTTCGTATAGAAAACTTGTGGAACATGTTCGTTCACTTCCAATGTCAAGTTATCAAGCTCTTTTCAAACTGGCATTCACGATTTCAATTCGTTATGTCACAAACATGTCCGCATTTTAAGAAATTAGAACCTGTTTGATAAATATGTAAATGTACCTATGTATATTCATAATGGATAAAGTGCGTTGATCTATTTACCAGGTTGAAATTTTTAAGTAGAAGCATAATTAATCCTATAATTACCGAATCCTATGTAAAACTAAACGAAACTAAAAAAAAAGTTCTATACTATTTCCTAATTCTATTTTATACCTTAAAATAATTCTCATAGTTGAGGCTTTACACCTCTCTTTCCTTTGCCTTTCGCCTTTAACAAAACAAAGCGTATGAAAATATTTGATCATGTCTCGTTATTCACTATATAACAACATACTCATGCTTTCTAAGGGTAAGAAATTTGTAAATATTAAAAGGAGAATAAACGAGGCAGTCTTTTATTCTCATTAGGATAATAATAAAAAGGCTGGAGAGCGATATAAGGCTCCCGTCAGGCTCCATAAACAAGACGTCTAGTGAATTTGTCTCTACCAAGAAAATTTTAGAGATAGGTTAAGAGTTATTATTTATCGGAAAAGAGTTTTCCGATCCGGCTTAAGCTTCCTTTCACGATCTAGTTGAATTCTAGTAAGTTAACGGTATTAAGACGTATAGGAATTCGTTCATGCCAAGCCCCCAGTATGCTAGAATGCTTGGAACTAATGGCATTCGGCCAGCGTTTCCCGACGGTCTATTGCCGGCAAAAACCACACAACTCAATAGTCCTTACAAGGCAATTTGTGTCTTACCACAGAGCTTTCAAAGTCTAAATTGCAATGTGGAGCTTGTCAAGGTCGCTTAGACAGTCAAGTGATGTAATTTCGCCATTACTGGGGAGCAATGAACTTTTAAGGGGACATGAATGTTTCCATTGCAATAAATATCTGTTTATATTATTGTATAAATATTTTCGTCTTGTCTATGCTTACGTGGTATTGTTGATTTTACTCTACAATGGAAACAAATAAAATAGTGTTAACTGTAATGACTTCACTTATATAGAGGAATAAGAAAATACACCCGAGCGTAATCAGTATCAACTTGCTGGAAAAATCATGTTGAATATTGCAAGTTGCTGTCGTTTTTCCCACACTTGGTAAATTAGTATTTTTGAAAATTACTATATATTTAGGCAACTCATTATAACTTAACTATGTTTGAAAAATCTTACTATGAACTATTAATAGTATTTAGCCACGTTTTCATTTGTACAAAACTATAATGTTATGTTGTTAATGTACTACAAACTTTACTGTTAAATTCTATAAACATTAATTAATTGATTTAAAATTGACGTGAAATACTTAATTTCCCGATTAGTGGTAAAACCTCTTATTCATATCCTAAAAATCATCGTGCTCTGGCCCCTGATAAACTTATTGTATTTAAAAATTTGTTTTTGCTTTCGGACGGCACTTCTATTTAAGTACCTTCTAACACCTTACTCCCTTAAGTACAAGAAGATGCAATTCAATTTTAATAAAAATAAGACGCTTTATACAGTCCACATTACACAATGCACATTACCTGTTTGAAGTTACGTGTACATTGTACTATGGTCGTAAACCAGTTTGTCCTGTTGTTATACGAGCTGACGCCACCGCACTGAATAGTGGGGTAATAGTACTTGCAGTGTTTTAGTATTATAAATTAACACATAATTTACTTAAAATGTCTATTTATTGCAATGCATAACTATTAAATTTGTCGATAAATTGCCAAAAATATTGAAAGCTTTATTCAAAAACTAGCTTTTACTTGATGAAAAATGTTGCCGTTTATAGGATGGAATACATTGTATAATACCTGAATAAGCCGCGATTTATTGAACCAAGTTTTCGGCCGAATTAATTTAGGTACTAACTTACGAAACAAATATCTGCTCATAAAGATTTTAGTTTAATAGTTCCAGCTGCTTTTAAGATGTAATTGCTCTCAACTGTCAAAATTTTGAACAGCCTTAATGGAAAAATATTTTCGTATTATCATTCCTTTATTTTATAACCATTGAATTAGATTTAGCGTAACCTGGACGCAGTTTTATACAAAAGATAAAAATACTAAATCGAAAGACCCGAAATATCAATTTACAAAATAATATGCTCAATGTATATTTATAATCAAAAAGTAACTTAAAAGGTCAAAATTGTTTGGCAACACTGTCTTACGACCACAGAAGTCATGCATGATGGATTCTAAAAACGAAACGTAATTTCGAAACAGCAATATTCTTCATATCTCAAATGATACTCGACGTAATTAGCCGTTTGCCGCCACCATGCATTCAAATTTCGAACCGGTCTTTGTGGCCAAGGACTGTAATGGGTTTTTTTCATAACATAACTGTCGGACATCTTGATTATAATGCCAGTTTTTAGGTATTTTGTTATGAAGTCAAAATGATTCCTGGAAATGTTTCTGTTACTAATTTTAGGTTTATGTTTTACGAAAAGGTTGGTGGCTGAGGTTCATAACGTCCATACAGAAAACCTAAGGCAGTTTTTGTGTTGGTTTTTGTAAATAATTTAAATGTATAAGTGTTGACACATAATAAGGATGAGCAAAATTGAAATATCTTAAAATCTTATGTTTGCTGCTATATTTCATTAAACCTGTTATTAATAAACATCCTGTTTTTCGACAATAATATGATCTAACGGTTTAAAGCTTTAGTGCAGATTACCAAACTTCAAATAGTAATAAACGTAAACCTTTAAGAGTTTGAAATTGAATTGAAAGGACCTGTAGTGGTTAAGAGTAACAAAATAGTTGATTAGAAAGTTGATGGCGTGCCCAACCGCTGCTTATCAAAAAGTATCATCGGCCATTATACCAACATTGTACTTAGGCTTGCCGTACTTTTATCTTTATATTGTCTTTCTGATAATAATAATGCAAAAAATATAAAAATTGCGATTATAATGATTTTAGCACCTCTAATTGAATGCGTAAAAGCTTTGCCTTCTTTGATAAAATATACATTGTTTCTATAAGGAATCGAGAGTTCAAGAAACTAGGAACTGAAAAAAATATTATTAATGGTACCTAACAATATGCAGTGAAATTACAAAAAAAAACCGGAATTGAAAAATATGTGGTTATAAAAAATAACATAATGTAAAAAATATAACAAACATTTTAATTAGGGACATAAAAAATGAAGCTTCCATTGTCATACTCATTATGTGAAAAAATATATTGTATGTCTCGTTGTTTTTATACCGTTTTTTAGCATTTTAATTAAGTTATTTATGTTATAGGCTCTTAAGATTAAATCTTAAGTTTTGTTATTTTTGTCAAGTATGTAGAGTATTACTGTCATTTCTTACCACTAGGTACTCTGTTACCTGTGATTTCAAAACCCAGCTGATAAAACAAGCGCGTAACAATTTACTTCTGTCTTCCCTGAGAATATATGTATGTAACTAATTTATACATTAACACACCCCCACAGTAATTTCTCGTTTTATCTCCGCACAATACCACAAACCTAACCTCTTCCTTTCATCTTCCAGCTGAACCCGCAACACACAGTCCCAACTCTAGTCGACGACGGCCTCTCGATCTGGGAGTCGCGGGCCATCATCACATACCTGGTGAACAAGTACGCCAAGGGCAGCAGTCTGTACCCTGAGGAGCCGAGGGCAAGGGCTCTGGTGGACCAACGCCTGTACTTCGACATTGGCACGCTTTACCAGAGATTTGGAGACTATTTCGTAAGTATTGTAAGATACGGAACTGCGGATGGGATATGGGATGGTTGAATTTTTATTTACCAAGGCTGTGTTCAGTCTTAATATAGTTCTAGCTCCTTAATTGTAGTTTAGACAGCGATGAGGTTTTGCTCAAAATATCTCCTAATAGATTTTTGGACATCTATTTCGTGCTGCACATAAAAGACGTACAAATCATTCAAAGATACAGTTAATTAATATATACGTTACATTTGGAATAAATTATAAAAGTCCAGTTAAATACCTTCTTCAATTTAAATACATTTACAAAAACATAACTGTTGTCCCACAGTACCCACAAGTATTCGGTGGCGCGCCAGCGGACAAAGAAAAGTTCGCCAAAATCGAAGATGCTCTGCAACTCCTGGACAAATTCCTCGACGGACAGAAATACGTGGCGGGGCCCAACCTAACCGTCGCGGATCTTAGCATCGTCGCCAGCATCTCCAGCTTTGAGGCGTCTGACATTGACTTCAAGAAATACCCGAACATTAAGAGGTAAACACTTCAAACAACAAATGATATAATCGTGTCCAGGTCCTTGACATTTCTTTTTATCGTATTATCTGATTTATAAGGAAAATATAAACAAGTGAGAGATAATTGTTATCGTGTCTCGCCTATCGATTATTAATTTAGAGTATAGTGCACTTGCTATCAAGTATCATCGGGACTGTTATTTACGGTTTCATAGTTCATAACTATTTGTAGTTATTTCTGTTTAAATAGTATACTCATAGGAATAAAACACTAAGAATCATCAAAAAACAATCACTCCTATGGCACTTTACTTCTAAATTAGACGACAATACTAATATATTGTCCTTCCCCAGATGGTACGAGACAGTAAAGAGCACAGCGCCCGGCTACCAGGAGGCCAACGAGAAGGGACTGGACGCTTTCAAGGCGCTCGTGAGCAGCATGCTCAAGAAGTAACCACCAGCGCACGCCGGTGCACGCGCACGTACGGGACCCTACGCCGCACATTCTAGATGATAAGCTTCGATCACAAATCTAGAATAATTCTACACGTTAACATCTTAAGAGTTTAATATTTATTCTTGCCAAAATAATACTCTTTAATTAAATATTTTGATGGCATAACAGAACGATGTCTTAGTAAAAAAAAGTTTGTCTATGATGTAATGTCAAAGAAAGAAAAGATGGCGGGCTTACCATTGAAATAATTTAAAATGCTATTAATGTTGCTGTAGGTGATACTAATACACCCGTACGTTCGTGTACGCGAACTTTGTCTTTATAAAAGGTGTTGCCACTTCTCACATTCACGTTTTTAATTTTTAAATCACTACGTTTTGATTTTCAAAATTTTATTTTGTAATTAAGTTTTTTTAGTTCGTAAGGCACCAATAAACTAATAAACACAATTTTGTTTTTTATTTTATTTAGATATTACTAAAGATAAACAGCCTGTTAAAGGTCAGATGTCTTTGCAAGAAACCTGATTAAACTAGACCTCTTTGGAAGTGGCCTATGGCCAACACGCGTTAGTAATTCTTGTAGCTGAAAATAATAACCAAGAAATAGTGTCAGAATAGCAAAATAATTCTAATGACTGAGTATGCGACATTGGCACCACGAAATCTAATAGTCAGTGTGGAGTCATTTAATACTTTTTTATATTTAAATCTCTAGCTCAATAAACAGTCTTCCACAGTATGGTAGATACCCCGTCGGACGATGATCATCAACTGGAAATCTAAAGAGCGAGTATAAGCAACTATAGGACTTCTTTGAGTTGCTGAAAGATAATGAAATTGGAAAAGAATAAGGTTATAAGAAAAATATATAATTAAAACCAAAAATTACAATTCAGTTTTAGCTTTCATCATTGCTATGAGTTTTTTAACACATATAATGCCTTGTCAGCCACATATGGCTGACATTTTCCAAACCAATTGGGCCGTGTCAGCCATATATGGCAGCCACCATTATTTATTTATTTATTTCACTATTACATTATGTAAAATGTAACGAAAATAGTGAATTAAGACATTCCTCACATTCCATGACCGTATTTTACAAAAAAAAAAATACAGTTAGTTCATTTGTTAGTACGGCATTATATGTGTTAAAATCATCGATTCCCTTCTGGTTTGCTTCTTCGTAGCCTGGCGCAGTAGTTTTCACTAATTTGTACCACCTGTTAACAAAAAGAAGGAATTGGTTTAAATAATTGTTAGTGCGTTCAGCATTAAGCTCTTCAATAATGTCGTTTGTGCGACATTTGACGCTATTCTGGCTTTAAATAGTAATACACATAAGTACTCATGAGTAACTGACTTATTTTAAGGTTAATGCCTGCCAGTTAAAATAATCAATTATATTAAAATAATTAATAAATATAGTACCCGAGACGGTGAAGATATTATCAGTCCCCGGATCAACTAATATATAATATCAGTTCAGAAAAGACTGGCCAAATTTACGGACAGGTCAAATCGAACCTTTTTTTTTCTGCGGGGAAAATCCTATTTACAGACGGAGTGCCGGACTCACCGGCGCCTTCCGGCCCAGCATTGATGTTACCGCCCGTATTTGTGTCGGGCGGCCGCTGAGCCGGGTCCCTACCTATATCTTTGCGCCGTAATACCGATTAAAAACCCCGCGACTGCCACCATTGGCGCAAACGAGACGGCCCCGATATACCCTGAAGCAGTACTATGGATTGTACCGGGACCGCCCCTGCGCGCAATATGACGCTGCCGGCGTCAACATCCCGGGAGTCGCCAAGGTAGGGACGGCGGCCCCGCGTGGCCCTCAGGCGCCGGGCTAGATGTTCTTCCGGCGAGGTCAAATCGAACCTGACAATATTCTTTACGGACCGACAGGAATCGAGAAAGAGGTAACCAATATTATTAACTTACAATACAGTAAGGAAAAAATACGTACTTTTCTATATTGGGATATGCCTTCAAGCTGATCCCAGCCGCGTCAATGGTGGACACACTCGCCACCAAACTGAGGTCCGCGAGGGTCAAATCTTCTCCAGCCGCATATTTACTCCCTTCTAAGAATGTGTTGAAGAATGCTAAACCATCTTCCAGTTTCTTAAGGTCATCTTTGTTTTCAGGGGCACCACCAAACAGTTTTGGATACTGCAAGGATAAATTAATTGTGCTGTAGTAGAATTATACCTTATGACAGATTAAACAACAGTATGAAATTGACCGCCTCGACCTTACTTATGACTTTAATATTGAAAAGAAAGAAAAGACCACTCGAGCTTTTGGATCATTGTTTCTTATAAAATGCATCAGCGCCATTACCGCTTTGTAGTGACCCCGATGATCCACGACATATTAAAGTTGCCGTTTATGACAAGCCGGTAATATCATTTTAATGTTTTTTAGGCCGTTTTACTCAGAATCTCAGTTGCAACTTTATTCAGTGTCTTTAGCAGAGGACTCTGTCCATCAATGAGGATTTAGTACAAAATTATAACGTGAATAAATGCACTCAATACTTACATAATACTGTGCGAATCTTGGATATAATGTACCAATATCAAAGTCGAGACGTTGGTCTACCACAGCCCTTGCTTTCGGGTCTTCTGGATACAAAGTGCTGTCACGTCCGTACTTGTTCACCAGATATCTACTAATTGCACGCGACTCCCACAGGGAGAAACCATCGTCTACTAAAGTAGGAACCGTATGTTGTGGGTTAAGCTAAAAAAGAAAAAAGAATTTTTTTAGCTGTTGTTAAAAATGCTTTATAGATTGTCTGCGGTATTTTTGAAGCGTTTTCTGATTCTTACCTTCAAAAAGTCAGGTTTCAGGTGTTCTCCCTCTCCCAAGTTAACTAAGTTCAAATTGAGTTGTAAATCTAGAGCAGCAGCTACCAGTAAAACGATACGGCAAGGCGCCGACCCCGGTGTATAGTAAAGATCCAGTACCATTTTGGAGACCTAGAATAAGTATTAGTCGAATTTTAATCAAAGATTTAATAGCTATAGACAATATTTTACAAGATAACTATAAAACTAGGCGACTAAATAAGTGATCTTAACAAAGGAACCGTCTCCGCTCCATGTGGACAAACCATCATCATCATCCTAAAAATTGTAATGAATAAGAAAAAAGGAATTAATATCTGGGAGCGTAGAAAAAAATATGTACAGGGCATGCTAAAAAGTATTTAAAAATGTGCCCAAGAATGAAGTTCCCATTTGCTAAAGCTTTCACTTGTGTCGATAAATGCCGATAGCCTCCAACAAAACTTTCGATTGTCATGTCATGAGGGATTTTAGATAAATATAACATCCTTACCACTGGTAAGGCTATTTTATTATAATCTATTTTGCAAAACAGTTACAATATTTATTACAAAAAGATATCTCCAAAAATAATAATTAATTACACCAATCCAAATGTTATGACGAAAGTTCAATAAATAATAATAGAAGTAAGTACTTAAATGAGTATCACTTGGACTGAATTTATCATAAACAATCGTGAAATAACCTCCTTTTTTGAAGTCGGCTAATAAAAAAAAGACAAATCCTTGCTGATGCCTTCCTTCTTGTTTATGATTGATTATAAAATATGTTTATTCAAGTTAAATGCATAATAAATAACTCACCAACAACAGATCCGACCTGACTGTAGTACCGGCAACTTGTATAGCAAATGACTTAAACCAGATAACCTTGGACTCCAGCGATTGCCTTGTAATCCGGCCGAATTGTGTTGGTATGTGATAACTTACTGTCTGTTTGTTATGAGATGCATACAGCAAAAGTCGCACAACATTCGGTAATAACAATCATTTGTTTTTTTGCTTAGTCATATTGCGCCTTTTGAAGCATTATTACACACTTGGCGTATAATCAGCTTTATCATCAACGCAATTTTTATCTTTTACTGGATTAGTTACAATACATGTCTGTTATGTTGCATTTCCATTTAAGAGGAAAGATACAAACCTCTTATTTTATTTTTGGGAGTGTGGTGGATTATTTTGAAACGTTCTTACTCTTCGTGAAATGTATTTGTTGATTTTAATAAATGTTTTATAGGACGCCGTTTCAGTGGAATTTTGGTGATAATAATGTTTGTGTATTGCTATTTAGACAGTTTTAGTCAACAAGTTATTCTACTATACGTTTGTTGAAGTAGAAATTAATGAAACTGAAATCATAGATGTGTATTGTTTTAGCGCTGTCCTGTATAGTAATTAGTCTGTAGCCTTAGGGCCGGCGCTCACTGCCGTCATAGCATAGCAGATTCAACTGCAGCATGCCGTGGCATGCCGTAGCATCCCGCAGCATGCCGTAGCATGCCGCGGCATGTCGTGGCATCGCTGAAAGCCCAACCACTCCGGTATCAGTTTTGCTCCGCGCGGATTCGAAGTTGGTTGTGTCGTTGCGCTACGGCATGCTGTGGAATGACGCGGCATGCTGTAGCATCCCGCGGCATGCCGCGTCATTTCACAACGCGCCGCGCCATCGCGTACCGTAATAAATTAACTTGAATTTTGACATCCTTGAAATAAGATTCAAAATAGCTTTATTACTAAAGAAATGCTTTGCTATGCTATGACGGCAGTGAGCGCCGGCCCTTACTTTTAATTTCAAATATTTTGCAGGTGAGTGGGGGAAGTAAAAACTCCGAGGAATTTACATAATATTTTATTATCTTTGTCTTTAATAAAGTAATTACAGGTAGGCACTAAAAAAATAACCATGCATAAAGACATTAATACAATAATATTTTCTTAGATACAACGAACACCGCATGTCTGTCTGGAGGCGATGCAACAAGCCGTCGGTCCGATGGCGGAGTACCTGAGTATTGTTATATTACACTTGCAGCCCCATATATGCAATATTCAAATTCCAACAATAGCCAAATATGAACAACATAAGCATATCAATGTACACATAACGCCGTATTCCACAGAAGGCACGAAATATCCGTAAACAAAATTATCCGTTTTTAAAAAAGCTATCTCGTCACTTACAGATAACTAACAGCTAGTGTATTATCATAGTGAAGCTATGGGTGCTATTAAATGTCTCATTATCGTCGGTATTATTGCTTACACTTACTACGACGGCGATATCTGAACAAACACGCACCTCTCTGCGCTGGCCTTTTTACCATAAATAATAAATATATATATTATGAATTACCTACTAATCAAAATTAAAGGTATACATATAAATAAAAAAAATATAGAATGTTTCAATGGTATAAATTACGCAAGTATCGAATATAACTAGGAGCGCCAAATGAATCAAAGGTGCTTTTATCTATAACAGAAGCATGTACCTAAAACGTGTATAACATTGAATATTCTCATTCCTTTTGTATTTTTTTCTCTTATTAATTTCCTTCGTTCAGACACTAAATATCAATAATTACACAAAGCTATCTACATGAGCCACTCTTAAACGCTTCGGTTGATGGCGGCGGGGGCGTGAGCGACGCGATCACTAAACAGGAACTGCACTCTCCGATATCCATATGTAAGAATGGCGAACGTTATTTCATTGTACACAGCCGTTGGTATCACGATATCGCACAAGTCGCGCCGCTCACGCTCGCCGCCGCGTCAGTGTTGCCACACGAAAATACTGCTCGCCCGTAGACTAAGTAGGATCGCAACACCGTCGGTGCATGTGTGTACTGGACAGTGAATTTTCGTTGCTGGCAACATTTTAGTTATGTTGTTAAGACCGCTGTCTGGGAATGATTCGTTTATGATTGCGTTATAGTATTCCAGCCGTTTTGACTCGCTCTCTCTCTCTCACACTTCGGCTCCAATGTTGACTGGACTTCTGAAATGGGAAATACAAATATGTTAGCAGTTAGACCAATATTAAACATTTTAAAGTGAAGAATTTCCCAAATATAACCTAGGTAAATTTTCACGTGATTTTAACCAATAGGTATTTATATATTATCTAAATCGCTTTACAAATCAGATATTGTATAGAAAGTGATGTTCATCAAAAGGCATTGATTATATAGAACTTTAGGCAGTCTATTCCATAAGCATGAGCAAAAATTATCCGAATTTTGACATTTATACCTCATCTTACAACTTTTCTTTATGTATTTTATAAGGCGTATACAAAGGATGGATGAGGGCCGCTCAGGACCGGGATGGTTGGCGCTTTCTTGGGGAGGTCTACGTTCAGGAGTGGACGGCGATAGGCTGATTGATTGATTGAAGGCGTAGTGAGGGTGATATATAGTGGTATTTTATTTATTTACACTTAATACAATCATTGTAAAGTCAAACCTTGTATGTATGGTGAACGATGTTGTATGATGATGTGTGACATTGTATGACGTTGTATGATGGTGTATGTATGTGCTGTGTATGTGTGTACGTACGTGTGTCTACTGGCAGCACTGCTTGCGCACGCTGTCGGCCTGCGAGGGCCGCACGTCGGCGGGCTCGGCGTCGGGCCGGATCACGTCGCCCTCGGGCGGGTCGCGCATCTGCCGCTGCGACACGATCCTGTAGATCTCTGCACACACACACAAACAATATGATATTATGCACACATAACATAGTACTAAACCGAAGTAAAAAATATCATATACGAATTACAGTATGTCAATAACCGAATATGTATTGACCTCTTACTCTGTTCCCAACTATATTTATGGTCGTCGCAAAATCTCTCCAAACCTTCCTATCAGCTCGTCTTCATTCACCCATATTTTTGTCATAGTTTTCCCCGCGCACTCCCATCAATATTTGAATAAATACATATAAAAGGAATTTCGATTGCGGCGTGGAGTAGTGTACAGACTAAAAGTCATGACAATAGTTAAATACTCAAGTGAGTATAAAGAAAGACTAATTTATTAGGTATAGTATAATTAGGGGTACTAAATAAAATGTACTTTTATTTCTAAACAAAACTATCTGACATTGTCCTTAGTCAAATTATACAAACGTTCTTAAACTTCTATAAACGCATTCTATAAATAAACCTATTTATGCAGTCAGTAATGCGCCTAGCTAATATAATTTTATTGTTACAAATCAAACAGGAAAAAAATATGGTCATCGTTTCCTCAACACCGGTCGCACACATCCGTACATCCGTAGCATTGTGCGATCAATTGGCCCGACATACCATTTATAAACCCTCATTATATCCTGTACTATGACCTCAATATGATTTCATTACCAGCGACAGTTTTTAGAAAGTTCTTTTAAATGGAGGGTAGAGACATAGGTCTTACAGATAATAATTTAAAGTCATCTGCTCGTCACAAGAAAGAATAGACATTTTTTAGAAGACCAGGATTTTTTTTGATCTATAAATGTCCTATATCTACATTTTATAAACTAAGTATAATATAATATTTAGATTTCCATTTAAAAAATGTCTAACAAACTCCTTTAGTTACCAGCAAACCATTACCTACAACAGCAATTCGCGATAACTAAGGCAATTTTAAAGGCAATAGCGGTTGAATGCGCCAAGATATGTGTATAGTGAGAGCGTTGTAATTACCAGGCCATATGTCGGCCTCGAAGCGAAAGGTCAACGCGTTCGTGGCCTGAGAACGCTGACGGACCAAACTGCGGGTTGTTGACACCGGCCGTATCGTATCCGTTATCACGCAATAGCCGCGGCTCTGCTATTAACAGCTTAGGGGAATCCAAACACGCCATATTACTATACATTATCGGAGAACCTTTTAGGGGTAGACTGATTTTTATAAATGAATAGATCAATACAGCCAACAGTCACATACAAAGCTCCAACCCCAAACTAGGTTTGAAGTCTGTGTAGTTTGAAGAGAAGAGGCTTTTTCGGTCTCACAAACACCCAGACCCGAAACAAATATTTGTGGATCACACAAACGTTTGTCTCGGTCGCGGCCCGCGGCCTCTCGATTTGCAAGAAGTTTAATACGAACTAAGAGACTATCATATAAGCAATGGTAAATGTATAGGGAGACAATTCATGACATTTCCCAACTGAAACTCAATTGAAATAATTCAATATATATAGAGAGAATAACTAAATATTTCCGTGTTCGTGCCATATATTTTTTTAAGAGAAGCTTCAATAACAACACACAACGATAATGGAGCAATGTTCGAGATTACGAATATTTATAGTTGCAAAACAAGAATCGCCTGCGTTTTAAAACTGGTAATAAACAACAGATCCTTCGTCCGCCATATATAATTCACCTCTACAACAGAAGTTGTTTTGGATTATATTAAACCTTCTTCTCAATGGACAAAACAGTTTACAATCTTCTTCTTCTTCATCAACCCATATACGCCCACTGCTGAGCACGGGTCTCCTCTACCATTGAGAGGGTTTAGGCCATAGTCCGCCACGCTGGCCTAGTGCGGGTTGGCGGACTACATCGTGAGGTTGTATATTATCATGTTGGAATATTGCGAGGGCGGCAACTGTCATGTTTCTATTTTAGGTATGCCTAAGAGGTGCGGCTTATGTTTTAGGATAGAATGTAGGCCTATTGGATGTAAGTCGTAGGCGTCATATGGTGATTACGTCATTAAAGTTCATAACTTCGTAATCACAATATAGTTTATACTTTAGTTTGGTGCAAAATTTAATTTAACATTCTCGTAAATAAAACATTTCAACAAGCTGTTCACACCGAGGTCAAGAGTGTATAAATAAAGAAGCCACTTTTTATATTTTGGTAAGGCCGACCTTACTTATTAATAAAGCTTTCGTAACTTAAAAACGTTGCATTTTGCTACGGTCGCGGTATGAAAGCTTAAACTTAACCGGGATATAATTTACTGAATATTTCTATTATCCCGGGTGTTTTAAAATATCTATGAGTAGAAGAGAGGGGCATTTAAACATAAATACATAATCTCAAGCCAGTATCCCTAAACAGGTAGGCAGAAGTGCATTACTGGATCCACATTTCGCCATTCCTACGTTATAGGTGTCTCGCTATTGGGATTTAAAATCTCATATGATTCGTATAAAATATATTGTTAGTATTAAATATAATTGGAGCACCGCAAAGTGCGTGGGCGATGCGTTCCGACCATTGTTTACATTGTAAATACCGTGCGCACGATTCACTTCTCATTTACATCTCGGCGAAATGTTCAATTATCAATTTAATTCAATATTTGCCGTACACATCCAAACCCGGATATGCGGCGGATGACAGTGATGATAAAAAAAATAATTTTAAATAAATATTTGTATGCTTTTGCGCTTTTTCATTACTTGCGTCGAAATGTCAATTTACCTATTTTTATTTTAAATCACGATGATAATTGCACAAAATTCTGAACTTACACACTGGAATGTGTATTACGTCGTAAGGAATTTTTATTAAAACCAGAAATTAATTATTTCTGTAACGCACAAAAAGTACTTGCTTGAGAGCGAGGATCGAACTCGCTGCAAATTAGGCAAATCGCCAAATACGCCAGTAAACACGATATGATATAACTGAATACATTTTGTTATTTGTTTTTATCGTGTCGTTTAGTTGATATCATAAATTATTGCGGTAATGATTGCAATGTTGCCACGCAATTGCTACGTAACTATATCTATTTTTAAGTATCTAAAACTTATTGATCACCGCAAGATTACAAAAATAACTTCACTAATTATGAAGACTCTTCTACTGATACTCTTCTCTTATTTAAAATCTATGTATATGACAAACTTAAACCTTTGATTTAGACACTTTACCACTAGAAATTTCGTAGTTGTTTCCACCTCACAATAGGCCTATTAAATGCAATAAGAACCAATCATTTTAAGCCATAAAACCCTTGGTTGTTCATTATGTTTTTTTTAAATGTTGGTATGGTAGAATGTGTTATGCCAACAGAAGTACATAAAAGTGTACATATATAAAAATAAATCACTCACCAGTTAGTATATTCTGGAATGCTGGCTCCACGTTGGTGGAGTCGAGAGCGGACGTTTCAATAAAACTAAGACCGTTCTGTTCCGCGAATGCCTTCGCCTCTTCCGTTGGGATGGATCTGTGGAATGCAATAATATTTATCAACTCACTAAATACTCGTTTAAAGTATAAAATATGTAATCTAAGTTAAGAAACTCGTGGGGAGCAATTTTTCCCCTTGGCTTGTGTAACTATCCCCAATTTACGCGACAGCCATAATTCATTAATTATCACTTTGAGGACCTAATACCACACCAAGTACTCCATTGAATCACCTCTAAGAAATAGACAGTCATCTTCACATACTAGGCTAGTAAATCGGTTACAAAATGAAGAATATCTGTTTCACACTAAATCATGATTAAATGCCAGTTGCATAGAAATATTATCTCTATTTGAAAGTAGTTCGACTCTGCAGTAGACACGTCAACGCAAACATCATTCAGGTGCATTCATTTTCATGCTCGCGTTTCTTACACAAGGTCATCGTACCGAAGCGGCGCTTACAAACCAACAGTCTGAACTACTGAAATCATTTCCTATCTGTTTCCAACTATGCAATTATTATCTAACTAGGTCACCTTACTGCAAGGTTTCGCGTCTTTTAATTACTCAAGGCGTAGGTCAAAGCCAAGGCAGGTAATTGCATTAAATATCGAGTAGATTTAAGCTCTGTTGTAGGATGAGACTTGAA
This sequence comes from Cephonodes hylas, assembly GCA_030295005.1. Taxonomy (NCBI): domain Eukaryota; kingdom Metazoa; phylum Arthropoda; class Insecta; order Lepidoptera; family Sphingidae; genus Cephonodes; species Cephonodes hylas. The sequence goes on along the minus strand of AP025372.1, from coordinate 12,376,714 downwards.
GAATTCAAAATGAATTCATTTTTTACGCAGAGAATAGAAGCAAGATTGTTTAAGACAGTTTCAAAAGTGACTGTCTAAAATAGCTCAGAACATTTGCATTCAGGCTTTGGCGCCCCTTTATATCTCTTTGGGGAAGTTAAGCCTTGGGACGGAAAGGGGTAACACAATAAGACCTGTTAAACTTCAACTGACTTCAGATTGGAATAAGACAGGAATAGACTTCTTTGGGACGAATTCTTGAATATAATGTGTTACCACCCATCAGTAAGAAGCAATGGTTTTGTTGTTCTTTCTTTTCTTCTTCATCAACCCATATACGCCCATTGCTGAGCATGGGTCTCCTCTACCATTGAGAGGGTTTAGGCCATAGTCCACCACGCTGGCCTAGTGCGGGTTGGCGGACTACACACCTAAGAAATTCCTGAGAACTCTTAGGTGTGCAGGTTTCATCACGATGTTTTCCTTCACCGTTAAAGCAAGTGATGATTCAATTTGAATACACACATAACTTCGAAAAGTCAGAGGTATGTGCCTGGGGTTCGAACCCGCGACCGTCGAGATTATCGACCGCGCGCCCAAACCTCGAGGCCATCACTGCATCAGGTTTTGTTGTTACATTGTGTAAAAATAAATTACTCTGTCGGAGGATTTCTGTTATTTTCAGTGCATTTTCAAAAGAAGGACATGCAACCACGACCTCCTAAGGTAACTTATGTTCCGATATTTCCGTGGGGTTATCAATTATTGTCAAGTTAAGCCCTGTGTGTGAAATGCTTACTCTTTTTTTCGGACATAATATGAACCATACTATTTTTTTTTTATTACATTTGTCCTGATATTGTAAGAAAATTCCTATCACAATCAAACACAGTTAATTAAATCAATTTTTAAAATTTATCAAGATTTTTACATTTTTTGCATTTAATCGAAGATCCTTAAAACCTATTGTGACTGTACTCTATAAACAGTATTTCTAATTTAGTAACACCAATTTCGAAACCGCGCCGGCAAGCAGCATAAAATCAATGAATGTTATCAATTACTGTTAAAAAATAGGTATTGATTACACGGTTTAATTAATATAATTCGATAAAGAGCCACGCTTTAGTTGAAGTTAATGTGCGTAATTAGAGTTATTGGGTCGCGGATCGTATACAATTCGTTGTTGGGCCATGTAGCTTTTTTAATTAACGAGTGCAGCAACACCTGATAATTATTATTGGTTCGTATAAAACGTGCGAGAGTGTGTATGCATTTAATTGGTATTGCAAGGTCGTCGTCTTATATACATTTCACAACATAAGTAATGAAGAGTATGATAATATTAAGGCACATTATAAACTACAAATACGGCTATTACAGTCTAGAAATACTAACCGTTTCATTGCAGCGGTATTTCGAAGAACTAGTTGGAAGAAAATGTATGATGAATGGCAATTTATATTAATGGCAAAGGAAAGCAATTTAACCAACACGATTTTTCACGTAAAGTTATCATAGGGATCAACATATTCTAGAGACAGGCAAGTATTTTAAATAAGAAAAAGATGTTTGTTATACCAATGGCTAGGTTAATCCCAGTCGAAAATTTGTTATTTAGTTCTTAGCGATTAACTTACTAAAACAATTTCAATAACTTTATGTACAGGTACAAACGAAACCTTGCAGTCTGTTTTCAACTAAATTTCATTCCAGAAAAAGTATCATAATATTCTATAAACAAGCTTTAATTTCTGACTCTATATTAAGCTGTTGAAATATTAGCTCTTGACTAAACCACTAGTCTTACCATCATCAAATTCCCCAGATATCTGCACCTAGAAGTAGTGACTCACCTAAGATGCCTAAGGTCACTCTTGTTGCCGACGAGCATGATGAGTATGTTCTGGTCGGCGTGGTCGCGCAGCTCGCGCAGCCATCTCTCCACGTTCTCGTAGGAGAGGTGCTTAGCGATGTCGTACACCAGCAGCGCGCCCACAGCCCCGCGGTAGTACGCCGATGTGATGGCGCGGTACCGCTCCTGACCCGCCGTGTCCCATATCTGAGCCTTGATCGTTTTACCATCCACCTGCACACGTACTTTGCATGTAAATATTTCGTGTAATGAACATACTTCTTAGTAATAACTAAATAAGGGCTAAAATTGTAATATAAAACTAGTAATAGTGAGCCAGCGATATATTACAGTGTAAACTTCATGTAACTTCATTTAACGACAAAATCCATAAAGCGTCAAAATCACTTAGCAGTGATTGATTTAGCTTGCCTTCCAAACAATGATTATCTTTTCTAGATTTAATCCACAGTTCTTTCAGTGTCGTTACATAGAGTTTACAATGTATTTGATATAACATTCGCATATTGTCTCGTTAGATATTTTGACCCTTAAATGGACTTTAGAAAGACCGCTCAAGGGGTTTAAATCCTTTTGTAGGACTGGTCTAAAATTGTAATAATTTTGATCACGTATTGTTGCATAATATCTAGCCAACTTTTCGATTACGATCGAAAGGTAACCTACAGAAATATCTACATAAATGAATTTCGTAGTATACTTGTGAGTAGTGTAGGTGATAAAAGATTCCATATGAGTCACTGACGTGGTTGTGATTTCACAAGTGATTCATTGATTACACTAAGCAAAAATCCTGGTATTTGATTTAATAGTAATTGCGTCAACGTTATGAACGTTTTAATTAGTAGGATTTAATATCACGGAGGAGTATTTTACTATTCAATCCCCAAAAGTCAAACTAACAAACAACCTCCAGACGTCAAAGAACAATCAAGGAAGACCCAAAAATAAAAACAAATTTAGACTGCCGTGTCCGTTGCAATCTTCTCGACTTCAATCATACTTTCGGTGCAATCATCCCAATTTGCCCAATCTTTGACGTCCGTGATAGTTTGTATCCAGTTCGTATTCATCAAATTACTTCTACCGACAACATCGGACGTAGACGAGCTTTATAGAAACGAATTGGTAAGTCTTCCCCTGAACTCAGCACGAAATGTATTGAGACCAAAAATGAGTCCGACATTAATAAACCGCATAACCATTTCGTTCTATATTTAGAAAACATTATGTGCTGTAATGGGTAGTTCACCAGCTCAGGGGCGTTGCAAAGGCCATATACCACCTAAAGTCAACCTAATGAAAAAACAACATTAGTAAGAATTTACAACCGACCAGCGGGCAACGAAATTACCCCAATTATTATCGATTCCGATATATACGGGGGGGCATTTGGCGCTTGTCCTACCCAACTTCGGGGTAAACCGTTCAGTACAGGCGAGGTCGAATCACGTAATTACACTCAATCGTGAAAAGAATAGTGTTGCATTGAACGGACGGCAACGTAGTATTGCAGCCAGCTATAGGTATTTCATTTCTGATAACAGATAAGGACGTAGGTACAGCGAGTTTTTAATTTATTTTATTGCATCGTCAACAATGAACGTTCAGCTTTTATTGTAGACGGGAAATCGATTGTTATTGAGATACTTTTTGTCTGCACTGCATTCTTTTACAACAAAAATACTCGATCAATTTTGTACGGAAATTTATTTTAATGTGTTACTGACGCTCTTTCTACCCTTTTCACGCTAAAATGTTAACTTTTAGAACGCTTTGAAAATGTATATGCATTCGATGGTGGTCAAATGTGTTTTTTTTTTTTCAATACGACCAGGCACCTGTATGTTTTTTGCACACTCTTCCAATAACCGACCACTGGCGAACTGGCTACCAACAACAGGTGCGATTGGATTACTCGCTTGCATTTTTTATTTTTCTTTAATGAACCTTTATAATGCTTGTATCTCAGTTAGCAACACGGTCGGGTGCAACGTTATTTTACGTATTTAGCCAAGGTATGAAATAAAATTAGAACAGAAGAAACTAGTACCATTGATTTGAGTTTCAGCCCCTGAATATCTCAAACGATTTGCATTTAATGGGAAGTCAAATGAGCAGTTCTCTGTAAGACTGTAGGAATTCAACGCCATGATATGATTTTTCCGCCAACCCGCACTAGGCCAGCGTGGTGGACTATGGTCTAAACCCTCTCAATGGTAGAGGAGACCCGTGCTCAGCAGTGGGCGTATATGGGTTGATGATGATGATATGATTTTTACCACATTATGAGATCGAAAAGCCTCCTCGTAATTCATAAGTTGCACGGTTTGATTGATTTGTTAGAGAGGTGAAAAGAGGCGCAATTCCTGAAATATCTCATTTTTAGTCAAAAGCCTCGTGTCAAAGAGGTATATGGGCTGATGATTTATACATCGTGAGACTACGAGTTAGGCATATTTTATTCTAACATTTTATTTTATTGTAAAGCTTTGAAACTAAACAAAAAATGGAAAAATTAACTTTGAATATGGTAATGGTTTGGTAATATAGCTCCCGAAGTTAAGGCATTAATAACGAGCCGAATGACGAGGACCATGTACGCACATTAATTGGCCATTACTAGTTAGCATATTCATAGAGATTTACACGTTTAAATTACCGTAATTGTTTACTAGGTCAGGCACTGCAATTTGCAGAGTATATTTCGGCAGTTGTAATCTTTTGCCTATAGCAGTAATCTTTATAGCAGTGATGGCCTCGAGGTTTAGGCGCGCGGTCGAGAATCTCGGCGGTCGCGGGTTCGAACCCCAGGCACACACCTATGACTTTTCGAAGTTATGTGTGTATTCACATTGAATAATCACTTGCTTTAACGGTGAAGGAAAACATCGTGATAAAACCTGCACACCTAAAAAAGTTCTTAGAAATTTCTTAGGTGTGTAGTCCGCCAACCCGCACTAGGCCAGCGTGGTGGACTATGGCCTAAACCCTCTCAATGGTAGAGGAGACCCGTGCTCAGCAGTGGGCGTATATGGGTTGATGAAGAAGAAGAAGAAGAAGAATCTTTTGCCTAAATCCTTTTACATCTAATAAAAATATAACTATAAATACTTGAGATTTATCAACTTTTCTAACTGTCTACCACACCGCCTAGATCTAGTCGTAACTCTCCAAAAGGCAGAGAGCATATGGGCTTATATGTGAGTTTATAAATAGACAATGTATTCGTTAGGCGAACCTCAATATGCGCAGAATGAGCACAAAAGCGACTCAATTGCGATATCAAAAGACCCACATACAAATTAAAGAACAGTGATTACTGACTGTCCAAATTGAATGCTATTGACTCGGATGTTATTCGTCGAGTTTCGATCAATTTATACGATTCGGTGAGGTTCGAATAAAGGTCCTTTATTTTACACACGTGACTTATAATTTAATTAAGTTTACTACGTTTATCATTATTTTTATTGTGGTTTACTGAAGAAGCATGATCTATTTAATTAATTCGACCACAGTATAGTATTGCAGATTATAAACCGCCATACATTTTGTGTAACGAAGTGGCAGGACACCTAATAGCTACAGTTTTGATTTGCCGAGATGTATATTATTTACTTCTTACATTGGAAATGAAATCGATTTTAATAATTATTATCTGGGCAATAAAAACGACTCCGTGAAGTTAAAAACGTAGAACGTAAACGTAAAAACGTATTTGACTAAATGTCTTCAATCTGTCGAATTAAAGGTTTTCTCCGAAAGAAACTGCGTACGACTTCTTAATAGAATGTGAATTACTCTAAAAGATCATTTAAGATTTCCTAATTTATAGTAACCGTTTAAGATTTAATTGGTTACCGAGTTTGACACAAATTAACCGTGACCATAGTGCAACATGCAAATTATTAATATCACGATGTTGTTACCAGGAAAACATTTATGTACTGCAACAACACATTGTGTTCTTACCTAACGTGACTAACGAGATTTACACGGCTTGTGCAACCAATATTTCTTTTGTAAAATTATCTAATCACTGAAATCTGCTCCACAAAAATCAAATGTAGTTTTACTAGATAAAAATCGAAGAATGTTTACATTATGACGTGTTGGGTGACATATCACTAAAAAATGGTGATGTTATTTTCATAAATATATATTCTCTTATCAAATGTTGTTTCTATCTCACATAGACTGTAAAATTAGATTTTATAAATGTGATACATATATTTTAACAAATAACAGGGACCAAGACCAACACTAGGATAAAGCCTTATTAAGGGGCTTTTCTCTTGGGTCAGATTATTTCCTTATTTAATTGTTCAACTATATCTGTTTTACAACCAATTTGTTTAAAAAAGTGATGACAAATGCTTTTCTACGCAATGTGATTTTTGAAGATTGGTTATGCTGTCTTGCAAGTTGGTCGTCCATATCAAAACACATTGTAAGGGGAATTTTTTGAATGAATGAATTTTAAGTCTAGCTTCAGCTCCAGCTAAGCAGATCTAGGGTCTAAAAATACCATAATGCTATAGAAGTCCTTTACCAAACCATGGGACATGCATAAACAAAAATAGTTGCAATAGATAAATCTCTAACATTAATTAATAGTTCATATTTCAAGTATTTTAGCAGACTACTTTTAGTTGATGTATTTTAAGTATCAATAAGTTGATAAATAATGTGAAGAAATTTACAGACCTAAAAGTTTGCAGGAATTTCTTAGGTGCAGCCAACCCTTAATGGGCCAGCATAGTAAAGTATCACCTAAACCCTCACAGTTGTAGTTTGTGGATAGCAGGGAGATATAGATGATGACATGATGAAGTTGACAAACAAAATAATGAGAACATTAAAACTAAATTTAAAAATTTATATGAAAATAAATGCCAGTATGCTAGAACAACAAATTGTAGTTTCATAAATTTGAATAAATCTCTATACAGTTTACTATCAATGAAGTTACAATAGGCTTTGTTCTTCCACAAGGACAAAATACATGATTAATGATAATTCAGTGACAAAGCTCTGTGTAATCTGAAATGAATGTGGAAACACATGTTACAATCATTATTATTCACAAACAACAACTGTTAGAACAACTAAGTCAACTAAAGAACAATTTATTGATTAATTATGGGTATATATAACCTTTATATGAGTACTAAATAACATATTTTTTTTGATTACTCTTATCTTTCTTACATCTGTGAAGGATATCATATATTGATAATTAAGTTGCATTGGTGATAATCATTGTTCTTAAAAGGTTATGTAATGAAAATACTTTTATGTTTTACAAAAATAGTCGTCGTCGTCGTCGTCATCAACCCATATACGCCCACTGCTGAGCACGGGTCTCCTCTACCATTGAGAGGGTTTAGGCCATAGTCCACCACGCTGGCCTAGTGCGGGTTGGCGGACTACACACCTAAGAAATTTCTAAGAACTTTTAGGTGAGCAGGTTTCATCACGATGTTTTCCTTCACCGTTAAAGCAAGTGATAATTCAATTTGAATACACACATAACTTCGAAAAGTCAGAGGTGTGTGCCTGGGGTTCGAACCCGCGACCGCCGAGATTCTCGACCGCGCGCCTAAACCTCGAGGCCATCACTGCTTCAATACAAAAATAGTGTAAGATGATAATTAACATGTCTATGATAGACATTAGTTCCAACAGTGCACAAACCCACAGAAAGTGTTAGTGAAGATTCATGAATGTAATGGTATACAGGCATGTTATAAGCATACTGATAAATAACTTTAAAAACATGAATTAAGAATATTAAAAACATTAATTATATTTTCATATCTCATCTTATTAAATTATCCGGTTCAATAGAATGTTTAATTTAAAATATGATAAACAAAGAATACCTATAACTAGATATAAAAAAGTACTATAGTTGCGAAAACAAAAGTTTCATAGAGAAGAAACATACTGTTTACATCAAATATAATTTTTTTAGCTAAATTCCCCTGTGTACTGAACTTGAAAATCTTTATTGAATGAGTAACCATACTCTAAACTAAATGCATAAAATATTTTGGTTATATTTAGGACTCAGTCAGACTCAGTCTGACATTCTAATGTCAGAGGTTACAAGTTAAGACACTGAGATACCTCTATTGCTACTATTACAGTTATAACCAATTTTAGTGAACAGAAATAGGCATGAAATCCATGTTTTTACCAAAGTACCTTAAAAAAGATGTACCTTTGTATATAAGAAAAGGTTATATTTCAAATAAGCCTTACTAACATATTGAGAAATCAACCTATTAATTAAAATAAGATTGTATTTTCTAGGCCTCTGTTGCTTTTTATTAGAGAATGAAGAATTTATGTGTTAAATTATTAATAATAAAAGAAGATTTCCTAATGTTTTCTTTTCTTTGTGATACCCATAAGGTTGTGTGTAATTATTTCTGCTTACTATCTCATTAAAACATTTCTCATAGTTTAACAATAATTGTAACAAAACAAAGATGTCTCACAGCGATATCACGTCAACAATGACAAGTTGCAACAATTAATGTAATTGCTATCATACATTTATAGCAGACAGTACATACCTCTATACTTCTTGTTGCGAATTCCACACCTATTGTAGATTTTGACTCTAAATTGAATTCATTTCTAGTGAAACGTGAAAGAAGACTGCTCTTCCCTACGCCGGAGTCGCCTATGAGAACAACTGAAACAAAGAAAGTTATGTCGTAAAGAATACAAGTTTACTCACAAAAACTGGCATTGTAAAGCGTTCTGAGCATGTTTTCGTGAGTTCAACAGTGTGTTGGCGATTAGATCATATGCGTTAGTCTGGAGATGAGTCACCTACACTGAAATTTTACGCGAAATCGATCGAAACTCTAGCAATCAGCTGATATGAAACAACCTAATATTCCTCAATAAATGTCTTGCACACAGCGTTTTGTACATGATTTCCAATCAGAATCTATAATTATGAGAGTTTTATTATACAAAACAAAGGAGAAAACCGTACAAGTCACTTTTTTTCTACGTCACTAAACGAAACAATGGCATCAAAATCTTAACTGTCTAAACAAATACCGGCTATGTCTTATACCTAAATACACAAATAAATAGCGATATATATTTACCTTTGAACAAATAATCATATTCGTCTTCTCTTGTGCCCATTTTGATTTATCTAGAGTTCTCTAATCGACGTCAAAATCGGTCAACTATAAAACGTCAAGATAAACGTAAACAAAAAATAACTGGACACACAAATATCACAGGCTTTAAAAACACTGCACTGTTTTCAAAATATCACTACTTTTAACAGATTAATTAGATTTACACTGGTTCCAAATTAATAAAATCCTATATTGTCATAGAGACAAAATGGCGGATTGTTTTACGCCCCTCTTGGGTGCGTTCGAAACATACAACTTGCCTCAAACGGTGACGTCTTCTTATATAACACTTATCAGCTGAGTAGTCATACTTTTATTTTTACTAAATATAAAATATATTTTTGTTTTTTATAAGGAAAGTAAAAAAATATCAACAAGTATGATCAAGTAGGCATAAAATAGACGCGAATATGTTCTTCTATAGGTTTTATTTCAGATTAAGGTTTCAGAACGCACGTTCTTTGACATTAGTCAATGATGTCACAGGTGCCAAATATTCGGATGCGTTCATAAAAAATTATAGTTTCTGCCAACTCTTTAAGTCTACGTTGAGATGGTAAAAAAAGGGGGATATTAAATAACAAAATATAAGCCATAATTTATATATTACATAAACAGCTACAATCTACTTAATAACAGTAACTAGGCGGTTGAGACTGCCGCGGCGGGTTCATCTTCGTCATCACTATCTTCTTGCACCTCCTTCGACAACAATCGATCCACATATACAAATGGATCGATTTTAAAAACTTCACGCGATGGTGGACTTTTTATTAAGCACCTGAAAATACATTTTGATTAGACTAGGAACTCTAGTACTAGTAATCTCGGAATATTTAATAGTATTAAATATTTAAACACTTATTCAAAGTCACAGTCTCATTAACATATTTAAATAAAGGATTACACCTTTGAGCATACCTAGTAATAAAAAGGCCATCCCTTTTCGGACGCAAAGATTGCATATCTTTCAATAGAACTCCTACATTTTCAGCAACTTGCTTAGGATCCATATTTAACTGAAAAAAAAATGAATATTGAAAGTCTGTCATTGCATTAAAAAATAAAAAAAATATAACTGTAGGTTAGGATTTATTCATTATCCTGCTACTGAGACCATTTTTCCTCTAAGTATGTGAAAATGCTTGTGGCTTAACCTACATACTGAGAAATTAATTTAAAGTTTTAAATAAATAAATAAATAAATACACCCAACAGTCACATAGTCAACATTTACATAGTCCTGACCCCACACTAAGATACGAGTCTTGTGTCGTGGGTATCAGAAACTACGAGAGACTTTTCGGTCTCACAAACACCCAGACCCGAAACAAATATTTGTGGATCACACAAACATTTGTCTCGGTGCGGGGATCGAACCCGCGGCCGCTCGTTTCGCAAGCTGGTGTCTAGCCAACTGCGCCACGGGGCTGTCATTATGTCATCAATCATCATGTGTCTTACTCATAGGTTTAAAAACTTGGGAGCTATCTGCTAGTAAATTTTAAGAAAAAACATACATATGCTACTGGTAGAACAGCAATCCATACACAGCTTTTATCTTACCCTTCCAATTGGCACTTCAACGGATCCATAGTTTGGTTGCAGATCATCTTTAATAACACGGTACTGGAGACCACCAGCAAATCTCTTTACCAGCTCCTTAAGATTGGGGTCGAGGGTGCCCGCTCGTACGTTTGGGAACCGCTTCTTCATGAGACCGCGGATGGGTACCAACTCAGTAAGGATGTTCGGATGTGCCACTATGAAATCGTAGTCACTCAGTTTGATTTGTCCTTCCTGAAGAAAACGAATGATTATGAAAAGATAATACAAATTCAAGGCATAGCGAAAGGCGGAAGGGCATTCGATAGTAACGAAAAATATATTACGATATTTTACAAGTGCATGCTTTGAAACCTTGGGGTTGATTTTAAAATGCTTTTTACTTTGTTGCGTGTATCAAATGTCGGTGGTCGGTTTCGAGCATAAATTAGCCGAAAAATAGCGAAGTAAGGGAATAAATATATCTCAAATGTGTTATAAAGAATCATTCGCTGAACCTATCCTACTTATTTTGTCAAATGTGTGGAACAGATTTAAAATTAAAGAATTTGCTCGCACTAATATTAAACCTAAGTTTTACCGTTTCACAGGCTTTAGTCAAGTCTAATAGTAAATTGATGACAGAAAATGCGAAGCATCAATAAATGTACACACTATAAACATACCTGTATTTTCTTAATAACCTCGGGGCCACCGGCCACAGTAGCACCAGCTGACATGGCGTCTCTAGCTATTTCAGCAGTTTTGCAAAACACCAGTATTGAGCGCTCCTCATCACGAGGGAAGGGATTTGGCAGTAGCGACAATTTTGTGAATCCGTCCATGTATTTATTCTGAAAAGAAAAGCCATTACTTAACTTTAGGTTGTTGTTTAGTACAGGTATGGCAAACTGTCCTTATTGTCTGATTATGAAGTCTTGCAAAATGAGTAGGTGTTAGGAATTAAATTAATTATAGGTAACTAAAATACTTATGACTTCTGTACAAAAAATTACATAAATATATGATAGGTTTAGTATTAACCTTTTTGCTCTTACAGAATATTGGATGTTGTTTTATAAAAGATCTGTTTAGGCTAATCCAAGTAGTAAGTTAGGGGCCCAAACACATATAATAGTACCTTTTTAGCAGCCTCCAAGTTGAATTCCACTTGAGCATAAACTAAAGCGTCCGGAACGTTGTACATGGTAGGATGGTGTGTCTCCTGATGTGCCTTCACTGCATCCTCTACTGTGTAGACCACCCATTTATAGAATTTGAGTGGGTACACATCGTCTACAGCATTTGGTTTGTGGCTATCATCTGCATGCCTATTAATAGATGCTGCAACAACCCTGGAATTTTTTTTTATTATTAAAGTCAAAATCACATGTAATGATATAGTGTATTACATCCATATGACAATTTCTAACTATAACTACTTGTTCTAATATTTGGTTTCAACTGTATAAAAAAAATTCATACAGAGCTTTCTGTTGTAGTCTGGTTCTGTATCTGTATAAGATCTACAACTTGTATGTCTGTTTCTAAAATCAGCACTATTTTTAGTAGAGAAAGCAACACAAGCTTTTGCAATAATATCTTGCCAGTTGATAGTCTTTAGCTTTAAACATGATAAAATAATATAAGCTTTATACCTTTGGAATATAAACGAATTAACAAATATAAGCTTATTTTTTCTCAAGCATAGAAATCAGTCAGGTTTAAAAATATCTCTCAAAATACTTGTATTTTTTACTTTGCAATATTTTTTTTATACATACTTCTTTCCTCTCTGATTATGTGGTACGAAGCCGACTTTAGTGACTTCCACTTTTACTTTCTTCGCGCGAGCTTTTGCTCTCGTTCCTTTACGAGCAGCATAGTAGGCAGTGTTTGTGTGAATTGTTCTCTAAATAAAAATGAATAGATTATAAGAATTAAGTGAAAGCAAAAATAATTATTATGTTGATTTTCTCTTACCAAGTTCGTAGGGTTACTCTTATACGCCGTTAAAGCATTATTTAGTATTGAACCTGAAAATCCAAAGGGATTTTATTATTTACAGATTGTACCGTCGTACATCGAAATATGAATTAAATACATGGAAATTTCATTAAGAACGCGTTGTTATTACTTACGAAATAAAGTGCTTGCCATTTTCGATTAGTTTTTATATATCATTCGGTTATTATTTTTCTTATAATATTTTTGTTAAACTTTTTAGGTTATGTGAATTCTCAACAGATAAGTAATTTTATTGACAAATGATATTTCATTGTACGGTTATAGCTAAACAACGAAGAAAAAGTATTTGGTATACCTAAAAATTTAATTAGAAAATTAATTAAATATTATCCAACTTTTGAATCTAAAGACATTTTATAATTTTCAAATAATTATTCAAATAATTTGATAGCAAATTTATGTAAATTAACTAACATTCAAAAGTTGTCTGTGGTATTACAATGAACGTAACTAATGATGTGCCAACTCGGAAAAAACAGAACTCGATTTAACTCGAGTTAAAATCCACATAACTCGAATGAATGAATGTTCTTTCTATAATTTTTACCAGTTTATTTCCTCAGCTTCGCATTAATAATTTAAAAATTGGAACAAATGACATTTTTATCTGTTTCAATTCTTTCAGTTTTTATATTATTTATTTATAATGAATTGACAGAGTTATACTAATTAAAGTAAGAAAGAAAATTATTGTTTGAAATCATTTATTTATGTATTTTTGGCTTGAATTTTATTTATAAACATATTTATATTTATTATCAATAAAACTATAAAAATATATAGCAGTCTTTTAAAATTAAATCAGACTAACATTATGATGCGGGTATGTACAATGTACATAGTTATATTTACAGGCTGATAATTGTTTTACAAACACAATATTTTCAAGAAAATTAGATAATTAGTATCACAAATTCTTTTCTTATTTAAATTATATACTTATAATTTAGTCTTAAATACATAATATGTGACACTTGTTATGAATGAATTAACGAACATAGTCTCACACAAATGATCGGCAAACTACGCTCCATGTCGGTTGAGGCTCCTGTAAGATAGCCCCGCAAAAATATTTTTTTTCCTAATTTTCGACTATTTTGCTAATTAGTCGTTCGTTCATCGTTTGTTTTTGATTGTTCACCGTTAATTATTGTTTGTTCTTTATTTATTAATTAAATAAAAATTAATTAATAAATCTACCTTCAAGTTAGCCCCGCTATTGCAGTTTTTAATATTATGCTATCAAAAATTACTTATATCTATTGGATTTTTGATTGTTCGTCCATAAATAATGTTTGTTCTATTGCGAAATTGCTGATTTCTGGATAATTAATCGTTTTAATTAGTAAAATACATTTAAGCAAAATGTGTTCACAGCGCATGCTTCAACTACAAGTTTAAATTTTAAACGCGGTTTTAATGGTTGTAAAAAAAACAATTAGGTGCAATTAGGTATAAATCCTACAAAAGCAACTAATTTGTATACAGTACAATTCAAAAAATTAAATAAATAAAATAATGTGCTCACTCATAAATAGTGTTTGAGAAGCATTTGAAAAAATAATTATTCACAAGCATCATTAATAAAGAATACTTTTTTGAATAAAAATAATCAATGTAAAAAAGGAATTCTTAGTAAAATTTAATTGATAAAATGCCTTTTAGGTTATGTGATTACTATCATGTGATTATTTTTTATAATTTTTTTTACAGATTCAAAATTATATTATTAAGAACCATTTTCAATAAAACAACTATAGGAATTATAACACATGAAGTATTTTGCCCGCTTTTGATTACCAAAATGGAATTGCCATATCATTGGTATGAATTGCTTAAGAATTGTAGGTACAAATCATCTCCTTTCCAGGTGATTGAAATTGCTCCTGGAGAAGTTTTTAGAAAATGGACAATATTTCTGACTGGAAAATACATGAAGAACTGTAGTATTCCCATTCAAAAGCAAAGAGATATAATGGTCTCAAAAGAATATGATCACAAGATAATATTGCACAGAGAAAATTACAATGGAGCTTGGGAGAAATCTAAAATAACTAATAAAATTATTATTATGAGCAATGAGTTTGAACTTCCTGACTTTGCATATAAAGCTTTTTTGCCTATAAGTGAAGTTAAATATAAAGATTTAATGCATTTGATACCATTTTTTACAAGAGAAACACAATTTTTTTATGAAGCAGTATAATATGATTCCAAAACCAAAACATGTTATGATTAACTCAGTTTTTCATAGTATAGGAGTAATTTCCTAAAAGACATTCCTTGTTTTAAACTTGTTAGAAAATGCTTATAATTTTTATTTAATTTATTATTGTTTTGTTTTTAATAAAAGGTGGTGTAATTTGAATTATAATGTTAAAGAAATATCTAATGAATAGATGTAAGGGTAAGAGACTTTGCAAATTCATCTCAATAACAAAATAATGACTTTTAAACTTTAAATTGTGTTTTTCTCTTAATTAGTAAAATTGGACATTCCGTCTTCTCTGCCTGTACCCTTCAATTTTATGGGTTACATCTGGTAGAGTATAGTAGAAGGTAATGATGCCTATAAATTAAATATTTGTTAAAATTACATTTATTAAGAGCCAGTTATTCAAAGATTAAATTAAAACTTGTTTGGAGAATGAATCTATAATTAAAAATTCTACAGATGTTTAAACCATAAAGTTGGCATGATAATTAGTCAGGACCTTCCAGGACGCCGCCGACCTCGCCGCGGTTGGAACTGGTAACGTGGCGAGGAGAATTCGGAGGCTGGGCCTCACAGTGGCTCTCCATAAATCTGAGGCCATATGTTTTCATCGGCCTCGGATGGGACCACCTGCTGGGGCCCACATTAAGATTGAGGGCGTTCGAATTCCCATCGGCAAGCAGCTCAAATACTTAGGGCTGCTGCTGGACAGTCGGTGGGAGTTCCGCGCCCATTTTGAGATGATGCAGCCGAAGTTGTTGCGGGTAGCAGGCGCTCTTTCCGGCCTGCTGCCCAACCTGGAAGGTCCGGGCATCCCTTGCCGAAGGATGTACATGGGAGTCGTGCGGTCTATGGCGTTGTATGGGAGCCCAGTATGGGCTGAGTCCCTGAGCAGGCGCTGCGTCGCTCTTCTGCGCAAGCCTCAGCGTGCGCTGGCGCAGCGGATGATCATTCCTCCACGGCGGCCGTACGGAGGGAGGCTTTCAGTGCCTCAACCTATCTCGGGGCCAGTCGGTCCCCGCGACTTGACGCCTCCTCCCGCTGATGGAATAGACGCGAGAGGAATTTGGCGTCAAGGCAGGGAACCGGCAAGAACGCAGGCCGCCTCGTAGGAAATCGTGCGGTAGCCCCTGATCAGTCGCTGCGCCAGCGCACGCTGAGGCTTGCGCAGAAGAGCGACGCAGCGCTTGCTCAGGGACTCAGCCCATACTGGGCTTCCATACAACGCCATAGACCGCACGACTCCCATGTACATCCTTCGGCAAGGGATGCCCGGACCTTCCAGGTTGGGCAGCAGGCCGGAAAGAGCGCCTGCTACCCGCAACAACTTCGGCTGCATCATCTCAAAATGGGCGCGGAACTCCCACCGACTGTCCAGCAGCAGCCCTAAGTATTTGAGCTGCTTGCCGATGGGAATTCGAACGCCCTCAATCTTAATGTGGGCCCCAGCAGGTGGTCCCATCCGAGGCCGATGAAAACATATGGCCTCAGATTTATGGAGAGCCACTGTGAGGCCCAGCCTCCGAATTCTCCTCGCCACGTTACCAGTTCCAACCGCGGCGAGGTCGGCGGCGTCCTGGAAGGTCCTGACTAATTATCATGCCAACTTTATGGTTTAAACATCTGTAGAATTTTTAATTATAGATTCATTCTCCAAACAAGTTTTAATTTAATCTTTGAATAACTGGCTCTTAATAAATGTAATTTTAACAAATATTTAATTTATAGGCATCATTACCTTCTACTATACTCTACCAGATGTAACCCATAAAATTGAAGGGTACAGGCAGAGAAGACGGAATGTCCAATTTTACTAATTAAGAGAAAAACACAATTTAAAGTTTAAAAGTCATTATTTTGTTATTGAGATGAATTTGCAAAGTCTCTTACCCTTACATCTATTCATTAGATATTTCTTTAACATTATAATTCAAATTACACCACCTTTTATTAAAAACAAAACAATAATAAATTAAATAAAAATTATAAGCATTTTCTAACAAGTTTAAAACAAGGAATGTCTTTTAGGAAATTACTCCTATACTATGAAAAACTGAGTTAATCATAACATGTTTTGGTTTTGGAATCATATTATACTGCTTCATAAAAAAATTGTGTTTCTCTTGTAAAAAATGGTATCAAATGCATTAAATCTTTATATTTAACTTCACTTATAGGCAAAAAAGCTTTATATGCAAAGTCAGGAAGTTCAAACTCATTGCTCATAATAATAATTTTATTAGTTATTTTAGATTTCTCCCAAGCTCCATTGTAATTTTCTCTGTGCAATATTATCTTGTGATCATATTCTTTTGAGACCATTATATCTCTTTGCTTTTGAATGGGAATACTACAGTTCTTCATGTATTTTCCAGTCAGAAATATTGTCCATTTTCTAAAAACTTCTCCAGGAGCAATTTCAATCACCTGGAAAGGAGATGATTTGTACCTACAATTCTTAAGCAATTCATACCAATGATATGGCAATTCCATTTTGGTAATCAAAAGCGGGCAAAATACTTCATGTGTTATAATTCCTATAGTTGTTTTATTGAAAATGGTTCTTAATAATATAATTTTGAATCTGTAAAAAAAATTATAAAAAATAATCACATGATAGTAATCACATAACCTAAAAGGCATTTTATCAATTAAATTTTACTAAGAATTCCTTTTTTACATTGATTATTTTTATTCAAAAAAGTATTCTTTATTAATGATGCTTGTGAATAATTATTTTTTCAAATGCTTCTCAAACACTATTTATGAGTGAGCACATTATTTTATTTATTTAATTTTTTGAATTGTACTGTATACAAATTAGTTGCTTTTGTAGGATTTATACCTAATTGCACCTAATTGTTTTTTTTACAACCATTAAAACCGCGTTTAAAATTTAAACTTGTAGTTGAAGCATGCGCTGTGAACACATTTTGCTTAAATGTATTTTACTAATTAAAACGATTAATTATCCAGAAATCAGCAATTTCGCAATAGAACAAACATTATTTATGGACGAACAATCAAAAATCCAATAGATATAAGTAATTTTTGATAGCATAATATTAAAAACTGCAATAGCGGGGCTAACTTGAAGGTAGATTTATTAATTAATTTTTATTTAATTAATAAATAAAGAACAAACAATAATTAACGGTGAACAATCAAAAACAAACGATGAACGAACGACTAATTAGCAAAATAGTCGAAAATTAGGAAAAAAAATATTTTTGCGGGGCTATTTTATCTGAGCCGTCGGTTGACGTTCCATTCGATTTACGAACTCGAGTCAGAGAGAATTCAACTCGAGTGGGTTCGAGTTACGCCCAACTCGAGTTAGCTCGAGTTACTTACTCGAGTCGACCATCACTAAACGTAACGTAATTTGCCGTCAAACAAAACAAAACCGTAGGGGTGGACTAAGTTTCTAAATAGAAGTTTATCAATATTGTGTACAAAATGAATTAAACATTTTATTGTATTAGTAGTTTTACTTATAGACTATTGTTAAAATCAAAATGGAGAGAATCAATTTAAGTTTACTACTGATATCAGTGTGTGCTTTGTTGTGGGGTGTGGCCGGCCAGTACGAGTGGCAAATTCGCGATGCATTCGACGAAGTCCGCGGAAAGGTGGATAAGATCAACGCTGACAACTGCTACATAAGTCATCTCGACGATCTGTACTTACCCGAAGACTCGGTATCCCACCATCCCGATGTCAAAGAGATTAACATTAACCCGGTCTTCCCTAATCGTACGGCGATGCTCCACCTACACAATATGGCAATGAACAGAGCTTTCTTTTGGAGTTACATCCTACAATCAAGGTTTATAAGACCGGCTATCAACGATACATATGATCCAGGCATGATGTATTATTTCCTCTCATCTGTAGCAGACGTTTCTGCCAACCCTTATATTAACGCTAGTTCGATATATTTTTCACCGAATATGTCATATACATCGTCGTACAGAGGATTCTTCAATAAAACACTGCCAAGATTTGCACCAAGAGCATTTAGATCTGATGATTTCAACAATCCTGTTCATTTACAGAAAATATCCACTTTGAACACTTTTTATGTTGAAGATTTAGGTGCATTTGATAGCAGCAGTTTGTCTAAAGACTACACTTCAGAATTCTACCGTACTAATGAATGGTATAAGGTGTGGTTACCAGACAGGGTTGAGAAGAGACATGACACTAAAACTACTTATCAAGTTACTATTAGATATGCCAATAACACAAATGAAACATTTACGTTCCATGGACCCCCTGGTAATGATGAGGTTTGTATATAATAAATATGAGCAATATTACTTAGTGCCGTTGTAGTTACGTAGGTAAGATTAGTTAAAGACAATAGGTTCAACTTCCTTTGGGTCTAGTGAATATCTTGAGTTGCGACAAGTGTTTGAATATTCATTACAGTTATATCAGACATTCATAATATATTACAGTTGTGTTGTTATTCAAGTCTCATAGGCAGACTCTTATTAGGATAGTATTGAGTCAGGTCTTATAAAAAATTATAGTATGCCATATATTGTAACCAGTGGCGGTACTTCCATAGAAGCCCGAAAGCCCGACATGCCTTACATAGTTCCGAATAACGAACTTAACGATTGTTTATTTATAAAATAACGTTATAAACGTGAATGTGAGTACTAACCGGTAGATATTTATTAGTCCTACGTACCAAAAAAAAAATGCTGCTACTAAATAAACATTTGGGCTTGCCTTAGTTTGACACCCTAGGCACGCCACTGTGTAACACACTGAGTTATTACATGCATTTACCCAAAGTATTGGAAGATCGGAGTTTAAATCTTAATTTTTGTAATTAAACTTGATAAATTACTTGAACTACATATAAGGTCATACTAGTTCATGCTAATTAGTCTTGTTTTTTTTTTACAAAATTGATAAATACTTATAAACAAATTACAAACTAACTGCTTTAACATTCCGCAATAATGTTTTTTGTTTACCACTTTTTATAATTAAGATTCAAAGACCATTATAAATAGCAATTAAGAAATGATAACGAAGACTATTTCAATTAAGTACAAATCTCAAAAATTTAACTATATTGTAGTCACATGCCCATGATACCAATTTTTATGTTTTAACAGACACCTGGACCTGTGAACTGGACTCGCCCATACTTTGATTGTGGAAGACTCAATAAATGGCTTGTAGCTGCTGTATCACCGGTTGCCGATATATATCCTCGTCATACACAATTCAGACACATTGAATATCCTACGTAAGTATAACTTTTACCCAAAGAGAACTAGAGAAAAAGGCATAGGCGTATATTTTTCGTGTAAATAAATTGTATAGTGGATCTTCTTACCAATTAGAAATATCTAAGAAATATTAATGCTATATTTCAGAACTGTAATTTTTAAATTAATCACCTATTTTGTCATAAGGATCATTCTTGATAATTATTACTTATGAAACCGTTTCGAATTTCAGGTACACAGCTGCTGTAGTAATGGAAATGGATTATGATCGAATAGATATAAACCAGTGTCCACCCAGTCAAGGCAATGACAGACCAAATAGATTTGCATCTACTGCAAGGTGTAAAGAGACGACAGAGGTAAGTTATGAGTAGAAAGTAGCTTATATCCATGCTTTAAAATGATTAAAAACATATCCTCTAATTCGATATTTCTTATTATGACAGGATTTACATTTTTTCGGATATAATTATTTAGTATTTTGATATGCCATTTTTATTATATGAATATCAAACATATTGCAACAAATTTAATTTTAGCATACAGATACAAGTGTTTCAGTAAAGTAATTAAGATTTTGTTTTGACGCCTAAAACTAAATACATAGCTTTGTCACTAGTAATAGAAACCACTATAGTTAAAATTCTGTGTCAAATCTTAGTAAATCAAGCCCAGTTTTTCTCAATTATCTATAGATCAAATTAAACTTGGTATGTTTATTAGTGTGAACCGCTCCACGGTTGGGGATTCCGTCGTGGCGGGTACCAGTGCCGCTGCAGCCCAGGGTACCGGCTGCCTAGTATAGTGAGACGTCCATACCTTGGAGAAATTATTGAACGAGCCACATCTGACCAGTATTATAACAACTTCGACTGCAAGAAGATTGGATGTGAGTTTTAATTTATTTCGAGTTTTTTTTAGGAAACTGACGTTAGAGATTGAAGAATGTGTGTGTTCTACGGTATTTCCGTATCCGGTATCTTCGTTTCTAACTTATTTAGATTATTACGACAAAGTTGTTAATAATATTGCTAGAAGTAAATTTTGGTTCTAAAATTTTGATTAGCTTCATGACACTTAAATATTTTAATGAGCTGAAATCCGCAAAAATATTCGACTTGCAAGGCTTTTAGGATCTAAATTGCGTACTAAATTTACTCACATGTGGTCTAGAGAAAAAATCAATATGAATTTTAATTTTGTTTTTTTCATAGCAATACAGTATGTTTGACTGTTGCTCTTAACGCGCTTAGTCTGATGGTATGTTGTATATAACATACTCGATCCTGTGGCAATATCTCAAGGTCATCACGACTTTATACGTAGGTACAGTAGTGTGATGGTATGTGGTATGTTGCAGGGATCCAGCGCCTGCCCGTGGAGTGGGAGCGTGCGCACCCGTTCCTGCGCGCGATCTACCGCGACCGGTACTACGAGTACGTGAACGCTACTTCAGGCGCCGATGCGCTGCACACGGAGCGCGTCAACGTGTACGAGGCGCTCAACTTCATACGCGGCGTGCAGCCTAACAACTGCTCCAAGTGAGTGTGCATAGTGATGTGTTTGAATGGGATGGTGAACAATATCATCATTGTCATCAATATAATCAGCGTCGTCATTATCACCATCATCATCATCAGCATTACGATTATCATCACAATCAGCGTCGTCGTCATCATCATCACCACCACCACCATCATCATCATCATCATCACCATTGCCAATAATTGGTCATCATTGGCTTCCTCTTCAATTGAGAGGGTTTATGATTAGTCTGCCTAGTGCGGGCCAGCGGACTGATCACCAAAAAAAATCCTAAAAAAAATTAAGAATGCAGGTTCCCTTATGATGTTTTCTGATGATGTGATAATTTATTCCCAATATAACAATTTATTCGAAAAGTCAGAAGTGTGTACTTGGGGTTTAAACCCACGATCGCCGTGATTTTCAACCGCGTTTGTAAAACTCGAGGTCATTACTATTTAAAAACAGTCATGCCAGTATATTTGCTAATGTACTGTGTATTCTTGTAGATACAACCCGACCGACTTATTCCTGAACGGAGACATCGCATTCGGCGCCGAAGAACAATTTGAAAATCAAGCTAAAATGGCCGTGCGACTCGCCAACTTCATAAGCGCATTCTTACAGGTAAATAATACATATGTTAAAAAATATTTTTATGTGGTTCTTCTGGTGGATAAATAGAGTGTTCTAAACATTTTTCTGGCTTTAAGAGCAGGCACTAGTCCAGCAGTAGGACATGATATAACGGCAAATTATGAAAACTCTTTGAATACAGGGCTAGCCAGATAAAAACTTTAGCAGTTGCCTGTTCCAATTTGCTTTGTCAATCCGGTATTTATCTAATCATTAAGTAACTAAGAGTAGTCATATAATAATTAAGTAGTAAAACTATAAAATAATAATAATAGTATTATTACCTATATTTTCACATTTACCTGAATACCTAAATAAATGTAAATTTGTGTGTGTAGGTGTCGGACCCACAAGAAGTGTTCAGCGGCAATCGTGTGGCAGACAAACCTTTGACCGAAGATCAGATGATTGGCGAAACCCTCGCCATCATACTCGGGGACTCCAAGATTTGGTCAGCCGGTCAGTACTTAGTCACTAATAATCCTCCTGCTGAGGGTCGTGATCCCCTGCACCAACAGTAATATGCGGTGTAAAATATCAGATAGTAATCCACTTATATCCAAACTGCCTCGTGGTCCCGTCTCGGGCATGGTGTTACTGTGTTCTCCATTAGAAAATTCTCATTGCTCAGTAGCAGGGTTGAGTTTGGAAATGTGCCCGAAAAACAGCAACTTTGCCTCCTATTGGCACTGATACATGTCTGGCGAAATGTAGGTGCAGAAATTCATATCATTCAGGGAATATGTGTAAGGTCATAAAAGCAGCTTTGGCGTAATTTATTTTCGATTGTAATAGAGACACGTAAAAAGTTGGTATTTTGTTAAGAAATGTTAGGTCTGTATTTAAAAATACTTATAAATATGTATTTTAATTAGTGGTCTAGCTAGGTCTTGGAGCCAGCCCAGGCGAGGATCATGACCTTCCCTGGAACCGCCCTTGTAAAGTTATGTATACATGTATGTTATATGCAGTGGCGGTACTTCCATAGAAGCCCGAAAGCCCGTCTTGCCTTACATAGTTCCGAATAACGAACTTAACGATTGTTTATTTATAAAATAACGCTATAAACGTGAATGTGAGTACTAACCGGTAGGTATTTATTAGTCCTACGTACCAAAAAAATATGCTCCTACTAAATAAACATTTGGGCTTGCCTTAGTTTGACACCCTAGGCACGCCACTGGTTATATGTATATATTGTGGTTATTTCAGGTACATACTGGGACCGGAACAAGTTCACGAACCGCACGTACTTCGCTCCGTTCGCTTACAAGACGGAGTTGAACACCAGGAAGTTCAAAGTGGAAGACTTGGCCAGACTGAATAGTACAGGTACACATTATGAGAAAGAATACTTCATTTTTATTAATTACTCTGATGAGGTAAAATTAACAATTTATTTTCATTTGTAAACAAGTTTTGATTAAAGCTGTAGTAGTGATGGCCTCGCTATATAGGCTCGCGGTCAGGAACTTGGCCGCGGCGGGTTCAAACCGCAGACACACAGCTCTGACTTTTCCAAGTTATGCGTGTATTTACATTGAATTATAATGTACTTTAACGGTGAACGAAAACATCATACGACAATCATACTTAAAAGCCCATCAAATAGCAATAGCCCATCGCTGTAAACTAGGGCCTAACCCTTCACAGTTGTAGAGGAGGGCCCTGTCCAGCAGTGGGACGTATATGGGCTGATGATGATACTTGAATTACATAACAATTATTTCTAGTTTTAAGTCCCTTGCGAACCGTCGCGTAAATTAATAAACATTTAATTAATTTAGAATTTATCACATTAAAATCATTTACAGAAGACATATACACCGGCAAAGACTGGTTCCAATTCCTCAAGCAGCGTTGGCTGACAAACTTCGACTCGTTGGAGCGTTTCAATCTCGAGATGAAGATTCGTGACGATGAGATGGGAAAATACCTGAAGAGATTCGAGAAATACCCCACTTTCTACCGGGCAGCTAACATCAAACATGGCCATTGGACTCAGCCATATTATGACTGCAACGGCCATGTCAAACAGTGGGCTATTACGTACGCTGCGCCATTCTTCGGATGGGATAACGTTAAAGTCAAGTTGGAGTTCAAGTGAGTTATTTTTATGATAGTTTATTTATTTTTACTAAAAACAATTTATAATAGAGAAGGTCAGTGGCCAGCAGTAGAATTGATGATGATCGTAATGTTGATGATGATAAGTATGAAAGCATCTTACCGACAACCCCGATTAAGTGTAAAAATGGTATATACTATATAGCCTTTCACAAATGTCTTCAACAAAGGGTTGTATTCAGCAAAAAAAAAATTGCCGGGATTTTTTAAATGTCACAGTGTTTGTAATCATTTTAGCTATTGCCTGTCTCAATTTTTGATTACGCTCTTTATACACCCCGTATAAAATAAACATATTGTACCGTTTCAGGGGTGTGGTCGCAGTGAACATGGCTTTGATGTCGCTAGATATAAACCAGTGCCCGGATAAGTACTACGTACCGAATGCATTCAAAGGGACAGACAAATGCGACAGGAGATCTTCTTATGTAAGTTTTTAATAGTTATTACAAAGACTAATTTTAAGTAGAGTTACATAAAAAAAGACTTATGGCCGAATACTGAAACGCAACTTAAAAATTAAGGTGAACTTAAACGTCTAATCCCGTCTTCCTGTAGTCGGTCTTTATCGAATTAGAATTAAGTAGCGTTTTAGTATTCGGCCGATAACATATTAAATGAAAATTATATTTATATAACTTCATATAATTTTAACGGCATAAGTTATTGTATTAAATTGTAAAAGACACTCCTCCAAAGCTTGATTAGATAAGGATTAAAATAAAAATGTCTTTAAAATATAGTTTCTGAAAAGTAAGAAATGATCTGATGTGTGGCTTTTATTCATATTTTTATTTACATTCCCACAGTGTGTACCGATACTGGGCAGAGGATTCGAAGTGGGTGGTTACAAGTGCGAGTGCCTCCAAGGTTTCGAGTATCCATTCGAGGATCCCATAACTTACTATGATGGACAAATTGTCGAAGCAGAGTTCCAGAACATAATCTCAGACAAACAGACTCGCATAGACATGTTCAAGTGTAGACTGGCCGGAGCAGCAGCTATACAAAGCAGCTTCTTAGTCCTACTAAGCCTTTTATTCATAAGTTTCAAGTTGAGGTAAGTTTAGAAGGCCTGTTAGTAATGTATCAAAATATATTCCATATACAAAGTTAAATATGACTGATTCATGATATTAAACAATTTTGTACCTTATTGTTAAGACGTTAAGTCATTGTATGGCAATATTTTCAGTAAGATTTATTGTTTGACGTCCATTGCGTTATATGTATGTAACTTACGCAAGGTAATGCTACTTTAGTACGCAATATCATTATGAATATAGTTATTTGTAGAGGTTTTTATAGCCAATAATTTTTAGGTTGTATAATGATAATCCAAACGATTAATATATTTTGTGTACATTGCACTCTCATATTATCAGTTTTTGTGATAAATTATATCATAGCAATATAAGAGATTGTAAAGTATATAAAAATGGGCATCTTAAAACAGTTCCAGTGTTTATGGCTTGAGTGGGAAAATACAATTACATTTGTGTAGGACATCTAACCATGGTAAAAATTTATACCACTGTGAAATTTATTTCTTGGTCAAGTAATTAAAAAATAAGAATTAAACTTGTACTTAGAATCTCAAATCATTTTTTAGTAATGTCTGCATTTTAAGAGCTTGTATATTTCTTGGGTAATAATGATTTAAGACACAAAACCATGACTTCAAAAATGTATAAGAATGATTGATCCGTCCATCTTTATACTGGTATTTTTAAGTGTATTTTTTACTATATGTTTTATACTTTTGTTTTAAGAATTTTCAGGTTGTTACAAGTGTATCAACAATATTTGTTTGTGAATTGATATAACACTGTGTTTTACTCTGTAATATAATTATGAAATAAACTTTACAAATAAGGAATTAAGACAGAATAAGGACTTTAGCTCCATATTCGTTATTATCATACAGATTTTAGAAAAATTAAACCATGTCTTTTGTTGGGCAAGATATGCTCAACGAAATCTTATCTGATATTTCAAATTACGTCATATTTATAGCAATATATTTCAATCAGCATATATTTAATATTATCTCAGTGACTTCAAAGTTGTGCCTTTTAAATTTCATGTTAGATCTGTTGCCTTGAATTTCGGATAGCTATTTTTTGGATGTTTATAAGGATGATTTTTATCTGCCTGTGTTTTGTATGTTTATTTTCATTTTCTAATCTTTGACAAAGCATCTTGTACAAAGAAAAAAATTATTTGTTAATATAAATGAATGATTTTTTATAATGTGATTTTTATAGCACTTTTATATAGGATAAGTAAATTGTGTGTTAATTTTCACATCTCAAAGGTAACTTCACTTAAGTAGAATTAATTTTTAAAGTATTATTGTGTTGTCTATAGTTCATTGATTTGTGTGGTTGATTCAGTTTTCGTTTAGTTCATTCAAATATTGTCAAATAACTTTCTAATTCCTAGAATACTGAATTGTCTCATTAGTGGACTATTAATTTATGTACTCCAATTAAACATCTATTTTATTTATCTAACTTGAGTAATAGACAAAGTTTATAAGGCAGCCTGAAATCTCAACATTACAAGTGAGGCCTATAGAATCAAAGGCAGCTAAATCCAAGTGAGTCAAATATTCAGTAATCTACTATAAAAATCGATAACTTTGTTTAGGTGGCTATGATATTTTATATTTTAAAAGAGATTTATAAAGAATGTGAATACCACTAAAAATCAGAATTTTAAATTATAAAAATACCACAATATTTGAGTACAGACTGAACAAATTTGTATTTAACTGTCTTTGATTCCAACTGGCGTTTAGCTGGTTTTGATTTTATAGGCCTCAAGTATTTATATACACAGTGATTGCTATAAGTAGGCTTAATATTTTAAGTAATTAATTTTTATATTTGTTACTTAATATCCGTGTTCAAATCAACCTTAAACTTTAATTTTGATGCTACAAATTTATAGAAATTATTTTACAAAAAAAAAGGCTCCTACATCAGTGTTACCGTCTGACATTGTTAGGCTTTCCCAATATCTTATGGGTTTTAACAGAGCAAGACCTTTTTTTAGTTTAAAAAGATGTCATTAATTTTTGTAAAGATAATTTTCATGAATATGCATATCAAAATAATTAATCATTCCTCGAGCAAACATATCTCTGACTTAAAAGAAATCTCACAATAGATCTGTAATAAATAGTTTGTTTGAAATAAAAATCAAATGTATATATATTCAATAATTTTTAATAGTATAAGTTGTAGTATTTCAATAAAAAGGGCCATCACCACAAGCAAATATTTTTTTATCTTCTGTAAATGTCACATTAATAGTTGACTTCACATTTGAACAAGAATCGTTTTTGTTACCAGTTTTTATATCATAATTACTGTTTATTCCTTTTGGCAAAGATTTACATTAAATATCTTATTAGTTTGTTAGTGGAGATGGTACTAAGGAAATTTATTTTGTTACACTTTTTTTCTCTTTACAATAGTATTTATATGAGGACCTATAACATTTATCAATGGGAATAAGTGAAGACTAGTATGGTTATTTCTTAGTTTCATTTTTTTATGTCTATTTTAATCCAATGTTTTAGTTAAACCATACAGATATTTTTCCTTATTCCCATTTTTAATTTGATGATTGGTATGACTTATGGTATAACTTTCATATCTTTATAAAATATAAGAAATCTTTTGATTTCGCCTCATTCAATGTTAAAGACATGTTGTGTTTCTGTCTTGTTACCTTGTTTGTGTCTTGTACCGTTTGATCCCGTCCTAGTGTAGTGTCTTAATATACTCTTTAAATAAACACTTGTTTTATTATCCTTGCTCCGAGTAAAGTTCTTCAGGTAAACTGAAACAATAAGGTTAGTATGAAATAGTGCTCTATTGGTATACCTGAAAAGATGTTGTGTTGCATTTTGATATAAGAACACTGCTGGAATCCCATTTAGATATCTAATTTTTCAATTTATTTTAAAATCCTAATCCCCAAAAAAAAAAACATAGATATAAGATGTTTATTTATACTTATCGCTGTAGTCGATGGTTATCGCCAGACAAAATGATAATCCAAATATTTATGAACCCAACAAACGATAAACTTTTATCTAAAACTTGATGAATTACTTTACGATTATGACTGCGTTACAAATTTGTAACGTACGTATTATTTAAAACAAGTGTTGATTGGGTAAGAATATAGTAGGAGAAAACTGAGATAAGTTTTTAAAGTTGTTATTTTCTCATAGATAGTGTAATATAGACGTGATAGAAACTTTTAAGAAAAGCATCAAAGGTCACAATGGCTGATATTAAAGGATATAGTCACATGACAGATAGGTGTCTTCATTTATTTATTTTATTTCATAGTTCTAGCTCTACATTAAAAACGAAGCCTGAGTCGTAACACGAATAATTAAATATTACATTTATTTCGTTGCCAGAATCAATTTTGCAAACCTTTTTTTCAAGGCACTTTTCAAACACCATGTGTGGTCACAAAAACCTTAGTAAATGAACCTGGGACTTTCCAATCGCATAATACGAATTAAACCATAAGATAAGCACCATTTCGTACATGTTTTACATATGAGAAGCATTGGTTTAGTTGATTTCCCAATATGTATCTACATTTTTACTTTAAAGCTTATTAAAATACAGTCGAAACCGGATAGAACGACACTGAAGG
Organism: Cephonodes hylas; assembly: GCA_030295005.1. Lineage (NCBI taxonomy): Eukaryota > Metazoa > Arthropoda > Insecta > Lepidoptera > Sphingidae > Cephonodes > Cephonodes hylas. Next base: position 12,347,665 of record AP025372.1, on the reverse strand, counting down.
GACCTTATATTTCGGACGTTATATCCGATAGTTGCTATAAACGATAGTAATTACTTTATATAGAATGTGCCGGGACCTTACCATTCGGTTGTTATAACCGGTCCGTCGTTATAAGCGGTGTCGTTATAACAGGTTTTCACTGTAATTTTATCAGTATGTAGGGGGAAGTGGGGCAGAATGATGCAAGGGGCACATAGATACACAGGCATTATTTCAAAAACTTTTAAATGTTTTCGAGTGGTGCCTTCTTTAAAACGTTCCTATAAACGTTAGAACTCATCCATTGTGATGCCACGCTCAGCCAGTCAGCTAGTGCCGTTGGACAGGTCGTAATGTGTTTTGCGTGGTGATGAGTAAAAAAATACGTAAAAAGTAAATGTGTTTCTAACATCTTGTACACCATCTAGACCAGATTTATATAGATCAAAGATAAGTTGAGTTATTAAATAATAAGAATTAGGTGCATTTTTTTAAATAAATAAGTTAGTTTTATTTATATAACTTGAATTTTGAAAAATAACTTTTGGGGTAGTTTGATACAGCAAAGTGCGGGGCACAATGATACGCATCGAGGTGCCCCGTAACTGTAATTTGGCCACTCAATAGACTTGGTTTTAACGACGATGATTTTATTACAAGCTTTTATTTAACTTCACTTCTGTATGTATGTATGTATGTATGTATGTATGTATGTATGTTTGTATGTTTACAAATCTTGCAATGAAGATTTGAACCACTTCCAATAGACCGATTGTGCTGAAACTTGGTATACCTACGTAACTTGGATGACAATACAATAATATGGTACCATGGAGCTGGTCTGATGATGAGGTTGGAAGATGACCATAGAAACATCGGTTCTTGTGGACCGATTGAGCTGAAATTTGGTATGTCTTTGTAACTTCGACAACAATACACAAATATGGTATCATGGTGCTGATCTGTCGAAGAGTTGGAAGATGCCCATAGGAACTTCGATTTCTGTGGTCCAATTGAGCTGAAATTTGGTATGTCTTCGTCGCTTCGGTAACAATACAAAAATATGATATTATGGAGCTGATCTGATGAGGAGTTGGAGGATGGCCATAGGAACTCCGATTCCTATGGTCGAATTGAGCTGAAATTTTGTATCTCTTCGTAACTTCGGTAACAATACAAAAATATGGTATCATGGAGCTGATCTGAAGAGGAGTTGGAGGATGCTCATAAGAACTCCGATTCCTTTGGACCGATTGAGCTGAAATTTGGTATAACTATGTAATTTCGGTGACAATATAATAACAAGGTATCATAGAGCTGATCTGACGAAGAATTGGAAGATGCCCATAGGAACTCCGATTCTTGTGGTCCAATTGAACTAAAATTTGGTGTCTTCGTAACTTCGGTAACAATACAAAAATATGGTATCATGAAGCTGATCTGATGAGGAGTTGGAAGAAGCCCATAGGAACTCCGATTCCTGTGGACCAATTAAGCTAAAATTTGGTGTGCCTTTGTATTTTCAGTGACAACGTAATAACAAGGTATCGTTGATCTGGTGTCATGAGAAGTTGGAAGGTGCCCATAGGAACACTAGTTTCCATGGACCGATTGAGTTGAATTTCGGTATGACTACGAAATGGATAACTTAGAAATATTTCCAACTAAAAAGTTAAAAATAAATTAACGGTGAAAAACATATTTTAAAATCAAGCTTTTATTATGCACGAAAAATTAAAAAAATAAACTAAGAAAACATTCATAAAATTCGTAGTTTACAAGTAACAATTTACAAAAGCGTTCGGTTTATCAGTAGAAGTATGATACATAAACATATATTATCTATAACTAGTATATTAATATTCTTAAGTGATTTAAAAGCTTGTCGCGCAATTTCGTTAATGCAAAGACCTCGGCCGCGACGAGCTTTTAGATCACTTAAGAATATTAATATACTAGTTATAGATAATATATGTTTATGTATCATACTTCTACTGATAAACCGAACGCTTTTGTAAATTGTTACTTGTAAACTACGAATTTTATGAATGTTTTCTTAGTTTATTTTTTTAATTTTTCGTGCATAATAAAAGCTTGATTTTAAAATATGTTTTTCACCGTTATTTTAGTGGATTTCCCCAAGGAGAATACAAAGAAAATAATCAAGAAATAGATAGACCAGAAGTAGATTTTGTTAACACCTTCTGATAACACCAGGTTATCAGACTAATACTAACATAATATCTCCAGGAACTGTACAACCATGTCCAAAAAAGGCTTTTACAGAAAATATGTCTAAAAAAGGAAAAGAAAAAGGGAAGTCGAGAGTTTACATTGACACCCCTTAAAAAAAATCGGCTACTGATGATAGAAGATAAAAAAGATAGAAAACAAGAAGTTAATTTAATGAATCAGAAAGCAAAGGAATTAAAAACAGCAAGAAATTAATTGAGACTGACAGAAATTAAAAAAGCCTTGAAAGAAAAAGCCTGCCCTCGTTTGTTTTTTATATCAAATTCTGATTTGAATGAGTTGTTCAATTTAAGCAATGACAACGATGATGGAAAATCAGACGTAGACGGAGGAAGTTAGAAATTCCAAGTCCTGAAAATATAAATATTGGCGATTTTCTTCTTATTATATTTAAAAAGAAAACATCTGTAGTTCATTATGTGGCCAAAGTAATTTCAGAATATAATTTGACTGATTGTGAAGTGTTATACCTCAATAAAAATGCAAGGTCTGATATTGTAGTTTCATTGTAAACTGATTATGATCTCCTTATAATAAAAATTATAATTATCATTAAAATGTGTATAACTTAATTGAAATTCATACGATTTACATTCTCTATTAAAGTGCCCAGCATGGTGTATCCAAGTGCCCCATTGGTGGGGCAGAATGATACAAAAGTCATTTTTTACAAAACATGTACTATTCGCTTTTCTTCACATCCTAATCCATTTTTTTCCTTGACATTATAAAATTTATATACATCGTTAATAATATTGGGTAAATTGATTAAAACTATATGGTTTATTCACTTGTTATTCGACTTAAATTTTTTGTGAATCAATCTGCCCCACTTCCCCCTATCTCTTTTGTTTTCAACATAAGTTTTAGAAAAAGCTTGCACTTTTAAGAATATAATATTAAAGAAAAAGTGACAATAAATACCTTGCTTCTACATACTTGGGGTCAAGGAATATGCTGCGTACGTAAATAAGACTTGCAACTAAACCAAAATATATTGTGATGTAGATGAGCATATAGGTTACTACCAGCATGCGAATTAATCCCATGCCTTACATCTTTTTCTTTTTTAGGTCCTACATTGTTGTTGCAAATTTTAATTTTTTTTCGGTGTTTTGTTTGCAATGATTGCAGTGTAAAGACGTGTCAAAAGTCATATTTAAGAAAACCAGGTTCAAACGAGTTCACATAACTTTTTGAAAATCCCGCGTTCCTAATCACTTTCGTTTAAAACTACTTAATATATGAAACTTTCAAAGTATGAAATAATTTACGGAAATATTTAACGTGTAAATTTGTATTTATAAAAAACAACTGTAGCGTGTGAAATAATTTTAATTGTGTATGCAATACAACATACCATCTTTACGAACTACAATGTAAATACCGTAATATCACTACTATTTCTGAACGAATTTTAAGTACATTTCACATAGCCCGACATCAAGATTAATTTACTATTATTTTAATACTGTGATAACGAAAACTATACAATGCAAGTACTTTTAGAAACAAAATATTGAAGTAAAATGCGACAATATGAAGTAAACTTTCTATTTTATATACAGTTTGTGATGCTGAGTTATGTGAATCTTCCTTACGCATGCTACGTAGGCTTATCTGATATCCCCATTATTTTTTTTATCAGTGACAGTGACATTGCGATAGAAAAATCAGACGAAGGACGACCTTTCGAAAAGTTGTGACAAATAATTTTATATTTATTTAGTAGTATTGTAAATATTGTAAATAGTAGGAGGTAAGTCTTTAATTTATGATACATAAAGCTTCATTCAGTAACTTGGTAAAATTGTTCAATTTACATCAACGTTAATTGTTAACCTTGGCATAGTAATATTACGACAATTTTGAATTAGTTAAGTGAAAATTACCATAACACACGATGTTTCATTTATACTTAAGCTTGCACAATCATGTGAATGTAACCTCTTATGAATTAAAATGTAGAGTGTAATAATTTTTTACAGCAAAAATGAGTGCACTTGTGTCAAAACTGTTGAACCAGCTGAAAAGCAAAGAGTTCAGGGAATATTTAATGAGGTAAGTTTTATATCTTGATATTTATTAAACTAAAAAAAAATTGAGTTGATAAACATAAATATGAATTAAATAATAAGTAAGAGGAATAAAAAATAAGTAAGAGGAATATTTTTATAGTAGACTATTTAATTGACCTTTGAAAATATCCATTTATCTGTCTAGTGCCCAAAATAACCTGTAGTTGTAAGTAAAATCATTATAATAAACAATTTTGTTTTATTAATAGTGCCATTTTTGTTAAAAAATGAACTATCCCAAACAATATGAATTTATTTTTAACCCCAAAATGTTCAGATACAAAGTTTAAAGTATGTTGTATGTTTTTTGTTTCAGAGTATACCTAAATTTTAAATGCATCCATAAATTTTAAGATTATTAATTTATTATTATTGTATTTTTCAGCACCCATTTTTGGGGTCCAGTAGCGAATTGGGGAATACCATTAGCAGCTATAGCAGACACAAGGAAAGATCCTAGCTTTATTAGTGGAAAAATGACCATAGGTATATTTCACTGTTTATTTTGTTGTTTTAAGCTATTTACAATTTTTATATCCTAATTAAGTTTATTTGTTGAATATAATACTAGAGCCTAAATAGTTTCTAAACCGTGTAGGTCTAAAAGGTACCAAATTTGTGTGTTTCCCATCTTTCTTAGTTTCATTTGTTTTTTATTCTTAGTTCAGACAAAATGTTATGCTTTCCCTTTAGGAAATTCGAAGTTCCAACATTGCTTATTGCAACCTAATGGATATCAACATAATTGCCGAATTGTAAAAAATACACCTACGCCTTCAGATGTGAATGTATGTGTGCATGTAATATTTTATTCTGCATACCGGTATGTTTACACAATAATATAATCTGCTCATGAAGTAATTATAAATAAGGAAATCTTTTGCTTCCTCATATTTATCTGAGGGTGCAATACTCACGGCACAGGAATAATGTGAATGTTATTATTTCCTTGATGTTTGAGGTATCAGACATTTTCTATTATTAGTTTATATAAAGTATTGTCATTTTTATTGTTGGAATTTTTAAATAGTACCATGGAATGTAGCTTTCCTCACAGTAGGCTGCGGCGTGGCTGTGCCTCTGGCATTGCCAAGTCCATGAGCGATGGTGATCGCTTACCATCAGGCGGGCAGTCAGCTCGTCTGCCTACTAAGGCAAATAAAAAAAAAAAGCTTTTATCTAGATTAGATGAGATTGCAAAATATTTATTATACAAATTTATAACTAGATCTTAAGTACAGATTCCAAAGTACAGAATAGTAATCTATTTGCTCTTTGGAATTACATTTGCACAGTAATGTTTTCTACAGCTTAAGTCTCTTTTAAACCTGTCTTATCACATGATATCTCATGTTGAGATAATACAATGCAGTTTTCAATGCAACAAGTAGTGCATTAGAGATTGTTAAGCCTATCAAGCTTGGTAAGTGTTTGTTTATTGATCAATTGCTGGGATTGCATATGATATCAAATGCCCCAAATTTGAGTTTGAATACTGAGTTTTTTTTAAATGGTATTGGGATTTTCTATTAAGTATTTTAATACCAAAATTGTATTGGCTGCGTGGATGATTTTTTTCTTTATTGATTATTCTTTCTTAGAGCTTTTAATAAAAAATCAGAGCAATAATGTAGATATAAAAAAAGGGTTATTGAGTTTTTCGGCATTAGACTTGCCCCCGATTGAATGGGATTTAAATAATAGGCGAAATGTGTGTGCCAAAGAGATTCCTCTGCCTACAGAACGCAGGACATTTATAATATGAAAAGGTGCAGGTTGATGAAATTGCCACATCTAAACTATACTAATACCTGATATAATCTGTCTCGTAAGCAAAGATCTTGACCTCCTTTATCTAAACTCGTAGCGAACCGACAGATAAATGTAATATCTGTCCTTTACATGTGTTTTATGGCATTTCATATACATTTATGAGGTGATGTTTCTTATTCAGTAGGTTATATTAGCTTGTTGCTTTGTTATTTCAGTTCTTCTATGTTTAACAATGTTTTATTTTTTAAGTATTTATTTAAATTAATATCATGCAGAGGAAAAAAAGTATTTTAAAGTATCTCTTAGTAACGGTATTTTATATTGTCCCTAAGTAATACATAATTAATTTTTGGAAACAAAGTTTTACTGATTTGGAAAATTAGGTAGATATACGGATGAGGTATTTACTGGAGGTAAATAAGAAACGATTAGTAAAGTAAAATCATTACAAGAAAACATCTACTCGGGCCCGTTAATGTGAACACTGTTCATTCTGAAACAGGTCTCTTTTTCAAACTATCATGTTTGGAGGCAATAAATATTTGTCAGATACACAGCAACTTGTTACTTTTTATCTTCAATCAGAGTATATTTTTAGTGTTTTATCAACTAAACAGTCTGTGCAACTTATCTCTGTGACTATAATATGGATGTGGTGTGATACATTTTGCACATCACATTATTTTGGTGGTTAGAAGTACCGAGATAGTAATAATGTATGTAATAATGTACAGCAGTGATGGCCTCGAGGTTTGGGCGCGCGGTCGAGAGTCTCGGCGGTCGCGGGTTCGAACCCCAGGCACACACCTCTGACTTTTCGGAGTTATGTGTGTATTCATTGTATACGTTGAATTATCACTTGCTTTAACGGTGAAGGAAAACATCGTGATAAAACCTGCACACCTAAAAGTTCTTAAAAATTTTTTAGATGTGTAATCCGCCAACCCGCACTAGGCCAGCGTGGCGGACTATGGCCTAAACCCTCTCAATGGTAGAGGAGACCCGTGCTCAGCAGTGGGCGTATATGGGTTGATGAAGAATAATGTATGTATGATCGCGTGCAGTTTGACAGCCCCGTGGCGCAGTTAGCTAGACACCAGCTTGCGAAACGAGAGGCGTCAGGTTCGATCCCCGCAGAGACAAATGTTTGTGCGACGCACAAAAATTTGTTAAGGGTCTAGGTGTTTCTGAGTTCGAATATCAGGCGGTCGGGGTTCAAACCCTAGGCACACACCTCTATATTTAAATTTTTTTAAATAGTAGTGTATTCACAAATACAATGTATTATTATCATTCACTTTTACGGTAAAGGAAAACATCGTGAGGAATCCTGCATACCTAAAAAGTTTTAAGAAATTAATGCGTAGTCCGCCAACCCGCACCTGTCCACTATGCTGGGACTTATCTCAGGCTTTTTTAGGCTTTAGCTTGAACGCCAACTGTATGGTGGATAACTTGATGATTACAAGTTTTATTCTTCATCAACCCATATACGCCCACTGCTGAGCACGGGTCTCCTCTACCAATGAGAGGGTTTTAGGCCATAGTCCGCCACGCTGGCCTAGTGCGGGTTGGCGGACTACACACCTAAGAAATTCCTAAGAACTCTTAGGTGTGCAGGTTTCATCACGATGTTTTCCTTCACCGTTAAAGCAAATGATAATTCAATGTGAATACACACATAACTTCGAAAAGTCAGAGGTGTGTGCCTGGGGTTCGAACCCGCGACCGTCGAGATTCTCGACCGCGCGCCCAAACCTCGAGGCCATCACTGCTCACAAGTTTTATTAATTATCTGTTTTGTCTATTTTCAGCTCTCTCGCTGTACTCCATGATGTTCATGAGGTTTGCGTGGAAGGTGCAGCCTCGCAACATGCTCCTCTTCGCGTGTCACTTCACCAACGTGTGCGCGCAGCTTACACAGGGTGCTCGCTTCGTCAACTACCACTATATAGAGGGTGGTGAGAAAAAGGAGAAACCTTCGCGGAGCTAATGCTGTACAAACTAGGCTAATATTATAGCGGCTGTTAAGCGATTTTATAGGTTGTGTAGATGTGGTTGGTCGCGGATGTAGATTTGCCGGTCTTAGTCTTAAGGCTAAATTGAATCCGGATGTGGATGTAGATGTGTTTTTAGGGATGAATAGTGCTGTAAACCGCCTAAATATGTTTCTTGTCTTTTGTACAAATATACTGTTTTTAATTTGAATGGGATTTAAATAGACATATCTTCAATAATGTTAGAGTGCCAGATTTAATTAACCCATCCGCGTCCACATCCGCAGATCTAAATCGCATCCGCAACATCCTGCGTAGAGAATTATATACATACACGTATATTTTATACATATTTATTATTGTGAATTTAAATTTTATTATACTCCGTTGTTGATCTGTTGACGTATTGTTTCATTGTATAGCTCAATAAATGAGGATATTTTCCAAATGATTTTTAATTGGATTTTATTTCTAATTCCCTTTGAAAAATAGTTTATAATTCTGCTTTTGTACAGATAAATAGCTAAGTAGTTTAGGCCCTTACGACGCTTTTTTCTGTAGGCCGAAAAAAGAATTTAGCAATTTCCAAAAACAGCATAAGCTACTTACAAAAAGTTTAGATAGGTTAGAGAATTCACTTATACATACTTAGACTTGAACTTAATAAAATCAGGCTTTGCTAGACAAATCCTTAAGGAAGGTAATCAAGTAAGATAAACGAAAAGGCGATGAAAATTGTTCATTCACTAGAAATGTAATAAACTTCCTTGAAAGTTCAGATTACATTTAAGATGAAATGTTCAAGGTATTTTTCATTAGAGATGAAGGGCCAAGGTGGTCTGTTCTATTGTAAACTAATTTACAAAACACTGATATGAGACTTAATAAGTTTGTTTTTCCATAAACAATATTTGACGTAATAGAATTATTTTTGGACGAAGAGATAACAGTTATTCGCCACAATTCCAGGTACACACCTGTAACCTTTCATAGTTATTTGTGTGTTCACAATAAATTTTCCCTTACTTTTACAGTGACGCAAAACACCGTTAGAAAACCTGCATACTTAAAAGTTATTAGATTTTTTTTAAATGTGTAGTCAGCCAAACCGCACTAGGCAAGCGTGGTGAACTACGACCTAAACCTTCTCAATGGTAGAGGAGACCCGTGCCCAGCAGTGAGGCGTATAAGGGGCCGATGGTGATGACATAAATATAAACAAACCCGGCATACCAACCTACTTCAATAACTACAAACAAAGACTATCAATAACAGAGGGAACTAAAATTAAAACCAAGGATTGTGTGGAAGATTGAAAGTGTTGGTTGTCATTGTGGCTCGTCAATTGTTTTGGTGTAAGGCGCGGTGCAAATGGATTTACCTCGACTCAATATAAAGCGAAACCCGAGCGTGTCGCATGTTCATCACCGCATAGTATAGGGCTGGCGAGCTGAAAAACATTAAATAACTGCCTAGGAAAATATGGGAAATTAAATAGTAGTTATTGAGGCTATAGAGTTTTAAATAGTTGCTTAAGAAAATAGTATTATTTTCATGCATATGCCTACATAAATAATGAAATGGTATTTATTGAACCTGACTAATAAGTACATCACTTAGATTCGGCAATTTCAAACTTTAACTTAGAATCCTTTTCGGAAGACTGTTATCATTATAGAAGTTCGGGCCATAATTACGAAAAAGGACTTTCTACTTGCTGAGAACTCACAAAGTTTTGTGGCGCAAATATTACGAAAAAAATATGATTAACACTGGAATCTGATTACAAATATTTTATAAACCAATAACTATTTTCCTCAGTCTAAAATTCACAGCTTAGCCGAAACGCGCGAGCAACGGAGATTTTCATTTGTCCAAAATCAACTTATATACTCAAAAAGGTTAAATGCAATAAACATTCCCTAATTAAATTCAAAATATACTTTAAAGCTTCTCTCTATAATTTCTACATCCTTTATAACACACATTTCGCCACCGCTGGGAATCGCTTAAGCGCTTAATGTATCTGTTATTGAAGCCGTGTTGGTTCACAGTAATTGAACAACAAACATATTATTCCGCTCGTCATCTCATTGTCAATGATAAATTGATTAATGTTTGCAATGATACAACCATTGGGAAGCTAGCAGAGTGTAAGCTATACAGATCTATTCTATATATTGTCTGTGCTTACGGCAGCGTCATGTGCCAGGTCGGTCACTACCCTATGAAATGGTTGAGAAGGCCGATGGCTGGCACATGCGTCATACTCGTGAACGGGTGCTGTTTGTGTGGCCTGGTATGCTTGATTGGCTTAACTCAATGTGATTCTCATATTCAATGTCTGAGATAGTATTAATGAGCTCCTCTAATTGGTATAATTTAGTTTTTGATCGTTTCTTTCTAAGGTTGACCGCCTTTTAAACAAAAACTTTTTAACTAAATTTTGAAATGATATAGCCCAGTTAAGTAATCCTGTTTGCAGAAGACCAATTCCGATACAAATTACCTATAATTTTCATTTGCGACCTACTCTTCATACTGGCGCGGGCAATTGACAATGCCGCTCTTGAAAGTTAGTGTAGTGCTCTCGAACAGGCATTTAGAAGCGAGAGACTCTCGTCCATACTACTGTTATGTGTAGTTATTGGAGAATTTGTGGCGATGGAAGCATTTAGCAATTTTTATGCTTCTTGTTTCAGATATTGATGTTGTAATTTTAAACAAAAAAATAATTCAAATATTTTAAATAGCTTATAGAAGTTCGACGTCTAATTTAGTTATTAGATAATAAAAAAATATGATTTTCATTTGAGTATACTTTTCCACTTAAAATTAAATTATTGTTTAATATTAACACACATTTTTGTTTTCAATCATCATACATGTATAAAATCAAACTCAAACCTTTTAACTCTTCAATTTCCGATCAACCCAAACTACCGTCCCAAATAATCCGCAATCAATTCTCGAATGACATTAAATTATCTAATATCTCGGGACGGTACCTCTGAGAACCTCTCGGGTCCTCCAACCAATTATAAAGCACGGAAACAGTCGCGCGCGACAACCCTGAAGGGACAACCGAGGTCGCATTGTTATGGTCTCTAAATGCTTTCCATTGTTTGTGTAAACGCTTCCCAAGAATTGTTGCCAACTATTGTGGTTTACACTTTCGATTTGTAATATAGGCTTTTGTTGCGAAATATTTCGTGACTATGTTAGCCATACAGGCCGTATTGATGTGTATTACAAATAAATTCAGTTAGTAGTCATGATGGTATTGAACTTTAGGCGTTTTGCTGAGAATCTCGGCGGCGAGGGTTCAAACTTCAAACCCCAGGTACATCTGTGACTTTTCCAAGTTAATTTTGTATTCCCAATGAGTTATCACGTACTTTAACGATGAAGGAAGTTTTATTAAGAGTGTGGTCCGACAAACCGCACTAGGCCAGCCTGAACCTAAACTCTCATTTCTGGGAAGACCTTCCAGAAATCCTTCTGGATTTCCCAGAAATGAGAGTTTAGGTTCGGGCTGGCCTAGTGCGGTTTGTCGGACCACACTCTTAATAAAACTTCCTTCATCGTTAAAGTACGTGATAACTCATTGCGAATTAAAAGTTTAGGTCTTTCCAGAAATGAGATGTTGATGATTATGCATGTGTATACTGTATACATTGACATCAATGTATAACAAATTCTTCATAAACCTAAATTACCCTATCTAACGTCAATCATGGATATGTTGCGAGCACGTATAAAAAATACCGAAGTGAACTACCAAGTATCACGACACTGGAATATAGAACGGAAGAGGACGAAATACATTACGTCGTTGGGGTGGAAAAAAGAATTCCTCCTCGCACAAAACCGGCATTCGCATTTGAAATGCAAATAAAACGGAAAAACATCGATGTATTCAAATAGCCGGCGCGGCGACGCACCGTGATCACAAACAAACATATTAAGCGCCATTACCGCCCCCTATGTGTCCTATAATAGATTTTTTCCTTCGCCCATCAAAAGTTGTACGCTCGAACGCTTCGGTAATACTGTTGAATTATTTTCGATTTTATTTTTTCATGCGTCTTATCTTTGTTATCTTTGCCTATTGGTGGTCTATTCTCTTCTCAGGGTATAATGTATACTGAATATAAACCTGTAGTAATTTTTAGATCTTCTACTTCCATTTTGCTGTAACTGATTTTAAAGCTATAACCGAGAAGTCATATTTCTTCATTCTGTTAAAAAATGTGTCAAAAAAATGGTGCGAAATGTGAAATTCAGATATTTTTAATGTATAAAAAACATCCTCAAAGACTTCGGGCATAGGTAGGTACTTGAAGTCCAATTCTATTAGATGCGAAGGATTATTACCTACCACAAACATTATTATTTCTAAGCGTTGTAGCCTGTAGAGTTAATGTGTCTTTAATTGGATAATATAAATGCGACGATAATAAGTGAAATCAGCTTTCAACAGATTAAAATTGTAATCTATTTTCCAAAAAAAGACATCGTTGTCATAAAATATGGAACAATCACCAAATGTATTCAAACAATTTGTACAAAATAAAAGTTACAAACAAAGGTACTAAACCAACAAGTTACCGCCGCTCCATGGACAAGAGTCAAAGAGCAAAGAAAGCGGGCAGACAGCCAGTTAAAGCAGCACTACTCGAGCGTGCAGTAAATAAAGTGTTCACACGCGTTCACGCCCGATTGAGCGTCGAGTGAGTTTGCGAACGCATCCGACCCGCCGTTTCCGGACGCGGCGCCGCCGTGACGCCGTCCGGTTGCCGCGCTATTACTGCTCGCACTTTATACTTTATACAGATACCGCCTACACACAGCCTCCGCCCTAGATGGCTATTTCGCTTGGTAACACGCTTGAAAAGTGACATTGTTTGATCGACGAGCGATGGCAAATGCTTTGATACGAAACCTCTTTGTCGCCTCACTGATATTACGGGTATTATTGTCTCAAATAATTTTTGCAGTGATCTATGACGAGTAAGTGTAACTTTTTTAGAGTTTGTACATTCTTTGTGGATCTAAATTTCATAGCGTTTTATTTTTTATTTTTACTGCCTAGGTATTTTCAAAGTCACATTCATAAAACGGAATTTTAACAGTTAAAAAAATACAAAACGTACCTGAATAATGTACATGAAGAAGATAACTCTTCAAGTTACATGTATTTGCCCCTTAGCTTTTATGACTACTCAAAATGGCAGACACTAACGGGCGGGAAACAGAAAAAGATGGCGATTTGTAGAAAGCATCGTCATTACCGCCCCACTTCAACCGTATGTTAGTTATTACCTCGCATTCGTCCAAAAGTCATGTGTAAATGGATGAAAACAGTTACATAAATATTCTGCTACAAACAGACGCGGGAAGGAAGGATAACACGCATAACTTGAATAGCGACGACATTATTAGCAGTCGTCTTTGTCTATGGTCAATATGGCGGCAGTTGTGCGCCTAGATTTTTTGTGTTGCGAGAATAATTATTAGGAATACATTTTCTTCTAGATAATATTTTAGAATTTGGATCTAGTAGAAAATTTCCATACAAACATCAGTATTAAATGTGTGGTATCGGTACCGTCGAAATTTTTATTTTTTGTCCTTACTGCAACATAACATTAACTAGGTATTTGTATCTTATTCTCAAAACATCCACGGCTCAGGTCAATGTCAATGAGGTCAGAATACCAGTACGTAGTGTAGACGTATGTTTGATCCAGTAGGGTTCTTACATAGTTTCGGGTACAAATCCAAGATGCCGGTACAAGTGGCGGAAAGGCCCGTTGAATTATTAAACATACGTAATCTGGGGAACGTCCTCACTAATCTGTCTTTTGTCAAGCGAATTGGAAACGGAAATTGCCCGAGGAACGATGTTGCTAGCGAAATGCCTTTTGTAACATTTGTTTTTCTATAATAACTATATCTTTGATCTTTTTATATGTTTAGGCATGTAATGGTAAAAAGTATTTCTTTATCAATTTTAGCACTGATATTGTCGGTCATCATCATGAGTCCATATGGTTCTACTATTGGTCACGGACCTCCCCTACAACTGCGAGGGTTTAGGCCACAGTTCACTACGCTGGCCTGGTGTGAGTAGTCGGACTAAACTGGTACACATATAGGTACAGCATTATAATAGATTGCTATAATAAGGGAATAACTCTTATTTATGTCACTAAACTTTAACTCATGCTAAAATAAATAAATACACCCAACGGTCACATACATAGCTCTGACCCCACACTAGGTTACAAGACCTGTGTCGTGGGTATCAGACACTACGAGAGACTTTTTCGGTCTCACAAACACCCAGACCCGTAACAAATATTTGTGGATCACACAAACATTTGTCTCGGTGCGGGGATCGAACCCGCGGCCTCTCGTTTCGCAAGCTGGTGTCTAGCCAACTGCGCCACGGGGGCTGTCTTTTGTTTATATTATTAAGAGCACGAAAACCAAAGCAACGTTCACGAATATAAGTAGGCTATGAAAATATTGATCCATTCAAACGAATATGTGCAGCCAATATAAATATTGATGGTACGAGGATCAAAATTCACAACTTTTCAAGCGTAGGAAACTAACTTGGACACTAGGCTATTTCAGTTGATTGAATTCGAAGTTTGACATTCGGTTTTCGCAGAACGAGCGAAGCAAAACCTTTTTTTACCAATGACCTATTTTTTATAGAATTTTTCATTTGAAGTCTCCGAAGATTTGAAGCTATAACTGGCGACATTGAGCCTGTATCGGTATAAACTAATTTGTGGAAAGCGCGAAAGGCAAAATGAATGAGGATTTTTCTTTTTTGTCATCCATTTGATGTCTAGACAAAAATCGTAATCCGGCCGTCGATAACCGCTCGAGCGCAATAACAATTACCGGACTGCAGGGAGAGATTCAAGAAATTGTGTGGGGGTAGACGTCCCACGTCGTACTAATATTTGAAACAATATTTCATAAGAATAACTAGGCTTGTCTGTTGCGTTTGCTAGTCCAAACTAAAAGTTAGGTAAGAATTAAATTTACTTCATAAAAATAATAACTGAATAATTCAATAACGTAACTTGGTAGTTACTCAACAAAACTTGTGCTCGGGCGAAACTATAGCTATAGGCATAATTTCTAATCGATAAAAGCTTACGGTGCCTTAAGCACTAAAGATTCACGTTGTTTAACTTCAAATGCTATAACCAATAATTCTTAAATATTTTTATGTAATGGAATTCGATTTCACTTTGTTTTTTAAATTGTACCTACAATTCTTGCAAAAAGCGAATAGAAATGAGACAAGTATAAATGCATAGTGAACTCAAAAAAAGAACAGCAAGATATTTATTTTTTCCAAAATAATCATTTTTATAAATGAATCTTTAAATTGTCTTCCATAAACTACTGATACAAACACCTCGTTAATTCAGTCCCCGACATACCGCTGAATGCGTCCTGCACAAAGTCGACACCGTTGGATGTCCCCGCGGATATAATTTTGATCACGACAGAAAATTGTCGATACACCAGGTGGCTTCGGGGAATCTCTAATTGGTCACAGTTCGCTGTAAAAAGTTCTTCACTAATTGGTGGTGAATTAAACATTGGCACCACAGCGATCTCGATGCCAAGTTTTTATACGTGCCATTATTAGTTAATCCCATTTGAGATTATTTTCCCGGTAGCTGTATTACATTTTTAGGGTTCTATATTTTGGAAAGTAACTAATATATTGGTGACAAGCGTCTTGTTAGAAGTGGTCTGTTTTATGCCGTCTTCCAATGTCTTTCGTCTTCAATGAATGACTGACTGAAACAGTCAAAACCATTCAGTTTAATGACGTCTTTGATGATATGATTTTATGTGTACTTACACAGTGATGTCAAAATTTTTGGTATTGAATTTTGAAACAGCCGTTGCAATTTTATTGTGTTGTATGTTTGGTAACAGATGTCGCTAAATCTCAAATTGTTTTTAAGTAGAACCTATCTACACTTAGAAATACATTACGATGCCCCAATAAAACCAACATTATGTATGCAATAACTAAAATGATTTATTGATGTAAAACGACGTGTGATTCGAAAAGTTGCTGAAGTTTTGAATTTAATTTTAGGTCGTTTGGCTTACAAAGCGTTGTTTGATTTGTCATTAAATTAACGTTCTTGCAGAATTATGAAGATTATTTTGAGGCAATCCCCATCGTTTTTTGGAATTTAATAATTATATTTCTATTTCGGGGTTTGCAAACAATCTTTCAAAATATTATCTGACTATTATTACAAAAATAGTAACCAAAACGAATTTTAATATCATCATTATCATCATCTTTGATTTCAATATGTGTTCAACCATTTCTAAATCCTAATACTGAAATTCACATCCTATCTTTTTTCTTAAATGAAAATACGCAAACAGCTTTCATATGCATTAGCAGTTGTTAAACATGACAGATATCTGTCAACCGTGGGAGTGCATTGAGGCACGTCGCGCCCTCGGGACCTCTCCAACAGAGTGGGGATTGTGTCGATTGACTCGATTGCTGCCATTCAACTATTACCCACATTACCTGCTTATTCATTACATATGGCTGTGTAATTAAAGGTGAATATTTCATGCATTAAACAGCTACAGAAGATGATCCTTTTTTTTATGGAAAAGGAGGCGAACGGTGTGGCTAAGAAGAGAGTCACTTGATTTTAAGTAGTCAACACCGCCCATGGACACCCACAATACCAGAGGAATTAGTGTGTTGCCGAAATTTGAGAAAAATGTAGGCTCTTTTCTTGAAGATTCCTAAACAGTATCTTAATATGCCTAACAGTCACGTGTGTAGTTCTGACCACACATAAAGATACATCTCTTCTGTCGTGGGTATCAGAAACAACAAAATATTAAACGTTTTCACAAACACCACAATCTAAAACAAATATTTGTGTGATACAAATATTTGTCTCAGTGCGGGGATCGATCGCTCGGTCTCTCATTTAACAAGCTGATGTCTGATTAACTCCATCACGGGACTTTTCTAATGATAATAGTTCTATTAACAAATTAAGAACTAAATAAAAATTCAATCTCAACAAAACCAGCAGTATTTTCTGATCACAACAAATTTGATAACAAGCGACAAGCGCATCTAAGGCGCTCGAATCTCGTGCATTTAGCAATCTAGTCTGCAGAAGTTTTTGGTGCCGAACCCGGCACAACAATGTCTCGTATAGTTCGAGCCGAACTAGGATGTGCAGTTCGCACTTAGGAATTTCCTATGTCACGGTAACCGCAGCTTGTAATTTGTGACTGCGCGCTCGTGATTTCTCCCGGGATGCCTAACAACGGATATTTTTAGTTTTTATTACGGGGTTTAATAACTAGTTTTTGTTGTGTGATGAACTTGGTATTCCTGAGCAGAGAATTATGACTTGTAAAAGAATTGCAATTATACAGAGGAGGAAGAGACTGAAAATATTATGTTTTATATCTCATTCACGATAAGTTGATTCTTTTGGCATATCGACTAATGATGGGAAACAGAACATATCGAGTAGTTCAAAAATATTGCGTTTTAAAATACTGCATTATTTGTGAAATTCTTTATTACTTTCGACATGTAAAACATTTTGCAGATAAGCGATGGTGGGTCAAAGTTCATAATAAGTACCTATTTAATATAACAGGGTTATTTTTAGACCTCCCGCCAAATTTAAATAGGTGTTTTAGGCCACGAAAATAAACAACTTTCCCAAAGAAACACGGGTCGAAAAGTGAAAAAAAAATTAGACCTTCTACACGAAATCGACCATGTGAGCAGTTTTCTATGGGAGAGTCGAATTATTTATCACGTTTCGAACCATGTTTCTTTGGAAAAGTTGTTTAGTTTCATGGTCTAAACCACGTATTTTACGTTGACAGGAGGTCCAAAAATAACGCAGTATGTAAAAATAAAGGTTACAAAATAAAATAGTTTTATATTTAAAACAATTTTTATTAAGAAAAAGGAGCACAGCCATGGTCATCATAGTGTTCAATAAAATTATCGACGTGGCAATCGATATGAACGATGTTACGTCCCTTTCCGTCCGAACGATGTAACATTATACAAACGTCAATTAGTTTCAGTATTCCTATTTTATTTTTACTTTGAAGCAATAAAGTCTCAAAATTTTTGGATAACGCTTATATCTTTCGAGACTTTTGTGTTGTATGTATTTTTTTATATTTATCAAATCATTAAAATAATACGTTTTTTATTTCAAAGTCATGTCTCAGAAAAATTGACATCTGCCAAAAGAATCAACTTATCGTGAATGAGGTATAGTAAATACTTAGTAGTAAATACTTCTTTAGGATGGGCCGTTTAGTTATTTATGCGCATTTAAATTTTACATAATAAAGGATGATTTGAATTTTCTCATGAATAAAACTCACGCACCGAGGCTGTCGAGTCATTGTTGAAACTTAAAGGCTCATCGACGTTACTCCACTAGAAATGTAGGTAAAACCCAACGTGTGTTAAGTCTCCAACTCACAATAAGCTAGTTCAATCGTTGAAGACTAACAGTGCAACGCATACATCCAGACAAAGATTTTTATGTTGATTCCCAACCAAAGTCACGGAATTTGACGGCGCGTGAATGGCCAATGCGTCGGCCGGGCTACTACCCGCATAAATCCGATTCCGCTGGCATTTTAAAAGGATCGTGGGAATTCTGTCTGTGGTTTTAACTGATCCCGGATTTCTTTTGTGATACCTATACTACTTTTTACTTGGACATTCTAATGGAAATGTTGAAATTGGAATGGACTGTTTTATTTAATAGTCCCTGTGAGACTGAGAATAGAATGAGTGGAGCAGTGGTTAGAATCTCGCATCGAGATAAATGTTTTATGGTTTTAGGTCGGCTGAACAGATATCGAAGTTCGTAATATTTTTAATAAGGACCAATAAACTCATCACAAGTTCTATGCATTATTTGTGTTTTCCCCAAATATTTGCAACGGATTAACTTTTTTATCGATCACCATTAGTATTTGGATCACCATCGTGACCAGATTTATACCATATATTTGGACTGTTAGTCAAAAGTATATGGCAATTTTTTCCGACTTTATTTCTGTTAACTAAGATATAAATCAATCATCCCATCACAAATATTTTCACAATCTCAATAAATGACTTGTATCTAACAAATATTAACTGATCATCATTTCCTTTTGGGTTTCATTATTAATCCCCAGTTTATGAAGGCTCAAAGTTAAGCGTATGTCGTGTTAGCTAATCCCACACGGTGGTGCGAGCCCACAAAGGCAGGCAGTAATTGCTTGCGACGGTCATCAGGCTGCTTGTTAACTCCGATGACAAACGCCTGTGTGTCTACACCAATTTTGGACGGACTCCTCTTACCAGTCAACTGTATAATTGTTTATTGAACTTAAGCTAGAGTAGGCTATGACTATCTGGTTATAGTTATGTATGTGTATGAGTATTATAAATGCACTCGTCGGGGTTTTCATAGGGCGGGTAGAGGTGTATTTCTGCATCCTCGTTTCGCAAATTGAGTTTTAAACGTAATTTTTTCTTAAATCAATTAATTTCAAATTTCAAGTTTTTTTTTTTTATTTTGATCACTCGCTACGCTTTTAATCACTAGTCTATCTAAAGACCGCCATTTGTGACACTACGTTATTGTAATGTTACCGATTCCCATACTATTTTTGGTTTTGGTGTACAATATAAACGAAGAAATAAAGTACATAACAATTTCAAAATTATCACTTAACAAAAAGTAGAATTAGGTTAGAACGGAATAAAATAGACATCCTCTACCGAAATCCTGAAAGTTCGCCAACCAGTCGCAACGGTGAACGTTGGAATACGAATTCCCGTGTAACACAATTGCCGTTTTTTTAATTCCCCCGTGCTAATACAAGCCTGCGAAGAGCGCCGGACTGGCTCGCTTTGATTTAATTCCATTTTAATTCCCATCCGAATCTCACCGCCCGAAAAGTTAAGCTTCTTGTTGGATGAATCACACGTGGGCTTTGGGATAGCTCTGCACCGTTTATTCGAGGTTTGTGGAGTTTAGATTGTAATGTTTCGCTGGCGTTTGATTGTGGATAGAACCGTTGGATTGGATCGCATGAATGAGCCCGCTCTGGTGGATAAAGTCCACTTTGTGCTGTCCAAACTCCAACGGACAAAAAATTAACAAGAGCCTGTGAATTGAGTGACCGCTGGGACAACCATAGCGAGAATATTTTTCGGTGTTTCTTTCTGGTTTGAATGTTTGTGACACCAAATATTTTTTTGTATTTCCAGATCCACGCAATACTTGACAAATATGAAGTTCACAATGAATTATTATCACTTACTTTAATTTTCAAGGAAAGTATTGCAAGGAGGCCTAAAAAATTCAAGGTGTTTTATCTGCCAGCCCGCACTGGGCGAGCGTGGTAGATTTAGGTCTCACCCCTCTCAGTTGTAAAAGAAGCATTCGTGACGTCTTAACCATGTATATGTATATGTTGGATGAATGGTTTTTTTATTTCACATCTCAAAACTGGCATTTCTATAGTGATAGTTGTTGAAATTTCAATCACTTAAGTTTTATTTATCGGCCAACATTTCCCGCTTATTGTGGAGCGAGAGAAGTTTATTTCACTGTACACAAACTTTGCTTACATGAATTAATATCGAGCGGACTTGTGGTAGTTTAAGTTGCGAGTGTGGTGACTTGAATGCGGTCATATTAACTTGCAAGAAGTTTACCCCCGTAGGTCACTGTGGGTACAGCAATTGCACCTTAATTGGGTCGTTTCATTCGAGACTGTCAAACTTAATTTCTGATTAATTTGTTCGCTAGTTAGTTTCGAAAGGAAACCTATTTATTTTAAACTAGCGTGTTCGCTGTGCGCGGATTTAAACACTTATACAGTGAAACTTGGTTAAGTGGGACCTGGATAAGTGAGAAACCTCCATAACTGGAACTCATGCTGAGGTCCCAACACTTTGGCACTGAATTACCTCTGTTAGTGGGACGAGGTAAGCCTCTATATCTGGGATTTGTTCTTTCGATTTATCATCATAGTTACCTCTATAACTGAGACAGCGAGTAAATTTTATATGCATAAACCTCTGTAACTGAGATAACATTGTTTGTTTACTTATTCTTATTCTACCCACAAATTCCACAAATTTTGAGCTTCAATTACCGTCAGTTTTAGTTTCGCTTTACTATCATACAGATTTTTATTTGAAAAATGCCAAAACGAAAGCTACAATCGTTACCATTACGTGAAAAACTGAAGTTAATATCCGTTTATGAAAGTGGGGAGACACGCGAAGAAGTTTGTGCCGAATTTAATGTGCCAAAATCGACTCTTTGTAGAATAATTCAGAGTAAACATGAAATTGAATCACAATGTGCTGAAAGACAAGGGAAACTAAAACGTGCACGTTTATCAGAATATCCTGAACTTGAACAGTGTTTGCTAACATGGATCAACATGTATTCTCACCTCTATTAATGGAACCCGCTGTAAATGAGACAGATATTTATTTATACCTGTATATCTGAGACACTGGGTAAGTGGAATACCTCTATAAGTGAAACGACATTGCAGGTCCCTTGATGTCTCACTTAACCAGGTTTCACTGTATTTATTTGGAGAACCGATTTTTAGAATTAATTAAGTAGATTTTGGACGGCAGGAATCTCGATCAACTCTGGAATAGATTCTTTATTGAAGTTAGGTTTATAAAATAAAAAATAGAGTTTATGGAAGGAACTCATATATTTACGAGTATATGTATGTGTCACTCTGATGGATTAGACTATTCGTTACAGGACGATTGTATGGTTCGGAACTGAGGGTTACGTGATAAAAATAACAAAGTACATATACAACTGCTAAACAAATATATCATTGTTTGTGATCCACAATAAAGCAGTTTTTTAAGCTTGTAGTCTCTTTAATAGATGGATCCTCTTAAATTATTATTTAACCAAAAAATCAAAATTAATATAATAGTTCCAATTCACATAGACAATATTCAGGCCAAGTTAGTGCCTATTTTAAGACCGGCAATCCTTTCCATTTACGTTTAAAATTGGAGGAGCATTTCCCAAGATTGTTTTAGCATAGTGGTGGCAGAAATAGTGGGGCACTCGGGGTGTATAAAAGTGGACCAATTAGTTGAATGCACTCTTAGGCAACTCGGCCTGCTATCGAAGCAACTGCGGAGAAAATAGACGATATGCATGCAGCTGTTGTGTTGAGTTTATAGCTAAACGTTCATGAAATTGGATTGGTATTTCAAAAAATTAATGATACTGCATAATTTATTATTGGTGTTTTGTTAGTTGCGGAATATGAAAGGCGAAGGTTACGATTTGAACAGACAGTTCGTTCTACATCGACTCGAGAGGCTGCGGGTTCGATCTCCACATCGAGACAAATGTTTGGGTTATACACAAATATTTGTCTTGGGTCTGGATATATTTTGTGAGACTGAAAAGTCGCATATAGTTTGTGTTATCCACGACACAAGACTTGTGTCTTGTATCCTACAAGTGTAAGAACTGTGTAAGTAATTGTTAAGTGTGTTATACCAATTTATTATTAGATCCTGTGAACAGTAAATCTAGACATGTGCTCGATAAGTGCAGTAGACTTACTTATTTCGAGACAAAGCCGAAGAAACGTGGCGGTAAAAAATATTTCTGCATTACCGTTGGGGGATACAAGCATGACTGTAGTATTTAAATACGTTTAATAACTGTACTAGTACCGTTTTTCCGAAATAAAAGTCATAAAAACGGGATTATTCCTGTTTAGAACTCCACCGTGTTTATTATTATAAGATATTAGGCATGTGTCCCTCTGTTGGTTAATCAGCCTGATTCTGAAGCCACGTTTGATGTGAACTTGAGTGCGCTTAGCGAAATTTGTGCTCCCATAATATACAGTCCCTTACCATCGTGTTCAAGTTAATTAAGAATCACATGTGGAAATACTGACGTTTGAAAGAAGATAAAAATGACATACTTTTTATAACTATTATATCGTTGTTAATACGAATTTGAAAATGGAAATTTGCTTGTATTTGATTGACTTGTCAGACATTGTTAGTTTTACAGGCAATTGTAGTAAGCATTTTGCTATTCGATAACCTTAATGAATTGTAGATTTATTGATGTTATAGCTTAATTCACTGATACCTATTAGTCAATTGATCTATGTATAAGTAACTCCTTCTTCTGATCGCCTGATTTCTTAACGCACAGTTAAAGTTACGAAGATGGAATATTCTATCGAAACTACATTAGTCTGGTCGTAAAACGTTAGCATTTTGAAAAAATACTGAAATATTTTTCTTCTTTAATTTGCAACAGTTAAATGATTCTTCACACGGTGCGCAGAGGTGACGAAAACCTCGAGAAATTGATTTTGGTTGGAACCACCGAAGGCAAAAGGTCACGCGGTCGTGCACCTATGAGATGGTCCGATCAAGTAAAAGTGTCGTCGTCCTCCAAAGTGTACACCGCCATAAGAGAAGCGCTGGACAGAAACCGGTGGAAGCAGATCATCCGCTCCAGATGTCACCCTAACGCTGACCTCGTGGTCAAATATGAGGGACCGACCAGAGAGAGAGAAATGATTCTTCGATGATACGATGTTACATCTTTCCTACATCACATTCTCGTAGTAGTGGCCAAGCACCACGATCGCTTGCATCTAATAATACTCCTCCATTTCCTTGGCTCTGATGAAAGCGACGTTTGAAACGGATTTCAACACGACCTCTTTATAACATTCCCATGTTTGCGTCGAGCTATTCAACTCACATCGGCTCCTCGCTGCAATGAGGGTAATGGGCAGATGTTTTCATAGCGTTCTTGTCAATTTAGTAAATACCTACCTGTGGTTATATAGGTGTAAATATAGGTGTATTTAGGCTGTGATAGTGTGATAATGTGACTAGGAAACTAAGGTAGGTAATAGCTAAGGTGATCACAAAACCATTGGCGTTAAAAAAAATCAAACAACCAAAGGTATTGAATATATGGATTTGTTAGGAAAACGTATAAATTTTGCTTGTGAAAGAGGAGATAAAAATTATGTCTTTCAGGATTAGCTTGGTTTACCAGACAGGCTGAAAGCGTCTTGTGATTAAGATTAGTCGGAAACCAAAATTAAACAATAGTTAGGAGTTCTCGTCTTCGGTGTAGCAATAAGCCCTGGAATATCAAAACGATGATTTAATTTTACAACAATACCATGAGAAACGGTACCCATTACTATAATCCCATCAACGTTACCTGTACGGACAATTTATTCTCAATACCTGAACCTGTAGCAAACCTTCCAGATTACTATTAATAATGTAAGCTAACTTCCTTAATAACTTGATCGCTTCCTCATCAAAACTACTCAGTCTTAACACAACATCGTGTTGTTTAAAAATGAATCTTATCATCGTTTTACTAATTTGGTTACTTTAATTTACTCACCAAATAATAATCCAAGAAGTCCGTGGTATTTAAGCAGATTGTCAGCAACAATAAGGTGCATTTCAGCTTGAACTTCTCATGTAGTTGGGTCCTTTAGTAATTGTATCAACAAATCGAAGGCGTTCGGAAACGCAGGCCGGAGTGGCGACAAATCAGATCTGGATGGTAGACGGCAGCCGGCAAATTGGCGAAGTCAGCTGCAACAGCAATAAGCGGAGTGAATCCCGTCAGTTTATCAACTAAGCTTAAACGATACTATTTGCAATTGCAGGTTGGCTACTGTGGCTTTGCTGTAGAGGGAAGTGGACGACTCTTTGTTTTCCAACTCCTTCCTATATTGTCTTTTTGACTAACTTCGATGTGGGATCATGACAAATTAGGTCTACTTAGATTCGCTGAGCTTCATTGCTAAGGGTCGTGCTGTGCGTTGTACTGTGCGTGCTGTTAATCCTGGAGCACAGGAGTTACAGTGGCGGGTGTGTGGTGGGATAGGGCCAATACCGTGCTGATGGACAAGATAGGCTAGTCTGGTCGCTTCGTTTTAAGTTTTGATTTAGAGGTTACCAAAGTCAAATCGAGCGCTTAAATAGCAGGTCTCACACCCACCACACACACTCCAATGCCTGTGTCCGAAGAGATCCACCTTTAAAAGGCCAATAGCACAGATTTTCATTTAATTCATCACATCATCGGCTTATACATATTCTACTGCTGGGCATCGGTCACCTCTAGGATTGAGACTAATGCTAATCGTGTTGGTTCGTGGCGGGTTTTATGATTTTATAAATAAAATGTACGTCGATTATAATATAATGTGAGTATAGTAAAGTAAATATATTACACCATTGTTTACGAAAAATGACACAGCACTATAATATGTTGAAACCCGTACACGCGAACTGTAACTAATTTAATCCTGATGACAAGGCATTGTAATAGTTTCCGAATAATTGGAGCGTGTACCCGTAACATTTATACGTAAATTCGGGCCCGTATTAGCGCTCAAATTCCACAACATACTCATACTTGCCATATTTGTTGATACCCACCAAAAATTTGTTAGTGATGTCACTGAGACTATATCCAGCAGTTTCAATGGTACTATTTGTACGTTGGCTGTTAAAAGTTGTATGAGTTTTGTCTTTCTAGTGAGGAAAATATGACTTATAAACTATATTTTCTGTAACAATACCTAAAAGTAGGTAACACGTAAATATTATAGCAAAATTGTGATCATTATTATCTCCTTGTTTTGAAGGTAGAATTAGTGATACAATTTTAAGCCGATGGAGCAGACAAAGTTGGAGTGAAGGCCATGTTTAGGTAGACGTAGCGACTAGTGTGGGACGTAGTAAGTAGCGGATAGGTGAGGTGAGCTTTCGACCGAGAAGGTTGGCGCTTCTTGGGGAGGCCTTCTACGTTCAGCAGTGGACGGCGAAAGGCTGAGTATGTATCATTTTAAGCACCTTTTATTCATCTCACACACTTCGTTGCAACCGTACCTGTTATAATACTTCTTTTAGTTGTTTATAAAACCAAGCATTGTAATAAATAAAACCACACACATAAATATCTGGACCTGAGCATCAAGTCTAGTGTCTTGCCTATTAGAAAATACTAGAGACTTTTCTGTCTCACAGACTCCCAGAGCCAAAACAAATATACTCAAAAACTTTTAGTTCAGACCAGCAATTGAAATTGCGTCACAGAGTCTGTCGACGAGGATACCAAAGTCTTTTTGATATTATGGTAACCAGACCTAGCCTAGATGCGTACAATACGAACTAGATATAGGATTGAGTGCAGCCTAAGGCAGTTTCACAGTTGTCTCCGCTCTTTGTACTGTTTCTTGAATATTTGAATGCCAAGACTGTGGCGATCCCTGTGTTAACAAAACAAAGCAATATCTGTTTTCTGTGAAACAGGCCCCGACTGGTCCAATCTTTGGATTTATTCCGTATAGACACATGCATCAATAGAGTAACATCGATAGGAATCGATTTGCAGTATCGGTAATTGGTATAATTCGATAGTGTATCGATATCGGAGTGTTTGCCGGCCGCAGCCCGGGGCGTTCGGGGTTGCCAATTAGCACGGCGCGACTTGTTTGCATGACATTTTGGTTATTATTGAATTGCTAACATAACTCCTGATATTTGTGAAATTGCGCGCGACAACACTAAAATGCTGTTTGTTTAATTTTATTGTGTACGCTTATTGGTTGGCCGGATAATAATTTCGCGATTGTGTGAAAAAGATTTAACGTTTATTTCCTGAATGTGCTTCTTTTCATACACTTAACCGTATGTTAAAATATTATCATAAAAGGCGTGTCTTTTGTCGTTTCTGGGGGCATATTACCAGAGGCCGTGCTGCTAAAAAATCCTGTGCTATCAGTACTCACTAGTCAATGCCTTAAGTACTTTTAGTGGAACGGGAACTTTGTTTTTTGCAAGCTAACTATAACGCTGAATCCTCTAAAATTATTGGAAAAATAAATTTAAATCCTATTAATTCTTTTACAAAGGCTCAAGTCAATATTGTAACACATTAGAGCAAAAAAATATTAGGATAGAAAATTCTAGGTTATCTTTCCTGCCTTATCCTAGGAGCATTAGTCTAGATATTAGTGTGGATTTGTAAGATATCTTTAGAAGTTCCTTTGGTCAATATTACTCAATTTAAATACCGTTTTTCTCACATCCTGAGGCTAATACAGTAACTGAAAAACACACAATTTATAATACAAATATTGGAGTTCTAAAAAGTCGTTTAAAAAATCTGAATAAGTAATTAAAAAATCGTGGCGACACAAAGTTAATTTTAATTTCTCGCCGTACAATTGCCTTGTAATTTGAACAGTAACGCGGCGGGCCGACCTTTTGTTTGGCCTTTCCTTGCCTCCCTTTTTTTCCTTTAATTGTGCCTACAAAACGGAACGGGGCGAATTATTGAAAAAGTTGGCATTATTCTACTCTGTTGTTTTGAGTACACGGGCGTTACGGAAAAAATGCTACAGTTTGTTTTATTGATAATGATGATAAAATGTTTTATTGACTATTTCAAAGGAATTTTAATGTCTTTCGTTTGTTAAAGTATAAACGCTTGAATATACTATAAACGTTAGTTAATATATTAAACGTCTTGTTTGTCTTTAGCGAATGTGGACCATATTACAGTAGGAATTTTTTAATTAATATTTTTGTAGATGGTCAAATTGATGATTGCCAGTAATTGAATAATTAAGTAGCTAAAAACATACCAATTAATTAAAAAATTATAACACAGAATTCCAGTGTAACTAAAAACCAAAAGACTGATAGGTTTTCTTAGCTTTTTGTATGAAGTAGTTAAAGATATTTTATATTGATTATTTTGGCAACGGCTATTACAAATAAATTGTGATTACCATTGGATATAAGACATATATTGCATGATTCTTACATTTAGAGATGTTAAATATTTTGTTTCCAAAATTAGAAGTCAATACAAATGTAAAACTCATTAATATATAATCTTTTGTATAAATAACTTGTAAATAACACTACAATTTCATTTGTTTACCCAACATGATCATCATAATTTACAGGCTTTCTTATGACCATTGCTTGACATAAATCTTTCCTACGGTATACACAGTCATAAAAATTTCATTAAAATTGCGAGCGTTTTAAAAACCGCTGTAAAAACGCTCGTCTGCGTTGTACCGGCAAGTGAAACACGATTCAGCCGGGGGTCGGGTGCGTTTCCACCTTCCAGCCAAGTAATAGACGCGAAAATCGTAAGGAAAACAACTTTGCACATTACACGCGCCGCTGTTCCAGACGGCGGCGTGGGCTTAACACCAGCGGAGGCGACAGCGGATTTATAGGCGGAGCGTTCTGAGTGTCCTTGAGAGACAGCTAAGTTGTAGGGTCTGGAAATTCTTTTTATAAAAAAGATGGTACCTGGTAGGCACGATGCAGTAAAAAAAAACGCGTAGGGGCGATAGACTCTGTACTAAACTTTGGGTTCGGATTTAAGACCTGCATACATATTTATAACTTTTAATAGTAGTGTATGTAGAGTTAAGGTTTATCAATCTAGACCCAAAAGCTTAACATACAGACTTTCTTTTACAGTACCTATATGTTTGGATTATAAATGTATCTTCTCAATAAGTGCAATAGAGTTCGTAAATAAGTGATCGAAGTGGTGCATATGTATGCCAATCTTCACAACTAAATATGGGCTGCTGTCATGTAAGTTTCACTTAAGAAGGCTGAGTCTAAAGCCAGGTTTAAACACATTGCTAGACTTCTTGCTGCTGAGATTTCCCTGACAAAAAATCCCAAGAACTATAAATATCTGAGACTGGAATCGATATATTTATGTATCAATATATAATTCTGCCGCAAGATCAATAGTCATAATTCTGTTAGTACTTACCAGTGCAAGCACTTTTTATTTAATTCGCGATCTCTTGAAGACTAAACGCATCCCAGTCTTTACTTTCTGAACGGGTCGCGGATTTCTAGAGCGAAAACCTAAATGTATTATTAAAATGAATTGGTTACTTAAGGAACTTCGTTATAGGTTCGCACGGCACTAAAATGAGTTTTTTCCTCTCTGAAATAATGTCATTACCCGCTTTAACTTAGAGCTGTTGGAAACTTCTTATTCCCCTTCCTGAACGACTAATAATTAGTTTGTTACTTATGGAATAATTGAAAAAGTTCACTGTGATTTCTTCCCAACTTTGGTTCGTTCTCACGTTTTCATTATTTGGTTTTTGCTGTTTTCATTCTGGAAATAATGGAATTTTGAGATTTTTTGTTAGTTTCCGTAGTTCATTATGATATTAAGCTTAGAGGTCAGGTTAGGGTCAAATCTTGTTTTGTGGGTTTTTAACTATTGAGGTCTACTTCTTAGGTCTATAGGGGGAATCGAACCAACAGTCTTTCGCTTTACAGGCTGTCATCAAACAATTACGACAGTGAACCTATTAATATAGAATAAATAGCGTTAAGAATCTAGAGGACAGTTTCTTGATTTTTCCTCTCTTACAAGTTGGTGTAGGAGCACCTTTACAGCAACATAATGCTTTTTGTAATTCCTAATTGGCTTAATACAAAAATAAATCGTTTACTCAGTTCATCTCAATCCTTATATTCACGAATAAATCAATCTTTATTTATCCAATTAAATCATTTATCGCCGGGAATTACGGGGAGCGATCTCGGGGATAATTCCGAGAGGAATTACCAATTCAATGATCCTTAAGCACGAAAGATCTGTAAAGAAACGGATACTTACCGGTAAATATTCAGCATTTTATCCTAAGAGTTAAAGAACGCTCAGAAACATAATTAAACTTGCAAGAATCTAAACTGAAAAGGGAAGATTTTTGTTATTTCAATAAAATTAAATAAAACCCAACAACAACCCCTCAAGTTTTAAAGAAGGCCCATGCCCAGCAGTGGGACGTATATTCACTGATGATTGATTTGATTGTTAACTAAAGATAATTAAGATCCAATTCTTTTGCCGTGGGTACAACCCTAATGGATACTGAAACGCTACTTAATTTTAAGTCGATTTTAACCGACTAAAATAAGACCGGATTAGACGTTTAAGTTCACCTTAATTATTAAGTTGCGTTTCAGTATTCGGCCATAAGAGAGTCTTATCGGTCCCACAAACACTAAGATCCGAGAGAAATACCTGGCTGGTTGCAAAATCATTACTTCTACTTCTCTTCTTTTATCCTATCCAACTACGTCACAGAGCGTATCTTCATCAACCCATATACGCCCACTGCTGAGCACGGGTCTCCTCTACCATTGAGAGGGTTTAGGCCATAGTCCACCACGCTGGCCTAGTGCGGGTTGGCGGACTACACACCTAAGAAATTCCTAAGAACTTTTAGGTGTGCAGGTTTCATCACGATGTTTTCCTTCACCGTTAAAGCAAGTGATAATTCAATGTGAATACACACATAACTTCGAAAAGTCAGAGGTGTGTGCCTGGGGTTCGAACCCGCGACCGCCGAGATTCTCGACCGCGCGCCCATACCTCGAGGCCATCACTGCTTTACAGCGTATAATAACACAGATTCCATAGTCTAAATTTCTATAATTAGCATACTTCAGAACCAGCGTAGAAATACTTTTCACTATAATTGTTAATTTTCAATGCCTGTTTATGATAGACGTCTGTTCTTCAAGCACATTCTGCGAACCGTCTGAAACTAACCTCGATTCAAACTTGTAAACAATATTAATTACCAACAACAGTTGAGATCGGGAATAATTAGGTATAATCCTGAGGGACGCCTACATTCCTCGTCGTGATCGTGGCGTGTAACATAGGTCGTTGGCTTAGGGACTTGGAGTCCTCTTTCGCCTTTATACCGTATGTTATATGAGCCATTATTAACTTCCCAGTTTTGATTAATCTACGTCATAATGTGTTATCGTGGTGTAAGTTTTTCTTGGGAGAATTTTGTGAGGTTGCCTAGTAAGTGCCTTGTGTATTTACACAAAGCTTTCTTGATTTCATTATATAGTGAAATCGAATGATTACTGCTAAGCTGCTAGATTAAGAGAAAATAAGCAATTGTGATATGAATGTAATGCATAGAAAATCTTATTCATATCATACACTACGATTGCCCCGTCTTGACTTTACTAGACTTGCATAAGGCTGTACTCTTCGTGGTCGCAAACAGAAATTCAAGGTCTTTTGTAATTTGTAAAGTACAAAATTATGTTTGCAATAACATAAACACTAATTAGGCAGACAGTTATATCGTGTTTTTGTTGTTGGGCGTTAAAAACGACGTTTGTTGCCAATTCTTTAGGGCGCAGGTGTGCGTCGGCTCGGATTGTGAAATTTAATTAGCGAAAATTATTTCTGCTAACGAAGATTTTTCTAATTAGCCGTCGCGGGCGGCTGTGTCTGTCTGCTAGCCTGCTGGAGCCAGATAAAGGGTAGGCGGTAAAATCGCTAGTGTATGATAGTTACCTTTAGTTCGGTGTTTCAAAATGGAGGTCCAGATTTGTTTGTTACTCTCCTGCATCATTCCTTTTTTTATCTATTCAAATCATCCAAATCATCCTAACATAGATAATACGGAATATGCCTTGTTTTGGTATTTTATAAAAGGTACCATCTAGGATTTCCTGATTCACAGATACCATGGAGTCTGAACAATCGCCTGCCGTTAAATGGGACTAGAAAAATATTTTTACTTACTTTACATACGTGTGTGGTGGGGTTCATGATATTATTGTTACGATAACTATAATACTTTACTTTCTACCCAAGGCAATAATATTATGAACTTAATAAAACCTAAGTACTTCGGATATTTTGAGAAGATTTAGTGACATTAATACCCCAAAATAAGTATGTACTAACATATTAAAAGCACAAGGCGAACTCTTCACATTATATCTTTCAAAACATCATTAGCCCATCGATAACACTTAAATAAATCACACCAAACAACTTCGACATATATTTGCTCCAAAACTTTGTCCAAATGCTTGGTACCAATGTTGGTTCAACTCAATAAATATACATCAACTATTCAAACTGACCGATAAATGAAGCGATTGGTGTATTGGAGTGAAACTGGCTAAATGTGAAACTTTTGATGGTTTTCGTAATATCGGAATAATTGTGATACTCGACGGCAACTGAATGTTGTGAAGCGTATATTTCATTTGTGATAAAGTTGATAGCTCAAGTTTTAATAGTTTAACGAGTAATAGCCAGTATTTATTTGTTTGTTTATCGCATTTTCGTATCCATGTTTTCGATCTATGGTATTGGTGGATTTTTGATAACTTTTTGATGCAAAGTAGATTGAATGATATTTTTTGATAACTTGGTTTTTTGATTGGGAGTTTAAAGTTAACATTTGCAACCTCATTTCACCAATATTAGTGATGTATAGAAGTAGAATACAGGTATTTTTGTCAAGCCAGAATTCAAGTATGAAAGAAAACAAATCATACCTTTGAATTCAGTACGTTTATTCACAAGTGTATATTTCTAGTATAGCAATGTAAAAGTGAAAATTACTCCTGACAAAAAATCTTTAAAGTATACATAGATATCTATGGACATTTGACTGACTTGTGGTCTCGCGACTATCCCCACACAGTACGAGGCAAGTAGGTACTGCTATTGTTTTATCAGTAAAAAGTATATCAACAGGAAAAACAAATCCTGTCAATCTTTATACACAATACTAAAACATGGCCAAATAAGTGTTCCAAAAATAAACTTTACATAATCTAAACTTCTTCCCGTAAACAAGATCCCCATCAATATATACCGGGAAAAATGTAAAAACTTCATTCTTAATTATACAATAAAATACAGAGAAATCTACAACACAGAGGGGCGTTGTAACGGCAAACAGAAAGTTAGCGGTCGCGGTCTGCACTTTTTATCCCTGCTCTATTGAATATGAATGAGGACGGGAATCCTCCCCAAATGTATTGTTTTTATTGCAACGGACATACATTACGTTTATTTTGTGCCTTTTATATTGTTATCGTGTTTGCTCGCGAAGTTTTTGATGTTCTCAATTGAGTATTTTGAGAGCGCATGCCAAAGGCGCTGGATAGTAATTTTGTCCATGTTGAATATTTTTTTATGTATTACCATGGCAAAGAGTATTGCAGTATGGCCTGAATTGAACTCGGACTATGTTATTTTGTCGACTTTCAATTCTTCATCAACCCATATACGCCCACTGCTGAGCACGGGTCTCCTCTACCATTGAGAGGGTTTAGGCCATAGTCCACCACGCTGGCCTAGTGCGGGTTGGCGGACTACACACCTAAGAAATTCCTAAGAACTCTTAGGTGTGCAGGTTTCATCACGATGTTTTCCTTCACCGTTATAGCAAGTGATAATTCAATGTGAATACACACATAACTTCGAAAAGTCAGAGGTGTGTGCCTGAGGTTCGAACCCGCGACCGCCGATATTCTCGACCGTGCGCCCAAAGCTCGAGGCCTTTCAATAGAACTGGCATTATCGTCATCGTCATTATCATAATTATAATTAACCAATTGGTCCACTGCAAGGCGCGGGTCTCCTCTACAATTGAGAGTGTTAGTTTGTTACGCTAGTCTAGTGGGGGTTGACGGACTATACACGTAGGAAATTCCTAAGAACTTTTAGGTGTGCAGCTTTGATCCACCTAAAAGTTCTTCAATCTTTCTTAGGTGTTTAAATCTCCAACCAACACTAGGCCAGCGTAGCTCCCAGGGCAAATGCGTGGTGGCGGTGTCACTCGACATCGCCAACGCTTTTAATACATTGCCCTGGCCCTGTATAAATGAAGCTCTTCGGTACCACGTGGTGCCGCCTTATCTCCGGCGCCTGGTGCACTCATACCTTTCCAACAGGGACGTTGTGTATCCGGGCGCCGATGGGTGGCACCGTAGAGAAATGTTGTGCGGTGTCCCACAGGGGTCGGTCCTAGGACCCCTCCTGTGGAACATCGGGTACGACTGGGTTCTCCGTGGTGCCAATTTCCGGGGTGTCGGCGTAGTTTGTTACGCCGACGACACGCTGGTGACAGCATGTGCCGGGAAATTCCAGAGGCCGTCAACCTTGCCACGTTAGGCACTAGGCACGTGGTGAGAAGGATTCGGCGGCTTGGCCTCGTGGTGGCTCTTCAGAAGTCCGAGGCTATTTGCTTCCACGGGCCACGAAAGAAGCCACCTGCAGGGGCCAGTCTGACGGTGGAGGGCGTGGAAATCCCCATCGGCTCCATGATGAAATATCTTGGTGTCGTACTAAACAGCCGGTGGAATTTCTGCGCCCATTTTGGAAGACTAAAGTCGAAATTGATTAGGGCAGCAGGTGCCTTGTCTACCCTGCTGCCTAATCTCGAAGGTCCCGGCGTCCCTTGCCGAAGATTGTTCGCGGGAGTTGTGCGATCAATGGCCCTGTACGGTTGCCCCGTTTGGGCCGAGTCCCTGAGCAAACGCTGCGTGACCCTTCTGCGGCAACCGCAGCGGGTAGTTGCGCAGCGCATGATCAGGGGCTATCGCACAATTTCCCATGAGGCGGCCTGCGTATTGGCCGGTTGCCTTCCCTGGGATCTTGACGCCAGGGCTCTCTCCTCAGTTTACCACTGGCGAGAGGAAGCGTCTCGACGAGGGGAACGACCGGCCCCAAGAGAGCTAGAGGCCAAAAGGGCCTCCTTCCAAACGGCCGCCGTGGAGGAGTAGCGTTCCAGGCTGGTCAGTCCGAGTGCTGGGGTATGGACCGTAGCGGCAGTGTGCCCTGTCCTCAACCAATGGTTGGACAGGCGCCACGGCGTGATGACATACCGCCTGTCACAGGTTCTGTCAGGACATGGTTGTTTTGGTTGGTTCCTGTGGCGGGTGGCCAAAAGAGAAGAGTCCGCCGTGTGTCACCACTGTGACAACTGTCCGGAGGACACAGCCCAGCACACTCTATCGGATTGTTCAGCCTGGGACGAGGAGCGAAGCGCACTCCGTGCAGCCGTCGGAGCGGACCTCTCGCTCTCGGCCGTGATTTCCTCCATGGTTGAGAGTCAGAGGTCATGGCAGGCGATGCTCTCCTTTTGTGAGACTGTAATGTCTCAAAAGGAGAGCGCGGGGCGGGTTCGTGAGCAGAACGATCCTGCCCGCCGTCGCCAGCAAAGAAGGAGACGCCGGGTGACCGAGTTCGGCTGATCTGGCGCCCCCGCCCTGTGGATTGGGGGTGTAAGAATTCCGCCACGGTATCCCCTACCTGTCGTAAGAGGCGACTAACAGGGGTACTGGGGTAGCAGGGCGTACTGCGGGGGCGGTACCCTATGATAGCAACCCCGAGATTGGTGGCAGAGGACGTGACCTCTTAACTGTCGCGGACGTTCAAAATGAACGTCCAAATAGATTAATTGGAGGGCACACTATGCCCTCCCAATTTGGAGGGGTCCATAATCGGACGATGCGCTGGGCGGCAGCGGACCATTTAGGACACTTCTGGCCCTGAGATGCCGCAAAACCGCCCTAAATGCGCGTGATGGTCACCGAGAGGTTTTAGTCGGTATGCTGGCGTAGCCAGTGACCCCGACATACCCCTTACGGCCTCCCCCGAGGTACTGAACAGGGGAGCTTAAGGCGCTTTCCTCTCGTGATAAAAAAAAAAAAGGCCAGCGTAGCTTAAACCTTCACCGGTATACGAATATTATGTAGTTGAATGAAAGGGACTAGCAATCGAAACATCGCACCACATACAGCCAGTACTTATTTTCAAAAGTATTGCGGTGCATTTTGTACAGTGTAGCCATTGTGAGTGCATTCTTCGGTATCCAATTAAAATGGGAGTTATCGAGTTGCCGGAGCGAGTCAATACGAATCCTTTAGAGGAGATTCAAAAATCCTCGGTGCATTTTATCCCGTTGTGCATAAAGGCAGAGCTGCTAAGTGTGTGAGCCGGAGAATTTTCCACGGAAGCGGGCGATTTGAAAGAAAAATGCTTGTTGCATTCTAACGCAGCTTCTACCTGCTAGTGACGGGGGTTTGTCGATGGAGTAGGACGTTTAGGAAATAAGGGTGATTTATTTGATGAGCTTATTGGCTAGACACCAGCTAAATAAAACGTTTGTGTGATCGACAAATATTTATTTTGGGCTGGGTATTTGTGAGACCGAAAAGTCTCTCGTAGTGTCTAATACCCACGACACAAGATTTATATTTTATTTTAGTATGGGGTCAAAATTATATATATATGACTTTTGAGTCTATTAATTAGGTAATTAACTACAGGTGTAGTTTCCACTTTAATTCATATTTTCAGTAGTAGCATGGTGTCTATTAAGTAGGACTGATATTTACTTAGCGTAATATGTATGCAAAAACAGAGCTCTGTCTTTCCCTGCAGGAGATACAGTCGTGAGGTTATGTACCTACGTATGTTTTAAAATTTATTGTGACTTCCTTTCTACCCTCCTTTGAATTTACATGTACTACTCAGCAAGACTATCATTAAATTTTTGCAGTAAATATTCTAAGAAATATCGAAACGACTTCAAGTGTGCACTTCCCTACAGTGTAAGTAGGTAAGCCTCAAATGACTGCGCCGAGTTGAACCTTTGTACTATATAACCGTTGTTTATACCGTATTTAGTGCTCACAATGAAATTTGCGTTTTCTTAATTAAATTCCATTTGCGTATACGTTTCGCTATTTTAATTTAAGCGAGGAATCGACTGAAATGCTAAAAATATGATTAAGATATTTTTTAAATATTGTATGGAGGTACTGTTTATTCGTAATAGTATACATTTTTTAACCGACATTGACAGCCCGTGGTGTAGTTGGTTAGGTGTTAGCTTGCGAAACGGGAAGCTGTGGGTTTGTTCCAAGCTTCAAGACAAATTTTCGTGGGATCCACAAATATTTATTTCGGGGTCTGGGTGTTTGAGAAACCGAAAAGTCTCTCGTAAAATCTTGATACCCATGATACAGGACTTGCGCCTAATATGGAGGTCACCACTATGATAGGTGTTTTAATTTATTTATTCACGTATTTCGCCACGATGGTTTTCACCGGTAATTAGGAAATTGTGGAGCATGTGAAGACCATAACAGAAACTAGACGGCTAGCTTAACGGCTAATCTCTCGTAAAAAGGCTTGTGGCCACATACAAGGCTTAGCTGGGTTAACTTTAGTTCATTTTTACACCTCTAACATTGCTATAAATGTAGGAAACCCAAGATTATTTTGGGTTAGAATTGTTATGACATTTTTGCTTAAATTGTACATACTTATGTAAAATGGTGCAAGTGCGTCCATTACAAATCATTTTCTAGTTTGTGAAAAAAGTCTCGTATATAGCATATTTTTGTCTTTGTATTTATTTACACTTATTATATGTATCATGATTTATGTATATGGTACAGTTAAAAATAGGAATTCAATATGGACATAAAAGCCAAAGGGGTTTTCTACCAGTCAAACCTAAGTAATACAGAGATGATACACAGCAGGTGTGCAAATAAAATCACTCAGAAACATAACTTATAAATATATGACTACTATATAATACATAAAAATAAAATATTACTTTAGGGGTCGATATGAAGTATTGTATAAAGTAAGTAAGATATACAGCTTGAGAACTAACGCAGGTAACAGTTACAGAGTTTATGCGTGTTTGTAAGTCAACATAGGTGATAGTTTCACCTCTTCTGCTACTGCTTGGCCGTTCCATCTCTATATTTCTGCGTTCCCAACCGTGCTGAAAGTAGTAGTAAGCCGTACTACACCAGTTATTACTGTAATTAACCTCACTGATCCGGGATAAGCTGGCGTTAACAGCTTCGATGCCACCGCACAGGCTTACTACGGCAATTAGTGGGGGACAAACGTGTGAAATAATTAAAATTTTATGACGACAATTACAGACCACCGGAGTGGCTGCATTGTTAATGTGGGCTTGTTATGCACTCCTGCTGCCCTGGTAAGTGCAGAGAGCAAATAAGGTTGAATATATTTTTATTGTTTTGTTTTTTTTTGCGTTCAAACCCCGACGTAAAAGTGGGGTGGTGGTTTGATATTAAGAGCCTTATGTATGTTGTTTTTTTATAAAGTATGTCGTTGGGTACCCTATTTTTAATTTTATAATAAATTATCTATAAAGAACACATTAAGTATGCTATTAATCAGAGGGGAATTAGATAACATCTGAAAATATTATATATACCTTCAAATCGTGCCTTTTTTCTTCAGGATTTTGTCTATACCTCATTCACGATAAGTTGATTCTTTTGGCAGATGTCAATTTTTCTGAGACATGACTTTGAAATAAAAAACGTATTATTTTATTATTTTAATGATTTGATAAATATAACAAAATACATACAACACAAAAGTCCCTAAAGATATAAGCGTTATCCGAAAATTTTGAGACTTTAATGCTTCAAAGAAAAATTAAAATAGGAATACTGAAACTAATTGACGTTTGTATAATGTTACATTGGTCGGACGGAAAGGAACGTAACATCGTACATATCGATATCCACGTCGATAATTTTACTGAACACTATGATGATCATGGCTGTGCTCCAGTTTCTTAATAAAAACTTCTTTAAAGATAAAACTATTTAATTTTTCAACCTTAATTTTTACATAATGCGTTATTTTTGGACCTCCTGTCAACTTAAAATAGGTTGTTTAGACCATGAAACTAAACAACTTTTCCAAAGAAACATGGGTCGAAATGTGATAAATAATTCGACCCTCCCATAGAAAACTGCTTACGTGGTCGATTTCATGTAGAAGGTCTGATTTTTTTTTCACTTTTCGACCCGTGTTTCTTTGGGGAAGTTGTTTACTTTCGTGGTCTAAAACACCTATTTAAATTTTGCGGGAGGTCTAAAAATAATCCTGTTATATTAAATAGACCACTTATTATGACCCACCATCGCTTATCTAAATAATGTTTTACATGTCGAAAGTAATAAAGAATTTCACACATAATGCAGTATTTTAAAACGCAATATTTTTGAACTACTAGATATTTTCTGTTTCCCATCATTAGTCGATATGCCAAAAGAATCAACTTATCGTGAATGAGGTATAAATAAATAAAAAGCCTTTTATTCCATGCAACATTTTACAAATACAATTTTACAAAAATAATTATGTTTATTCTATTATATAAATAATTAAAAACAAATTGAATTAAATAATCTAATTTTTTATAAATATTAGTTATAGTTATTGATAAATGATTACTATTATTATGATATATTATTATTATTTTTGATGTAATTATTGTTATATTATTGTATACATGGACCCCTCTCAGGTGAAGGCCTCCTCCAAACATTTCCATTTATCCCTGTCTCTAGCGACATGTATCCACTGTGGTCCTGCAACTTTTCTAATGTCGTCCTCCCAGCGAGTCTGAGGTCTACCGGCGCGCCGCTTGCCTTGTGGACCTTCCCATGTAGTTACTTTTGACGTCCATCTCCCATCTCTAAGTCGCGCTACGTGGCCCGCCCACTTAAATTTCATTCTTTGAGAATATTTGAGCGCATCTACTGCTTTGGTTATACTTCTTATTTTTGTGTGACGGATTTTGTGTATTTTTCTTATATTAAGAATGCTACGTTCCATTCCCCTTTGACACGTTAATATTTTGTTTTTGATGTTATTCGTAAATTTCCACGTCTGACAGGCATATGTAAGACATGGTAAAATACAAGTGTCCATCAATTTTTTCTTCATTTCCGTTGGCATGTTACTCTTCATTACTTCTCTGTAACTCCAGAATTTATTCCATGCAATTCTTGTTCTGCGCTCCACTTCTAGTTCATTGCTATTGCTGTCCAAAGATATCTGCTTTCCTAAATAGATATATTGTTGCACGTATTGTAATGGTTTATGTTCCAGTGAGATGGTTTTTTTGTAACTGTTTGTCATGATGTTTGTTTTTGCCAAGTTTATTTCCAACCCTACTTGTCTGCTAGCGTCATGTAATGACTGTATCATGCGCTCTAACTTTCCACCGGTTTCTGATAGCAGCACCAAGTCATCAGCGAACCTTAAATGGCTCAGGTACTCCCCTTTTACATACAAGCCACATTTGTTCCAGTCTAATTTATTTATAATGGATTCCAATACTGCAATAAATAGTTTAGGGGACAGTGGGTCCCCTTGTCTTACACCTCTATTGACGTCGAAAACAGGGCCAGTTGATTCCAGCTTGACTTTGCTGACGCTGTTGTTGTATATATTTTTTATTACTTGTATGTACTCGTTTTCTACTCCTTGTCTACGTAATGCTTTCCATATACTTGTGTGTGAGATTGTGTCAAACGCCTTCTGGTAGTCAATGAAGGCTATGTATAGCGGCCTACGGTTTTCTTGGTATTTTTCAATAATCAGTTCCAGGGTGTATATATGGTCTATAGTTGAAAAACCTTTACGAAAGCCAGCTTGCTCTATGGGTTGACTTTTTTCTAGAGTTTCAGATATTCTTTGATTAATGATGGAAGAGAATAGTTTGTAAACAGTTGGTAGAAGGCTAATTGGTCTGTAGTTGCCGATGTCATTCGGGTTTCCTTTTTTATAAAGTAGGATTATAATGGATTCTGACCATTGTGTGGGTGTGTTTGCAGA
Organism: Cephonodes hylas; assembly: GCA_030295005.1. NCBI lineage: Eukaryota > Metazoa > Arthropoda > Insecta > Lepidoptera > Sphingidae > Cephonodes > Cephonodes hylas. The sequence goes on along the minus strand of AP025372.1, from coordinate 12,306,889 downwards.
TGTGAGTATTAGATTAAATAATGACGCTAGTAGTGGTGCTAGTATTTCGCATCCATGTTTAATTGCTTCATTTGTAATAAAGTCTGGGCCTGGGCTCTTCTCCAATTTTAATTTGTTCGCTGCATGTAAAATTTCCATTTCGTCTATACACTTTATATTGTTTTTTTTATTGCCGTGAGTATTGTATTCTTCTTTTTCGTTATCATTTGTCTGTTGTGGGTTAGCAGTGTACAGGTTTTTATAGAAATCCGTAGCAATGTTTATTATTTCTCTACGGTTGTGCGTTATTTGTCCTGATTGGTTTAGTCCCTCAATCCAAGTCTTATGTGTTCGTAGTTCCTTTATTGCTTTCTTGAAGCTTTTTCCTTGTGCAAGGTATGTTTGAATTTTAAAATTCCTATAGTTTTTATAGTCGTTTTTTATGTATTTACTCGTTAATTTATAAAGTGCACTCAGTTCGTTTTTTTCTGATCGGGACTTGTCTTGTGATTTTTGTAATATTCGCCTCCTATTTAGTAATGTTAATGTTTTCTCTGAGAGGACTTTGTGACCAATGCAGGTGTTCTTAACTTGTCGTGCTTGTTGTAGACTGACGTTAATAATGTCCAGTAATTTGGTGTAAATATCCTGTACTGTCTTCTTTTGATAGTTAACAAAATTTGATATGTGGTGCATCAGACTTTGCTTGTATGCTTCAATTTCTTCTTTCGTTTTTAAAGTACTATTTTGATTGTTGGTGAATTTTATGCGGCTCTTCTTTGCTACTTTTAGAATTATTGTACCTCTGAGCATTCTGTGGTCTGTAGAGAAGTTGAGATTCAGTGTTTCTATATTTTGAAATATCTTTGGTTGGTTGGTCAGTATGTAATCGATTTCATTTTTGTATATTCCACTGGGTGAACGCCAAGTCCATCTGCGATTTGGTTTTTTTTTGAAGTATGTATTGATCACTGAAAGTCTATTTTCAAAAGCATAATTTATTAATCTTTGACCCCTGTCATTTCGGTCTCCATATCCATGTATTCCTGTAATGATGTGTTCATCTTTTAGTGGTTGACCTATTTCTGCATTAATGAGGTATAATAAAGAAATAAATAGCCAACACGACACTCCGTCAAAATTCAAATTATTTTGAAGATTAAAACTTATTATCAAAATGTCAAGTGTCATTTCATCAAAATTCATTAATTTAGTTTTTGAGTTATTAGGTAACAAACATACTTTAATAATAAATAAATTTTACAATATTATTCTGAATAAAACGTAGAGATATTACATTAAATTTACATACCAACCGTTTCCCGGCTACATTGCATATTAATAGAGCACATTTTACCGATTACACCAGTATTGCCAGCCGTATTTGTGTAATTATTACAATTGGCAACATTTAATTAGATTTTACGGTAGTTAAATTCATCTGGTATCATTTTAATAGAGTTTTCGCGTGCTCATTGGCAATCGGTCGCTCCCAATTTTAAAGTTATGAAGTTTATTAATTTATTATCTCTACTGAATAAGGGCTCTTGTTGTTGTTGTTAATTTTTATTTCTCAAATTTCGCATATTATGTTTTTTATTTATATTTTAAACATCAGTGATACTTGTGTGTCAAATTGATCAGATACATTTGTGTTTGCGGGCACTTTTTATATCATACACACATGTGTTGTGTGGTAAAGATATCCTATGGAATTATATAAAAATTATATAAAAATATAATTCCATAGGATATAAAAAAAATTTACACAGCACATTTCAATACTCAGTTGTGCTGAAATTAAAATATATAGCAAATACCTATTCAAAAACAGATTTTAGACTTCAGGATCGTACGCGCTAATTCTGACACTAATTCTAAAACTGACCTTCACTCTTAAACTGTCAACTATATTTTTTATTTTCATATACCTATCATCAGTTTTCATCTAGCATCCAACGAGGCTATTACTCCGAAGCCTTTTCAACAAACCCATTTAAAAGTCCCGTTTTCTATACGCCTCATATGAATGGTGGGTTTCGTTCAGTTCAGAGTATGTGGATTGAACGCGATTGTTTATTCGAATATCCGATTCGAATGACAAAATCCGTCCGACAGGGACCAGCGCGGCCCACGGTCAATTTAGGATCCAATTACGGCCAGCTTAGTAGGAAAAAATCCGCAGTAATCCAGCTCTTTGCTTGTGGTACAACTCTTCGAATATGAGAGGGATATGGGCAGTTTTAAGTGGTTCTATGAGGCTATATATGTATGTAAGTCTAGTTGCTGGGCTACGGTCTCTTCTATAGACGAATGAGTAAAGGACTTAGTAAACTACGCTAGTCGCGAAATATATTTACGAGAGAAAAATGAGCAATTTGAGATTACCAAATTTTTAATAGAGAGTAGCTAATTTAAGATGTTTTCTGTGCATCTTTTAAGTATGGAAAACAATTATATATAACAGGAAACGTAATTTGTGTGTTTCTTGGATTTAACCCATGATAGCCAAGATTTAATCTCTACGACATGCCTAATCTTCTTGGCTAAATTAACATTAGTATTCTAGTTAAATCCAACAAAAGGATGGTAACACCATGTCTTATACCACATTCTGATATACAGCGATGCTCCATTACTTTTTTATTAGTTTTAATGTTGAAAAGAAAATCAAAACCTTCAAAAAATTTAACTTCATAATTCCTGTATTCTCCTCTAGTATTTAATCCCTTTCGCCTATGTCTTGTGCCCCGTTTCTGCCTATGGGATGGGACCACAGATTCGGCCGCTGAGTCCCGCATCAAAACACAATCGCCTCGTCCGCTCAAGGATTAAGGCCGTCGTCCCCATCGCATACATCGATTGTTTTGCTCCAATTGAATTACTTAGCGTTTATTAACTTCGTATTGTATTGATTTAATTTCTCCATAGGGCTTTAGGTCACTTTTTAAGATTTCGTTTGCGTTAAAATTTGCTTCTTGGATGTCGAGTATGTTTGATCACATAAAGATACTTACTAAAATTTCTTCATGAGATTCCTTCTGGGAGTGTAACATATTAGTCAGTAAGTCCTTTATGGAGTTAAGTGATCCTGTTTTTTTTAAGCGTAGTTTGTGCTAGTTAATATAAATTAATTCTCGTGAGACGAGTGTATCAAAAATTTATGCTATTTTTGGCATTTCACTTACCATCTGACATATCTCCAACTCATCAACGTATCTAACATTATCGCTATAGCAGGCCAATACCAAAAATCTCATAAAACTCTCGAAAATCCTTCCATCAGGCTCCATAACGTTTGGAATCGACTCAGTGGCAATCTAAAAAGTGTATATCAATGTGCAATGGTTCTTCACAGCGCAATATCGACATGGCGGGCGGCGCATCCGTCAGCTCGGCCGATGGCTTAATTGCTTGGAGTTGAGCCAGATGGACTATTTGTCTACTCCACGGGGCGCCTGATTGTGCGCAGTTTTTATAACGCTGGTAATTTTTTATACGGACATTTTTATATTTAGTATTTTGGCGGCACTAGGCCAGCGTGGTGGACTGCCGCCCTGTGGATTGGGGGTGTAAGAATTCCGCCACGGTATCCCCTACCTGTCGTAAGAGGCGACTAACAGGGGTACTGGGGTAGCAGGGCGTACTGCGGGGGCGGTACCCTATGATAGCAACCCCGAGATTGGCGGCAGAGGATGTGACCTCTTAAATGTCGCTGACGTTCAAAATGAACGTCCAAATAGATTAAGTGGAAGGCATACCAAGCCCTCTCAATTTGGAGGGGTCCATAATTGGACGATGCGCTGGGCGGCAGCGGACCATTTAGGGCACTTCTGGCCCTGAGATGCCGCAAAACCGCCCTGAATGCGCGTGATGGTCACCGAGAGGTTTTAGTCGGTATGCTGGCGTAGCCAGTGACCCCGACATACCCCTTGCGGCCTCCCCCGAGGTACCGAACAGGGGAGCTTAAGGCGCTTTCCTCTCGTGATAAAAACAAAAAAAGCGTGGTGGACTAAGGCCTACACCCGCTCAAAAGTAGAGGTGGTGCGCAGCAATGGGACGTATACGGACTAATGGTGATGATGATTTACGCTACTGAAACTCCTGTGCTCCAGGATCAAAAGCGGCACGCTTAGTTTTGATGCTGGAGCTCAGCGAATCTAAGGAAACTTAATTTGTAATGATCCCGCTATTAAGTTAATAAGAAAAAAGATATATAGAGGGAATCGGAAACACAGAATCGGCAACTATAATGATGATAACATTACATATGCTACACACTAAATGAGTTAAAAATTAAAAACGAAACAAACAAAGGAGTTTTAATTCATGGAATACCTTGGAAGGCAATTCATCTTCCTCGGAGTATGACGTGGCAGGTTTCACAATGCTCTGCCCGGCGACAGTTTAAATTGGTTTCGCTAAGTTCACGACAAGACACCTCGGTACCGGATCGGGAGACGTCGAGTTACATCCATTGAAATTACACTGGAGTTAAAAGGACTTTGGTTTGCAATTAAAAATATTCGAGGTTTGTATTTTTCGGTTATGCCATATTGGTGTTAATAGGCTATCGTAAATTAAGACACGTAATACTTTTAAAGCAGTTAAAATCACATTGTGTTAAATGCGAAAAACATTAAAATTATATTGTCCACCTTAGTTTTGGATCACGGTCTGTTTAATCCTATATAATAATTACATGCTATATATTTTCCTTATATAAGGAATAAACAGAAAGTGTTCGAAGACATATAAATCATGCCTTTATAAAATTAAAAATCCCCGTATGATGGAATGTGGCCCAACACCTATCAACAACATTATACTCCAAGCGGAACATAGCTCTATAAGCCTATAGCAAGCAGGAGGCTATCACTACAAGGGAGAAACGTTGCAACGTTCACAAATTTAACACATAAACTTGGAATAATTTAGAAATTCAATTTAGCGCCATCTGTTGTAGGGGGCAATAAACTGAATAATAACGACAATAGTGTAATGCGCGTATGGTTATGCATTATTTAATTTGTCTGCACGCCGGTCCCAAATTATAAGCCCGTACAAAATTCGCTCTCAAAGTACCCTTTACGGCGAGATAATGAATATTTGATACAATGCCCCTATCGGGCTTTTGCTCGCTATGTTCAACTAAGAATCAACTCGTTACTTTGGATATGGCAAGTTAAGACGTTTGTAAGCAACTTGGCAGCAAGTAAAACAATATTATACGCAAATTTGCTGACGTTGTTGAACAGAATTATTTCAGATGTGGATATTTTGCGAGTATTTAAAATTAATAATAAAAAATGCATGGAAAATATGAAATATTCTGCGTAATAGATGAATAAGGTTTGTTTTACAACCAGGTCTAAATCGAAAGAGGGTAGTCCACAATTTCTTTGATGAAGCGAATAATTGATTTAGTGATAAATAAGTTAAAAGAAACCGTTTGCCGTGTTATAAGCATGTAAGAAAAGATGAAGCATGTATAGGTAAAAAAGTAATTAAAATTGAATTGAAGAATGGACAAGCAGAGAAAAGCCAAGAAAGAGACAGATGGAGTGCGTGACAGAGGAAATAAAATAGAAAGGTGTGAATGCAGACATAGCGACTGATAAGGATGTCTGGAAGGATAAAAAATACCTCAAATAGAATTGAGAACAGGGCATAAGGATGATAATGATGGTTCAAAACTATCTTACACAACTGTTACTTCTAGAAACTTATAAAGAATATTTTCAAACCCGTTCAACATCACATACCACCTCCAGCAGAATTGAATACAAACATGAAGGCCGACGGAACCGATTGGCCGACTGGTTTGCGTAAGTAATTATTTTGGACAAGTGCCAAATAATACCGGAAGCTACGGGCGCCCACCGAGGTGTGGATTTGGCACCGTCCGGCGTCATCCGCCCGAGCCATTTGCATTGAAAATATTAATTTATTTTAATACATTCCACACTATTAACGAACATCATCGGGTTATTAATTGTCGGCGTTGTTCGGAATATATTCTGTGAAGATGGTGATGTATGGGTTTGAACTGCGCTTATAAAGTCTTACACGTACATAGTCGAAGTTTATACAGAGTGTATTCAGACCGTGATCGGTAACTGAGGGAGGTAATAGCTACGGTGACTACGAACCCATTGGCGTGAAAAAAAATCCGAGAAAAATAAATACGTTTTCCTTCCCTAGCTTTCGATCACGATCATCATCGAGTGAGTGATGTCTTAAACCACCAAATTGGCGTAGTTGGGGTAGGCGTAGATAGATAGATAGATAGATAACGCTTTATTGATACCCACTTAAAAATTATGTTACAATAAAAGACGTAGAATTAAAGACAGAGTGGAGCAAAAGGCGGCCTTATCGCTGAAAGCGATTTCTACCAGGCAACCTTTGGATGGAGTAAAAGGAATGAAGTAAGTACATAGGGGTAAACATAAGAATACAAAAGAAAATAATATACAGGCGTACTACAGCCACACCTAATAATTCCTAAGAACGTTTAGGTGTATAGGTTTCCTCTACTGTTTAAGTACGTGATAATTTGTTGAGAATACATACATACCTTCTAAGAGCCAGAGGTGTGTGCCTGTGATTTCAATCCGACACGCCGAGATTCGACCGCGCGCGTAAACCTTAAGACCATCACTACTAACTAGCCTTATTCTAAACAAAAAAAAACACTTTGTCTAAAGCCTTACCCTAATCACAAATAGTGTGTGTTAAATTAGAGCCACTATACCCATTGTAATTTATCCAAATTCCTTCTTAATTTCAGCTTCACATCATTAAGCAAACTTTATATCCCCGACTGTCCAACCAAGCTGTTTAGGATCAACAAAAATCCACGGCCAATTACGTCGCCCATTTTCCTCGAATACCTCATAATCCCTCGGACACGGCTTAATATAATCAATTAAGATATTAATTTATCTCCCTTATTTACTAGACGGGTGAAACAATGTAAATAATAAGTATTTTGGGCATTTATTTATGGGTAAGCTAGCTTTTGGAAAGATTTTAGAGTTCTTTTCTTCTTCTTCATCAACCCATATACGCCTACTACTGAGCACGGGTCTCCTCTACCATTGAGAGGGTTTAGGCCATAGTCCACCTCGCTGGCCTAGTGCGGGTTGGCGGACTACACACCTAAGAAATTCCTAAGAACTCTTAGGTGTGCAGGTTTCATCACGATGTTTTCCTTCACCGTTAAATTCAATGTGACTACACACATAACTTCGAAAAGTCAGAGGTGTGTGCCTGGGATTCGAACCCGCGACCGCCGAGATTCTCGACCGCGCGCCCAAACATCGAGGCCATCACTGCTCATTTTAGAGTTATTAAAACAATATCAAAAAACATATATTTTATGTCTGTATTCTTTCTTTCTGTGCGTTCTCAAAGAAGAAGAACGGCGTATGTGATTTAGCTTGGTTAAAAGTGAGTAAAAATGGATAGTCTTTAGGAATTTCTTAGGTGTGTCGTCCGTTAATCCGCCTTAGGCCAAAGGGTAGGAATAAGGCTTAACCCCTCTCATTAGCAGAAGAGGCCCCGTGCCTTACAGTGACATAGCCCACAAAGGGCTGATGATAGTAATACCTCAATCAGTATCAAACCTGTAACCTCTCGTTTATAACCTTACTTAAGCAGCCGTACCCAAAGGGTCTATAAGTTGTAAATATTTTATTAATAGGAGCATTGAACATCCTACATCGGAAGCAAATGGAGGTAGATTAATTATTTTCTATTATATCATAATAAAAATACGATTTAAAAGAACTCCCGCGAGGATCGAGTAGCCAATTAGAGAAATAAATGAGGCTTTTCAATGAAAACTCACTAATCAGAACTTATTCGAATTCCAATGTGGAGATTAATTATTTATTACAGTTCTGCGGTAATATAATTAATGAAGGTTTCATTTGTTAAATCAATATATTTTTTTAATTTCGTTAAATGACTACTTGAGAGCTTAGTATTAATTTGCGTACGTGGACTTGTATAACAATGCCTTTGCCTACCTTAAATGATTAACAAGTTGGTATAACATGCAAGACCATTGTGTTCTTAAAATGTAAACATATAAATGAAATGTAGCACACAACTTCACCTTCATCAACCCATATACGCCCACTGCTGAGCAAGGGGCCTCTTCTACCATTGAGAGGGTTTAGGCCATAGTCCACCACGCTGACCTAGTGCGGGTTGGCGGACTACACACCTAAGAAATTCCTAAGAACTCTTTAGGTGTGCAGGTTTCATCACGATGTTTTCCTTCACCGTTAAAGCAAGTGATAATTCAATGTGAATACACACATAACTTCGAAAAGTCAGAGGTGTGTGCCTGGGGTTCGAACCCGCGACCGCAGATTCTCGACCGCGCGCCCAAACCTCGAGGCCATCACTGCTTTTTTTGCACACAACTACATACCAAAAATAATTCGCAACTAATATAACCGAATATACCAAACAAAAGTCCCAAGTTTCGCAAGTTCCTTTGCTTTCTATAACCTAAGCCGTAACTTATTCTTGCTGGCTCATAAAGCCCACCTACCATAAAACGTGAGGGCCTAACTTAGTAAGCAACAGTAAGAAGGCCCACTCGCCAATGACGACACAAATCCTCGGACCCGCACGCATAACCGTAAAACGCAGCTCTGTATGAATTGTTTCGAAGGATATTTAGTTGGTGGTCCGAGAATTTTTTTTATTGGCTGCTGAGTTCGAGTGGTGAAGTGATAGTGATTTTATTGCTGAATTGGTCTATTCCTAGATGATTGAAACAAATAAATGTACCCAAAAAACATACATAGTTTTGATATATAATATATAAATAATATATCAATCACACTGATATACAGGATGTATTTAGACCGTGATCGAAAACTGAGGCAGGTAATAGCGACAGTGATTAAAAACCCCCTGGCATTAAAGAAAATCCCGACAAACAATAAAATTTTTGGGGTATTCCATACAAACCACATACTTTTAACACCAAAGGTTGTATGGAAAACGTCAAAATTTTTATTCTTTGTCGCCGTTTTTAATATCGCCACTGGGTTTGTGATCACCCTCGCTATTACCTGCCTCAGTTTTCGATCACGGTCTAAATACATCCTTTATAAATCTTGTGTCGCACGCAGCAGTTTTTGATCCCACGAACACCCAGACTCAAGAAAACAACCAGTTTAATTAAGTGATTTTGAATAAGAAAATCGTAATAAATGCATAAGAGAGAGTTTCTCGTCAGTAAGCGTTGTATTAGCCTTAAATTACTACGAAAAATAAAACAGTAATAGATGAGAACGCCAATTATTATTATTAGTGCAAGTCAGGAAGACATAAAAACTACAAAATATATTATTCGCATATAAACACAGATAAAAGATCTTAATTAAAACCTCACTTCAGTAGATTCAACACAAGATACTGATGAAATGATTGCGTAAGTCGCTATAAATCTGTGAGACATAAAACGGAACGGCTCTGTAATTACGCATTAACACGGGAACCACTACATTAATTTTTTCCACTAATCACGATAATTCAGCAACGTCGGCTCTCCCCACGCTTTCCCCTTTTCACCATTTTTCCCTTATAAAAATGTGTAAGGGCGTAATTATGATTTCACGCCTCATAGAAGGGGACTTGTGGGGTATTAAAAATGGTTTGTGAGATAGCTGCGCACGTTTAACGCCCGCCTGATGGGGTCTCAATAAAGACATTCCTATTATTATCTTTGATGACTTAGAGATTCATAAAAGACTTTTATGGACGGGCAAGGACTGGTGCGGCAAAGGTTTTGCATGACAAATAAATGGTGAAATTATTATGAGCCATCGGTTCGATTCCCGGGTCAAGCAATGTTTTATCGCGTTTTTGTATAAATAAATTTTCAGTAACAGCATGCAGCATGGAAACGTGCTCAAAATTCGGAAACGTTTTAGAAAAAAAACTAACTGCAGGCCCCGATATTGCCAAGGCGATATTTGAAATTGCGAGCATATTACACGTGAACGCTTTATATAAAAATACAATTAATCTCCTTCATCTCTTTTGAATTTCAGTATAAAGCCTGTCATAACTTTCTGAGCAATATGTTTTGTGAGTGTGTTTAATTTTTTTAACAAAAGTACATTACGTCTTTTGTCTATGTCCAATCTATCTCCGTTCCAAAAGTCTTTAAAATCGGTTTTGGTGTGAAAACGTAACAGACAGACAAACACTACAAAATTTTTGCTATTCATATAGATTGATATAAAGTAATTCGATTAAAGTATAGAGAAAATTAAGTATTATCAACGTTAATACTGCTTACTAATATGAAACCAATAATGGTTAGAACTGCCTGCGGCTACTATTATTTGAACTCTACTACTTTATCCAGTACTTATGTATTAAGGGGCAGACTTACAATAATTGTGCAGCTATGTTGAGCAATTATTCTATCGTATACCTTCTCCTGTTACTTATCATCAAATACCCTATATACGTCCCACTGCTGGCCACGGGTCTCCTCTACAATTAAGAGGGTTTAGGCCTCCGTCTACCAAACTGGCCTAATTCGAGTTAACGAACTACATACTTGAGAAATTCTCAAGAACTTTTAGGTGTGGAGGTTTTCTCATGATGTTTTCTATCACCTTTAATGTCCATTCCATGATGATTCATTGTAAATACATAACTTCTAAAAGACAGACTGACCCTGGGTTTCAACTCGCAACCACCGATATTCCCAACCGCGTGTCTAACCCTCGCCATCACGACTTTAAATTCATAATAACAAAATAAACTGTAAACTATAAGCAACAATCTAAAGCCTAAGTTGAATCGAGCCTGATTCATGTCAAGAGTTGGAAATACCTTGAGTCTCGGAACATTCCCTATATACAATTAAGGCGTGGGATCGGGCTGGGAGAGCCGACGCTAATAACGTGCTCACGTTGGCAATACCGTTAATTTATATCAACCCGATAACTGTTATAACTGCTTACGTCTACCGTTATAACTTGAGCCCGGCCGATACTGCGCTGTGTTGTAAATTGTTAAGGACAAGACAGAGACTTTGTTACTTATTTTTTTATTGTAGTTGTAATAACGGTTATGTTGGGTGCTTAGTTGGTTTGGTGGGGAAAGTAAAGCGTGGGGTATAAATAACAGTTCGATTCTGTGGTAGGACTTCCTATATAAAATTGACCATGGAGTTTGGGAACGGCAAAATGCTCATCTTTTATTTAATGAAACTTAAAACATGAAGGAGCATGACCCGACACATCCAATTCTTTGGCGTATATTGGAGATAATGTAGGTATGTGTGTATTGTAATGAGCTTTTCTTAAATTTCAGCTGCAAGCCTACCGTACTCGCTTTTTACTTTAGCGTCGATGAACTTTAACTCCAACCTAAGTAAAACCTAAAAAAGTAAACTAAATGTACCGAAACCATATTACCGTATTTTTGCATACACTAAGCACACTGAAAACTTTTCCACTACACGCAAAATTGCTGTGCAAATTGCCGGCATTATTTATTCAGTTCCGGGCAGTTGCCCCGCCTTAACAGGCGATATAAGAGTCAACGCAGACCAAGTTTAGATGGTCGTTAGTTCCGACAAAGTAATAATTGCCACCTGCGTTGTGACAACTTTGCAACGTCCAACTTCTTATTTCCAACTGTGTACACGGCGAGCACAGTGTAACGTTTAGCAGCATCGATACAGGCGGAAACGACACCGTGCCAACTAATATCTCGTAGATGGAAAACGACGATCTTGGATTGTGGGTTATGCCTAATTGTTAGGAATGTGTTAATTGAATGATTGATGTCTACGGGAGATTTATTAACGTTAATGTCATCTGCGATTCAGTAATTAATTTTGTTGGACTAAGGAATGAATTTGAAGGTAAAAATGCTGGAACAGTAACCCTTTTTGTGAAGAGATAGTTTGGAGTTGAAGACGGCGAAATCCAATTAAAAGTTGAAGTTCTCACCTTTGAGAAGTACTTTGAGTTGCTCGCGGGGACAAATGAGCGATTCTGAGAGGTAGGAGCTACAGTCGTGACGTATTTTCGAAGAATTTCTTGGCACGTTGAGTCTGATGCAATTGATATATGATTGTTTTAGGTTACTTCCTCATGTCTGTATTCCCTGAAGGGGTAATTTTTTTTTTTTTACACACAAAACTTAAGCTAAGGTGTTCAAAAGATAAATAAAGTACAATGGGCGGCCTTATCGCACAGGCGATCTCTTACAGGCAACCAGACAGGCATGGAGTAGGAAGGATAGGAGGAAGAGAGATAAAAGGTAGTTGACGTGTACTAGTTAAATGAGAGACACATAGTAAATTGAAATAAAAACATATAAATAAATATTTATAAATATATGTATGTAACATATTGTATTTCTGTTACAGACATAACAGACGCATTCAATGTAAAGGATAGTTGTTCTCACATTAAATTAACAAGCACTATAACGGTCAAGGAAAACATCATGAGAAAATCTGTACACCTAAAAGTTTTTAGGAATTCCTTAGGTGTGTAGTCCGCCAACCCGCACTAGGCCAGCGTGGTGGACTTAGGCGTAAATCCTCTCACTTGTAAACTAGGCCCATGCCCAGCAACAGGACGTATATGGTCTGATAGCAATACAAATTAGAGGATACTAACAAACACCAAACGATTATTCAACACCCAACAATTAAGCTCAATCCCCCTTTTCCCATTCATAAATCAGACGAAAGGCTGCGATTCTGAAACACGCATATGGCATGCAAAGTTACGGTAACAAATCGCGAGAATCCGTTGGTTGTCGGAGGCGGAGCCGGTAATTAGTCAAAACTAGCAACTTTTAATGAGGGCGGGAGTGTGCAGCTCGCGACATTTTTTCATACGTCAAGCGGTTTGAGAACTGTTTCTGTAAAGACGAGTTTGCTTTAAGAGCCACTTCGGCATTGATTACTTTATGAGGATATGCTTCGGTTTGCATAAGCATCTGGATTTTAATTCCCGTGTTAAATTACCAATTGTTTAGTCACATTTTTATGCTAGTAGCTGGATACTGGGAAACACGCATGATGGAAAATTTGCTGGTGCTATTTTACGAAGTTGTGAGTATTGAAATTAAATTCAGAATCAAAGAATGATGAAAAATGATGATTCTTTTTCTTTCTATCTGACATTCATACCTACATGAACATACCATATACGTCTGATCGCTGGACACAGACCGGTTTATAGTCCACTGTGCTATCTTGTGCATATTGTTTTCCTTTATCGTTAAAGTACGTGATAATTTATTCTCAATACATATATAACTTCGAAAAGTTAGAGCGTGCGTCTGAATTTTGAGGCCATTACTACTTAGTTGCTTATATACATAACATCACACCTATATTCCTCGGAGGGGTACAGGAAGTATTTCCTTCTATCTAACAATTGTTACTTATCTTTTCACAGATATAGTAAGACGATAACAGCAAGCTAAAGTTTAAGTCAAGACATGTATTATATTATGTATTATATAAAGCTAAGCGACCTATAAAACACGATAATGAACTCCCCAATCCATTTCCGTCTGCCCACTGCCCCCGATTCTCGTCCACGAAACATCAAGTCCAATCTAAAGCAAACACAATCTGCGGCCTGAGCGGATGCATCGTTTTATCTCCAGCAGTCAATTTGTGGCGGTTCTTTGTGCCGGCCGATTGGGCCAGGTGGCCATATCCGCTACTTTGGTGGCCGTCTCACCGTGAAATTGACTCGCTCGATTGTCTGCCCTGTAAAAAGACTTGTTTGCTGGAACAGATGGGAAATTACTTTCCGCGCGCTTTGTGCCTCACGTTACTCGATTTGTGTATTGTTAATATTGATTTAGGGCTAGTGGGATAAGTATTTCAGGTTGGTTAAATTTTAGTGTTGAATCTAAATGGGGTTGCAACAGATGATAAAAAATACAGTAAGATTTTTATTGGATTGCATAAGGAATAATTCTTAATTTCAGCTATGTAACACTTGTTAATTAGTTTGCTCCATGAATAAAGAAAGACTCAGTCACATCTCAAGGTCTAGAAATGTGCCCGCAAAATAGCAATAGCCTCTTTATAACGGAGGTAAAAACACAATGGAAATGAAGCTTTGCCTACCTCTTCCGGCATACAGGCGTGAGATTATGTTATAAAGGTTGTATTAAGATCGTAATCGGAAAGTAAGACAAGTAATAGCCAAGATGATCACAAACCCATTGGCGTTAAATTTTTGTGCCATCGTGATCACCTGTCTTAGGTTCCGATCACGATCTGAATACACCCTGTCTGTGTGTTTGTCATCTTCGGTAGAGTTGTGTTAAGAAAGGTGACCTTTGATGAAAGAAATAAAAAAAATGTCACAAAACTCAAATTAAGCGCAGTAATATTATTTAATGAAACATTATAGGGGAGAGCGGGGTTGGTGTTAACGGAGGTAAGAATTAACAAGCTTATACCTGCCAAACGAAAAATGATAAAAAATTGAGATTCGGTTTATATTAACTTTATACACAGCCGAACAAGTCCTGACTTGCTAGATATCAACCGGCCCTCGCTTGTGGTAGTTTTGCGAAGTAGGCTCGGATTGATAGGTAAACCATTTTTTCCTTCTTCGTGATAAATTGATTTGAGGCTTATTTATTCACTTAATTGAATGAAAGTTTGTCTTAAGATAAATCCTATTTTATTGTCTTTCAAACTATTACACTTGTTTGTAATTATATTGACGGGATTATTTTCTGTAATTAATAAAGTATTAAAAGTGGCCTCGGGGCTAAAATTAACAAATTGAGTGGGGTAAGTATTAACATGTTAATGTTATGTAGGTATGTGATGTTAAACGAGTGTTTTTTGTTATAAGCGTGTTTTTATTATAGAATGAAAAAATTATAATAGGAAGAGCGCAAGGGGGTCCACGTTTCAAGAAGTATTTGAGGTGGCAGGTGAATAAGTTCTGGTAAATAACAGGAAATATATAGATATTGCTACAGAATACGATATTTTTGTACAAACACACATAACCTCACGCGTGTATTCCCCAAAGGGGAAGGCAGAGGTACATTTGCCTCCACATTTCGTGTGGTATGTGTCAGTCTTATGTACACGTAATAGGGGGCAAGCCTATTACGTGCTGCTATTAAGAATTTCCTAATGCAAAAACCCAATAACAATTTGCCCGACCCGGGAATCGAACCCGGGACCTCTAGATAGCACGGCACATACTTGTATCGCAAGACCACGAGGCAGTCGAAATATTTTTGTTTAAGTACGTAAAGAAAAAATGGTCTCATAACTATTTTGGATTGAGCCCGACGATGTTAAGGATTGCTTGCCATTCGATACAAGATAGATAATATCCAAGAATCTCGGAAAAGGGACAGAAAGGTTGGAAAAGATTGGTTTCCTGGTTTTACGAAGCACCACGCATCCTTGTCTATTCGGAGTCCTGAGGCGACCAGCTTAAGCAAAGGAACATCCTTTGATCTAACTCATGTTTATACTCTTTTTAAAAAAATTAAGAAGTTATTTAACGATACAATTGTTCTCCGAGTAGTCCGAGCAGTTCTCTGGAACGTAAACGAGAATGTAGTCACAAAAGTGCAAGAATTTTCAATATTTTCCAGTTCCCATCATAAAAAGTACGGATTTGTGTAACAATAAAGTCACTAAAACATTTTCATTAATGTAAGTGACTTTTTATTTCAGTATTTCATAAAATTTTAGTCTCTGTTAATAATTGCCCCGTCGTTAATACTTACCCCAGGTCTGTTAATTTTTACCCCACATGCGGGGTATGTATTAACAAATGACTTTTTTGGTTTTCACGTCTCTCTTTCTGAAAGTACTTACATACCTGAAGGTTTTTGTTACTAATATCATAGCTAAATAACCAAAGCAAGTTTTCAATAAAAAATAAAACGAAAAAATTGATTGTTAACGAAGATATAAACAATAATACAAAATTTGTTAGTACCTGCCCCGCCCTCCCCTATTTATATTTTAGACGCTCACTTAATTTCGTAAAGGAGTGTAATAAAACCCTTTATAATAAAAGTTACTTTTTATTTCTAAAACGAATTAGAACTAAGAAATACTGAGTCTTAAGTTATACTAATAAAACTATAATACGTTGTGACTTAAAATTTGAGCCGCTATTTCTTTTAAACACACAATAAAAATGGAAATTTAGAGATGCAATAAAGAATTACAAAGTAGCCTATTTTTGTAATAATAGTGTTTCAGAATAGATTAATTATTCTCATTTTAATATTAAAATTAATAAAAGGCATATTTTATTTTGATATCTTTTCTTAAACGTTTTAAACAAAAATATATGTTGTGAGTGAATTTCTAAAAAAAAATGTTTTTGTAACGGGTAATCTTTCCTATCATTCTTTTTTCGTAGCGACACAGTCAGTGGAGGTAAATGAATGTTACAATTATGCCTACCTACTCGGATATAGGTACTTTATAGTATGATAGCTGAATAAAAATTCTATAAGACCCATTCCCATTACTCATGGTTAGAATAGTATTAAAGCGTAGAAGTATTTTCTCGAAGCGTATTTCGTTTCCAGGAAAATATGGACAAATATTCCTGTACAAATATAATTTAATCTATGTAAGTATAGAAGTGCACAATACAATACAAAGTTACATATTAAGTCACTGAATACATACTTATTAATCTTTAAACATGATTTTATGTAGTATTATATTTTCTGGTGTATATTACTAGCCTTCAAATTAGAATAACAAGAATTTTGCAAATTTAAAAGGTACTCTTTTAGAGAAAACTATATATTTACACCAATACAAAAAATCTTTAAACATACATTTACTTTAACCATAAATAAAACGATGATAATAAAACTTAACAGAGTTATTTGTTCTTGCGATAAATCATATCTATGTACATGGTACATACATAGACATGTGTAATATATGTAATTACTATCTCTCCACTTTCTCTAAACAAACGTGGAAAAACCTACTAATTAATCAAGTGGGCTTTAATAAAATCTCTTATTAAATAACCTTCGTAAAATAACCTTACGCAAGGTCAGTGCATTCGCTTAAGTCTATATACTGTTTGTCTTCATTTAATCTCTGTTTCAATATCAATTAAAGTATGCTTTAGCAGATGAATATTATTACTTGAATATTATCCAGACAAATATCAAAATTAAGTTTAAATCATCATTCTACAATACCCAAGTCCATCCCTTCGGTATCCAATTGGGCACTGGTTCGGGATCGCTAATATCAATTTAGATT
The DNA here is from genome assembly GCA_030295005.1 of Cephonodes hylas. Taxonomy (NCBI): domain Eukaryota; kingdom Metazoa; phylum Arthropoda; class Insecta; order Lepidoptera; family Sphingidae; genus Cephonodes; species Cephonodes hylas. Next base: position 12,289,593 of record AP025372.1, on the reverse strand, counting down.
TGTCATTAACACACACATTTTCCACTTTCACATAACCTTCTGGACAATCTTCTACTTCTTTATTGAGATCAGCACTTTCTTCACTCTCAGACAACTTTCCATGGTACCTAGGCTCTATAATTTCCACTTCCTCTTTCGGATTGGTCCTATTCTTCTTATCATTAACTAGAGTATCTTGGTGATGATTCGGTGCTTCTAGTTCTGGTTCTACAGTCGTTACATCCTTAGCTTCTTCTTCAACGATTTCTGTACCATTACTACCGTAGTCAGTAGGATGCCGGTGAAATTTATCATAGAAGAATCTTTTGTAAATCACCAAAATTTGTCCCAAGAAATTCGTGAAGGGACTCTTTTTCTCTTCATTAATGTTTTCTTGAATTTTGAACGAGAATATTTTGATCCTATTCACCAACACGTCTGCTAAAATCTCGTTCCACGTGAGGGGTTTAGCTTCGGCTTTGGAATCATTGAAATTTTGCAATTTCCTTAATAGTATCCATTGTTCGTTTGTCGGATGAAGGGCGGCGGACTCATCGACGACGTAGGGCTCTGTGCCGCCCATAAAAATGATTGCGACGCACAAAAAATGAATAATATTCATATTTTTTTTGTTATTCCACAATAACAGTGGCACAATGGCTGAAGTAACTGGAAGATTGTTAAGAGATAAGCTGTGCGCGCAGTTACTGCGGATATTTGCGCGCAAAAGTGTTCAAATTTTCCTCCTAGGAGAATTTGGTACTGACTCATATCTGAATTTACTAATGACATGTTGGCTATTATGTTGATAAAATGTGGAAGCAATGGCCTTTAAAATATTTTTAAGATGTGGATTTTTTTTTTAAGAAACAGGACGTCTTTGACGTTACACTTTTGTACGTAGCTACATAATGCTCGAAAATATATTTAAAGTATTATTATGCACGAAAAATAAAAAAAAAATAAACTAAGAAAACATTCATAAAATTCCTAGTTTTTTAAACTTTACAAGTAACAATTTACAAAAGTGTTCGGTTTATCAGTAGAAGTATGATACATAAACATATATTATCTATAACAAGTATATTAATATTCTTAAGTGATCTAAAAGCTCGTCGCGGCCGAGGTCTTTGCATTAACAAAATTGCGCGACAAGCTTTTAAATCACTTAATAATATTAATATACTAGTTATAGATAATATATGTTTATGTATCATACTTCTACTGATAAACCGAACACTTTTGTAAATTGTTACTTGTAAAGTTTAAAAAACTAGGAATTTTATGAATGTTTTCTTAGTTTATTTTTTTTATTTTTCGTGCATAATAAAAGCTTGATTTTGAAATATGTTTTTCACCGTTAATTTATTTTTAACTTTTTAGTTGGAAATATTTCTAAGTCTATCCATTTCGTAGTCATACCGAAATTCAACTCAATCGGTCCATGGAAACTAGTGTTCCTATGGGCACCTTCCAACTTGTCATGACAACAGATCAACGATACCATGTTATTTTGTTGTCACTGAAAATACAAAGGCATACCAAATTTTAGCTTAATTGGTCCACAGGAATCGGAGTTCCTATGGGCTTCTTCCAACTCCTCATCAGATCAGCTTCATGATACCATATTTTTGTATTGTTACCGAAGTTACGAAGACACACCAAATTTCAGTTCAATTGGACCATAAGAATCGGAGTTCCTATGGAAATCTTCCAACTCTTCGTCAGATCAGCTCTATGATACCTTGTTATTATATTGTCACCGAAATTACATAGGTATACCAAATTTCAGCTCAATCGGTCCAAAGGAATCGGAGTTCCTGTGGGCTTCTTCCAACTCCTCAATAGATTAGCTCTACGATACCATTTTTTGTATTGTTACCGAAATTATGAAGAGATACAAAATTTCAGCTCAATTGGACCATAGGAATCGGAGTTCTTATGGGCATCCTCCAACTCCTCATCAGATCAGCTCCATGATACCATATCTTTGTATTGTTACCGAAGTTACGAAGAGATACAAAATTTCAGCTCAATTCGACCATAGGAATCGGAGTTCCTATAGCCATCCTCCAACTCCTCATCAGATCAGCTCCATAATATCATATTTTTGTATTGTTACCGAAGCTACGAAGACATACCAAATTTCAGCTCAATTGGACCACAGAAATCGAAGTTCCTATGGGCATCTTCCAACTCTTCGTCAGATCAGGACCATGATACCATATTTGTGAATTGTTGTCGAAGTTACAAAGACATACCAAATTTCAGCTCAATCGGTCCACAAGAACCGATGTTTCTATGGTCATCTTCCAACCTCATCATGAGACCAGCTCCATGGTACCATATTATTGTATTGTCATCCAAGCTACGTAGGTATACCAAGTTTCAGCACAATCGGTCTATTGGAAGTGGTTCAAATCTTCATTGCAAGATTTGTAAACATAAAAACATACATACATACATACATACAAAGTGAAGTTAAATAAAAGCTTGTAAAAATACATTGAAATATATCTTATAACTTTTTTAGACCCCACGAAATATTTAACATTATGTTTTATATATGATTTAAAAAAAATGGTCATTTACAAAATAAATTTAAAAATATGAAACTAGCAATCGTTTTTAATACTAAGACCTTAACAAGTATAAAATATACGTATATTAAATTAATTAATATTTTTTAACACACTTGTTGGTTCGACTCGATCGTATTTTAACTTTATCTCCTTGATAACATTTATGAAACAAAAACACTTTTTTCCCCGATGCTACCCAGCTATCTATTGATAAAGATAGCGGTTAAAGTAAATATTGGCAGTATGACGTCCAGTCAATGAAAAAAACCGAGTGTTGTTCTATGTTTTATGATGTTTATCGAATTTTCAAGTGGCGAAAAATGTACCAAGGACTCAACCATTGTCATATCCAATAATAGCGCACTTGCAATCAGTTCAATGTATTTTGTATCATTCCGAATATAGAAAAAATCGATATCTTGATTTAAAGTGTTGGTTAAACGATTGACTGACTTTTTAAAGTAATATGGTTATTTTTAATGGATTATCAGGTACTTCAACAGTAAAGGAAAACATCGTTACTAAATATGCACAACTAAAATTTCTTAGGAATTTCTTCCTTAGCCTAGGTACGGGTCTTTTCTACTAATAAGATGATTTAGGCCTTAGTCCACCCAGGCCTAGTGCGAGTGCAGACCTAAGAATTTCCTTAGAACTTTGAGTTGTGGAGGTTTCTTCAAGATCTTTTTCTTCAAGGTTAAATTACCTGATGATTCATAGTAATTAGTCTACAAGAGTCTAGTAGATAGTAGACATCTAAATTTTCTGTTCCTTTAGTACAACTGAAGCACAAAATTGAACAACACCAAACACGAATGCATCCGAAGGCATAATTTTAAGCAAGGACTACACAGATGTAAACAAAGCGAGAGCTGCTGTAAAGGCGAGTGCAGACGTGTCGATCCAATTTCACGGCGGGCGCGCGGACCGACAAAGCCCTTTGAGTCCTAATGTTGCTGCGGACGTATTTTTGATGGGGACGCGATGAACTGATGCTTGCGTGATGCGTGGCCTTGTATATGTTACTGTGGGAGGTCATGGTAAGATGTGACTAGTTTTAGCGTTAATGTGCAAGTGTAAATACTGAATAGTGTGCCGATAAGTAGGTTTAAAGTTAATTGTTGTAGCCATTTAGTAGGATAAAATGGAAAAGAATGTAATCAAATTAGAACATAACATAAGAAAAGGATATTATATACTTAAATTTACATCGATGGATATAAAAATGTATACAGTACTAAAAGCAAAAAAATGCGTATCTGTCTGTTTCTTCTTAATTACATTAAGGTTTAAAATTAATTGAATTTATATTATGTATCATAATCAGTCCATAAACCTTTCTTTGCTTTATAAATCTCATGACTAGTCTATTGCTAAGCAATTCCCAATAACAAAAGAAACAATGTAATGCTGAACCAATATTAATCAAGAAAGTCTTCACAAAAACTAATTTATACCCAGTAGTAAATAAGTCTGTTCTTCATAGAGTATCAATAATGCAGCACTATCAATTAAAATTGATCGTAGCGAGTGTAAATCATAAGAAAACACGGTGGGAGTAGGCAAAACAGCATCGCAAACATCTCTCGCGAACCAATAACATTGGAAATGCAACAAACGATTGAATTTCCCTCCCTTTTCATTTCAATTGCTACTTTGCTAGGGTTGCCAGCGTCGTATTTAGATTACCTATTGAATATAAGAATGCTATCGAAACGATGAGGGTAGTAGAAATTGAGTTGAATAGGGATCAATTTGTAGTTGTGGTTTTATTAAAAATGCTAAATGTTTAGTGAAGTTGCTGATAGTAATGCAGGGTGTATTCAGACCGTAATTGGAAACTAAGGCAAGTAATGTAGCTAAGGTGATTATAAAACCCCTGGTGTCGAAGTGTTGTGTGTCGAAGTGAAGTGTATGTTACTGTATCCCTGATGAGATATGCACACGTTCAGTAGGTGCTTCACCTATGTTGCCATGTGGGTTTTAAGCCCACGTAATATTTAACTGTTTTTCGTTTTTCTCTAGTGCGTGACTGAGAATTTCCTAAAGAAAAAAACAATTTAAAAAATAATGCTTTGCTCGCCCTGGTAATCCAACCCAGGACTTCCAAACGTTACCACCCACGTTACCATCCATGAGAATAGTAAATAATTAATCACCGGGGCACCCGCATCCCTGGTTAATGGAAGCGGAACGATTAATTATTGCGTAAGTGGCAACCCTAGCAGCACCGCCAAGGGAGGCGATTGTTTATTTTTTCTACTTGTACATTTTGTATTCGTGTTCCTGGGTCTTAATTGGAAACATTGTTTTCACGAAGACCGGGTTATAGCTATTGATATTTGAAGAGATCGCCGGCCATTCCTAGTGGTCTGGTGTTTGTTCTGTCTCCCATCACGTGTGTTTCGCTTCATAATTGCTCTTCTTTGAGCGGGATTTTGCGGTTTTCGTTTGTGACGTCTTTTCGTGAATTTCGAATGAGTGTGTATTAGATTTTTTGGTTCTGAGGAAATTGAGTATAGTTGTTTGAGTAGCAAAATCGTTTAAAAAGATTGAAAGCTGTGGTTGTATTTCGATAGAAGTAAAGAAGTGTTACACTTAAATTGTGTAATGTCTATCTAACTATAATATATTTGGATAGGTCATTAGGTGTCTGGATTTGACTCTCAGGCTGGGGAAAGAGATATTGGGTATTTCAATTAAAAAATATTTATTACGAGGGACCGATACATTCCTGGCGAGATGTGGGTGCAGAAATGCACCTCACATCTAAATGCTCCGAGGGAGTAGGCATGTATGTGAACTCCTACAAGTCATGGAATCCTGATCTATCAACACAGGTTTATCCCTTACAAACATATGAAAGCCGATTGTGAAGCGCAATTTGTGCCTACATAAATAGCGTATATGGGGAAAATTAGCTAATTTATAACACTCGCGAACCAACAGATAATTAACACAATGCATTTGAACAGCTGAAATGCACGTCGACGCACAGACAAACAAATTAGAACGGAGAATCAAACGGGCGATATCGCTCTAACAATTTGCGGTTAGGTTAGCCTCTGCGAGGTGGTCAGGCGATCCGTGAAATCGAACCGGGTGTCCGGGCGTCCGGCCGTCCGGGTGTCCGGGTGTCCGGGCGTGCGGGCGTCCGGGCGTCCAGCCTCCGGGCGTCCGGTCTCTCGCTGCACAATATCGTTTGTGACAGAGCCGCGCGTGCCTATTTTTGTTGGACCTTTTTCAAGCGTTCGTGCTGTGTCCGTGTTTTGTTTTGTTTATATCCCGCGATACGGCTAAACGGATTCCCAGTTCGATGTTAGCGTCCTATAATAGTGTGGGTTGAACAAATATTTTGCTAGGGGAAGGAAATAAACGTTGAGCCTTTCATCAGCCTTTTATCAAAGCGAAATTTAATTTCTTTCTAGATTTTTTTGCATTAAGCTTTGCATATAAATTTAACGAAATTATAACTATGAAGTGGTGTGCCATAGGCTCTCCTATGTACAACAGTGGACGCTTTGAAGGCTGATGATGACGATAACTATGAAGCTGCGACTAACAGCTGTTTAAATATTGGCTTGTATTTAATTGTTTAAGTTTTAAGTAAATCTCGTGATTTAAAAAACAAAAAACATTAATTTTGGCCTTAAAGTCAGTAGACGTTAAGTAGCTTTTAGGTTCTGCAGTTTTAGGTCTCATCATCAAAACACAAACGAAGAGTAACATAAATTTATCGTCATTAAGCTATTTTCTAACAAATTATACGGCGATAACAGATAATTACGAAGTGTAATAGATTACACTACGTTATTTAATTAACAGGATTACCGCTTAATTGTCTAATATTTATCAACGGTAATGATTTTCAGCTTTACCCAGGATGTTATTAACACTTCCCAAACATTGTTTACAAATACGATAATTCTGACTATCTATGTTGGTTTTATGAATGAATGAATTGATATAGCTAGTTTTAATATGTGCTATTTACACAGATGCGGTGGAGAAAAACATCGTGAGAAAACTTGAAACCTAACCTTAAAATTTCTTCGGTGTATGTTCCGGCAACCCGCACTAGGCCAGCGTGGTGGACTAAGGCCTAAATACAGTGGTAGAGTAGACCGTTAGCCAACAGTAAAACGTATATGGGCTGATAATAATGTAACTAGCCTCCGTTAGTTAGATTCAAATAAAATGAAGAATATATAAGAAAATTGTATATCACTACATTTTCTAAGCCTGTGAGAAATTAAAGCGAGAGTATAGATATATAAAGACAACCATTTTAATTAAGCAAAGTACGTAAGTAACAGACAATGGGAATTAACAAAATTTCCCAATAAATTATGTATTACAGTGCACGCGTTGAGTTGACACATCTATTAATTTCGCGCTGGCAACCCTTTTGAAGCGTAACTTTTGTTCAAGTCTAGTTAATTTTAATAATAGTTTTGCCTCATCGATTGGCGTGCAGTGAGCATGTGAATTATTGCGTTCTAAATTATATATCATCTTCAGCCTATACAGGGTGTATTTAGACCGTGATCGAAAACTGAGGCAGGTAATAGCGATAGTGATAAAAAAACCCTTGTCATTAAGAAAATCCCGACAAAAAAAAATTGACGTTTTCCATACAACCATCGGTGTTAAAAGTATGTGTTTTGTATGGAAAAGCTCAAAAATTTTATTTTTTGTCGGGATTTTCTTTAATGCCAGGGGGTTTGTAATCACTATCGCTATTACCTGCTTCAGTTTTCGATCATGGTCTAAATACACCCTGTATACATTCCACTGCTGGGCACGGGTCTCCTCTACAACTTGACAGGTTTTTAGGGATAAGCTCAATAGTCATACAATGTAGGTTTGATTCCATGCTGAGACCAACAGTTAGAACACAAAGGACTTGCAACTGTCTAAAATACATATGTTTATTCGTGCGTTACTTTAACATTTGCCACGATCTGGATTTTAAACAAGCAACCTTACGTTTTATACCTTGATACTCGTATCGAACCATCTCCGCCTCGGAATCTATCGTGTGCTCCTGGTGGAAGTTGCCTCCTTGTTATAAGATTATCCGGGTTTTATTCCAGAGTTGGGAGTATTACAAGGTTTCATCATCATCATCATCAGCCAAAGGACGTCCACTGCTGGACATAGGCCTCCCCCAGAGACTTCCAAAGCGCTCTATTGGAAGCGGCCTGCATCCAGCGGCTTCCCGCGACCTTTATCAAATCATCGGTCCACCTTATTATTACAAGGTTTACTGTTAGGTTAATATGCATGACTACATGATAGTATTTGTAGTCAAAAGTGAATGTTGACTGGTTAGAAATGATCATAAGTACCCAACTTTGCCATAAGATATAAGTTTAAATGTAAAATTGACCCGCGAACTCAACTGAGCTCGCCAAAGAACCCCAAAAGAAAATTGAATTTTTAAACAAACCTCCACAAGATCTTCTACATGTAGATTACATTTGCCCTTACACGATATAAATATTACACTTATTTATATTCAGAGGTCATGTTGGAATCTTCACGACGCGACGAGAGCGCGTGCGGGACGGACAGAAAGATAATTTCCCTTGAGGGTGTCTCGTGTCCCTCTGTACGGAATAATTATTTTTGTGATGAAATTGTTTCTTTGAGATTTTGTGGCCGATTGGTTGGGGGAATATGTATTTTTTTATTGTGAAGTCCGTTAGAAACTTATATGTGGTCGATGATGAAAGTGAATAAAACGAAAAATAAATATGTTAAGATACGTGATATTAAATCAGTGACGAAGGAATAGCATAAAAATTATTCAGCACAAATAATGTCTTATTAAGCAAACAATGATAAAATCTGAAGCGAATTTAGTTTGCTCTTGCCTTGTTATGTTGACTAAAATTCCTGAAATCATCGAACAGAGATATAATCAACAGTCATACATATGGATCTGACCTAACAAAGCCTTACCCAAGCAGATGCCAACCATCCCTGTCTTGAGCACCCCTTATCTTTCCGCTACCCGCCTTTATCAAGTATTATGTTAAAAATTGTCAAGTCCTTTATCAAAGGCATCAACTGTGAGAGAACATCTATAAACATTTTTATTGTTGAGGAGATGAAACTCAAGTAATTCTTTTGCACCTGAACGCCTCAATTAATTAAGCAGTCAAAGACGTATCGAAAAGTATCTTCTCAAGATTATCTGCTTCCATAATTCATTTCCTCGCAAAATATCCGTAGTAAAACTAACAAGGATAAAATTTTATCATCAATCCAGCGACATTAGGGCACTGCCAGCAAAGGGTTCTGCGTGGACTTTTTACTACTTTACGTGAGTGAAATTATTTTTGTTATGGAGGATGATTGAATTGGGACGATCAATGCGGACGACTGTGAATTTTTGGATTACAAATTCATGCTGGATAAGTTGGTGAATTAAATCAACATGATGGTGATCATTTGTTTGTGTTATTTTTTTTTATACAGCATTAATATTGGTATAAGAAGTTTATTCAAGTTTCTCCTATGGCATGCCACTGGGCTCAATCTTCAGCTCTCCTCATTCAACCGCTGCCAGCCATCTTGCGGATATCGTCACCCCACCTAGCCAGAGGGCGTCCTACACTACTTTTGCCGAGCCGTGGTCTCCACTCCAAAACATGTTTATAATTGATTTATCTGTTCCCCTAAATCTGTTTCGATGTAAGTCAGTCGGTGACGCGCCTAACTTTTTATTAGCATAACTTAGAGTTTTATTGCTGTGTTTCCCCACTACTGTGGACTTAACGTTTCGTCTTCTTTGGCCTTAGTCTTTGTAACGCCCCGCCAGTATGTATTAAAACAACGTATTTTTATGTCTGTTCGTGACTTCAACTGTTTCAATGTCGAAGTTGGTGTTCGAATGCTGCTGATCGTCTTTTGATTTGTTTGATCGCTGTTAGAAAGAAATAACATTATATCTTTTTCTAATAGAAGTTTGTTATTTTACGATTCTTGTTTTAGGCTGTAAATATGTTTTAACATATCGGCTGATCGTTGATATTATAGTAAAAGAATTTGTTTAGAAACAAAATAAAGCATTTAACAACCGCACAAAACGAATCGTTCCTTACATTATTGTTTGCTCAATTTATCCCTATGATCGTATATTACCAATTTTGATAACAATATTGCTTTATGGTTGAATTCAAGCTAGGAAGCTAATCTAATCACAAAGTTAACAATCATAATATACAGGTATGGGTAAAAAAAATAGATTACTCATTAGATTCCGAACACTCAAAACACTAAAACTATTGGGAACACATGAATAAACATGTAGATAGTATTCAGGATGTATACAGATACCAACCATATTTTGTATTAAATATGGTTGTTTCCAAACAAAATCTTATCTTTTGGCGGGATTTTCTTTAACCCCAAAGGTTTTATAATCACCGCTATAACTTGCCTCAGTTCTTGATCACGGCCTGAATACACCGTATATCCAGGTACACATATCTCTAAATTCTACCATACCTTTGGATCGGGACTGTGCTGTGTACAAATACTTGGCAATCACGTATCGTATGGCACAATCGGTTGGCATTTCACATTCGTAGGCTGTCTCTTAGAACTTCGGGTGCATGGCGAATACATGGATGTGATGCCGCGCTTGTACGTCAACGAACGATAGAGTAACTATTATTTATTATTTTTTTATATTGTACACTACAATAACATAACATTGATACAAGTAATTCTAAATCACGTAGTGTCACAAATGGTTATTTATTTATGCTTTTTACAAACATAAAAGGCGGTCATGCATGAGGCATTCTCTTGCAGTCAACCTTTGGGTGATGCAGAGATTATTATAATAATTTTAGGATCCGTGGTCCTATTAAACTACTTTTTAATGCATGTGCCATGCGATCTAGAGGTCAGGTTAGGCAGTTCTATGGGTTTTACTATTAGAATATTCTTAGTAGCAAAAGGGTCTGAAAATGTGCTCGGAAAACGGCAAAGGGCCCGCTATTTATTAAGAGTGGTGATACATACCTGGGGACTTGTGGATGTAGTGATTCTGCTCACCTTATCAGGGAATGCCGGCGTGAGTTTATGTAGGTATGTGTTAAAATTTAATAGTTAAAAACATCCTGCATTTAACACACAGTTCTGATCCCACATTAAGATAACGAGGCTTGTGTGTGTGTAACTACAAAACCTCCTAGAAGGCCTTAGTAAATTCTTTGATGCGTCAGCTATTAAAATGCAGAGGAGGCTCATTTCCAAAACCAGTGAGACTTGGACTTTTGATCACATGTCTATTTTATGCACCGTCCAAGTATAAGAATACCAACTCTATGTTCCATACTAGCTCTATGTAAATCCTTTGAGAAGCGATTCCGTCCAAGCACCGCGTACGTAGTGTACACTGGCATACGATTTGCCCCAATATCCCGTTTGTTCATTGAATTTTGTGAACGTTTGAATGTCTAACCACAGCGAGGTTTGTTATCTAACTTTGTGAGAATTGTATTACAATAGTCATTTTACAATATTTTGTCTCTCTTGCTGTGGAGGGAAGTGGAACAAATATTTGTTTCGGATTTGTACTTTATTTTATTGAGACTTTTGTGGTGGCCTTGAAGGGTAGTTAATCTTGGTGATCGCGGGTTCAAACCGCAGTCACATATCTCTGACTTTTTGACGTTACGTTTTTTTTTTTTTTTATGTGAAAGGAGGCAAACGAGCTAGTGAGCCATCTGATGTTAAGTGGTCAACACCGCCCGTGAACACCCACAATACCCTAGGGATTATCGGTGCGTTGCCGGCCTTTGAGGAAAGTATGAATTCACAATACATTATTACTTGCTTTAACGGTAAAGAAAAACATCGCAATGAAATCTGAACTAAAAGCTTCCTCTACCATTGAGAAGGTTTAGGCCTTGGTCCACTACGCTGGCCTAATGCGGGTTGGCGGGCTAGTGCGGGTAAAGGCTACATTTTTTCAAATAGATATTATAAAATACAAGAGCATTTTTGAAAACACAGATCTGAATCGCTGCTACATTTCTACGGAGTCCATCACAGCCTTTGCCTCAATTCCCGACAACAGCAGCCATTCATAAATAATACCCAAAACAAGCGCACAAGTTTAAACGATTCTCATCATAGTAATCAACTAATTACCATTGTTTATACTTCAGGACACAATACAAGTTGGAAGGGTCGGGGTATTATGAAAGGTCCCGCTAATCCCGGGGAACTGACCACTCGGGAACAAAGACCCGGGATTCTCTCGTATTAATGTAAGGCGCCTTTGTATTCTATAAATCATCTTTTTCGACCGCCTGCGCTTAATTTAGATGAGACTTACATTTGAATATCGCGGAGATTGGTGGGTTTAGGTGGTAAAGATATCTATGAGTTGACATTTAAGATGTCACTGAAAAGAGACGCTGCAAGGTTGATTTATGTGTGTTTGTGGAATCGAAAAATGTTTAGTTTATGTCTAGATGTTTGTGAAGCCAAACAGTAGTTTCTTTCTCGTTGCTTGGTCGTTAGGTTTTCAAGATGGTAGAAAGTAAATAAGAGTTTTTATGCAAGGAAAATAGCATAGCTTTGATTTCTCTACAGAGCCGTTTCTTGGTATGTGAAGTCTACCACCTCATAAAGCTAGCGTGGTGCATCAGAACCAAACCAAGAGAAGTGGTTAATCGTAGATCCATTGTATATGGTCTTATATACCTACACTAGTCAGTCACTAGAGCAAAACAAAATAATAAAAAACCAAAGGACCGAACACACTTAGTCGAAATAATTCACAACAAAGCGAGGGAAGGGAGATCGTAATTACCATAGCAACGGTTTTTCCCTTTTTACAAAGTGCGGGCTGTCACAACCCGTGGTGGCGCGTACATTATTTAACAATACGAACAATGTTGAATTGAAAAGTTTGGATAGACAGGGAAGTTTTAATGAGCCCCTGAGCACGCATACTTTCCTGCATTTTGGGAGGCATCCAGAGGCTCTGGGACTTCGTTATTGACGAGATTATTAATAGCTTCCAGTCTAGACGGGGGCTTCAGACTGCCCTGGTTAAATTGATTATGGTTTGTTTTAATGTGCTGTTATGGCTGCTTCCTTTGCTGCTTCATCTTCTGTGGTATGTATCTGGCGTTTGATGGAATGATAGTGGGGAAGATATCTAGGTTGGGAAACGTGTTGTTGAGTATCACTGCTCCGAAAATTTAGGTCTTCACGATGTTTTTCTTCACCGATTGTTGTGTGATAATTCATTGTGTCTGATATTTGAATGCGCGCCAAACAAACCTCGAGGCCATCACTACTTGGCGGAATGTGTAACCTATATTTAAATTTGTGGAAGGAGTTTATAAAATATCCACAATCCATTTCCTAATAAAAAATGGGCATGGAGTAAGACCTCAATTATATCCAGGCACAAGCAAGCCAGTCCAAAATATAAACCCAACTTTTCTTACAAATCACGTCCAGTAGTTATTTCAGGCAATCTCAACTGGTGCGAATAAATTGTTGTGAAGGGAGTCCACCCGAACAGTGCTTAATTGAATCCGGAGGCTTTTGATCTCGGCTTTAATTGGTTAAATGCTGTTAAATCTGGGGAGGAATAACCGATGTTCATTTTCTCGTTCACTCTCATTTTAAATATTATGCAAATGGAGAAGGAAGATGAAGTTTTAGCGACGGATTGCGCAAATTTAGCTTTGTGTCAGCTATGATATCTTGGGTTCGATCCCTTAAAAGGATACCACATTCCCTAACTATTGACGGTGAAAATATAATAAAATGTTTGTACAAAAATAACAATATATTATTCCAGGAAAAATATGAATTCGTTCCCGATTGAGATAAGATATGACAAAAGAAATAGCGTGATGTATGAGCCGCTGAGTGGCTTCCGAAACTATTTTAGCTCTCGTCCTTTAGAAGCAGTTAATCATCTGGACCACGTGACCTCGTGACCTTTGTCCTCGAGCCAAAAATGACCTTATATTGGATAAATTATTGGTTACGCTTCAGACATTTTGAGTGCTCTTAAGGTTTCAAGGATAACGCTGACAATTTTAGATGAAAATAATTCTGTTGTTTTTAATTGACTTCTTTTTTACTGCGTCATTGGTGTAGTGGGCAATGTAGGGAGTCATGTAGAAGGGAATTAAAAAAAACATGCTTTCAAGGTATCAGTCTTCATTTTGAATAGTTTTCTCATAGATTGAAGATTTAAATCTAGATAGCATCAAAGCTTGTTGCTTCAATCAGTGGCGGTACTTCAATATACGACCAAAAGCGTCACTATAGTGTGACGTATCAACTAGAAATAGTTCTAGTTTATAATTGTTCATTGACGGGTCAGGATATTCTCATTTATATGTCAAATTTTTTTGTCAAATAAAGATTTAAAGCTTAAAGGTTATTCGGAATTGTGTAAGCCAAGCAATGGGCTTCTATGCTGTTACCACTACTGGGTTCAATGTGTGTCACTGACGATCCTTGTTTACAGGAGTTGCAGTGAAGGCTTTTAGTGTGGAAGTCTCCAACCATTGGCTGCCCTTATAAAAATACCATATCCCTTTTAAATTTAATAATGTTTTTCGACGCGTTTTCCAAAACGTAATTGCCCCAAGACATCTAACGCTCTCCTCAATCAATTAGGACGGGACAGCTGCTCATATTCCCGTCCGTTATTTACGCTGACCTAATCTTACTTTAACTTAATTCATTTGGCCCGAAATTTCCGGCAAAATATGTTAATTCGCTTAAAATTGGGAAGGACAGTAAGCTGATTAGGTCGGGCGCACACCGCGTGATAACATCTGCTGTATCACTTTAGGTATAAGTGATAGGTTCCTTATTCAATAGAGGGAGTTTTGGTAGTATTAAAGCCTCTATACGTCGTGCTGGGCACGGGCCTCTTCTACTACTGAGAGGTTTAAGACCTTAGTTAACCACGCTGGTCTAGTGACGGTTGTTGGACTAAAGACCTAAGAAAAACTTTTAGGTGTGCTGGTTATATTTTAGAGACTAATGTAAGCTTCGAAGGCTTTTTTACATAAACATTTTACTCCATGTGGGAAGGATACCTATGGCCTTTTGTTTTAAAAGATTGTGTCTAATCAAATACGTCATGAAAAGTCTTATACAATTTCCTGTAACATAAATGTTTCAAAAGTCAGATTTTTTTTCAAAATATCGCATTCGCTTTATATACAACACGCCTAAGCAACGCAAGAGAATTTAATATTTATTTAGGCCGGAACAATTAATCAAGGGGCCGCTGTTTCAAGCCTCCGAAAATATTTTACACTATTTTGTTGATCCTCGTGGAGTTCATTTTCGACGCGTTTCTGAAGCGTCATAATTGACTTCATTTACTGAAGATGAGTGGTAGTACTATAAGCATCTATACAGAGTTTGTTCAGACTACGATCGGAGACTAAGGCAGGTAATAGCTTAGATGATCAAAAACCCATTGGCGTTAAAAAAATCCCAACAAAAAAATAATCTTTTATGTTTTCCATATTGGTATTAAACGTATGCGGTTTGATACATTCAGAGACGAGTCACGCCTATATTTCTTAAAGAGGTAGACAGTGGTACATTTTGGCTCTTACATTCGCTAGTCTGTTACTGTGTTTTGGGCACATTTTCAGACTTCTTGCTGCTAAAGGAAAACCCGATGAAACCATACAACCCGGAAATCGAGACCTCTAGATCCCATGGCACCGATTTGTGTCGCGAGAACAAGTGACTATGAGGCAGTCATTTTAGCGCATTAAAAAACCTATGTTTAAAAAAATGGTTTTTCCTTTTCATTCATTTTTATCTTTTACATCATTAATATCATCTGAAAGTTTATCGTGAGTGTCTTTTGTTAATATAATCATATAAATTAAATATCCTGATGTAATTGATTCTAATTAAAGAAATTTTCAACTAAGTTAAACTTCGAATACCTTTGACCTCAAATTACTTGCCATACTATCACGAACCCATAAGTTATCATACGTGATTATAATTGCAGCTGAAGCAAGATAGTTTTCACCTTCACAAAGCATCACAGAGCGGGGTTAATGACCACGTCATTACGTTATAGAGGTCATTACACAGTCCCTTTGCGTACGGCAACGCCAAATATTCGCGACCCGGCGGAACCTTTGATGTGGCCAGGGGCGGACCCAGGTCGGCGGCCGGGCGGTCGCCCACCGGAATTAATTCGAACTATCGATTATGTAGATTGCATTTGTTTTGTCCTGTTGGCGTTCGTACGAATGGTTTCATTTTGACGGGGCAGGTAATTACAGTGTGTAGTGTGAATTGTGTCAACGCGGTAGATTAAACCCTATAGAGATAGATTTTCTAATATTACGTTCGAAAATACTCGTATTGAGGGCAAATGTAGCTTAAAAGTCATATTTTCTCCTGTTCAAGTTAGAAAATAAGTCACTTAGTGCATCATGTTGGCTTAGTAGCTTTATTGTGTTTTAAAAACTCCATTCTGGGACATTATTAATTTCCTTACAATGTCTACCATTACAAGAGAGAGATAATAAAAAGATAACTGAAAGAAGTCTGCCAATCCGCACAAGGCCAGCGTGGTGGACTAAGGACTAAGGTTGCAGAGAAATTATGGAATTAGGAATTATATAAATATTTGACATATCGTTAACTAAATACACACCTGGTAATGGCCGTGCGTATTTACCAGACAGCCAGGTGGGCGTAAAAGCCTAAAATGATGTGAAAGATCAAATAAAGGTGTTTCCTGTACCTTATAAAATATGGGAAAATGTTAGAGTAAGGCACTTTCTCCTCTTACTAAAGATAAGTTTGTTAAGCTCAGTGTTATTAAGTCTTGTGGAGAAGATAAAGATTTTTGTTCTGATATAAGTTTTGCAGAGACATTGCAGATAAATAAGATTACGTTCGAAACAAGTATGAAAATGTTTAATAGACAAATACGCATACACAATGATTATAGATATGACTCATACACAAACAGTTGTCGATAGTTATATTTGAAATTTTACATACTAAAAAGCGAGCCTTTTGCCGTTTCTGTATACACTTGCAAAATCCGTGCTCTTCTGAGAATTTTCAAATTAAAAATCCGATTACACTTTACCTAACATGGGATTGGAACCTCTACATCGCATGACACTGACGTCATCATCATCATTCTCTTTCAGCTAAACCTGCTCATCATCACATTAGCGGTGATGACGCTTAATATAAATCTTACTACCTGGTAATTCGTGTCGTCTCCGAGATTTCACATAATTACCCCCAATGACGTATGATGCCGTTTCACACCCTCGCTTGTTCTCGTCACAATTAATTACCCAATTATGAAATATTAACTTAATTCCTCTTCATACGAGGGATTTTGAGACGTCATCAGTAAGTGACTAATAACATTTATACAAAGAGTCATCCCTGTTATCCCTGAATGAGTAGGAAGAGGTGCAATTCTGCACCCATATTTCGCCAATAATGTTTTATATTAGAGACGAGACTTTTGCAATAGTATGGTGGTAGCACTGTTACGACGTGAAATACTTTGCTTTTAAGTTAAACTACAGGAAAACTTATCAAAAGTGATAAAATACTCGAATATTCAAATATGTGCCTTACAAGCGCGATAGATTTTGAGAAGTAGATATCTATATACGAATAGTGTTAGGCAGGCATAATCTTGTCGACTAGTGAATGGTGGTCATAGTTGTTTATTTGCTATTGTTTAACTTACATAATTATATAAGAGTCTTGATATTACACGCTATCTAATTACTAAGAAGCGGCTATATCAAACATATAATAATGTGTTTTTTTTTCTAGTCTTATTCAAGTATTCTGTGATTGTATCAGGCTAATGACTCATTATACTAGTCATTTATTGCCAGTCTATACTCTAAAAAAAAACATCGCACTCAGCCAAACCCGTATAAGAGTTTAAAATAAAGAAATATATAGAAAAGGCTATGTTGTTCTACCACGAGAACAATGAAACGCTAACATCATTCAAAATTGATGTAATTATGACTGTAAGCGGTAAAGTAAAGACGTGTTTACATGAAATGTGGCACTTCGGACAACATTTTATGAAGCAAGCTTAATTAATAATTCGTACAGTCGCTCTCGAGTGAAAATAAAGCGATTCTGTTATATCGCATTCGCAAACTCACAAACATTGACTCCGCAATTCTACCTCGAGGTGCTAATGTAAAAACATTTGGAGTAGGCTTTTGGATCGAATTATTTAGCTTTTTGTGGTCCTAAAAGATATGTTCTAATACACCCAATAATCACATACAGAGTTCTGTTCTCACACTAAGATACTATTGTGTCGTATAAATCACATACTACGAGAGACTTTATGGTATTTACTCCGATTCCATAAAGTTGTGTCACAGGGAATCGAACCCACAACTTTTCGTTGGGTAAGTTAGTTAAGTAAATGCGCCACCAGACTACCAAGTATTTTGCATTGAATATGCTATGGGCCTTAAATAATAAACAATTGACGTTAAATCGTAGATCGATAATAATGATGATGATGATGATGATGATGAAGTGAAATTATGTTATTACAATTGTCAGTTCTAAATAATTTACTACCTCCAAAAATGTATTTCCTCACTTCTTACTTGAACAGGGCCCGCAATTTGAATCGTCGGCAAATAATTAGCATTTTAATTGTTCCCGCGGCAAACAGTGTACGCGTGAATGCCAGACTTTATTAATTACGATTTAACTAAAACGCTGACTCGTTTTGTGTATTATATATACACACTTTTCACATTTTATTGTGTTTTGAAGCACGAATGTCCACAGTTATATTTGAAAAACACACGATGTTTTAAGATGAAAGCAGTAAGTCTCATTATCTCTAATTGCTTTTTATACTTGTACGACAGATTAAAAAACACTTGAGTGTAAATTAAGTGCGGTTTCAATAAAGTATACATACGTACAATGAACGAAATCAGCCCCACGTAATAGCGGGTGAGCCTTAAACACTTTGCCCGATCCGGGAATCAAACCCAGGTCCTCTAGGTCGTACGACACATCAAGTAAAGCGAGACTACGAGGCAGTTTGTAATGTTAATACAGTTTGTACTGGTACATTAAGACTACGATTATTAATATTCAACATAACGCCAATCTATATATGACCGTGTTCAGGCTTGTGACATGCTAGTTCTGGATGTAATTGCATAGTGTCACTTTGTAGTTTTTTATGCAAGTTGGTCGCTATTAAGGCGGCGAATACGAAAATATTTCCAGCAGTTAAAAAATTAAAACCCATTTTATTTTGGTACCACCATGAACGAAATGACCTATTCGTATAGCAGCATGAACTGACTGTGATAAACTGTACCTTACTATAATAATATCTACTAACATAATAGACAAATATTATTGAGACTGTCTGTATTGAAAATCGAATACACTTATCTAGGGTCTATTTAAACCTTGATCGGAAACTAGGGCAGGGGATGGCTTTTTTATTTAGTACTAGCGACCCGCCCCGGCTTCGCACGGGTGCAATGCTGATATTTAATGGATGTTATCATACATATAAACCTTCCTCTTCAATCACTCTATCTATAAAAAAAACCGCATCAAAATCCGTTGCGTAGTTTCAAAGATTTAAGCATACAAAGGGACATAGGGACAGAGAAAGCGACTTTGTTTTGTACTATGTAGTGATTTTTGTTTTCTTAAAATAATTATATGAGCTCCTATTTCAGTCCAGTGACGGATTTGATCCATGAAGTGTAGGTAGGTACATTTGTGAAGAAATTGAGTCGTGTGTTCTTGCAGTCCTTGTTGCCGACGTATGATGCTAGGCCGACGAGCTCGTTGTTGTAGGTCAAAGGACTTCCAGAGTCACCCTGGAGTAAAACATGATTATTGATTATACTAGCCTATAGAAGTTGTATAGAATTTCTTAGGGTTTTATTCAACCCGCATTAGGCTAATGTGGTGGGTTAAGGTTTGAACCTTCTCAATAGGAGTTTACAATACAGATGAATCCTCTGGTATTGTGGGTGTTCATGGGCGGTGCTGACCACTTAACATCAGGTGGCACACTTGCTCGTTTGCCTCCTTTTGCCATAAAAAAAATTGTATATAGGCTGATTATGATGATGATGATATAAGCCAAAATATATATCCTCTGCTGGGCACGGGGCTCCTCTACAACTGAGAGGAATTATATTTATATTGTCTTTATCCACCCTTAGGGTTGGCAGACTACACACTTGAAATATTTCTTAGAACTTTTTTCAGGAGTGCAAGATTCCTTATGGTGTTCCTCTTGATTGCTAAAGTCTGTGATCATTTACGGTTTTTTTTTAATGTTAATTTGTTCTTCAAATATCTTTATTCTTAACCGTGTAATAATACTTACCTTACAAATGCCAGGCATATCTTCAATGCGTTTGGTGCATATGTTGACCTTTTCCAGCACTTTTATAAAAGGTCGCACTAAAATTTGAACACCTGTTGGGATATGCGCTAAGCATTGTTCAGTGGTTAACCTTGTGAAATGCATTTTCTTCATATATTTGGATTGGTGGCCAGTCTGGAAGAGAAAATTGAAAAATATTGCAGTATTAAAATTTGATAATATTATCTCCAGGAATAAGATTTTTTTTGAATCGTCTAATTTATCCTTTTTTATTTTGTGACTGATTTAATAACTGCGTTCAGTTTTTTTTCTATTTTGTATTTATCGTTGATAAAGATAATGTTTTGGTGAAATTTCTTATAAAAATGAAATTTAAATTTGCTGTTATCCACACATGTGCATGGATGGTGGACATGTTGACACATGTTTCGCGGAAAAGTGTGAGGCGTGAGAACAACAGGTTTTGGGTACGATTGCCAGGGGGAGCAAAGTATAATATTGTTTTTTTTTTGCTTTCTTTAAAAATCTTCTGCTGTTACTGATATATTTACACAGAAGACCTAAGTAGAAGCTCTCTCTGGACATCGAACCCTGGACCTCCCAATCTCCTACCACACACGTCTAGAGCGGGACCAATGAGGTCTTTGATTTAATAGTAATTTAATTTATGCATACGTCATCCCAGGTGATTTTTGAACCTAAGACCTTAAGAAAATAAATAAGTAAATTCTAAAACTTTCTGGAATCTAGAAAATCTATTAAGTAACTTAGGTTTATCTCAGTTGATCCCAGTACGTCCACGAGTTGTTCATTAACTGATTAATAAAGTTGGGCGCTTGAAAATCTGAATTATGCTCCAAGTTATGTACAAACTTCTTGAAACCTTTTCTAGAGTAAATACTGAAGCAAAGTTGCAGCTTTAATTCTAGGTAGAAATATAGGTTCATGAGCTTGTTAACAGAATTAAAAGAGTGTTTTTCAAAGCTACTTAAGCTGGTTAGTTTTGTGAAACCCTCATTTTGAGGTTCTAACTCAATTTTATGTTCATACATTCACACCTGAATCCACTTAGAAGTACGAAAAAATCAATTTCTAAAGTCACGTTTCGGAAATTTGTGCTAAGTGTAAAAAGTTTCAAATAATAAGTCGTTCAAGTCAAAGGTTCGTGAGTTGTTGGTAAAGAGAATCACAGAATCTTCATAATAGTTTTTTGTATGTATTATTATATTTATTTATATTATATGTAGATATTAATATTTATTTTATTTATATATGTGTATTTTATTATAGTTGTATTGAATTTATTAGTGTATGTATACTTATAAAAATCTTATTTGCACACCCGCTATATATCATCTCTGCATCACCCAAGGTCCGACTGGAAGAGAATGCCTTAGGCATTAAGTCCGCCTTTACAATAACCATTGTAAAAAGTGTAAATAAATAAATAAATAAATAAATAATACTTTGTCTCTCCCGGGACTTATATCTAAACCTATCATGTATTGATTATTATGTACATATTTTTCGGTTTATATACCCTACTTTAATCTGTACCACACTGTGTCAGTCAGTTGTTTTCTTCGGAGATCTTCCTATAGATCGAGATCTCTATATTGAATCGGTATCTACTAGCTTGTACTTTTCTGTATACTATGGCCCATACAAACCTTATTCTAAGTGGAAAAAACATTCTTACCTCGTCTATCCCTTTACCGACGAATAGCAATTTGCTTCCCCCGCTGGGAAGTCCACCGATCTTAACAGGTTTAACTTTGTCGCTAAATTTCAACTTCTTCTCGAGTTCTATCAAAGCTATGTCGTTTATGGGTATTTCTCCTAAGTGCTTGTAGTTTGGATGTATGACAACTCTCTTGTATTTAATCATTTTGCTGTTAGTCGCGTTCTCTCCACCCACCCAGACTATCTTAAACGGATTCCTGAGGGAAAAATATTACTTTAAGATTTTAAGCGTCGCGTGATTGTGCTGCTCCAAATTTAATGCTTTTGTCACTATTAAAATTTTAGGATTTCACAACTTTCAATGGTTTTCAATTTTTTTATCATCGGTTGATATTACTGCCATTTTCGTTAATATTTCTGTGGTCCACAAATATTTGTCCGACCCGAAGGTCGACCGAATAAGTCACTCGTAGTCTCTGATACACAGGGCTTATAAACTAAGGTAAGACCAGGATAAGACCTTTGTATGTGTCCGTTCGGTGTATATTTATCAATGCCGCTGTTGAACCTGAAGCACAGAAGTTACAGTGGCTGGGATAGCACTAAATAATGTACGCACACACAAACTCACAAGTAAGGATGGTCGACGCAGTGTGCAGCAGTGACCAGCCACTTGTCAGAGAGTATGGCTGCGCCGCACCCGCGAAGAGCTGCGAAGTACGGGAACTCGCGTATATTCCCCTCTTCGGCGCAGAAAATGCATGGCTTCGGGGCGACAGCTGTAAAGACCAAATACTTTAAAAAACTATTTTTGACAGCCCTGTGGCGCAGTTGGTTAGACACCAGCTTGCGAAGCGAGAGACTGCGGACTCGATCCCCGCAACGACACAAATGTTTGTGAGACTCACAAATATTTGTTTGAGGTCTGGGTGTTTGTGAGACCGTAAAAGTATCTTGTTGTCTCTGATGCCTACGACACATGACTTGTTACCTAGTGTGGGGTCGGAGCTATGTGACTGTTGGGTGTAATTATTTGTATTTATTAATTAGATGTTGGGTAGGTACAGAAACATCAGGATCGATAGTTGAATCCACTGAAAATTAGTGATGAGCCACAGCAAGCCCGCAGTAGGCCGGCGTGGTGGACTATGGCCTAAATCCTTAAAATCGTAAAGGAGGCCCGTGGCCAGCACTAGGATGTGTTTGGGCTGATGATGATGAATCTCAATAAGAATATATTATGATCTTAGGCTGTATTTTGCCAGAAGTAAAATTAAGAATTAAAGTAGATTGCTTAGTGCTAAGATAATCCAATGCCTTTATGTAATTTAGATCTTTCAAATCATTACTAGTATCACCGATTGGAATTAATAAATAATTTTTAAGGAAAGACGATCTCACGAATATCGTGAGATGCCGCTGGATGAAGGTTGCTTCTAACAGAGCGCTATAGAAGTCTTTGAGGGAGGCCTATGTGCAGCAGTGGCCGTCTTTTGGCTGATGATAATGATGACGAAATAAGTTTTACTAATATTACCCTGTTCAGTGATGCCAATAACTGCAAACACACTTATAATAAACACGCGTGTTCCTTTTGTCATTTTCCTGTTTCTGTCGATAGTGTACTAAAAATTCTTTTAATTTCACATCTATTTATAAAATTTTTACATACTTACGTTTCAAATATTTAAACAGATAGCAAAACGATTTGTATTGTTATATTTTTCTATTTTATTGTGCATACTTCAAATATTTTAGGAGATAACCTAACAATTAGCATGAAATACGTCATTCTCCACGTAAGTATTTCATGTTGGAATACTTTTAGAATTGTTGAACATGGAAAGTGTAAAGTAATGCAGAAATAACGTATCATATGAATGTGTAGTGCTTAATTCAGGGATTCAATTAACCGTACGTACAATTTTATTTGATTTTCCGTTATCACAGGCACTCGCTGTGCGGAGTTTGGATATCTGGCTGGTAAAAGGTCATAAACGCCTCTCCTTGATAGCAGTATACCTCTCACTACACCTTCGAAAACATAGGCGAGAGAGGAGAGCACCTATTAAGGTTGTGTTCTCTTTACCTATGACTCAAAACTTGTATCTCAATGTGGAGTCAGAACTAGTTGTATCTTTTGGATGAATTTGTTTGTTGATATTTACAAGAGAACTGGCTTAAAATTCAAGTTAGATACAGTAGTAAATAGGTACCTCGTCTTTAATCTATTTTATAATGAGATTTGATAGGCAAAGTACAATAATTTCTCTTGGTTCTTTTTGCAATGTGTATGGTTACCTGCGCGTGGCGAGGAGATTAGATTCCTAAACGGTGTGTTCCCATTGTTTTGAGTAGATATAAATCGCGTAATATCCCGAAGGAAATGAGATTTTTCCCTCGCTTCCGATAAATAAAACAAATACGCTTCATGTCTATTCTATTGTGCGATTCAATATTGTAAGTTTAGTTGCGACTACTCAATCATAACATGCGGTTTTAGCTGTCCATTTGGATATAATTAATTTGGATATACAGAGTGTATTTAGACCGTGATCGAAAACTGAGGCAGGTGATAGCGAGGGTGATCACAAACCCAGTGGCGATATTAAAAACCCCGACAAAGAATAAACATTTTGACGTTTTCCATACAACAATCGGTGTTAAAAGTATGTGGTCTGTATGGAAAACGTCAAAATTTTTATTTTTTGTCGGGATTTTCTTTAATGCCAGGGGGTTTGTAATCACTATCGCTATTACCTGCCTCAGTTTTAAATAAACCCTGTATAGTAGCTGAACTTACTTTGCTTGGTTTAAGCAAGTGTTCGAGAATCTCGGCGGTTGTAGATTCAAACCCCAACAGACATTTATTTATTTATTTATTTTAAACTTCCTTGTATATACACTAAATAAAAATAAAACTTAACCAATAAGGAATAAAACAAGAGGCGGCCTTATCGCTCTAGGCAATATTTTAAAGGCAACCTTAGGATGGATAGTAAGAAAGGAAAAAATAAATAGGGTAGAATAAAGTGTATAGAAGAAGACAAAGTAAAAAAGCACTAAAATATATATAAAAACTAGGATAAATCAATAATTTATAAATATATATAAAACATACTAATAGGTACAAATTTATAAATATATACTTACACCTACATAAATAAACATATATAATACATAAACATATATATTGTCTAGCGTATTTAACCAGGTGATTGGAGAAAGTCAGATGAGAGCAAGGTAGTGATCCTTTACTTGTCTTTTAAAGGACCTGATTGTTTCTGCTCGTCTTATGGCAGGTGGAAGGGCATTCCACAGACGGACAGCTTGGACAGTAAATGATTTGTCCATGAAAGTAGTTCTATGCACAGCCATTCTTAATTTCAAGTCCTCTGACGACCTCAAGGTTCTTGAAAGCGTGTTATGGAGAAATACAAAGCGATCTTTAAGATATGAAGGGGAAGAAGGATCAAATAAGATATTGTAAAGAAGATAGAGAATGTGAGCATTCCGGCGAAGCCGTATGGGTAACCACTTGAGCTTAGCACGAAGTTCGGAAACATGATCATACTTGCGAAGGCCAAATATGAGTCTAATGCAAAAATTTTGAAGACGCTCAAGCTTATTTAGTTGGTATAAGACATCAGACTTTTCAAAGTTATATGTGTTATAATTATTTAACGGTGAAGGATGACGTCAATCAACCTGCACGCCTAAATGTCTCATTGCTGAGGAGGCGTCCTCTACCATTAAAAAGTTGGTCTAGTAGAACTTCTAACAAGATTTTTTTCAGATAAAATCTATCTACTCGAACTAGGGAAGTATAGTAGCCTCAGAACTAACCTTTCGCTATCATAGAACCATATAAGAATCATCCTCAACCCATATACTTCCCGCTGCTGGGCACAGGTCTACTCTGCCATTGAGAGGGTTTAGGCCATAGTCCACCACGCTGTCCTAGTGCGGGTTGGCGGACTACACATCTAAGAAATTTCTAAGAACTTTTAGGTGTGCAGGTTTCATCACGATGTTTTCCTTCATCGTTAAAGCAAGTGATAATTCGATGTGAATACACACGTAACTTAGAAAAGTCAGAGGCGTGTGCCTAGGGTTCGAACCTGCGACCGCCGAGATAATCGATCGTGTGCCTATGTCTTGAAGCCATCACTGCTTTATCACTGCTTAAGAATGTTCTCATTTTTTTTTTAAATAAAAATCTATCAACTCAAACTAGACGTCCATTATAGAGTAAAAAATAACCCTTGGCTACAATAGAATCATTAAAGAAGTTGCTCAAAAAGAAGCTAAAACGGTAAAGCGTTGAAACGCTTGTCTATGGGTCGTGAATTAGCCAAAGCCATTGTTTATCGAGCGACATATTTCTGTTTGTTCGTGCACCATCTTGCGCCGTCTCCGAGCAATTGAGATTCGCCCAGAGCGACCGGCCCGTCCGCTTACTTAGATGCGGCTGTTCAGAGTAGTTTCAAGTACAGAGATTGCAGTGATTTTTTTTATGGTCGTTGTATTGGTAACGGTTGATGGAATACCAGTGCGTGGAATATAATATGGAGTAAATAAGAATTATGATAATATAAATAATTTTTCCAGCTTGCGAAACGAGCGGCCGGGGGATCGATCCCCGCACGAGACAAATGTTTGTGTGAACCACAAATATTTGTTTCGGGTCTGGGTGTTTGTGAGACCGAAAAGTCTCTCGTAGTTTCTGATACCCATGACACAAGACTCGTATCTTAATGTGGGGTCAGAACTATGTGTGTGACTGTTGGGTGTATTTATTTATAAACGGATAAATTAAAAAAAGCAAATTTAAAGTGACTCATGTGTGCATTTATTTAAATTTTTTGTTCCGTTCTCACAGCGCTACATTTTTTTAAATTAAATATTAGTTGGTACAAAGTTGTAAACTTTTGTTGTTTCATCAACATCTAAGTATTTCTTGTCATTGATATACCTAATCCTCAGCCCATATGCCTCCCACTGCTTCGCGTGGACCACCTTTGCAACTAAGAGGCTTTAGCCCTTAATCCACAAAACTGGCCTGATGCGGGTTGGCGGACTACACATCTAAGAAATTTCTAAGAACTTTATTTTTTTTTCTTTCAGCCATAAAGTAATTGATAATGTAAATACCTATTGCTTATATAACTTCGTTAAAAAACATTTTAAACTAGCCACCACTGCAGTAACATTACTATGACCGTATTATATGCGCCATGAACTCTAACAACACACAGAAAACAAAAACGGTCTCTACACCGCAGTACTCTGTAACCTTGAAGCGAAAGCTTCCCACAGACTGTTGTAGGCGAATTCCCGACACGTCCGACACGAATTTACAGCCAATTCATTGGATATTGGATTATTAGGCATTGATCTTTTAAAAATTTGCCGTGTAACACGCCTTCGCCCA
Organism: Cephonodes hylas; assembly: GCA_030295005.1. NCBI lineage: Eukaryota > Metazoa > Arthropoda > Insecta > Lepidoptera > Sphingidae > Cephonodes > Cephonodes hylas. The sequence goes on along the minus strand of AP025372.1, from coordinate 12,262,475 downwards.
CTGTCCCCGACGCCCAATTTCCGACGATGAGAAAATAATATGGAACGATCGGTTTGCTCGCGACTCGAATGTTAATGCTGGCCAGCTTTTTTCTATTGATATCACAAGGGGGTTTTTAGATGTTCCAAATTTAATTTTGGTGTAATGAATTATTGTTGGTTTTGGTAGTGGTTGGTAGGTGGGGATTTTTCGGAGATTATGCCATTTATGAGTGAATGAAATTAGTTATGGTATTTGATTGTCACTTGTTGTAGAACAGGGTATATAGAGAAATAATTTGTTTAAACCTTTATTTATTTCGCCGAAATGTTTAAGCATGAACTGTTTATTAACGGTTATATATGTAGCTCTGTACAATAAAAAAATAAATACAGCGGACTTAAAACATATTTTATAAAATCCAACAGATTTCTCCATCTAGAACCTACAAGAATTACACGAAATTCATTAACGCTCAATACACAGCCACTGATAAATATAATTATAATGTTTAACGAGATAAAGGCATGCACGCATACAGCCCGCGCTGAGATTTTTATGTAAACTCCGCGTCAACCACAAGCGCGCGGAGCGGGGCGTGAGACAACTTTTAATTAAATACTAATGCTGTTTCACTGTGAAATTTACAATTAAACTAGTGCTGGGCGAAACGGGCTATCGATGAAGTTGTTAAATATGTATATGCGACTTTGATGGTACTGTACAAACTTTGAACCTTCTGTAGTGTTTGTATACTTGTCTCGGTGATACGGGTAGTGGGGGAACAGTCTAGTGCGAGCCGTTGGCGAGAGCGGACGTGTTTACCCTGACTGCTGGTGACGTAACGAGCCAATACTTAATCCTTGTGAAGGCACGAACACTACACCTTTGTTTCGATTTTTTAGGATGTACATTTTCATTAACAAATAATTTGTTTTAAATAACTTAACAAAATTTCCACCTCCTATAGCCAGCTGTTTTGGTTCTAGGTTGATCTCTAAGTTAGTCAGTGTTGAAATTTCTATAAATAAAATAATCCAACAGACATACATAGGTACATAGTTGTCAGTAGGATACAACACCCAGAACCGAAATAAAAATTTGTTTCGTTACTGTGATCGAACCCGTTGCCAGCTATCGCAAGCTGGTATTTAGCCTACTGCACTACTTATATAATTAGCAACCATCTTACGCTTGAATCCCAACAAACGAACGGTTTAGCAGACTTGACCCCCTTTGCTCGTTTGCCTTCTATTCAACAAAATGAGTTTTGAAGTTGTATCACATGATGATGCGGATAAAACTAAATGAAGTCACCAAGTTTTTTTAAGAAATGCTTTCTAATGTTCTTTATTAATGTGGTATAAAGCTGAGGAGTTTTTATTTAATTACATGGATGCTTATAATCAATTTTCCCAAGTTGTGGTTGGCTATGCGTGTAAGAACTTGTATTAAAAATTACAAAAATATACATTTCAAATGATGATTTTTTCGTTGTTAAATGAATCCGAGCAGTTAATTTAAAAATAAGTTAATTAAACCATTTTTTATTAGTTCTAGCAAATTTGTTGAATTAACTGATGGAAAGTAAACACTGACGACAATTAATAGCCAAAATGAGCTTGAAGTATACAGGAATTATTGTGCGTATGGTGATAAGATGAAAGGAAATTCTATCTAAGCTAATAAATGTTCTACTTAATCCTTCATGTGGAAGCCGACTCGACTCAGGAATCGAACCCATCGACACAGTTGCATGGCACATATTTTAATTTGAAGACTTAAATGATATTATCACTAAATTAGACCAGATCTGGACAGATCGTAAATCACATACTTTTGTTTGACTAAACTTTTAATAATATCTATGAAAAACAAAATCGATAGTTTCTAAACATTTGACACGCCTCCATCCCTAGCCCACACATGGTAGAGGCGGCCGTGAAGAAATTAATTCATATTTCTCATGTTGTAATGAAATAACCGAGTCTACATAAACATGCTTTGACTTTGTATTGTTTGAATTTTGTCAACACAACTTTTCTTGCCTTTGAGTCTTTGTAAGATTCTTGTAAGATTTCGCAGATTTTATTACTTACTTGACATTTTATCGGCTTTGTAATTAAGAATCATATTACTATGGCCTAGAGGAGCGTTTTATGTTACATTACTACGTCTTTTATTGTAACTTAATTTTTAAGTGGGTATCAATAAAGCGTTATCTATCTATCTATCTACTATTAGCTTTCTTTCCATTATAAAAATACTTGATAATTATTTAACTTTTATTATCTTTTTCCATGTATTTTGAAGATCTGTCATTACTTTGAAATATTCTAAGTTTTGGCTGCCATGATTACCGTCCATCAGGTTATTAGTCTGATCACTATTTAAATCTGTCATGTTACCGTCGAGATTCTCAACCGCGTGCCAGAACCTACAGACCATCATGACTTAAGACTGAATACTACAATTATTTCATAAAATTAGCTGCTAAGCCCATTTACACGCAGACGCCAAAACGAACTAATCAACATTTACAATTAGTAAGCTAAATAATATTTATGATCCAATTAAACCGACAACTCATTCAGCAAAACAAACATAAACAGGCCCGTCTGACCTACAAAACGAGTCAACAAAACCATAACATTTTTGCCAGCGAAGGGAGGAATAGGTTCACTTATTAAATTTCACAACAAACTAGAAGATATCAGAATGTTTGGCAAACGGTCTTGGCATGAAGTACATCGCCACGGCTTACAACGTTGTTTGGAGAAAATTAAATTGCCGTATTAAATAGGGCTCGCTGGATTATACACTCAAACTGAATTGGTTCGGTGCTGCCACTGGATGGACGATGGCTCTCAACATAAGGAGGGCTTTTCATTCTTAGAATGTATGTGCATATATGTATGTAAGAAGCAGTGATGGCTTCGAGGTTTGGTCGCGCGGTCAAGAATCTCAGCGGTCGCGGGTTCGCACCCCAGGCACACACCTCTGACTTTTCGAAGTTATGTGTGTATTCACATTGAATTATCACTTGCTTTAACGGTGAAGGAAAACATCGTGATAAAACCTGCACACCTAAGAGTTCTTAGGAATTTCTTAGATGTGTAGTCCGCCAACCCGCACTAGGCCAGCGTGGTGGACTATGGCCTAAACCCTCTCAATGGTAGAGGAGACCCGTGCTCAGCAGTGGTCGTCTATGGGTTGATGAAGAAGAAAAGAAGAAGAAAATATGTATGTACAGTTGTAGCGGTTTCTTCATCAACATGTATACGTATCAACTATCAACATGTATGTATGTATCTATTTACAAAATTGTACCCAAGTTTGTCCGATTGCTTTTTAGTCCTACGTAATAAGGGGCGAACTTATTGCCGTTCTTGGGCACATTCATTGGTGATTTCTACTATAGATAATTGTCAAAAATTTGATAGGCTAGGACTGTCGTCCAAAAGTTTCCACTCTTTGAGTGTTCAGCGATTAGATTTACAGTATTAATAACATTAGCGTGTGTAATGAATGGGTAAGCGAAGTCATGTATTCATAGCATTAAAATATCATTCATCAATCATTACCATTAAAAAAATCGCTGCGAATATAAATAGATTAAAAAAATCTTCTTTTTCGTGTTAAGGTACTTTTTAAATTCATTCAGCCGTAAGACTAAATTTTGTAAGTAATTTCCAACACTCAGGAACATTGGCAAGGAAAGAGCATTGCCCGAGGGCTGAGGGGCTGCGTAAAGTTTAAGCTCCACTGTCCCGGCTACTTAATTTGTAACGTTGCATTCAGTTATTAAAGTATATTGTAACGCTTCTGCTTTTTGTTAATGATAATTGAAATTACCCTCTCGCGTTATGGCCGCCGCGGGCCGTGCTGCACTTTTATCTCAAACGTAGTTATGACTTTTAAATTGAGCGCTTTTTGCGGATTCCATCGATGTATTTTTTTTTATTCCCGTTTATAAATTTTTATGTTTGCGCGACCGCAAAGTCGGGTATATAAAAACATTGATTTTGGATAAACCTTTTACTGGGTTTATATAAAAATTTTAACCTTTTTTCGAAGTAACATTTTTGGTTTTCACAAAGTAATTTAAATTTAATTATTAAGGGATTATATCCTTGAAATTGTTAGTGTATTTTACTTAAGACATCCTGATTCAATAGATATCGCAGCGTTCTAATATTAAAACCTTTACCTTTAACCGTAACTAAACCTAACTCAAGAAACTTAACTATATTTCTAACAGTCGAATGAGTAGTCACGACTCTCACAAAAAAGCCTAAAACGCATTCACATCTGACAATATTTCAAAACTACGTTCCATAATCAACTTTTTAAAATGTCGAAAATGTTGCCAGCGCAAAACACTTTAGCCACAAACCGTGGAAAAACGCGCAAAAAGGCGGCATCATAAAAAATCCACACGGAACAGTGAACACTCATCGTAATTTGAAGTATTCCGACATCGACAAAACAAAAACTTTACTAACGAGATGTTGGGCGTGTAACGTGTTGCCTAAAAATAAACACGGGGTAGGGGAGGCGAAAACAAAATAATTCAACTCGCACAACTTATTCCTTCTAAACGGGGGTTGGTTGTCAACTGTTTTTTTTTGAGTTTATACAGAGTATAGACCGTGATCGTAAACTAAGGCAGGTAAGACTAAGACTTTACTGGTGTAACTGTGAAAAGAGAAAATGTCAATGGCATTTGTTAAATCCTTCGAAATCAGGTCGTGTCCATAGTCATGGATGAAAGTTCATGTCGACTGAGTCTTTGTAAAGTGATTCCCAATAGGCATTTTTGTGTTAAAATAAAAGAAAAACGGTATCAGTCTCAACAAATGTAAATAAATTATTACTAAGATTAATTATTATTTATCATCACTCAGGTTTGTAACACAAGCATGTGAAACCACGAGACCGATCCTCGTTCGGAGATAAATTTTTTTGTGGTCCACAAATATTTGTACCGGACCTCGGTGTTGGTGAGACCGAAACGTCTTGGTCCGATACTTACGATTCAAGACTTATATTTAAAGGTAGAGTCAGAGCTATGTATGTACTTACATATCGCACTAGTAATACAATAGTGTTGTAACTCAAAAAAAATCGATATTGACATAACATACGTAAAATTTAATTCCTCACAAGTCATTAAAATCGTCATTGAAATAATGCAAAAAATGAATAAGATATGACCTTTTAAGACATTATCCATGACTTACCGAATGTCCAACCTCCCATCCCAATATTGTGTCATTTGTAGTTCCCTATTATTATTATTTTTTTTATTTGTAAAAAGGTAATGTCTTTAATTTCATCCCAAAAACATTCATTATATTTGTACCTATTGCAGGAAGTGACATATTAGATTTTCGTTGATTCTGAAAAATCGTCTTTTTGAGTGACAGCATTATTGTATTCTTCTTCTTCTTCATCAACCCATGTACGCCCACTGCTGAGCACGGGTCACCTCTTCACTTGAGAGGGTTTAGGCCATAGTCCACCACGCTGGCCTAGTGCGGGTTGGCGGACTACACACCTAAGAAATTCCTAAGAACTCTTAGGTGTGCAGGTTTCATCACGATGTTTTCCTTCACCGTTAAAGCAAGTGATAATTCAATGTGAATACACTCATAACTTCGAAAAGTCAGAGGTGTGTGCCTGGGGATCGAACCCGCGACTGCCGATATTCTCGACCGCGCGTCCAAACCTCGAGGCCATCACTGCTTCATCATTATTGTATTACTAGTGCGATATGTGTGTTGTGTTGCTTATAAAATTTGAAGTGTCCGGTATTTATCCAGTGCACAACCAAACTATACATGAACGCAACTAAAATACACAACTCAAACGAGTTTGTCGCGAAACATATCTCTTCGTAGTCCATACATATGGACGGTGACAAATAACGATTTCCACTGTGACAAACAAACAGGACAAAATGTTGCCGGCTGTACGCACTGACGCTCTGACGGCAACCAACACCAGTTTATTTTTTTTTATTTCAAGTGACATAGCCCGCGAGTAAGTACTGAAAACGGAACAAATATATTTTTTTTTTGTGATTTTAATGGAATAGTTTCGGATTTAATTTAATTTCTTGCTGTGGTTAATTCACAAAGATTGTAGTAATTCGTCTTTCTTAATAATTTATCATGATAAAATCTATTTCATCCTACAGACAGTCTGGTATGGTTTTCTAAATACATATAGAAATATATATCCATAAAAAAATACATTTTAGGTTGTCGACGAATTTTTGTCAATAGAAGTAATTAAACATTATAGCTCGTCGAGGAATGCTTGCACTTCCGAGTTTCGCTTGAGAACATAATGTAACTTTTCTACTGTTTGATACTGATGAGAGGATAGCTTAATTTGTCATTCAGTTTTACAGTATTGGCCTGGGGTTTGAACCCGTGTCCGCCGAGGTTCTCAATTCGCGCCTAAACCTCAATGCCATGAATACTTGTGTAGTCCATAAAACAATAAAGAGCAATTTAAACAACGCAAGTATGGTCTCGCTGTACTGTGTACCAGTGGTGTGGCGAGCTCCGAGTGGTTTTTATGTTTTTAAACAATGTATATCACTATCATATTGCCTCTTGTATGACAGTTTTATGCGCGACTGCATCGACAACCAAAATCCGGATTTTGTTGGCAACATTGTTGGGACGTTGTTAATTTCACTTTTAACTGAGTGGGATAAGGTTCGTGCCTTCACGTTTCGCTACATAATATACAGTAATAATTATTATACTAAAATAAAGAATTTAATAATTTTATTGATATATCTATAAAAAAATTAAAAGTATGATTCTTTTTACCATCGCTATTCTTTCGTACCTGTACATAACAAATACATCTCTTGAGGGCTTACATAAATCCACTAAGAGAAATGAAAAGGGTTAGACAATATTGCAGACCCAAATCTGTCAATTAGATAAATAAATGTTAAACCCTCAAGTCAGTTTAAAAGGTTGGCCAATGTATTGGAAATAAACTGTTTGTGTTTTTCTTTGGCACGTAAAATGTTGTATTTATAACTAAAATTTTTCTTAATCTGGTCACAAATCGTGTCGTGGTGAAGCAGCGATGGCCTCGAGGTTTAGCCGCGCGGTCGAGAATCTCGGCGATCGCAGATTCGAACGCCAGACACCTCTGACTTTTCGAAGTTATATATTTACAATGAATTATCACTTGCTTTAATGGTGAAGGAAAACATCGTGATGAAACCTGCACACCTAAAAGTTCTTAGGATTTTTTTAGCTGGTTGTCCGCCAGCCCGCACTAGGGCAGTGTGGTGGAGTAAGGCCTAAACTAATGGTAGAGGACACCCATGCCCAGCAATGGTATATGGACTGATGATGAACCATAGAAATGAATCCTCGTCAAACTTGGTACAAAGTCACGTCAAAACTATAAACAAAATCACACATCTATACGGCAGTTCCGTTGACACCCATTATGGGAATCGATATGCCGACTGGACGTGACTTCGCATAACGTGACTCGTCTATTGAGACATGCCTTAAGTCCACATTACGCGCTTAATATGTTTGCCGACGTAATACTCTTGAACGAAGCTGTTGTTCTTTCGATAATGCGCTTGTGCGTCGCTTATGTCTTTTATACCAAAACGCATATCGCAAAAACGTCTTTAGTAATGCGCAATATATCTGAAAGAAACCTTTCAAACCATTTTTATTTACTAACTAGCTGACCCGGCAGACTTTGTTCTGCCAAAACGATAAATGAAAGACCTAAACTTTTGTGTAAAATGATTTTAAAACAAACAAATCGGATCCGTCTATAATATAAAAATGAATTGCTGTTCGTTAGTTTCACTAAAACTCGAGAACGGCTGGACCGATTTGGCTAATTTTAGTCTTGAAATATTCGTTGAAGTCCAGGGAAGGTTTAAATGGTGATAAAATATGGAAAAATTGCGGGCAATATGATAAAAACAGGAATTTCATATTCCCATATAAACTGTTCTATGTAATGTCCTGTCAAACGTTAAATATTTATCCCTTCAATGCGGGTAATTGTTCCCTCAAATTAAAGAACGGATTAAAATAAAGGTTTCGAATCGACAACATATATCTACAATATTCGAACAATTTGCATATTTTACATTTTAAAAATGAAGAATAGTGTCACTCATTAATAGGGATTGACATATTTGTTGGTTGTCAAACATTTATGTCAGCGTTCAGAACTATTTGTTGTGTAAAATATAAAAAGCCTAATTATTATTATCTCCTTAGATGTGCCTGGTTTCAATTTACAACTGAGGGCTCAGTAATTAAACCAAGGCTGAAGCCTTTATAAATGGTAAAAAGCCAAATAAAATTATAGTAGAATGAAACGCATTGGAAAAGGAAGAGAATATGTATTACAAAAATGGATAAATCAATTTGTACAATCTGTTTATATAAAAATGAACAATCTTCCTTTCTGTGTCTGTATTTTAATTCTCTCTCTCTGGTCATCAGTGCGGTTAGCACGTGAGGTAGCTCTTCGTACGTTTGATTGACTTCCTAAGTCAGGTCGTCTTCTCCTCGGCATCGTAAATTGTAAAGCACAAAGTCACTACCACAAAGGATTACCAAAGTAAAGAAAGTTCTCGCGCACGTAGCCACAAAGATAGAAGGATGCACTCACAGATATCGTAACACAATATCGTTATAATTTTTTCCGTATTCTGCAGTGCGACAGGATGGATTGACATATTATATTTTGGTTCTCAAATCTATTGTCAAATATGAAAAAGGTAAAATACAAAAAAATAAAAATATAATCTGACAGATCAACAACTGAAGTTAGTTGTTACGGAACGCGATAAAAGATTCTCCAACGCGCACGCGAATTTGAACTTTATGCAGCGGTATTAAATTACAAATTGACTCTCGATATTATTTAGAAAACATTTGTATGGGAAATAGAAAAGGGTTGTTTTGAGGGATTTCCCGGCAATTATTTGATTTTTTTTCACCTTTTAAACCTTCCCTGGACTTTAACGAATATTTCAAGACTAAAATTAGCAAAATCGGTCCAGCCGTTCTCGAGTTTTAGCGAGACTAACGAACAGCAATTCATTTTTATATATATAGATTTATGCTTTGCAATGTATAAAGGTTATTATTAAAAAATCTCTATTTATTGGCCTCTGCCGATATTAGAAAATAATAATGAACTATATATATTTATTCACTATATATACATATTTATATAATATATACATAAAGCATATATACATGATGTATTATATACAAACACCTGACAATTGTCTGATATATACGTCTCAAAAAAACAAAGTTGAACTTGACAATCAATCAATAAACCGAAGCCCCTTCAATCATTCTCTTAACATTCTCTTTAACATACAAATCCTTTATGAGCAAATTAAATACCCTTTTCCAGAGAAATACCTTTTATATTGTGACATTTTTACGAATCCGACAAAAGAGCGGCCTACATACCGCTAAAGGACTGAAAACGCGGTCCCAGCAATCCTTCATCGCGAAACAAAATTAAACAATACAGCGGGGTTGCGATTCAGATCCGAAATTGGGTTAATCTTCAGTGGGAATATAGGTACTTACTTCAATGCTGGGAGACTTGTTACAAATATCTTGTACCTATGGAATTCATTTTATTCTGTGTGTGTTCATGTATATAGAGTTAGGTAAACTCTGTATACATTTCGACAGAAAATAAGGTAACGAGAGAAAATATGGGAACATCTATAGGATGTGTAAATCATAAAATGGTAAGTTTAATGCATTTTTTAAGTTCAATGTAGGTACATATATAACAGCTGATTAAGTTTAGAAGAGATATAGACTGTATTTTGTATGGGGACGCGTTCCGCCTACTTGTCACCTGTTTATTACTTATTTATTCTACTACGTGTACTTTTTATCATTTTATACCGATTTCTCGGTATCTTAGACACAGAAATTTAATCAAAAATAAACATAAACTACATACAAAGACACTCACATAGAAGCAACAGAGATGCATTTCTATACTTACATTTCGTTAATTTTAAGTCAAATTTATGGATCAGTTTAGATCAAATGACAGTTTTCAAACATAAGTTTGAGTTACGTCAAAAGGCGAAGCATTAATGAAATAAATATTGATGAGTGGTCTAGACCCCCAAAGCTATGTGCTGAGTCCGTTACGCCGATTCTAAAGAAACCCTTTCAACTTCGCACCTTTGACTCATACAATTCTTTGATATTTTCTTCATATTTAGGGAATTATTTGTACAGATTTGGAAGATCGACTCTAACCCAATAATTGGAAAATTTAAATAGGTCACACAGTTTCGCAGCGTATGCCAATATGTTACTGCGTATTATTTTTAGACAGGTCGTAATATAAGAAATTAAAAAAAGCCACAATAAATTTAGAAAAAGGCTACGTATTTCTGTGGTTTGTTGATACTCGTATTGGCTGGACAGAAGCCGTCAAAATTTTGTCGAGTCTAATGTAATCGCTTCTTGCCAGTCAATACAAATTTGAAAAAAAAATGCAGACTTAAAAAAGTCAGTATAATTAATAATTAACGTACATACTCGTTCATACAATACCTCACATTTAATGCAAAATCTATTAGTCTCATGTAATAGGGGGCGAGCCTATTGCCATTTGCCGCTTTAGAAACAATAATATAAATAATAAATTTAAGCAACCAGTCCGGATATGTACGTGTATCTAAAGATTTCCAGTATGTTCCGTTCCCTCAGGAGTGCACAGTCCGTTTACCTGTCGATACTCTGCACGTTTTTACGAGAACCAACTTGCTTTATGCCCCTACAGGGTATTATAGAAGATGAGCTCCGTCTGGGGATGTAAGTAACCATACATTATGTTTGTTTTGAGGTAGTTCTTGTAGATTTATGAACGTATGTCAGTACCGTAGTATAATTTCATGATTAGCGAGTCAATATTACAAGGTTTTGAAAAATAGTCTAAGACGTTTAAGGGTGTCGATTCAAAAGAATTTGTGAAAGTCGAATTTGAATAAAGAAGATTTGACTTTGAATTTACTATCTTCATCAACCCATATACGCCCACTGCTGAGCACGGGTCTCCTCTACCATTGAGAGGGTTTAGGCCATAGTCCACCACGCTGGCCTAGTGCGGGTTGGCGGACTACACACCTAAGAAATTTCTAAGAACTCTTAGGTGTGCAGGTTTCATCACGATGTTTTCCTTCACCGTTAAAGCAAGTGAAAATTCAATGTGAATACACACATAACTTCGAAAAGTCAGAGGTGTGTGCCTGGGGTTCGAACCCGCGACCGCCGAGATTCTCAACCGCCTAAACCTCGAGGCCATCACTGCTTTTAATTTGAATTTACTATAATAATAATAAAAATCATTAGTCACATATACAGTTCTGACCCCAAGCTAGAATAAATCTGAGAAACTCCGAGATACTTTTCTCACAAACAGTCAGACTTGTAACAAATCGTTGTCTATCACACAAACATTCGTCTCGCTGCGGGGATCGAACATTCGGTCTCCTATTTCGCAAACTGGTGTCTAATCATCTGCGGCACTTCATCATCAGCTCATATACGTCCTACTAACCATATAAAATATAAATACAATAACAAATCGATTGCCTTTAGCGGAATAACTGACTAATGAGATTGTTATCGCTCAAACTAATGCATTCATGTACTCTAGTCGGTATTTTTACCCACAAATTTCAATCGATAAACCCGTGGTGCAATAGTAACGATAAACATGTCCACGGTATTAATTAATATTATAAATTATTGGCTTGTAAATGATTGAACGGCAAAACACCTCGTGGATAATTGGAAACGATTTCAACGTAAGCGCTTTCAGGCCGATCAGTTTGTTGTTTATTTTTCTTTTATTTGCCTTTTGTGAACTGTGTACTTAATTATGTGTTTATTTTGTGGATTTTTTATGTTTAATGTATTGAATAATTGTGGCTGTGTGGTTAAATAAAAATAATACTGTGTATCGAATGTTTTGTAAATATAATAATTTTTAGGGCGATTTATTTAAATTTTAAAGTTATTGTAAACTTCTCCAGGTTTATCATGAAAAAAAGAAGAAAAACGGTAATAGATACAGCCCCTATACCGAAAATTAACTCACAATCAGCAAAACTTAGTTACGGAAATACACCTACTTACTTGAATTTTAAAGAATATTCTTAGTCGTAAATTCTAATGAACTACTTATCCTCTCAATCAATATGACCTATTTCCTAAATCCCCCTACCCTGTTCTACAACAATATTTCCCTAACAGGGTCGCCTAATTTGAATGCCTTGCGGTGAAACCTATACCAGAGTTATCAAAGTTGAAATCCATTCGGAGGTCTGAAGTTTTTACGACTTAGAATTTGCCGCTCGTAAAGCTTGCTGATAGGAAGTGACAGATAATAATTAAAGTAGGAACATTAAACATTGGCATAGAAACGAGACAGACTTGTGGCCTAAATGTAAATAAAAAATCGGGCATTATTTTTTTATATATCTATCCTAAAAAATCCTTATTTTATTGTGAATATTGGATGAAGTTTTGTGTATATTAATCACGTACTTTATTGGTGATATCAAGAAGAAACTTGCTCAACTAAAAGTTCCTAAAAATTTTAGGTGCTGAGACCTCCAAGCCGCACTAGATCAGCGTGGTGGACTAAGGGGTAAATCTCTCATTATTAGAAGAGGGCCGTGCCCAGCAGAGGGACGATTATGGGCCAATGATGATGATGATGATGATGTACCTCACCAACCCGCACTAGGCAAGCGTGGTGGACTATGGCCTCAACCTTCTAAATTGTAGAGGAGGCCCGTTCCCAACATGGAGCTGATGATGATAAAGATACGTATGTGAGTAAATTATAAGTAATTTACATACAATAGCCTCTAAACGTTGATAATACTTTAATAACCGAGGCATTGACTTTACTAGATTAGCAGATAAGCTGTTCAGAGCAGCGTTATATTTATGCATAAATTATTATCGTAGACCGTTCATTAGCACTGATGGGAGCTGTAGGGATAAAGAGCTAAGAATTATTATTAAAGCTTTTTAAGTTGATATTTTTTACCTGCATTAGATTGGCACCTGATTGGAAAAGAAGCTTTTGCTGCAGTTAACTTGAACGGAAGATTATTATGTCTAGTTTAAGTCTCAGTATAAAGACACAAAGTTTATCAAAGACGAAAATAGCTTCGAAAATGATTGCATATTATATTGAACTACATAAGTTACAACTTGAGGCGTGAGGTATGTTTGTTTGTTAAGTTACAACTTAAGATGTAAGCATTGTACTCATACATAAACCATTTATCTAATTAAGCAAGCAAGTACTATGCAACATACATTTTTTTTCGACATCGCTAAGGAATAGGCTGTGATATATGTATTTCACAAGATAGGGAGCTTATAACTGAGAATTTCCTAATGACATCCATTATAAATATACCAGTATTAGTAACCGAACACCGTACCCCACGATTACATACATACGAGTTACAATCAATAAAAACTTCTAAACTGCAACATCCCCGACGACCCTAAAACGACATGAATGTTCATAATCCCCTAAAATCTCATTAGCATAGCCATCGGGCCGATGGGCCAACACTGTAAAGTTATTCGTTCAACAAACCATAATCCATATTTAACGTTGTTCTATTATAAAAATGGTAATGAAGCTGGGAACAAACTTTGATGAGGTTGGTGAGTGTTGGAGCAGTCTCCGCGCAAACGAGCGTTGCGCTAAATAAAATTGTTTTATCAATTTACGTTGCGCTTTGGAATTGCGAGGCTGTAGACAGTTTTGGAGCTGGCGTGTAAATTTGTTCATGGGGGTTTTTGTTTGTACACTTTTTTGTAATTTGGATGGTTGAATTTGAAATAATAATATTACCTAAGCATGAACAAAAGTACATACATACCTGGCAGATAGCTAAATAAGATTAGGAGGAAAATAGATGGTACTTTGTATCGGTACAAGCATCGCCGCTTGTCTGTCGCCTGTTCATTCTACAATTATAAAAAAATTCAAACAGAAATAAACAGCTGCTATTGATTGCTTGCTGAAATCCGAATTATAATATAATCCGAATATTTAACTGTTCTGTGCCTACCAAAAAATAAAGCCACTAGTTATTATTTACATAAAATAGAGAAGAGTTTTGCTTCGCGTCTGTTTCGCTTAAACCAGTTTTAATTAACGCGTTTTAATAGATATAATATTAAGACTCAATTATAGGACTAACTTATTTTTTTGCGGTAACAAATAGTTTACACATTCCATGAGGTTTCATAGTACATCACTATCTTATTTAACTTCTACGACACATTAAAAAACATGACATGACAGGCTAACATTTTATCGCAACATATGTAGATATTACCACTATTTGTACAAGATGGCGGAGTTGTGTCGGTGAGCCACGATCAGTCACGGAGCTGTCCCGATGTGTCACGATAGCACGCGGCTGTACCGAACAAGCTGTATCACTTTTATCGCTCACCTACGACATTGTGAGACGAGAATTAAGGGCCTTACACTTTGTAAACTAATGCTGAAGGTAGTGTGATGAGGGAAGCGAAAGCGACAGCGATTTGTGTTTGTGATTCTTGATTTTATAAATACTGGATTAATGATTTTTAGTAGCAGTACTTACTTTGTAATTATTAGCGAAATGTGATTGTAGAAAGTAATGATGGCGTCGAGGTTAAGGCGCACGGTCGAGAATCTGTTCAGTTGTGGGATGAAACCCCAGGCACAATGAATAGTCTAGTACTTTAACGGTGAAGGAACACATCCTGAGGAAACTTGGACACCTAAAATATTATAAGGAATTTCGAAGGTGTCACTTGTTACTAGGCCAGCTTCGTGGACTAAGGCCCAGCTCTTCTCAGCTTTAGAGGAGGCCTGTGCCCAGAATAAGTTAAAAGTTTAAGAGTTAAAAGTTGCGAAAAATGAAACAATTAAAATTCGTGCAAACATGAACCGCAATCTATGAGAGCGGGCGGTTTGTCGGCCACTACGTGCCTTTTATTTAAGCTCGTTCGCAAAGTATTCGAGCGGGTGCATTTTAAATTTTATCATAATGAATACAAGCGCGGGCGGCTCTCGCGGGAACAATGTCGCCGCGCCAAACAACTCTTTACTTATTTAATTCTTTTGTACTTAAGAAAATTGCTTTAAATCTTACGAGAGAACGCTTACAGAAAACGGAGAATATTTGATTCTATTTTGTGCGGTATATTTTCAAAGTTTTCTGCTCAATGGAGACGCGAAATGTTTTGTGCCAAACTCGAGCGTGCATTCAATATGATTTGCTATTTATGAATATAATATCACGGTTGCCTTTTCGTGGCTTAGTATGTTGCAACGTTAATATTTTGTAACTAGCCCACTAATCCGTCGGCATGGAATTTACAAGTATTACGATTTTTCAAGCATTTTATATATTATACTACTAAATTTTTTCTTAAAATAAAAATTAATCCAGGGTACACTGCATAATAGTTAGCTATCATCCGCCCATATACGTCTGACTAGTGGGTACGGGCCTTCTTTACAACTGAGAGGGTTAATGCCTTATATAAATAAATTCCTAAGATGTTTTAGGCGTGCAGGTTTCATGTTTTTTCTCATCGTTAAATCAATGACAATTCATTGTAAATACACACATAGCTTCGAAAAGTCATAGGTGTTCCCGAGGTTTGGATCCGCGACCGCCGAGACTTTCGTCAGCGCGCCTGAACCTCGATGACATCACTGGTTCTAGTTGTCTGATTGAATTAATTATATATCCTTTCATTCAAGTTCAAGTTAGTTTTTGTACGAGTCTAATTAGGTGGTAATTAAGAAACTTAGCCTCTCGTTGCGGAGGACATTTCCGTGAAGTGTTAAACATGAAGACAGAATTTCATGGAAATTTAATATCCTTAGTTAATGCTTTCCTGGTATCAGCAGTATTGCTTTATAATTGGTTTTTAAAGTCCACTTGGCTTCAATATATTTCAAAAATATTTTTTTGTGGAGTTTACTCAGCTTTTTAAAACGATTTCATTTTTAACTTTTGTTCGATAAAACAAATTAGTATTTCAAATTGAGATATTTGTTTTTTTATAGTTCTTAAATAGTTAAGAACTTTTATTGTCCGTCTGACTTACTTCACCATTGGTATAACGTGTAGGTACGTGGTTTGTATAGAAAACGTAAAATATTTTATCTTTTGTCGCGATTTTTTTAAACACCAATAGGTTTGTCATCACCCTGGCTGTTACCTGCCTTAGTTTCCGATAACGGTCTGAATACACCCTGTATAATGACGCCGTAGAACAGAAAAATACTTGGTGATCAAGTCCGCTCCCCTCGAGGTTTGGGCGCGCGGTCGAGAATCTCGGCGGTCGCGGGTCCAAACCCCAGGCATACACCTCTGACTTTTCGAGGTTATGTGTGTATTCACATGGAATTATCACTTGCTTTAACGGTGAAGGAAAACATCGTGATGAAACCTGCACACCTAAGAGTTCTTGGGAATTTCTTAGGGGTGTAGTCCGCCAACCTGCACTAGGCCAGCGTGGTGGACTATGGCCTAAACCTTCTCAAGTGTAGAAGCGACCCGTGCTCAGCAGTGGGCGTATATGGGTTGATGAAGAAGTCCGCTCCGCTTATTCGTGTCTCATATCCCCGCATCGTTATCTCGGTGTAGTTCGAATATGTTTTGACACCGCCGCGAGCGCTGTCACCCCCTCTGACAACAGAATTTTCATAATTCACACGCTTAATGCCCTCATCTGCGAACATCATTCTGCACCGACTTAAGAATATATTCTGACACCCTTGTGTGACTTTGTTTTGTTTGATTAAGATAAAATTGAAGTTAAAGAATTATCGAGGTGATTTATAGTAATATTGTAGGTGAAAAATGTAGGTAATTTTTTAATGCATAAAAATTAAGGATGAGTTTTGATACAGACTTAATATAATGTTTGTCTCCTTGTTTTTGATAAGGCAATTTATATTTTATTAATTTAATATTTTAAAAATTCTATGTAATAATAAGTAAATATTTTTTTTTCGATCCCTCAAAAATCAATTCTTAGTCATGGAATGGAATATTACTAAACGCGTTTAATAATGTTCCATTCAAAATAATAAAATAACGCTTCTTTGTGCCTTAGGAAAATCTAAATATCACTGAAAAAGTGAATTAACTATATTGCACAATCCCACAAGAATATTCTTAATCAAAACGCGTTTCATATTATTCCTAACAAAATAATACACCTCTTTAAGTGTCGCTTGCTTGAAGACGCTCAAGTTAACACTAAAAAGTGGTTTAGACAAAAGAGTGGTCCCGAAGATTTATTGGGTGTTTTTTCGATGGTCTCATCTACGCGAGAGCAATAAGCTTGGGTTTTACTAGACCGTAGATTTTAAAAATAAGATTGGGGCGGACGTTGTCTGCTCTTCGGCTCACTAGAACGCTTCACACGGCCCGGCGCATGGGGTAAGCGGCAGCGGTTTTTTGTGCCGGTAGTTTTTTCTTTTTTTGCTTATTGCCTGCCAGGTTTGAGCTTCATTGGGGTAATGTTACTTATTTAATATTGTGCAGGATAATTGGTTTATTATTGGATAGATTGTTGAAGGGGTTACATCAAATTATTTTGATATTTCAAATCACTCATATTTACTTTTGACTGGACTTGGATTAAATCATGGAGTGAATAAATACACCCAATAGTCACATACATAGTCCTGACCCCACACTAAGATACGAGTCTTGTGTCGCGGGTATCAGAAACTACGAGCGACATTTCGGTCTCACAAACACCCAGACCCGAAACAAATATTTGTGGATCACACAAACATTTGTCTCGGTGAGGGGATCGAACCCGCGGCCGCTCGTTTCGCAAGCTGGTGTCTAGCCAACTGCGCCACGGGGCTGTCAAATGACAAAATTTAATGTACTTAATCTTCTTTATTATCTTGTTCAATTTCGAAGTTTGAATAACTCAGGAATCTTTTAAGGGTATAGTTTTATTAATTTTACAAGTCAAGGATTTTTTTATTTTTACAAACTTAATATTGGAAGAATTACTAAGGGTTTCACAGCATATTTAAATACAACATATCAGTTACTAACAACATTTATATTTAAGAAAAAAATCAAAGTTCGTGAAGACTTTTATTCTATGATCGGAGATTGAATCAGAGTGAGTAGGCATAAAGGCTAATAGCCAACTTTAAAACAAAGAAAGATAGAGGAGGCCCAGCGATGGAATGTAGGTATTAGAAAACAAAAATGCTTTTTTTTTTCGCTTATGATTTGTACGGTTGGCAGTACGAAACGTGCACACAATATAATGAGGGAGCGAGGAGTGAGCGGCCTCGGAAGCTCTGAGAGGAAAGTTTGGAGCGAACTCAAAAGTGCTCCGAGTAATTTTTCGTGCTTGATTTAAAACGATCGCATTGTAGGTTTCGGCTCTTTGCGGTACTTGTTTTCGATTCATATTTCCACAAGTTTTGTTAAGAATTGAGTTCACTCTTAAAAGGCGATTTGAAAGCTTCTGAATGTAACGTGGTTTTGCGAAGATTTTTTCGGCTTTTTTTGTTGGGTGCGCTATTGCAACGGAGAATTATGTATCTGTTTATAATATTTTGTTATATTTGTCAATTTTAAGGAAATTTGAAGTTTTGGGTTGCCAGTTATAAAAAATTCATGAGTTTAGGTTTATGAGTTATACGACTACAGACAAGTTAAATTGAACTCATTACAGTAAAATGACATATTCACCACATCGCTATACGCTAAACCGATAGCTATGCATGTAATTGGTACTACACTAATGACTACGCTTTTAAGTGATTTAAGCCCTCATATTTTCATCAATGGATTTTCTTCAAAATTTCCTGTTCTTTATAGTTGGACGCGATAGAATATTGAATTCAGTCCCTTAATATATCTAGGAAGGTAAACAAAGTGATTTTATCGATTCCAAGAACATTCACAATTCAACTTCCGACCAAGAACGAATATTCCAGATGAATCGCGTGGGAACTGATTATGAGGACTCCACGTACTTCGAGAGCTTTGAATTATATATTTTTTAATTACATCATACATGACATATGTATCATTGTATATGCATTATATTTTTAACTGAAAATTTTAAATATGTAATTTTTACCTTAACATTTTTACGTATAAACATGATCTTAAGATTTAAGCGCCATCGAGAATCTCTATTGGATCACCAAGTATACCATCAGATACAGATTTTTGCCTCTTGTTCTCTAGTAATGATTACCTTTCAAAAATGATGGTACACTAAATTCTGAAACGATTGAATCTTAGTGATATATTAGACATTTTATCATTATCATCATCATCATCATCATTGTCAGTCAATTTTGGTCCACTGCTGGACATAGGCCTCCCCCAATGACTTCTACCGGGACCGGTCGGAAGCCGCCTGCAGCCAGCATATAATTTGACATTTTATACATTTAACAATTATAATTAATTTCAGTTGTTCTGCCACATAATAGCTTTATAATTAGGGAAGGCGCTAACGACACTACTTTATACGGTTTCAAAAACATCTAAAACTTATTATGACGCTTTAGATTGTGTGTTTCAGAAATGCATACGATGAAAGATGCATGGAAACCGTTTGCACAAAGGAAACTACCTTAATGCGAGCCTCGAGCGACCCACTTTACGTAGCACCCTGTATAATAACGCCACTAAAACTATATCATGTGGAAATTGGAGCTCACACGAGCATTTTTAAAATCTCTATGTTTGAGTCAAAAGTTAGAAGACGCTCTACTTTTGTAAAGGTTAATTACTTTGGCTAAAACGTATACTGATTATGTGGTGATATGAAATGTGGTTAGTCGTGATTTGTGTAGGTTTGTATTAGAATAAGACTGTCTAGTAGTATCGGGTTTTAGTCTGTGCGAAGTTATATGCCTAGGAATTTCTCAGGTGTACCGACAGGTCAGCGTTATGAACTAAGGTCTATTCCATCTCATCAATTATGTATTTCATATTTTAAGGTTAAATGTAACTATGATGTATAATTACACACTTTAATATATTCTTCATCAACCCATATACGCCCACTGCTGAGCACGGTCTCCTCTACCATTGAGAGAGTTTAGGCCATAGTCCACCACGCTGGCCTAGTGCGGGTTGGCGGACTACACACCTAAGAAAATTCTAAGAACTCTTAGGTGTCCAGGTTTCATCACGATGTTTTCCTTCACCGTTAAAGCAAGTGATAATTCAATGTGAATACACATAACTTCGAAAATTCAGAGGTGTGTGCCTGGGTTTCGAACCTGCGACCGCCGAGATTCTCGACCGCGCCCAAATCTCGAGGCCATCACTGCTTACACTTTACTTTAATATATTATCAAATATTATACCTTAATGATGAGGCATGTTTTTGAGGAAACCTGCACCCATAAAAGTTCAGAATAATTTCTTAGGTGTGTAGTCCGTCAACCCGCACTAGGTCAGCTAACTGGACTAAGGCCTAAACCAAGTATACCAAAAAGAGTTAGAGTAGGTATACCAAAATAGTTATAAAAGAGGCCACCTAACCTAATCTAACAGTGGGTAATAAATTACGATTGTTCCATACATTTGACTACAAAAAATTATAGCCATAACACTCACACAGCCAATTCACCCCTATCTCTGTATACAACTAAATTGAATTTTACACAGTAAAAGCTGGCAAAATGATTTCGCGTCAGCATTATAACGTAATTCATAAACTATAAAACGTGTTTACGTTGACTGGTGTGAGATAGCTTTATGTTTTTATCGATCATACTTGTTACTAGCACAAAGCTAGTAGAATATTTTACGCTCAAATTTGAAGCACTTTTGTGCAGCAATTTATTTTATATAGATTGAATTGTGAAGGATTATGTAGAGATGAATCAGTGGCGGTGGTTCTAAAGAAGTCCAAAAGTATTACACTTTTATTGTGTAATGTCTGTTCAATTGCTTTTGTTAAATAAAAATTTAAAGCTTAAAGATTTTTATACGAAATTTTGTAGGCAAGCTGAGCTTTTCAGGTTCTATTGCAGTACCACCACTGAGATTAACTTCTGCTTAGCCTTAGCCTTGAATGGTGTGAGATTAAAAATCATTTAAATTTGTCAACAGAAAATTTATGAATTTCGTTCGAGTTTCGAGTAAAAAAAAAATCGAGTAAAAAAATAGGTTTTCCATAAGGAGATTTTCAGTCCGCTCTAAGCACAAGGATTTGTATTTATTTTTAAGAAAATAGCATTGCAATCCAGACTGTAAGTTCTAGTCAAATTGATGACTGAAGCTAATTCCCACTCACTAGTTCGTCGAGACTAATCACAAAGTTAGGGTTCTAGACTAGACTCCAGTTCTAGGACTTAACCACTGTTAGCAATGTCCATTAGCTAATCTTACGGATTATGTTGTAAGTGATTTTTGAAAGAACTACTAATGTTATCAGGATTACTTACTTCAATTATGAAGGCTTTGGGTAATGTGATTTGTCTTCAACTGAGCAGTGTTTTCAAGTAGGTATTTTAGGGTCATTTATTGATGAAATTAACAATCATTTTGTTAAACTTCATCATTATGATCAGCTCATATACACCCCACTGCTGAACTCGGGCCTTTTTATCACTAAGAGGGTTTATGCCTCAGTGCAAGTTGGTGGACTACACATTGACAACCCCCGTGGCGCAGTTGGCTAGACACCAGCTTGCGAAACGAGAGGCCACGGGTTCGATCCCCGCACCGAGATAAATGATTGTGTGAACCACAAATATTTGTTTCGGGTCTGGGTGTTTGTGAGACCGAAAAAGACTCTCGTAGTGTCTGATACCCACGACACAGGTCTTGTAACCTAGTGTGGGGTCAGAGCTATGTATGTGACTATTGGGTGTATTTATTTATTTTACATCTAATATATTCCCAAGAACTCTTAGGTTAGGTGCAGGTTTCATCACGATCTTTTCCTTCACCGTTAAAGCAAGTGATAATTCAATATGAATACACACATAACTTCGAAAAGTCAGTGGTGTGTGCTCGTGGTTTAAATCGTTGACCGCCGGGATTCTAGACCGTGCGTCTAAACCTCGAAGTCATCGCTACTATTACTGTTAATCTACTTTTTTATTTATTTTAAAGTAAAAATCACTCATTTAATTACTTTAAGTTATATAGCATTGGAAAGTAGAGATTGAAATAAACCCTACTTTTATGAGGATATTGTTGTAAATTGATGACGTCATTGCTATTAAAATGTGTGTGCGTAAGAGATAGCAAGACTTACCCATTTTGCGCCCAATCCTCTGGAAAACATAAATTGCTGCTTTATTGTTACATTTCGATGTATTCATGGAGTGAATTATTTGAATCGTATTACTTTTTTTAATACAAAATAAGCGAAAAATGATCGATGGAACTTTTTAGCCAAAGGTTTGAAACGAACAGCCGTGGTGTTCGATCACCGCATAATGACAAATGTAGTAGATTTTGTTGTAGTAGATCTCTAGTCTTTTTGAGTTGTAATTATCATCTGATATGTTTATCGTGTTTTCCTTTCGCTGTTAAAATGCGTGATAGTTCTATGTGTATTCACAAAGAATTTTCAAGAAGTTATGTGTCTATAACTTCACGTATTCAGATGCGTGACAAAGGTTCGAACCTATCGTTATCAGCCCATATACGTCCCACTGTTGGGCTCGGGCCCCGTCTACCATTGAGAGGGTTTAGGTCTTAGTTCACCACGCTGGCCTAGTGTGCGTTGGTACCTATTCCCGCTGAGATATTTATCTGAAGGTCTAATCCTCGAGTTGACGACCTTGCTGTTCTAACTGGTTAGTAACTGAAGTTTCATAGGAAAATGTTCAAAAGATAATCTTCACAATTTCATTTTAGCTGGAAATTCACACAACTTACACAGACAGGTTGAAAGCTGTTTATTCTTAGAAAAAATCACAAGATACCGGCGAGAATTTATTACATTCCCTTAAAGAGAATATCTCTTGGGTGTTTTAAAAATGTTATTTTTTAATGTTAGGGTTAAATATTTAAGTTTTATTAAACGTTACTTTGATCTGGAAGTTGGCTAAACACTAGAAAAAAATTCTGTGGGTTCAATCATCGTTAGACAATTTTTTATGTTCACACATATTTGATACGGGTCTGAGTATTTGTTCTCACAAACGGTCTCCCAACGGTCTTCAAGTTTCTGATACCTGACTCAAGAACTGTATCTACTTATAGGATGGGTACTATCTATGTAACTGGGTGTATTTATTTAAAGGATTGGTTACGCGGCCGAGATTCTCAACGATCGTAAGTTCAAATCCCAGGCAACATCTCTATGTACCTGTATCGTGAAGCTGATTTTCGAAGTTATGAATGAATTATCACGTACTTTGAAAGTCAGAAGAAGCCAGAATGCCCAGCATTGGTAAGTATGATGATGATGATTAAAAAAATAATACCCAAGTGGTTCCGGACACGTGCCCGGGTAACACGGTCCCATTTCAATTGGACTTGGTGCGGTCGTCCACTAATGACTCGGCCGCTGGGATTTCGCAGTGATTTATTCGTCTCCGCGATATACGGCGGGTTGAATGATAAGCGTTAGCGGATTGACGTAGGAAACTGTAGGGTTTTGCCCGTCTTTTTCTAAGGGTTATAGATATGTATGTTTGTTTGTTTTCTTTCGTCTTTTCGTTAAAGGTAAGGGTGATATTATTACATGAGTTTGTATTGATGCCATGTTGTAGGAGGGTGGTGATAATAAACTACAGTGCGCTGTTTTTAAATCACGCCCAATTATTTGGATCAGTAAATCTCTATGATTCCTAACTCTAACTACATAACACAATTATAGGGTTTAACGAATTGTGCCGTAAAAATTATTATGAAAGGTTAAGTTAGTTTTTTGCCCTTTCTTCTACTTATCAATAACATATTACGAAGCGGAATAAGCATAAACTAACTTGTCCATATTTTTCTTGAAAGCAATTTTTTTATATGTATGTAATTTATACCTGTATTATTAGAATTACCCGAAAGTTGCTATATATTTCTTTTTAGCAAAAGGGGTGATGAGATATTTCATAATAATTATCTGTAATACCGCTCTCGCTTGCAACTTAAGCGTTCCATCATTCGCACCTGCACTAACGACGAACGCTTAGAATCACTTACTTTGTTCTATAATGGAGACTCGCACACACCGACCTTCAACTCAAGGTTGGCGGAGTTTCAATGCACTTACGTTTTACCGATATACGTTTACCTAGATATAAGATTGATCTGCCTAAATTTTCTGCTTGTATATATAGCTTTTGCGAAAGAAAGTTCACGAAAAATTTATTTAAATAATGTATGTGTGTGGTGGTTGTTACGATGTATTATGTAATACATGCAGGAAAGGGTATAAAAGCGGTGTATATCCAGGCCGGTGGAGCAGGCAAGTGTTGGAGTGGAGACCGCGTTTAGGCAAACGTAGTTGAGGACGTCCTGCAGCACGATGGTCCGACGACTTGAGAAAGGTGGCGGGTAGCGGATGGATGAGGGCCGCTCAGGAACGGGATGGTTGGCGCTTACTTGGGGAGGCCTACGTTCAGCAATGGACGGCGATAGGCTGAGTATATATATAATACCCAGGATAGACGACAAAGGCTCTGAATGAAAATGTCATTGAAGTAGAACTAAGGAATGAAAAGTCCAGGACAATGCTGAAAGGTTTCTCTACTAATTTAAAGTTATGTTTTACTTTCAAATTATTAATTGTTATAGTGAATTGATTCATAGTTTTGAATTATATTACGTCACAAAAATCACGTGGAATAACACAGTCTTGCTACATTTTATTGATTCATTCGAATGCGGACTGTCTTAGCTCTATCTACTTGGGCCATCATGATTTTTATCGTAATCTCATTATGTGGGCTATATGTATCGATGATGTTAATAATAACTTTGGCATTATAAAGATCATCAATACATTTTGTAGTACATCCATCAATGTTTTTGATTCACGCCTTCCTCGTCTCAACATGAATTTTAAAACATTTTTATAAACCGCCTTAGCCTCGCACTTGCACCAAACCCTTACTGTCACACAACACCACTACCGCGACCGCTTATGTCATGCACCGCAACGTTACTCGCACCTGTCGCGAACTTTCGATATCCAACGTGAAAGCGATAATTGATTTCTGTTCAGTTATTTGCGTGGAACAGTTCGCCTGTTAATGTTTTGGAGTCAGGGGTCGCGTAGGGCCGTGCTGTACCTTACAAATTTTCAAATGTTGACTATTTTACAAGGTTGAACGTGACTGACTACACTGTTTTGAGAAAAATAATTAAGGGCACTATTTTTGTTTGATGCATGTTTTTAACATTAATTGGGTGATTTGAAAAAAAAAATTAGACAAGTGATCGTTTTATGACACCATGTTCAATAAAGAAAGATTCATTGAAAACTGGATATGATTTTGTATGATCTAGATTCTAGAATATGCAATTTTAATTTGTATTTGGAGTGGAAGGATATAGTCATTGAAAATAAGACAGAGGTACTAAGGTCTAAAGTTTAACTCTAAACCCTTTCACTTGTAGAGGAGGCCTGTGCCCTGCAGTCAACCACCTCTCCCGCCATATCATCCACATCTAAAACAATCCGATATTCGGCAGAAAAAGGGCAAAACACCCAGGGAAGGGTCAGGTAATGTGTCACAGACAATACAAACACAATAACTCAGGGGCAGTGAGTTAAGCCTCTCTCTGTATTGACTGGGCTAGGTTTAACACACACTAGGCGAAAATTATCGGATCAAGGCGACCTGTGAAGACATGGCCTCAGGTTTTAGTAATGCGTTTGTCTTGTAATTTGTCTGTAATAAATGAAGAAATATATATACATATATAAAGTATGTATATACGTAATGCCTCCTTCATTGTATTAAAATGATAACTGTTATCAAATTATTATCATCAGATACGTTTCACTGCTAAGCACGGACTTTCTCTACAACTAAGAAGGTTTAGGTCTTAGTTCACCATTCCGGCCTACTGCGGGTTGTGCACTACACATTTAAGCACGATTAAGATGTTATTCCAAATGTACCTACATAACATTTTATAATATTACGCCCGTGATAGCTCGTGATACCAAAACAACATGTTTATAACTGCAGAATAAATTTATGCTTATTATGCTCAGTATGCTCAAACCTTTACGATAAAAGCTCGGGGTTACATGTTTGGTATAACATTGTCGGTCGCCGTGCGTCGTAGACACGCATCAGGCATTTCCACAAATACTGCATGTTGTACAAATGCATCAACATCGCTTCTGTTGATATGATGTACATTTTCATCAAGCAAAACGGTTGTAAAGTGAAATTAAAATAAGACAAAGTGGTACAAAGACTTAACAATGACAGGTTAAATTTCAGGTTCTTTCATTTTTTTTTAATATTGCAGATATTATTACAACAGAAATGATGCATCTTTGACTGTTCAAATTGCAATTTGACATATAAATGAAAATATTTTGACCCCACAATAAATAATTAATATATAACAACAAATATATAAGCAGTGATGGCCTTGAGGTTTAGGGGCGCGGTCGAGAATCTCGGCGGTCACGGGTTCAAACCCCAGGCACACACCTCTGACTTTTCGAAAGTTATGTGTGTATTCGAATTGAATTATCACGTGCTTTAACGGTGAAGGAAAACATCGTGATAAAACCTGCACACCTAAAAGTTCCTAGGAATTTCTTAGGTGTGTAGTCCGCCAACCCGCACTAGGCCAGCGTGGTGGACTATGGCCTAAACCCTCTCAATGGTAGAGGAGACCCGTGCTCAGCAGTGGGCGTATATGGGTTGATGAAGAAGAAGAAGAATAAATAATTGTAAACAAGACATAGCACAATTAATGCATAATGCTTTTGGTCTTCTATGGAAGTTGCACAACTAGTTCATCTCTTCAATGTATATTATCATTATAATTTACTAGCTTTTGCCCGCAACTCCGTCTGCGTGGACTACAGGGTTGGGTTCATAAAGAAAATAAGTTGTAGTATTTTACTCCGCAGAGCCCCATTTACATAAATTTATACGAAAATCACACAAATCGGTCAAATTGTTTAAACGTGAAACCGTAACGCGCCGGTCGACGCCTTGAGTATCATTATTGCGCGCTTATTCATTATTTTGAAACTGCGATATCTTCTAAGATACTCGTTGAAATCAAATGATGTCAAGGACAAATTTATTTTGTATTAAATACTTGTAATGAATAACGTATTTATTTGGATAACCTTCACAAATAATGCTTTATTTAAAACGACTCCGTCCGCGTAGACTACAGGGTTGAGTTCAGAAGGAAAATAAGTTGTAGTCTATTTTACTTCTCAGAGTCCTATTTATGTCCATACCAAAAATCATACAATTCGGTCAAAGTGTTCACACGTGAAACCGTAACGCGTCAATCGGCGCCTTGTGCATCATTACTGCGCGCTTGATCAATATTTTAAAACTGCAATATCTTCTAAGATACTCAGTGAAATCAAATGATGTAAAGGGCAATTTTATTCAAAATTATATACTTGTAATGAATAACGTATTTATTTGGATAAGGATTAATATCATATTTATAAAAACACCTTCACAACTAAAACTTTATTTAAAAATATATTTGGTTAGGATAAAAAACGTTATAGTGAGCCAACCTTACAAAATACACATATGCTGTCGCGGACTTTTTTTTAGAACTTTTAAAGAGGAACATTTCTCTCATACATTATTTTAGCGAAACTTTAACCGTTTTCGCAGCGCACGCAGCGGAAGCTCACAAAAAGGAAAAAATGTCCCCGATTTTGAAACATTCTTTGTTGCTGCTCCGCTCCTATTGGTCGTAGCGTGATGTTATATAGCCTATAACCTTCCGCGATAAATGTGCTATCTAACAGTGAAAGAATTTTTCAAATAGGACCAGTAGTTTCTGAGATCCTAGCGTTCAAACAAACAAACAAACAAACAAACAAACAAACAAACAAACAAACAAACAAACAAACAAACAAACAAACAAACTCTTCAGCTTTATAATATTAAGTATAGATAAATTTGGTTAGGATAAAAAACGTTATAGTGAGCCAACCTTAAAAGATAGACATATGCTGTCGCGGACTTTTTTTTAGAATTTTTAAAGGGGAACAATTCTGTCATACATTATTTTAGCGAAACTTTAACTGTTTTTGCAGCGTACGCAGCGGAAGCTCACAAAAAGGAAAAAAGTCCCCGATTTTGAAACATTCTTTATTGCTGCTCCGCTCTTATTGGTCGTAGCGTGATGATATATAGCCTATAACCTTCCTCGATAAATGTGCTATCTAACAGTGAAAGAATTTTTCAAATCGGACCAGTAGTTCCTGAGATCCTAGCGTTCAAACAAACAAACAAACAAACTCTTCAGCTTTATAATATTAGTATAGATATAATCATTAACTTTTTAATGTATAAAATAAATAGCTATCCAACAGTGCTTCTTGGAAGTACTACCAATCTCTAATAGTGACATATATTGTTCTGACCCTACACTTAGATACAAGTCTTAAATCGTGGGTAACAGAAACTTCGAAACATTTCAGTCTTACAAACGCCCAGACCCTAAACAAATATTTGTGGATCACACTAAGATTTGTCTCAGTGCTGGTGCAAGCTGCGCTACGAGGCAATGAAAACACTTGATGAAGGAAGAGGTAAATGTAATGAATGATATGGCAAAAACAATTTGACGTATAAATGAGAATACCCTGTTTATTTTTCCTCTTTTACTATCCATCTTAAGGTTGCCTTTGAAATATTGCCTAGAGCGATAAGGCCGCCTCTTGTTTTATTTCTTATTAGTTAAGTTTCTTTGTTATTTAATGTGTATGTACAAGAAAGTATTAAATAAATAAATAAATCCAGACCCCAAAATAAACAATTACAACCAGACATACAGAATTAACGTGTAACTCTTTTGCTTTTCTTAGTACCGCCCCTGGTTTTTCAGGGTAAACACTAATATTCTGTACGAGGGCACAAATTACCTTTGATTAAATTATGTACGTGAATAATTAGGAACATTAAACAATTACTAGATACATCATGTCTCGTTAATTCATGAGTTTGCTTCATTAAAGCATCGTTGAGTTTACCCATGTACTCGATTAAGGATCATTCCTAGAATTATTATTTTAGAGCTGTAATTTCGTTGTGAGGGTATTTGATGAATACCCATTTTCCAAGTAAGCTTCAATATTGAGACGAAAATTACTAATAGTGGGTATTAACTGACCGAAAAGTAACGTCTTTAAACTTTGAGAATGTTTGTGTAATCCACAAATATATGTTTTGGGACGGGTGCTTGTGAGATCGAAAGGTCTCTCATAGTGTACTTATTCTTAAGTATAAGACTTATAGATAAAATAACCATGTTGTTTTTTTTCTGTTTAGATATGTCAAACCATGTTTCGAAATACCGGCCAGTTGAATCTATCGTTCTTCAGTAGTTTTTATATATTTTCTTTATAATATTTTAGTTTTCATTAAAATTGAACCCGCTAACAAATCTTTATATTCTCAGCTACAGCACGAAGGTATGCAACTCCAGTAAAAGTTATCCATAACTACAAGAGTTGTACAACCCTCGTTCAAACTCGAAGCTAAGTTAACTCCAAATTTAATAACCCCCGGAAGAAATAGTTAGTCTGTCGGGTCAACGGCCCGACACATTTGCACTAACTACGTGAAATTACAAGCAAAGGGTTCCGTACCGTTCGATCTAATTGCGACTTCTTGTCTGCTTTCCCCTTCCATTAACACCCTTTACCAAGACATTCTATTTTAAACGTAACCCCACATTGTTGCATCACCATTGATGACTCACTTCCACTGGGCTATAAACTTGGTAAAACCAACTACGCAATGGATTACAAAGTTGACTTGAGTTATAAGCACCTGCAATTTGCTACCGTTTCACGTCCAATCGTTAAAAGTCTAGACAGATAGCAATTCAATTTCTTATTTAGTTGGAGTTTATACGACGAACGAGGTGTTGACTGTTTGATTGTTTCTCGATTTTATTACATGGATTCAACGATATGTCTTGTTTAAAGCTATGTTAAAGTAGGTATAAGATTTCGGTTTTGTTGTAAAAAAAATAGGTATTAAGCGTCCCATATGATAAGGATTTAAAATATTCAAGTTATACAACGTTTTTATTTTTGAACATGACGTTTTGTTGTCTTTTTAGTAACATCATGACATGACACATCATCATCCAATTGAAAATACTTATTTATATTACGAATTAATAATTGTTAAAAAAACATACACGACACTAGCTTTTGCCCGCGACTCCGTCCGCGTAGACTCTAGGGTTAAGTGCAGAGAGATTTTTGCATTTATGACATGTTTATCCCACGGAATTACATTTTCCAGAATAAAATTATCCCATGTTAATTCTGTGAGCCCTACCTACCTCTATACCAAAAATCATTCAAATCGATTTGGTAGATCCAGAAATACCCATTCCCACGGGAATACTTAATTTTCCGGGATAAAAACTATCCCATGTTAATTCTGTGAGCTCTACTTCTCTCTATACCAAATTTCATTCAAATCACTTTGGTAATGAAATGAAATGAAATGAAATAATATTTAATATTTGAAATAATAATATTAAATATTATTTCATTGATTGGTAGATTCAGAAATACCCATTCCCACGGGAACACTACATTTTCTGAGATAATAAGTATCCTATGTGTTATTCTGATTTATAAGCTGTATTGTGGTAAAGTTTTATTCAAATCCATTCAGTAGTTTTTACGTGAAAGAGTAACAAACATCCATACTTACAAACAAATAGTAGGATTATATTGCAGTTTGTATGGTGTTAACAGATTTTGTAGCAGTGAATTGAGTGTTACCCAAACTACCTATTCTTTTAACACCCACTGTCTGTCCATATCCGCCACCGAAATAACATCCGTAAAATCTATAGACAGCAAAACAAATTCTTTGAATAAAAATACCTCGTCATAAAGTTCCAATACCTCCAAAGGTACCATATCTAGAATAAATACGAAGTTCTTCCACGTTCCAACAAGCGGAAGCCATCTTTAGGCGGCAAATTCAGTTTTCCTGTTGCCGCGGAACGGAAACGAATTCTCAACACCTTTATATAGTAATAATATTGCATTAAAGACTCCTTGGAGGCGCCAATTTCTTTTCTTAGCTTTCTATGCGTAATTTGTGAAGGATGTCCGATATTTTGGCAGGATGTGATGGATTTGCGGTTTTCTTATGGATATTATGGTAGATTTTTTTTATATTGTAGGATTGTGTAAGTATGAGTGTTTTTACTATGAATACAATTAATAATTACTTTATTTATTTACACTTTACAATGGTTATTGTAAAGGCGGACTTAATGCCTAAGGCATTCTCTTCCAGTCGGACCTTGGGTGATGCAGAGATGATATATAGCGGGTGTGCAAATAAGATTTTTATAAGTATACAAATACATACACTAATAAATTCAATACAACTATAATAAAATATACATATATAAATAAAATAAATATTAATATATACATATAATATAAATAAATATAATAATACATACAAAAAACTATTATGAAGATATCTTTAACGGCGAAGAAAAATATCGTGATGAAACCTACACACCTAAAGGTTCTTAGGAGTTTTCAAGGTGTGTAGTCCGCTAACCTGCACTGCGTTGGCGTGATGGACTTAGACCTAAAACGTCTTAGTAGTAGAGATGATGATGTGTAATTATGGGAATCATATTGGTCTAAAATTTTAGCAGGGGCAGTTGGCTCAAAAACGCGTGAGCTTACACTCACGGCTTTAAATCATCAGGAGGTAGACAGAGGCTTCATTTTTCATTCCCTCTATACGTAACATGGATGAATTCATTGCTATTGTTAGGCCATCATCATCATCATCATCATCATCATCAACAGCCAATCGTGGTCCACTGCTGGACATAGGCCTCCCCCAATGATTTCCACCGGGAACGGTCGGAAGCCTCCTGCAGCCAGCGACGTCCCGCGACCTTGACAGGTATTAGGCCATATTATCTTTATTTTTGGCAATGAAACAAAATCCATTTACCTTTATTTAATAAACTCATAAATCCACCTATCGTTTTTGAAAGCAAAAACACATCCGTAATAAAAAATCCCGGAAACTTTCCTCAACCTTTAGAAATGTCGTTTGTTTCACATTTAGAAAATCGAGAAAAACCCAGAAGAAAATCCATCGTGGCGGAAAGCGTTACAGATGGAGAAATTCATTTTTCTTGTTATGCGCGACGCGACGGAGCGAGTGCCCCGGTAATCGAATCTTGTGCCTCGACTGCTCCCACCCACCGCTTGTCACGGGTTCAATTTGTAAGGAATAATAAAAATAGATATTTATTGACGGTTTCTTTACTATGTAATATCTGTGTAACTCATTTAATAGACCGTTTTTTTATGTATTTACAAGAGTACCTCTATTGCAGTTATATAGGTAACATTATGTTGAAAGACAAAGCCGTATATTTGATATCGAGTATGAAAAGAATGAAAAATAGATAATTTACTTCATTAGATAACCCGAATCCAGGACTTGTTTTGTATGTAATGTAGGGTCAGAACTATGCTTGTGACTGTTGGGTGGATTTATTTTATTATTATTTTCAATTATATAATTTGTGTTACCTTAAATTCTCAGGTTTGACTCTTAACTTGGATAAAGCTTTCATGTACTATACCTTATTTATTATAAAAATATCCACATTAATTGTGACACCCACATTATGCCTCCGATCTGTCCAGTCCATCTAACGGTTGCCTGGAAGAAATCGCCGACAGCGATAAGGCCGCCATTTGTGACACTACGTGATTTAGAATTACTTGTATCAATGTTGTATTATTGTGGTGTACAATAAAGAATATAAATAAATTAATAAATAAAGCGTATTAGGTTTTGATAAGGATTACAAAGTTTGGAAATGCGTTATAAAATACATTGGCGCACAAAGCACTTTTTTTTGTTTTTTTGTTATCGAGGGGAAAGCTGTTTATGGCTCTACTTCCCGCCAGCCCGGGGGCAGTGGGGGGCGGGAAGCGTATGTCGGGGTCACCGGTCTTCCAGCCCGGCGCGCGGCGACGTCATGTCCGCGCAGGTGTTAGTGCCGGGCTGGGTCCCTAACGAAGTCCCTAAACCGGCATACCGACCAAAACCCCCCGGTGGCCATCTCCGCGCCAAGTTGGGCGACCATGGTACGTGAGCGAGAGGCGCCCACCGTTAACCACAGCCGCCCGGTGCGCCTCCGAGACGTAATTGTCTCGGACGTCTCGGAGTTAAAAGGAGGCGCAGTTACGCCCCCACTAGCTTAGTTTGGGCGCCCTGGTTGTGGATGGGCGCCCGCGACGTACACAGGCCACAGTGCCGCCGCCCCGCTCGGGGTCACTTTCATTGAGGACGCGCCGCCCCCGCAGCGCGCTCAGCGACCCCGAGGGCCCCTTTGAGTCGCCTTTTACGACAGGCAGGGGATACAGTGGTGAGATTCTAACACCCCTTGCCACAGGGCAGGGCGCTCAAAACACTACTTTTTGTTCTACCAACCCTTCTTAACATACAAGCGTGAGTCACAAGTATGTGCTAATAAAACGGAGATAAATAGAATATCGCATCCCTTGTTCATTAGGGATCTATGAAACCGACATTCGAATGAAACAAGTAATAAGTTTAACCGTAATTTCCGCCGAGGTACTGCATTCGATTCCCGCCAGTCAATATTGATTGACACGCTGTCGGAACACAACGTTGCGAACGTATTGTGTATAATTTCGGAAGTAAAACCATGTTTGTTTGTGTAATATACATACGCGTGTACCCTCAGTGGGATAAGCAGAGACGAATCTGCAATCACGTTTAAATAATTCTGTGTTAAGTGACGTAACAGGCTGTGATGTTATTGATTTTGGT
Organism: Cephonodes hylas; assembly: GCA_030295005.1. Classification (NCBI taxonomy): domain Eukaryota; kingdom Metazoa; phylum Arthropoda; class Insecta; order Lepidoptera; family Sphingidae; genus Cephonodes; species Cephonodes hylas. The sequence goes on along the minus strand of AP025372.1, from coordinate 12,228,347 downwards.
TTTTCAATGTTCTGAGACACTTCAATTTTCCGCTTATCAATTTCACACTAGTCTGACATAGATTTGGCAGGTGTTCAATACAATTTTAATACTACAATATCATCTTGGGCTATGTATGTTTTCTGCTAGGCACGGGCCTCTTTATAATTGAGCAGGGTTAGGTTAGGCATAGGCAAAGTATCTACATGATGATTCATCGTGAAAAACAATAATACACACTACGCATATTGCCCAAAAAACTGTACAAATAAAAGCCAAAAACGCAAGCGAATAATTGCGCACAAAGCGATGGGAAACAATTTTCATTGATTCACGTCCATTCGGCTGCTCGCTAAACGCACAAAACGTGAAATACCTTGAAACGTACGCAGCGGAACAGAGTCCAGTCAAACGCAGGCAAAACCGCATGATTTGGTTTATATTAACAGCTCTACAGTACGGCTGATTAAGTGTGCATCCACGCTTTGTTCTGCTACGCATTTGGGCTTAAAAGCGAGTGCTTAGGATGCTTAGAGCGGCTACGATGGCCGAGAGGGAATAATGAAACTCCTTATATAGGTATTGTCATCTTAATAATGACTTAATATAATATGAAAACTGTACAAACTACATGCATACATAAATATCCTCACGCCTGAAATCCCGAAGATATAGGCAAACTTGTATGTCGGCACTGACATTTGGGAGCCATGTATACATCCCCATGTAACAGGGGGAGAACTTATTGCCGTTTTCGGGAACAATCTCAGACTCCATGATTCTATGGAAACCAGCGTTTTTGGAGTGCACATGCAAATTTAGAACAAGGTTCATACAAAACCCACGTTTGAAAAGCTTGTCTTTTTTAACTATCCAGACTAACTTCTGAGACGTTACTTATAGAAAACCCTATCATCATCATTATCTATCATCATCATCATCAGCCAATAGTGGTCCATTGTTGGACATGGCTTCCCCCAATGACTTGGGATCGGTCGGAAGCCGCCTGCAGCCAGCGACGTCCCGCGACCTTAACGAGAAAACCCTCTACCATATTATTTTATTTTAACCAGGAATCAAACTACGCCGCAATGAACAGGCGTCGGTAACAACAGAACTAACATCAACCGTGCACGTAATTTGAGTAATTATAAAATCTCATTACACATGTATCGATATAATTATTGTAATCACAATAATAATGCCTTGTAATTATCGCATGACACCTGAATGTAAATTGAGCCCGGAGTAAATACAATATGAAATAAATATAATCACGGCTGTATCCAAAGGAGGTAAAGTAAAGGCATAAAGTCAAGTTTTTTTCAAGCGTTTTCTAAAGTCCAACGAAGTGGTCACGATTCTGTTGCTTTTTTTTTAATTTATAGAATTCATGCTGCTACTAAGTATCTCTTAATGAAGACATTGATAAAAATACCACCGTTCCTGACCAAGGAATCCTTACTGAAGAGAGCTGCGGGACTTTGACTGTGTCTGCCATTTTAACCATGTGTGCTCAGAAAAATATTGTCAAAAGTTTATAACTATCACTTGTTGATACTTTCATTCTAGATTTAAAATATTTATATAGGATTTTTTTGGGTTCATTCACGACAGATTGAAACCAGCCTGTTCTTGGCCAAAGAAACATGTTAGTTTCTTATAGGAAGTTTTTCATTATACTTGTCAAATCTCAACACCACATTTATGCCGCGATCATATCGTTCGACTAATCCAAAAACACCGAATCAAATCCTTAGCAGATTACCGGTGATCTTGCGACCTGACACCTCATTAACAGTGGCGGTACTTCCATAGAAGCCCGAAAGCCCGACTTGCCTTACATAGTTCCGAATAACGAACTTAACGATTGTTTATTTATAAAATAACGCTATAAACGTGAATGTGAGTACTAACCGGCAGGTATTTATTAGTCCTACGTACCAAAAAAAATATGCTGCTACTAAATAAACATTTGGGCTTGCCTTAGTTTGACACCCTAGGCACGCCACTGCTCATTAAAGTCATAAGTTTCTGCCGCAGAACAAGCTGTTGCTAGTAAAGTAGGGAGGGTGCAAATTGTTTCGGTCTCGCTGCCCGGTGAGTGTGTTTATAGGCACATTGTGCGAGACCGCCAGTATAAATACCGTGTGGAGAGCGCGCTTCTAGCTGTTCGTTTAGCGGCTGACACCAATTGTCTTACATGGAGTACTGGGTACTGGATAAGGCCAATTTATAGATGTTTTACTAAAGGCCTCAGAGTTAAGTACGTGTGCTGTGTAAGATAGAGGTTCCAGGTCATTATTATCCTCCATTATTCCTTCCACTCCTTTCTATCTTAAGTCCCGTTTTCAGTTTCTACACGACTCCCATTCCAGATCCTTGAGGTCGTCAGAAAGTTTAAAACTGAAAACGCCAGTGCACTCTACTACTTTTATGGACAGTTCCTTCACCGTCCAAGCTACTAGACTGTGGAACTCACTTCCAGTGTCAATAAGAAGAGCTAAGTCACTGTCATCTTTTAAAAAACTGCTCAAAGACTATTACTTGTCCGATAACTGAAGGGATATGTCAGTATGTATGTATGTTTATGGTTTGTTTGTATGTTTACATATATTTATAAATATTTATTTATATGTTTTTATTTCAATTTACTATAGGTATGTCTCTTATTTCACTAGTACACGTCAACTACCTTTTATCTCTCTTCCTGTAACTCCATGCCTGTTTGGTTGCCTGTAAAAGATCGCCTGTGCGATAAGGCCGCCCATTGTACTTTGCTTATCTTTTGCACTCCTTAGCTTAAGTTTTTGTGTACAATGAAGTTTAAATAAATAAATAAATATTATTATCAGCCCAAAGACTTCCGAAGTTTTCACAGAAGCCGTCTACATCCAGCGGCTTCCCGTGATTGTCGCCAAATCGTCGGTCCACCTTCTGGATGGACGTCCAATGCTGCGCTATAGTCAGTGCGTGGCCTTTACTCGAGAACCTTTTATTTCTTAGAGAATGCAAGGTGGCGGTTAGGTTTGTTAGCACGGGGTCAGGAACTATGTTTGAAAATTGGTAATAGGCTTGTTCTATAGGGTAGGGCTTTAAAATAAAATAAAAATAAAAATTTGGGCGTTTTCATAATTAACACAAATAATTTTTTTTTTTAATTTTTGTCGAGTTTTCGTGATCACCGTGGCTTTTACCTGCCTTGGTTTTTGATCACGGTCTAAATGCACCCTGTATAGATAAGTATAGATAAAAAAATATAACACATAAGTTACATCCAGCAGACATAGCTCGTTGCGTCCAGTCGCCGTTTTGGACCAACACCAACAAAATTAAATCGTTACTGGTGTAGCGTTGCATAGTCGGTGCTCCTTGCTTTCCGCTTAATTTCACCACTCCATTGGCCGTATTTACTTGTACTGTATATTAATGGAATCTTTGGCCGCCACTGAACTCCGCAATTGTTTCCAAGAGCCAGGTAAATGTATGCTTTGGTTAATGTTCACTTTATTTTGTTTTGAATCTAGAATGACAGCCCCGTGGCGCAGTTGGCTAGACACCAGCTTGCGAAACGAGTGGCCGCGGGTTCGATCCCCGCACCGAGACAAATGTTTGTGTGATCCACAAATATTTGTTTCGGGTCTGGGTGTTTGTGAGACCGAAAAGTCTCTCGTAGTTTCTGATACCCACGACACAAGACTCGTATCTTAGTGTGGGGTCAGGACTATGTATGTGACTGTTGGGTGTATTTATTTATTTAGAATTGTCTTATCTGTTCAGGAACTGTAATAGGAACATTGGGTTTTAAATCTAAGAATAGATAGTGTAGTAGAGGTGAGTTTGTAATCAACAACTAAATGGGTGATAATGGAGAATTGTGGATTGAAAGTCAATGTAGTAACCAATATTGAGAAGTGAATGCTAAAATAGTTTTGCGACATTGAAAGGATGAATGTATTTTATATATAAAAACATGTACAGTGCAGAAGTGAAGTCGGTCGATGGTTCTAGGCGCACTTAAAAACGTCTAATAGATATTTCAGGGTAACATAAAGAGTCTCCGAAACCGATGTGCATGCATGAAGAGTATAATGTCAGTTGAGGAATTGAAAGGAATATCTTTGGATCATGGCATTTGGCGCTCTATAGTATCTGAGCAGTGATGGCCTCGGGGTTTGGGCGCGCGGTCGAGAATCTCGGCGGTCGCGGGTTCGAACCCCAGGCACACACCTCTGACTTTTCGAAGTTATGTGTGTATTCACATTGAATTATCACTAGCTTTAACGGTGAAGGAAAACATCGTGATGAAACCTACACACCTAAGAGTTCTTAGGAATTTCTTAGGTGTGTAGTCCGCCAACCCGCACTAGGCCAGCGTGGTGGACTATGGCCTAAACCCTCTCAATGGTAGAGGAGACCCGTGCTCAGCAGTGGGCGTATATGGGTTGATGATGAAGAAGAAGAAGTATCTGCCCGCCCCAACTGGAGACAGGCGTGAGTAATCTATATTTTATATCAAAACATATCCATAAAATACTCCATCTACTGCAAAATTATCTAAATTTATCAGATTCATAAAAATATTTTCCGGATAGTTTTATTGGGCATTTATCCAGTAAATTAAACTAGATCAAATTGACGAGTGCTCTTCGGATCTCGTTTCAGTATCTACTTGATTTTATAAACGGTTAAAAGTCATTGAATAATTTTTTTAACAGTATTTATAGCATTTCTTTTTTGAGTGTTGGTTTTTAAAATAAATATAGAATTAATTATATATGTATATAACAGAAACAAAATTTGTATCAGACTACTATAGATTATCGAGAAACATTTCGTAGGTGTGACAACCTATCATTTTTATGAGGCATATATAGGTATACATATATGGCATAATTGTGTCGAGGGATAGGATGATATATCCCGGTCTTGAGCAGCCCTCATCCATCAGCTACCCACCATCTTTCTCAAGTCGTCGGACCATTTTGAATGACAAAAATTGTAAACATCATTCCACTAATTCAAAATCGCATTGCAAATCCATTGCCATTCAACATATTTTCAATAGCAACAAAATAATTGGCGGTCTTAGTGCTGTGAGAATCGGCATGGAGCACAAAGCAAGGCGGCAGTGGGCCCAGCGACCCGTGCCGAGGGCCCAGCTCTGTATAATTGCGGTTTTTACCAGCTCTAGAACCCCGCACGGGCCAATTATATGCACACGCTCCCAGACCCGCGCTCACACCGAAGTGAATTTCTTTGAAATGGAAATTGAAGTTTAGGGTTCTGCGGCTCTATTAGACGAACGAAACGGTATCTATCTTCAGTACATATACGTCTCATTGTTGGGTACGGGCCCTCTCTATAACTTTAGAAGGTGTCGGCCATAGTCCACCACGCTGACCGAGGGCGGGTTGGTGGATTGCACACTTAAGAATTTTTGGGTGCGCGGATTTCATCACGATGTTTCCTGCACCGTTGAAGCAAGTGATAAATCATTGTTGATACACACATAACTTCGAAAATTAAGAGGTGTGTGCCTGGGGTTTGAACCCACGACTGCCGATATTCTCAACCATGAGTCTTCTGATGAGGCTGATGATGATAATGAACAGATTAATTCTTTGTACCGAACCCAAGTCAAACTTTATTTCGCACTTGTACGTTTTTTGGGTTTCAATGGACTGTATAAGTTGAAAGCGATGCTATTTTTATCGCATGCTTCTTTCCATCGCGCTGTTCAATGAAGTATATTCGAGATGGGCTCACAGAACGTTTCATGTATGTCAATAGACGGAATTGAAATTTTAGAATACGTGTGTTGCTTGGTCGGCATAATGGTCTGGCAAAATTTAGGTCATGGGCGCAAAAATGTAATGAGACGTGTTTCAATTGACTAGTAAAATATAGCACTGCCTTGTGGTCTTCTATTGCTAATGTGTGTTTGCGTTCTAGGGATCTCCGGTCTGATTCCCCGATCTGAAGAAGTAGTCATGAGGTTTTTCTTGATGTAATTCTCATTAGGAGCATATGGTCTTACAAAACGCCTGATAAATCGCCTGAACTCATCTGATTTATGGGGCACAAAACAGACTGGCAACTATGGGTACAGAAATGCTCCTCTGTTTACCCCTCCACCTCCACCAGCTACCTCTTGAACATAATAACGTTATATATATTTATATACTTGATACTTACGTTTTTGAATATTAATTAGTATCAAATGTAAGCATTTTCGTCATTCATCATCATCATCATCATGTCAGCCAATCGCGGTCCACTGCTGGAGATAGGCCTCCCCCAATGACTTCCACCGGGATCTGTCGGAAGCCGCCTGCAGCCAGCGACGTCCCGCAACCTTGACAAGGTCATCGGACCACCTTGTCGGGGGCCGTCCTACGCTGCGCTTTCCAGTACGTGGCCTCCACTGGAGAATGAATGATGAATTTTCGTCATTGAAACACATGAAATAATATAAGTACAAGTTTATTAATCATTTACTTTCTTCGTAAGAAAATTATGTACAAAAACCGAAAGATAAAAACAGCTAATACATTTCTTCAGAAATCGTATCCTTGAAGTACATTTTCCTCATTTACAGGGGGCAAATATTTAACGATATTATCGGTTATTTAATACAGTCGGCCTTCAACAGCGATTCTTCGAAGTTTCGATGCGAAAACAAGCTCGTAAAAACTAATTCCGGCCGACTTCACTTTTGACTTTCATTATTTGTTAGAGGAATTGTGATTGGTTCATTTGCTTCATCATTTTATTTGAGATTTACTGAGTAGGCTTCATAAATTTTATTGGGTGTTCGAGGTCTGTCTGATAGGGGCAGGAGGGCTTTTGCCTTCCATGGTTTTTATTTTAAGAAAAAATGTTAGGTCTCGTCGTACATGCGAATGTTAAGTAATGATAGTTTAATTGGGCTATTCTTTTACTGAATTATTATTATTGAAAGCACTGAGTCTTTATATGTTATCATAAGACGATAATAGGCTGTGTGAAATGAAATAAAATTTTATAAATCTATAAAATGTTAATTTCCCCATTTAGATTCAGTCACTTCAGAAGTCATCTTGTTCGGAAGAGAAGAATCAATAAATAGTTAACACATCTTATACAAAAATTTTCCGGCAAGTGGCACTTAGAACACTATCACTACATAGTATAAAACAAAGTCGCTTTCTCTGTCCCTATGTCTCTTTGTATGCTTAAATCTTTGAAACTACGCAACGGATTTTGCTGCGGTTTTTTTAATAGATAGAGTGATTCAAGAGGAAGGTTTATATGTATGATAACATCCATTAAAATGCTGATAAGCATTGCACCCGTGCGAAGCTGGGGCGGGTCGCTAGGATAGGATATAAGCCTGAACATGTTTGTATTAATGGTAGCCTCGTTTTTATCACAGCAAAATTGACAAATACCAATAGATAGCAAGCTTGTAGTTTTTATCTTCAAGTTTATGTTAGTATGATCTGGATAATAGAACTATTGGTTTGTATTTTTATTACATCACGGTGTGACCGAAGGATTTAGTGAGTGCAGTATTAGAATCATAAACGGCAAGTACGTTAATTCTGTTTTTAAACCTTCCTTTACACGGTACGAGTGCGCACTCTCGACACATGTTTTGGCATAACATTACTGTGAAAAAGCTTTTCATAAAGATTAGCAAAAACATAAAATGGACTACTGTATATAGTGACATAGTTTATTTTATTTTGGAATAGTTTAGTTCAGAAATGTCGCTGAAATAATTAAGTATTTAGGGTCTTCTATTAGTTGTCGAATCATAAAAGGTTTAGAAGATAAATAAGACTCAAATATCATTGTCATATCTTTTCTTGAATTTTTCTCAGTCATACATTACATTATCATTTTAACTTTGTTAGTAATTTACTGACAATGCCAGACCCTCCTGAAAAAAAAAAAACGAAAAGCAATGATCATAAAAATGGACATCCCATAAAAACACTTGAGTATAAAATGAAGTCTAAAAAAAATATCACGAAAGTGTTTCGACGAGTTTACAAACTCTTCAGAGTCGCATGGTAAACGTGGAATTATGATAAAAAGTCCCGATTTATTTGTGTGTTAACAAATAAACATGGCAGACATGGCGGCGGCGCGTTCCAATAGAAAAACACATTACATACATTAGAGGATCGTCAATAAGAAATCACATCAACACTTCACGGTGCGGCGCGAACGTTCGCAGAACTTCTCGCTTTGGTGCCTGGTCTAAACGTAAGCTGTATAGCGTTTATCATTCAATATATGCATATTGTTTATCATATACAAAATAAATTCAGAATTCAGACCGTGATCGAAAATTAAGACAAGTTAAAGAAAATCCCGATAAAAATATTGACGTTTTCCTAAAAACCACATACATTTTACATCTGTGGTAATTATACTGTCTTAGCTATTGCCTGCCTACGTATCCGATCACCGTCTGAATACACCCTGTATGTACATTTTAGTCCATCGCCACCCACTGCTGAAATCATTGCAATACTTTTGATCTAAATCAAACTGTTGTCAAAACAACAGGAACAAACATGAAACTTCGTTCAAGAAATTGTAGTATATTTTTTAATTGTATATAATTTTCTCGAAAGCGCATGACTTGCACCGCGCCCAAGACAGAGGGCATAATAAAAAGTTTTTCTTATAAATAAATAATTCAAGTAGTGTTAGGTGAAGTTGTGCGAACATTTTGGGTTAAATTTAATGCGTTGCGGCTACTGAGCGGTATTAATTATTCAGTCTCATCGTCGTTTTCATTTACACGGATATGAAACGAAATCATTTGCTGTTAGTGGATTGGCGATAAAATTAAACTTGTGTGGAATTGCTGCATTTACAATATTTATTTGAAAAATTAATAGTCATTTTCATCTTCATCATAGTCACCATCCACCGCGGAGTGCGGTTCGTGTGGATCAAACTGTCGTATAGTTTTTATGCTTTTAGCATTATCACGTATATTCTTCATTGATAGACTAAGGCATATTCTAGGACTATCGGGGCAATCTTATTAGGTTATACAATCAACAACATGTCAATTCTTTTTTGAATCTACTCCTGATATGTAAGCTGCAAGGAATCGTCCGTCGTTATGAGAAATTATGAGAAGGAATTAAGTATTCTCGTATGTATGAAAGTTAAAGGATGGACAAGCAGAGGAAACTCATAGAAGATGTGAAGCCCAAGAGTGTGGATGAAAGCATGACGACTGATAGAGGCGTGGAAGTATAAAGCATACTTCGCCAAATAGAAACAGATCAAAAAAGCACCTGACCTCTAAAATTTACAGCTACACATTCAATACAAATTCAAGGCTGTATATTTCTCGCGGCAAAGCTAGGGCGTCTCGCGACATCTAATGGTGTAATTGAGTTGACAGTAAAAGTTATGAAGAGAGTGCCGTCGCGGCGGCGCCTCGCCGGATATCAGGCCCCACCACTTTTCTCTAGCCCCCCCCCCCCCTCTGCCCGCACACCGACCCCGCCCGCGCCTCTAGTGCCGGATACGGGGGTACGGTCGGCACAAATGTTTGTTCATTTTATTCATTACTTATACAGAGTGTATTCAGACCGTGATCGGAATCTGAGGCAGGTAATGGCTATGGTTGTTACAAACTCCCAGGTGTTAAAGAAAATCCCGACAAAAAATGAAAAATAAAATTAATACACCCATATATAATGTATAAATTCATCGTTATCAGCTTATATGCCCCCATTCTTGGCATTTATTACATACAAATAGGCAAAGGTTTCAGGTCTAAACGTAAATTGAATAATCAAAATTAAATATAAGAAGTAATTGCCTATGGCTACTTGTTTACCTTTCATTTGGGCCTGAAAAATATGGCAACTAAAATTTCGAGCGTCAATGCATATTTTATTGGACTAAATATTTTTTTAGTATGTATTGAATTGTTAAAATGTTATATTTTTTTTATTACAATTCATTAAATTGAATTAATTTCTTATCATGAAAGACTCTTATTCAAAAAAATATATTGTCAATATAATATAAATTTAATTTAAAACATGCCGACGCTACTTGTACAGAACTCATTCTAAAGATCTTCCGATGAACTCGCGCAAAAACTTATTCGAAGGAAGTGAGTCAGTCATTTATTTTTATACCGCCACTATTGTTTAGTCATTTCTCATTTGAACTAGCCCCTTCCTCCCCCCGACTGGCCGCGCAACCCCTCCATCCCCTTGGACCACTCCGATTTATGTTAGTTTTACGTCTACCGTCATTATCGTTACAATATTGATTTATTGTTTTGCGTTTTTCCTCCTATTATTTTTCTTTTATTCCAGATTCCAATCAATGTAAATATTTTTATGCGCTCGTATGTCACGGATTTTATAATAAAATATATATCGAATATATGTACATTCCATCACGGTCGAAGAAGGGAGAAAAACATCGTAAGGAAAGTCGTTGGCAGTGAAAATAAAATTTTACTGTACATCTCCATTCCGTCCGTCAATCAAGCCGATGTAATTTGAATATATAATAAATGTGTTGTTTTCTTAAGGTTTCTACAAATATAGGGAAAGTAATAATTGTTTATTTTGTCTCGTTATCATTATAGGGCAAAAAAATCTTATTATCTTATTCAGGCCTAAACAGATAGTTATGTATGTATTATCTCATATATGATTTAACATAAGATATTAAAACACTTAACGCATAACACTTTAACGTTTAGTTGATTGTCTAAAAAAAACAGAAAGACAAGAAAAAGAACATGTTTTATGAAACACATAATTAATCAACCTTTACGATTAGGTTTAAGTAAACTCACATACTTACAGAGGAAGCCTGTAAGAGGATTTACATGGACTGGTTATGATGATTAATAAGGTTGATATAATGTATCATTCTAACTTAACAATGTAGACAAAATATCGTAGCAAATTTCGTAGTCGCTCGTAGCATTATCTCAAAGGAGTGCTACGGGAGGCTGTAGCACGTAGCGCCTGTTCTACGCCTGATTCTAATAGAGTAGCTTTTGTTCTAAATCGAATTTCCTTGTTATTATTTGTAGATTAAAACATAATTCTAGCAAGACTTCGGCTCCACCGCACTTTTGGAATCCTCAACATAAAGATTGTATGAAGTTCGCTCTTTGTGTTCAAACTTTTCTATTTATTTACAAGTTTGTTGTTTTGTGGCTTTGTGTTACCGCGAAATAAATGAAAATAACATTTGTATGTCGGATTCTTTTATTTGTAATGAGAGTAGTTGAAAGCGGGTGTAACAATTTGTAAAGCGCCGCAAATTGTTTTTAAGCGGCCTTTGTTTTGGCGCACGCAGAGTTGACCTGGTTGACATTTTGTAAATGACGAAAATTTGGACCGTAGGTTTTGCACTGGTTTTTGAGTTTTCATTTAAGGATGCTCTAAATTTATATTTAAATAGACATTTTAACCAGACACTCAAGAAAGTTATCTATTAATAATTTGAGATATAAAATAAATAAAATAATACTTTTACAGCTTATAGTCGCATTGCGAGGCACGGGTTTTTTTTACCATTTGGAGGACTTAGGCCTTTGTCTACCACGTTGACCAAGTGCGGGTTAGTGGACTACACACCTAAAAGTCTTTTAAGAACTTTTAGGTGTGCAGGTTACGATTTTTCACATTTCCACGTAACTTCAAAAAGCCAAGTTGCCTTGTGTTTAAACTCGTGACTGCCGACACTCTAAACCTCGAGGCCATCACTACGACAAAATTCTATTATAATTACACAACTGCCTTATCTCATCTCTGCATCACCCTAGGTTCGACTGGTAGAGAATGCCTTAGGGATTAAGTCCACTATACTTTGTATGGAGTGTAAATAAAATTTAAATAATCTTAAAGCATAGACAAAGCTATTACGATCTATTTAAACTTTGAAACATGAGCGACTTGCTCACAAAGAGGAGTAGAAAGCAAGGGTCGTGATCTTCGTAATAAGCTATTAATTCTACAACTTTTTAGCTGAAGACGGCTCAAATATGAGCTGAGTCGACGATGGGTAATGACGTTATTACGCCGTCTACGTATCATTATTATGTTGTAGCCGTGTATCGGCAAGAGTTTGATATAATAATATTTTTATAGTGAAGCACGACCTAAGGCTTTGGTAATATTTTAGCTTGGAGAACGATTAGGTCTTGGGCCGGCGTGGTATTATAAGAAACTCCAAAGAACTTTTTAAGGGTACATGTATCTTCACGATGATTTTTTTAATGGTACAGTAAGTGGTAAGTAATTGTGAACACACATAATTTCTAAAAGTCAAAAGTGTACCTATGGTTTGAACTTGCGTTCGCTGAGATTCTCGACCGCGCACCTAAATCACGAGGCCATAATATTTTTTTTTGTTATTTACATTATTTACAATTGAAATTTATCAAAATTAGTTTTCAATATTTTTGTATTTTTTTAAGTTCAGTATTTTTAAAGACAGTCTTTGATAGGAAATCAAATTTCGTGTTACTTTTAAACGACAATATCATATTTAAAGTTTCCTTTACACACCAACAAACATACGTAAGAAGCTACTAAAAGCCTTTCAATATACGAAAAGACAACCCAGCATGACTCAAGCGGGGAGTTATCCATTTTATTACACACTTTATCCTCTTACAGGATAAACAAAATGACCATAATTTTAGTGGGGAAATATGTTACCGATATAAAAAGTGGGGGGGGGGGGGTAATACAGACCGGTACCTGTGCCGCTGGCCACTAATGAAACGTCATTTATCATTCTGACTGCCAAATAAAAGCTTGGAATAAGTGGCCGTTGTGAGTCATGAGCGGTAGCTGGTTAAAAGGTTTATTTTAATTTTCCTATAGTCTGTATAAGTGTTTATCAGCCCATATACGTCCTAATGCTGGGCAAGGGCCTCCTCCACAATTGAGAGGGTGTAGGCCTTAGTCCACCACGCTGGCCTAAGTGAGTATAATTGTTAGGAATATATTAAGCCGCCGTTTGTAGCTTTCCATATATGGTTTTATGTTTATTTTACAAATTAAATAAATACATTATGCCATTTTTTAGAATGTTTCATACATTAAGTAATGGTGATATGGTCCTTTTCTTATGAGAAGAGAGTAATTTTTTCTCCTACTTCATTGTAATTGGGAGTAATGCAAGACTGAAATAAATACAACATGAATCTAATTTAAGAAAAAAACTTACAATTATATGCCTTACTATTTTTTAAATTTCTTGGAAAATTACTGCTTCAAAAGTGCCCTGTCGAAATGATATACATGTATACTAGTGAAAACTCGCTTTACCAAGTACTCTTTCAGTTCAGTCCATGCTATCTTCGCTCAAAAGTATAGTAACCGTAAATTCCCGTAAAAGTGTATTAAATTAAAGAATACGCAAAAACATTTAATTATTCCTCACTCAGACTCCAATTTTAACCTAATTAGCATTTCCTGTAAACTTTCCAAGAACAATTATGTTGTAATTAGCGTGCCCGCTGCCGCTTGTCCCTCGCACCGCTTTTTCAGTACACATAGCTCGCTATAACTTTAATTAGAACTTCAGCGCAAAGAAAACAGCCCGGCGAGGTGGACTGCTGGAAAAACAGCTCGATTTCCTAGAAATATGCTTTGAAAAATGAATTACATGAATTATTGTAAGACGCCGCGGATAAAATGTATTTTGTTTAAGGTAGAGTGCGTTTTCAATACTTCGGGTTAATTGTATCAGATCATGTATCATATACAGGGTGTATTTAGACCGTGATCGAAAACTGAGACAGGTAATAGCGAGGGTGATCACAAACCCAGTGGCGATATTAAAAATCGCGACAAAAAATAAAAAATTTGACGTTTTCCATACAACCATCGGTGTTAAAAGTATGTGGTTTGTATGGAAAACCTCAAAAATTGTATTGTTTGCCGGGATTTTCTTTAATGCCAGGGGGTTTGTAATCACTATCGCTATTACCTGCCTCAGTTTTCGATCACCGTCTAAATACACCCTGTATAATCATATTTAATAGTCGTATCACCTAATATATGTGTAGTAATCATTCATCATGATTTCATGTACGTCTCACAGCTGGGCACGGCTCTCGTCTACAAGGGACAGGGTTTAGGCCTAGTGCGGGTTATCCGACTAAACACCTTAGAAATATTGAATATGCAAGTTTCCTCATATATGTACATGCGTCCTCTAAATGGATACGGCTTTTATGAATGAATAGATGGGGGTAAAGGTCTCAGTTGACTATATTATCCTAGTATGGGTTTAAGAGGATTTTAATTTGAATTTGTTTGTAAAAATCTTTTAGATATGCAGTTTCGTGTCTCCAGTGGACAAAATTTTTCCAGCCCGATCATTATATACACAGGTAGATAACTAAATGCGACCTACATGTATGGGAACTGTGCCAATAATCCATTTTCTCTCCGATTGCAATTAGGAGTCGTCCCAAATTCGCTCCCCGGGGAGGGACCATTTTTAAACTCCTTAATACTTGCCCAACTTTTTCGCTTACATCATAATATTTTGTCCGAAGGGAAAAATGCCCTCACCCTCGTTACGGAGGGTTATTGGTAGTAGGCAATATGGCGGCGGTCACGTGTCCAGCACGCGGCGCCATCCGCGTGACCTCCCCGGGAATCGAACTTAACATTATCGACGTTATTTATTTCTACAAGTCGCCGGATATCAGGCCCCACCACTTTTCTCTAGCCCCCCCCCCCCCTCTGCCCGCACACCGACCCCGCCCGCGCCTCTAGTGCCGGATACGGGGGTACGGTCGGCACAAATGTTTGTTCATTTTATTCATTACTTATACAGAGTGTATTCAGACCGTGATCGGAATCTGAGGCAGGTAATGGCTATGGTGGTTACAAACTCCCAGGTGTTAAAGAAAATCCCGACAAAAAATGAAAAATAAAATTAATACACCCATATATAATGTATAAATTCATCGTTATCAGCTTATATGCCCCCATTCTTGGCATTTATTACATACAAATAGGCAAAGGTTTCAGGTCTAAACGTAAATTGAATAATCAAAATTAAATATAAGAAGTAATTGCCTATGGCTACTTGTTTACCTTTCATTTGGGCCTGAAAAATATGGCAACTAAAATTTCGAGCGTCAATGCATATTTTATTGGACTAAATATTTTTTTAGTATGTATTGAATTGTTAAAATGTTATATTTTTTTTATTACAATTCATTAAATTGAATTAATTTCTTATCATGAAAGACTCTTATTCAAAAAAATATATTGTCAATATAATATAAATTTAATTTAAAACATGCCGACGCTACTTGTACAGAACTCATTCTAAAGATCTTCCGATGAACTCGCGCAAAAACTTATTCGAAGGAAGTGAGTCAGTCATTTATTTTTATACCGCCACTATTGTTTAGTCATTTCTCATTTGAACTAGCCCCTTCCTCCCCCCGACTGGCCGCGCAACCCCTCCATCCCCTTGGACCACTCCGATTTATGTTAGTTTTACGTCTACCGTCATTATCGTTACAATATTGATTTATTGTTTTGCGTTTTTCCTCCTATTATTTTTCTTTTATTCCAGATTCCAATCAATGTAAATATTTTTATGCGCTCGTATGTCACGGATTTTATAATAAAATATATATCGAATATATGTACATTCCATCACGGTCGAAGAAGGGAGAAAAACATCGTAAGGAAAGTCGTTGGCAGTGAAAATAAAATTTTACTGTACATCTCCATTCCGTCCGTCAATCAAGCCGATGTAATTTGAATATATAATAAATGTGTTGTTTTCTTAAGGTTTCTACAAATATAGGGAAAGTAATAATTGTTTATTTTGTCTCGTTATCATTATAGGGCAAAAAAATCTTATTATCTTATTCAGGCCTAAACAGATAGTTATGTATGTATTATCTCATATATGATTTAACATAAGATATTAAAACACTTAACGCATAACACTTTAACGTTTAGTTGATTGTCTAAAAAAAACAGAAAGACAAGAAAAAGAACATGTTTTATGAAACACATAATTAATCAACCTTTACGATTAGGTTTAAGTAAACTCACATACTTACAGAGGAAGCCTGTAAGAGGATTTACATGGACTGGTTATGATGATTAATAAGGTTGATATAATGTATCATTCTAACTTAACAATGTAGACAAAATATCGTAGCAAATTTCGTAGTCGCTCGTAGCATTATCTCAAAGGAGTGCTACGGGAGGCTGTAGCACGTAGCGCCTGTTCTACGCCTGATTCTAATAGAGTAGCTTTTGTTCTAAATCGAATTTCCTTGTTATTATTTGTAGATTAAAACATAATTCTAGCAAGACTTCGGCTCCACCGCACTTTTGGAATCCTCAACATAAAGATTGTATGAAGTTCGCTCTTTGTGTTCAAACTTTTCTATTTATTTACAAGTTTGTTGTTTTGTGGCTTTGTGTTACCGCGAAATAAATGAAAATAACATTTGTATGTCGGATTCTTTTATTTGTAATGAGAGTAGTTGAAAGCGGGTGTAACAATTTGTAAAGCGCCGCAAATTGTTTTTAAGCGGCCTTTGTTTTGGCGCACGCAGAGTTGACCTGGTTGACATTTTGTAAATGACGAAAATTTGGACCGTAGGTTTTGCACTGGTTTTTGAGTTTTCATTTAAGGATGCTCTAAATTTATATTTAAATAGACATTTTAACCAGACACTCAAGAAAGTTATCTATTAATAATTTGAGATATAAAATAAATAAAATAATACTTTTACAGCTTATAGTCGCATTGCGAGGCACGGGTTTTTTTTACCATTTGGAGGACTTAGGCCTTTGTCTACCACGTTGACCAAGTGCGGGTTAGTGGACTACACACCTAAAAGTCTTTTAAGAACTTTTAGGTGTGCAGGTTACGATTTTTCACATTTCCACGTAACTTCAAAAAGCCAAGTTGCCTTGTGTTTAAACTCGTGACTGCCGACACTCTAAACCTCGAGGCCATCACTACGACAAAATTCTATTATAATTACACAACTGCCTTATCTCATCTCTGCATCACCCTAGGTTCGACTGGTAGAGAATGCCTTAGGGATTAAGTCCACTATACTTTGTATGGAGTGTAAATAAAATTTAAATAATCTTAAAGCATAGACAAAGCTATTACGATCTATTTAAACTTTGAAACATGAGCGACTTGCTCACAAAGAGGAGTAGAAAGCAAGGGTCGTGATCTTCGTAATAAGCTATTAATTCTACAACTTTTTAGCTGAAGACGGCTCAAATATGAGCTGAGTCGACGATGGGTAATGACGTTATTA
The DNA here is from genome assembly GCA_030295005.1 of Cephonodes hylas. Taxonomy (NCBI): domain Eukaryota; kingdom Metazoa; phylum Arthropoda; class Insecta; order Lepidoptera; family Sphingidae; genus Cephonodes; species Cephonodes hylas. Next base: position 12,211,033 of record AP025372.1, on the reverse strand, counting down.
CGCCGTCTACGTATCATTATTATGTTGTAGCCGTGTATCGGCAAGAGTTTGATATAATAATATTTTTATAGTGAAGCACGACCTAAGGCTTTGGTAATATTTTAGCTTGGAGAACGATTAGGTCTTGGGCCGGCGTGGTATTATAAGAAACTCCAAAGAACTTTTTAAGGGTACATGTATCTTCACGATGATTTTTTTAATGGTACAGTAAGTGGTAAGTAATTGTGAACACACATAATTTCTAAAAGTCAAAAGTGTACCTATGGTTTGAACTTGCGTTCGCTGAGATTCTCGACCGCGCACCTAAATCACGAGGCCATAATATTTTTTTTTGTTATTTACATTATTTACAATTGAAATTTATCAAAATTAGTTTTCAATATTTTTGTATTTTTTTAAGTTCAGTATTTTTAAAGACAGTCTTTGATAGGAAATCAAATTTCGTGTTACTTTTAAACGACAATATCATATTTAAAGTTTCCTTTACACACCAACAAACATACGTAAGAAGCTACTAAAAGCCTTTCAATATACGAAAAGACAACCCAGCATGACTCAAGCGGGGAGTTATCCATTTTATTACACACTTTATCCTCTTACAGGATAAACAAAATGACCATAATTTTAGTGGGGAAATATGTTACCGATATAAAAAGTGGGGGGGGGGGGGTAATACAGACCGGTACCTGTGCCGCTGGCCACTAATGAAACGTCATTTATCATTCTGACTGCCAAATAAAAGCTTGGAATAAGTGGCCGTTGTGAGTCATGAGCGGTAGCTGGTTAAAAGGTTTATTTTAATTTTCCTATAGTCTGTATAAGTGTTTATCAGCCCATATACGTCCTAATGCTGGGCAAGGGCCTCCTCCACAATTGAGAGGGTGTAGGCCTTAGTCCACCACGCTGGCCTAAGTGAGTATAATTGTTAGGAATATATTAAGCCGCCGTTTGTAGCTTTCCATATATGGTTTTATGTTTATTTTACAAATTAAATAAATACATTATGCCATTTTTTAGAATGTTTCATACATTAAGTAATGGTGATATGGTCCTTTTCTTATGAGAAGAGAGTAATTTTTTCTCCTACTTCATTGTAATTGGGAGTAATGCAAGACTGAAATAAATACAACATGAATCTAATTTAAGAAAAAAACTTACAATTATATGCCTTACTATTTTTTAAATTTCTTGGAAAATTACTGCTTCAAAAGTGCCCTGTCGAAATGATATACATGTATACTAGTGAAAACTCGCTTTACCAAGTACTCTTTCAGTTCAGTCCATGCTATCTTCGCTCAAAAGTATAGTAACCGTAAATTCCCGTAAAAGTGTATTAAATTAAAGAATACGCAAAAACATTTAATTATTCCTCACTCAGACTCCAATTTTAACCTAATTAGCATTTCCTGTAAACTTTCCAAGAACAATTATGTTGTAATTAGCGTGCCCGCTGCCGCTTGTCCCTCGCACCGCTTTTTCAGTACACATAGCTCGCTATAACTTTAATTAGAACTTCAGCGCAAAGAAAACAGCCCGGCGAGGTGGACTGCTGGAAAAACAGCTCGATTTCCTAGAAATATGCTTTGAAAAATGAATTACATGAATTATTGTAAGACGCCGCGGATAAAATGTATTTTGTTTAAGGTAGAGTGCGTTTTCAATACTTCGGGTTAATTGTATCAGATCATGTATCATATACAGGGTGTATTTAGACCGTGATCGAAAACTGAGACAGGTAATAGCGAGGGTGATCACAAACCCAGTGGCGATATTAAAAATCGCGACAAAAAATAAAAAATTTGACGTTTTCCATACAACCATCGGTGTTAAAAGTATGTGGTTTGTATGGAAAACCTCAAAAATTGTATTGTTTGCCGGGATTTTCTTTAATGCCAGGGGGTTTGTAATCACTATCGCTATTACCTGCCTCAGTTTTCGATCACCGTCTAAATACACCCTGTATAATCATATTTAATAGTCGTATCACCTAATATATGTGTAGTAATCATTCATCATGATTTCATGTACGTCTCACAGCTGGGCACGGCTCTCGTCTACAAGGGACAGGGTTTAGGCCTAGTGCGGGTTATCCGACTAAACACCTTAGAAATATTGAATATGCAAGTTTCCTCATATATGTACATGCGTCCTCTAAATGGATACGGCTTTTATGAATGAATAGATGGGGGTAAAGGTCTCAGTTGACTATATTATCCTAGTATGGGTTTAAGAGGATTTTAATTTGAATTTGTTTGTAAAAATCTTTTAGATATGCAGTTTCGTGTCTCCAGTGGACAAAATTTTTCCAGCCCGATCATTATATACACAGGTAGATAACTAAATGCGACCTACATGTATGGGAACTGTGCCAATAATCCATTTTCTCTCCGATTGCAATTAGGAGTCGTCCCAAATTCGCTCCCCGGGGAGGGACCATTTTTAAACTCCTTAATACTTGCCCAACTTTTTCGCTTACATCATAATATTTTGTCCGAAGGGAAAAATGCCCTCACCCTCGTTACGGAGGGTTATTGGTAGTAGGCAATATGGCGGCGGTCACGTGTCCAGCACGCGGCGCCATCCGCGTGACCTCCCCGGGAATCGAACTTAACATTATCGACGTTATTTATTTCTACAAGTTTGGGGAAGTTTTTTGTTTGCGCTGCTAAAAGGGGCTAAGAGTGAATTCAATGAATACGTTTTTTCATTGGTTTTATAGCAGTGTAGATAAATGTAGGTTGCTACATAAATACATATTTTAGCCTGTAGTGCCCGAAGGGGTAGGCAAAGGTGCCACGTAATGGGGCCGAGCGTTAATCGGGTACATTTCCAGACACTTTTGTACTTCTGTTAATTTTGGCATTTTGTTAAGTATTTTGTTTCTAGTATATTTTTATTATTGTGGGAACAGGATATTCTCACTTATAAGTCAAATTGCTTGAGTTAAATAAAGATTTAAAGCTTAAACATTTATTATTCGGAATTTTGTAAGACAAGCTGCACTTTTAGGCTTCTATGGAAGGACTGCTGCTGCTTCACATTAGTAGAGTTCCTTACCCAGAAATCTGGCCTGTGTTACGAAGATATAGATCAAATGAGTTATATCCAAAACTTTTTTATCTTTTTTCTTCAAAAAAACACCAACAAAAAACTTAACAACAATCCAGCACATCGTTAACAGCCAATAGAAATGTCACATTGGACGTACGTCCAAGTTGAATAGAACATCCAAAAAAACTGCTGATCGGATGTAAACGAGATGTCACATAAATAAACATGAGGGGGATTTGGAAAAACCAACCTACCCGCGCATGATTCACGGACGAGTAAGCAATCAAAACTTTTTGTAACGCCTTTCGGATATTTATTATCGGCAGTTCAAAGTTGGCGTAACGGTTTCTGAATATTTTCTTTCTGAAGAGGCGGGAGTTTTTGAATTTGGAATAGGGGTGTGTGTTTGTAGAAATACACGGATGTTATGTCGGGGTGGATGAAGATTATGCGTCAAATGTTACTGTTTTTTAAATTTTGTGTGTAACAACATTGGTCAAGTTCGACGGTCGCGGATTCAAATCCCAGGCAAACAGATCCGACTTTTCGCAATGTAGCGTGTATTCGCAATGATTTATCACTTATTTTAACGGTGAAGGAAAACATCGTTATAAAACCTGCACTTAACCAAGCTGTTAAGAATTTCTAGGGTGGATTAAGGTTTTTGGTCATTGGGACATAGATAGGCTGTTTAGTCGACGATGGGTAGTTATTACGAAAATATAAAATTCTATCTATATTTATTTTATCTCTACAGGTATTCCGCCGTTTATTCCCTCAGGTATTGTATACAGTAGCGTGACAAGTTTGAACGCTGCATTCCTGTTCCCGCAGCCTCAGGATAGTTACCCAGGTGCGCTGAAACTTTATCACGGTTCATAGTTCACTGAACGCCAATCATACACAGCCTTAACTATTAAATTATTATACACTATACCACGATTTTCAACAAATAAAATTCTGTATTTAAAGAGAAGAGTTAAGTAACTCTCCTTGATCTTTGATGGTCTATTTATCTTTATCTTTGAAGACACCATGCGTTTTGTTCAGAGATACTTGGTAGAAGTTTGAAGTTTTGAAGTAATGTGCGGAATGATAGAGCAGAGAGTCGATAAAAATATATCCAATATTTGTCACCACTAACACCAAAATCACTTCAAAAAAGATTTAATGTCAATAAAAAACGACAAATTGACAGATTAGCAACAAACCACGACAAAAAACATGATACATCCAATGAAAAAGGGACAGCATCTATGAAAATACTTCACTTCCAAACTCGGACAATTTAAACGCTGACAACTATATAAAGTGACTTAACAACTTGAATAAATCAAGCCGACTTCTACACAATAGAAATGCGAAAACACGACTGCGATGGCGCGAGTAAAAACTAGATGTCATCAAAGTAAACAAGTGAACATCTACTGGGAACGGGGAATACAGGAACTACGATACATCGTTTTTGTAATTGGACCTTCGTGGATAATAGTTGCTTACGATGAAAACTCTTGAGGGTGACAAGCTACCTGCATGATTTCTTATAGATACATCTTTCTAGAAAATTCTAGAGAGCCACTTGGAAAGTGTAAGAGGAAACATGGTATTTATTGATTGTAACAAAGGGTTTTTTCGTGTTAATATAGTTTTTGTATCATCAAGCCATACATCCCATCCTAGAGTACTGCCTTCTCTTAAACTCAGAGGGTTTAGGCAGAGTCAACCTCGCAAGCCTAGTGCGGGTTGGCCTACACACAGCCTACACACCTGAGAAATTCCTAAGAATTTTAAAGTGTTCAGGTTTCATACGATGATTTCCTTCATCGATAAAGTGAGTAATGATTCATTTAGAATACACACATAATTCGAAAAGTCAAAGGCGTGCCTGGGATTTGAACCCGCTATCGGCGAGATTCTCGACTAAGCCTCTAGGCCATTACTAATTATTATCTATTACCCTTTCTAATTCGGTTACTAATACGCTAATATTAATTTCGGCAATAGCAAGAGCAACATTAAAGTAAGAATAGATGATAGTTTAATTCAATCCCACGCCATTTAGGTCACACCTACAAAGACTAGGCTTTAAATTAAAACGATCCACAGTCTAGACGTAAAGGTTAATAGCGTTGCGGTCTAGGCCTTTTATTGTCAGTCCTAGGTCTACATTCGAAAGGCTTGTCTGCCGTTAGCATTTAATTAGAGGAATTATTCGATATTCTCCCGAATTTGGGAATGACATGATCAAATACAATTGATTTTGGATAAACTTTGTTTGAAATGTCTAAGGGGTTAGTGTTTTCAACAGATTGGCGGGATTAGTATTTCAAATTAAGGTTTGTGTAAAGTTCTAATTTGGTAACCTTGGTTAAGCAGTCGGTAAGTAATTTCAAAGATGGATTTCCAGAATGGTCTTGAGGTATATATAGGTGCGCGATCGAGTATGTCACAGCAGTTGCAAATTCAAAACCCAGGCGCATGTGACATCAAAGTTATGTGTGTAATGTGTATTCAAAATTAATTATTGCGTACTTTAACGATGAAGGAATACGCCGTGGTTAAATCTACGCACTTAAAAAGATCTTAGGATTTCTTAGGTGTGTGTGTAGTCTGCCAACCTGCACTAGGCCAGCGTGGACTAAGGCCTTAATCCTCTCAATGGTAGAGGAAGCTCGCGTCCATCAGTGGGACGTATGTGAACTGACGAAGCGTGTAATATTTTAACTCCTACATTTCTTGAAATATCACAGCAATATTTAATGCATTACAGTTTCCAATGTCACCTCAACAGCACCTTTACAAATAGCCGTGGAATATAATCGCAGCCCCTGGAAAAACTATTGTGCAGTCATGACTTATCACAATCACTACATCTTCAAAGCAAATTCAACTTTACCACCTAAAACATAAGCCTTGTTGTGACTGTAGGCATAATTTGGTTTTATTGCAAAATTATAATACTGTTGGGGTAATAGAAAATAGATTTTAAGTTTGAGGAATAAGGGTGAACTTGAAGGTATATTTATGTCGGTAGAATTGTAATTTCGTTAGATACGAAGCGTCACGTACACAGAGCTCTGAGCGTGTCGGGGCATAACAGAAGCTTGTAAGTTTGTGTGCGTTATTCGATAGATATTTGCTAGAACATAATGTGCACGGATTTAGTTGGGTGTAATAAGTGCGTTGGTAATACTCTCAGTTGCTCGGTTTCAATGGTAAAGGGTTATTAGGGTCTCGACCGAAAGAAATTTATATGTATAAGCAGATATAGAGATAAGTGGCGGTACTTCCATAGAAGCCCGAAAGCCCGACTTGCCTTACATAGTTCCGAATAACGAACTTAACGATTGTTTATTTATAAAATAACGCTATAAACGTGAATGTGAGTACTAACCGGTAGGTATTTATTAGTCCTACGTACCAAAAAAAATATGCTGCTACTAAATAAACATTTGGGCTTGCCTTAGTTTGACACCCTAGGCACGCCACTGATAGAGATGTAGGGAAATTAAATATGCACAACAGGCTGTTGTGTATCAGCAAGTACCTGAGACTTTTCTGTCTCACAAACACCAGTATCCGTTATAAATGACTAATAATAATTATTTAACTGCAATGGTTCACATCCATAGTTTTGCTTTTACCGTGTCAGTATAAAATCTTCATCACTATCTTACATTTGTTACGGTCCTATATTAGATATAAGACCACATCAGCTCTAGCATTTGTACGTATCCAGAAAAACTTCTTTTCAAGTGAAATCAATCACCAAGCTCCAGCCAGCGTGCTGATAAAATTCGTATGCATTTCATACAAATGTATTCAATCCAGCACGTTCAAGATTCCCCAAAATAGCTCCAATGTGATTGGATGCTGATGAAATTTAATATAGGATGGGGTCGCGGGACGGAATTAGCATCGCCTGTGCCATGTCGTTTGCCTGCGATTACTTTCACCTTCGCTTTTTCTTCCAAATTCCGAATTTCATTTCACTTCGATTTTATTGGAAAAGTTAAGCAGCAGCCATAACTGGGGGTGTACTGACGCTCCTTTTGGCCAATATTTATATATAACTTATGATTCTGTGACTATACGGGATGTATTCAGACCGTGCTCGAAAACGAAGGCAGGTAATATCTAATCTGATTATGAACCCTCTGGCGTTAAAGAAAATCCCAACAAAAGAAAAGAAGAATGACGTTTTCCATACAAACCACTTACTTTTAATACCGATGGTTGTATACATACCGGATACAACTTATATATATATATATATATCATCAACATCATCACAATCATCAGTCCTCAATGTTGGGCACAGACCTTCTTTACAATTGAGAGGGTTTAGGCCTTCGTCCACCACACCGGCTTAGTTAGCGGACTACAGACCTGAGAAATTCAGAAGCTCTTTGAAGTATGGAGGTGTCCTCACGATGTTTTCCTTCACTGATGATTCATTGTGAATAAACACATAAGTTGGAAAAGTGCCCTGTGGAATGGGGGTGTAAGAATTCCGCCACGGTATCCCCTACCTGTCGTAAGAGGCGACTAATAGGGGTACTGGGGTAGCAGGGCGTACTGCGGGGGCGGTACCCTATGATAGCAAACCCGAGATTGGCGGCAGAGGACGTGACCTCTTAACTGTCGCGGACGTTCACGAAAGGCGAACGTCCAAATAGATTAAGTGGAGGGCATACCAAGCCCTCCCAATTTGGAGGGGTCCATAATTGGACGGTGCGCTGGGCGGCAGCGGACCATTTAGGGCACTTCTGGCCCTGAGATGCCGCAAAACCGCCCTAAATGCGTGTGATGGTCACCGAGAGGTTTTAGTCGGTATGCTGGTGTAGCCAGTGACCCCGACATACCCCTTTCGGCCTCCCCCGAGGTACCGAACAGGGGAGCTTAAGGCGCTTTCCTCTCGTGATAAAAAAAAAAAATAGTCGAGATTCAACCACTTGTCTAAGCCGAGGTCTAAATTTCTTAGTGATTAATAGAGGCCACAATACCATCGACTGAGTAACAGTCGTAGTCTTTTTACGTCAAATAAAAAAATCATAGTATTTAACATTTTTGCTAGTCATTTTTGATAACCGTGTGTAGATATAACTTTAAAACAGAGAGCTCAAATTCCCGTCGTCTGTCGCGTTTCTTTTATTGAGTCCCAAAGTTTATTAGTGAAATTTCACCTGAGGCAAGTACTACAAGTTATAAGTGAGAGGAGATTTTACAAGCAAGTAAGGAAAATACATGCATATTATGAAACTAGCGACCCGCCCCGGCTTCGTACGGGTGCAATGCTGATATTTAATGGATGTTATCATACATATAAAAAAATAATAAAAATAAAATAAAATATAAACCTTCCTCTTCAATCACTCTATCTATTAATAACGCATCAAAATCAGTTGCGTAGTTTCAAAGATTTAAGCATACAAAGGGGCATAGGGACAGAGGAAGCGACTTTGTTTTATACTATATAGTGATACATAACCAGACATTTAACCTCACAGTCTTGGCCTTATATAAAGATACAGTTAACTCATATTCGTTTTACTGCTGGCCATGGGATTTCTCAAGAAGATGGCAGCAATGATGATACAACGATGCAATAAAAACAATCAGAAACGGAAACAAAAAATAGTTTAGATGAAGAGAAGGCCTGTAGTAGTAGGACACAAATTGGAATGATGATGATGACAGCAAAATTATCTCGTGTTATTATTTTCATTTGATCCGCACATAATTTTAGTTTAGACAAATTGACCTTTTTTCTCTTAGATTCTTTCTTGATAATGGTGATTCTTGATGATTATGATAATAGTTATTGTCTTTGGAGCCTACATTGTCCAGATCACAGGCTATAAAATAATGAATAATTAAAATCGCTTTCTCTCATATTATAAGCCAGGCATAGCCGTTATTGTTTTAGGTCACGCGTTTTAACTTTGGTTGCATAACTTTTTGGAATTTGTATAATCTATCAAAACACAGGCTGCGGTCGAAGTGGGGTTTAATAAAGCGATCACAGATCCAAGCCGCTGTCAAATAAATTGGCGGTGTAAACATTGCGCGCAGTTTGATCGATCGGAGCCAACGCGGTTTGCTAATTCACTGATAGATTGTTCTAGCTTTATTTTTTTTTACTTGCAGTGGCCAGGATTTTATTCAAAATAGAGGTTATTTACTTACGAAATTAAAGAAGCTTATGTGCTCATCTAAGGTTTATGCTTCCTTGATTTTAAGTCGAAAGATTTTTTTAGATCTCTTCAATAAATTAAAAGCAAAACAATTTTAAAAGCTGAAGTTTGAGGTAATCTTTGCGCACTTACAAAACGATTTCATCACTATCACTATCATCATCTTCTCTCACGCTTGTCCTACTGCTAGGCATAGGCCTCCTTTATAACCGGAAAGGCTTAGGGCTTAGTCCATCAAGCTAGCCTAGAAAACTTGGCGGACTACACACCTTAGAAATTCCTAATAAATTTTAGATGTGCGAGTTATCGCGATGTTTTTATTCACCGTTAAAGCAAGTGATGATTATTTAAGAATGACTTAGATAAGTCAGAGGTGTGTGCCTGGGGTTCGGACCCGCGACGGTTGAGATTCTCAATTATGCGCTAAACATGTATCATTACGTACTGTCAAAGACTGCTATTGTGCAATAGTGACGTCATGGTCCATTAATTTTATGCGCAAAACTGAGATATTTTTTTTTATCGCCTAAGCAGGCAGACGAGCTAACGGCCCGCCTGATGGTAAGCGGTCACCGCCGTTCATGGACTTGGCAATGCCAGGGGCACAGCCACGCCGCTGCCTACCGTGTGGAAACAAAATCTCTTTTTAAGCCTCGATAGCCTTAATAACAACCTAATCACCCAAAACGGCATCATTTTCGACGTATTTCAAACAATTTTGACTGTAATGATTGTTGTATACTAACATATGCAATAAAAACTGTAGTATCACAGTTATATATATAACTTCGAAGCCGACTGATCCACTTCCAAGAACTGACTTTTGACGATTCTATTAAGTATGAAAGTTGAGCGTTCGTAACAGTTTATGTTAGGATTTTCTTCGGTAAGTAAACATCCCCGGCGTTCGCGATTGAATAATTTTCTAATAATTCCCGAGTATTATGTTTTTCGTAGACTCGTATTTGCATGATTTAGTATGGGAATTCGTCTCGGAAATTTTATAAGTTTCATGTAAATTGTGCGAATGTTTGAGAAGAAATATAAATACGCTCAATACTAACTTGAAAATTATGGTAATTGTTTAATAAATATACATGGGATTGAATTATTTCTAACCGAAGTGTTTATCATATTTGTATACAATTTAGGCTAAAAGGCAAGATTTTATATTAAATATTAAACTACTTTCTTTTCATGGCTTAAAAATCGACGTAAATAGAATTTAGCGAAAAAGTAACATCTTTTAAAAGTAATGATTTTTTCCTATATATTTAGACTGAAGAAGTATGTGCAGAGCAATCTGGCGGTCCTGGGTTCGATTGTCGGGTCCGGCACTGCTATTAGGTTTTTATCATCAGCCCATACACGTCCCACTCCTGAACACGGACCTCTTCTGACATTGAGATCGTATAGACCTTAGACCACGTTGGTCCCAATGGCGGACTACATACCTAAGAACTTATAGGTGTGCAGGTTTTAACACGATGTTTTCCTTCACCGTTAAAGTGACAGTGCAATTGAAATACTTTAAAAAATCTGATGCGTGTGACTGGGTTTGAACCTCTCGCGCCCAAACGTTGAGGGTATCACTCCTTTTAAACAGATTATAAACAAATGAAAATCAAAACGCTCTAACTCTACCATATAAAAAGCGCGTGCATTTCCCAAGCTGTCGATGCGTCAAGTTTTTGCCCGACCGGGTCGGTCCGGGTGAACGGAACTCGCCCGGTTACCCGGGTGTCGTCTGCCCGGGTGGTGATTTATAATACAGCTTGCAGAGTAACTCTTACTAGTCGCTGCTGAGCTATAAAGCTGCTAGGAATGATGTATTGTAATAAATTATTATTATTATGTTTTTAAATAAATACACCCAACAGCCACATACATAGTTCTGACCCCACACTAGGATTCAAGTCCTGTGTCATATTAGAAACTATGAGAGACTTTTCGGCCTCACAAACACCCAGACCCGTAACAAATATTATAATTATCGATTGATGAACTTATTTATGATGATAAATCCAATCAGATGTAATTGGAGCAAACAAATGTTGGAGTGAAGACTGTGATTAGGCGCAGAGGTATTGTAGTACTTCCTATACCACTATGGATGAGGGCTGCTCAAGACTGGGATGGTTGCGTCTACTCAGGGACGCCTTGCTTCAGCAGTGGACGGCGATAGTTTGAGTATAATAATTTGTATTACTCCTGAGCATCAGCCTTTACGATTTAAGGTTATTAGTTCCTAGTCCATCATTCCAATCTAGAGTAGACTAGACTAACATGTACATGCAATCGAATAATATGAAGAACAGATATTTTCATTCAGTGATTCATTACCTTATGGTAATGAATGTTTATACATTAAGACGTCTACTACGAAAGAAGTCAGACTTCTTTGACTATTTTTGTTAGTCCCCGCCATTTCCCAGACAAAAGGTGCAAGCATAAAGATGTACGCGTGTTTGTGTCGTTTCGGTTTAAAAAGAAACATAACTGAGGACGTGGGCTTACATTGGGCACGACGTAGCCGCCGCCAATCTAATCAACGGCGGGTTGTGGTGTAATTCATAGGACATGGCGATTAATTAGGCAGAATAATTTGATAGGCTGTCGATGGTCGGACGGCCGGTGGAGCAGACAAGTGTCGGAGTGGAGACCGCGCTCAGGCTGACATAGTGGTCGTAGGTAGTGTGTAGGACGTCCTGCCCCACGACAGTGGGGCTTGAGGCGAAATGTTGTTTAATTTTCAAAATTCGTACACAGTAGGCTAGCGTGGGAGCACATTGTAAAGTATTTTTTTTCTTAACTGAAAAATAAATTTTACCAGTTATCAGTTATCATTTTGATGATTAAATTGCAATTCAAGCCATTAAAAAACTAAAAGTTGTTAGAAAAACTTAAAGCGGTAGCTCTAACGCTACGATCTCTTCGCTGGGACCAAACCTATGCAGTATCTCTGGAGCGGGTCCAACCGCCGCGCTCCGGTGGCTTGGCGGTTAAACGTATATAAAACGGCTGTATGCTTTACTGATTGCGACTTCTGCTAACACGGTGATAAAACGAAACGATCCCAGCCCACTTACACGTTTTGGAACTTAATTTTAGGACAGGGGAGGATGCCAAAGGACAGTGAAACACCAATACAAATTTAAATGCAAAAATCTGTAGACATTCCATGTACTAGAATTGCTGTTATTATCTTTAAATACGGCAAACGTAGTGTAGGAAGCTTTCTGGCTAAGTACGGTGACGATATCCGCAAGGTGGCTGGCAGCGGTTAGATGGAGGGCTGAAGATCGAGCCCAGTGGCGTGCTATAGGGAAGGCTTATAGCCAATAGTGGACGTAGAAATGGCCGTTGATGATGATGATGATGATGGATTAAAAAATTATGAGAAATATTTTTAGATGTCATTATATTATATTAATCGATTCGACAGAAATTTAATCCACTAATAGTTACTCATCAGATCAACAGATGCAAGTCTTATATCGTGTTTTAAGATTCTAAATGAAACAAGACCTGTTTTCTGTCTCGGTATGAACTAGGGCCCCCTACTTCTACATTTAGGTGATATCGCATATTACGAGTATATTTAGGTCGAATTTGGAATAGTTTGCTAGAGAATTACAACCTTGTGAGTGTTACGTGGCCCTTAAATAATCGCGTGCATGAGTTGTAACTAAGTTAGGCTACAGACTGAACTGCCAAGTCACGCCGGGTTAGATTTTTAAAGTTATTAGTCACTGTAATAACGTAAGAGAAAATATGCATGCCTTATGTGCAGAACTTTTTCCCTCTTAACCATTGAAGAATTACCTGACAAAGTATTTATACTAATCTTGTGTAGTCTGTCAACCTGCAACAGGCCAGCGTGGCAGACTAAGGTGCCTACATACACGATCCAGACCGTGATCGGAAATAAATGCAGGTAATAGCTAAGGTGATCACAAACCCACTGGCGTTATAAAAAAAACCGGATAAAATATAAAAATTTTGACGTTTTCCATACCACGTACCGTACATTTAAAACTGATGTTCTATAACGTCAGTGGGTTTCTGATCACGGTTTGAATACACCCTGAATGTATTATATATCTATAGTGTAGGCCACCGGTCCAGATAGATACGGTAATCACATATAACACAGAACGCAGTATACTCGTGCCCGCAAAATACAAACGGCAGACATCAAAGTGTTCTCAAAGAACTGAGAATACACTTACGGCCGAATGAAGTGCCTTTTTTTATATGTACAATTTTTGCATTTTTTTATATGGGTACCACAAGTAGGTTCCATCGTTATCAGCCCAAATACGTCCCACTGCTGGGTACGGACCTCCTCTATTGCTGAGATGAGTTAGCCCGTAGTCCACCATTCTGGTCAAGTGCGGCTTGGCAGACTGGTTGCATTGCTATTTTATAAAAATTATCAAGTCATCCAACCATTAATGAAATAAAATCGAGACAAATGAAATTCTAATATAAAGCAGAGTCCTCGAAACCGACATGCATGCATAAAGAGCATAATGTCAGCTAAGAAGGCGAAAGAAGTTTGTTTGGACCGAGGCTGTATAATCTCTGCTTACTCCAACGGGAAATAGGCGTGAGTTTATGTAAGTAAAAATTACCACATTTCTCATATTATACTCAATAAAAAACTACCGAATAAAGTTATAACACCTACTATAGATAACTTTAAATTCAATTTTTATTATCCAACCTTCGCAAATTACTTCACAAACATCAAAGTTTCTTATTGAAAACAACTTAAAATCTAACTTAATCCACTGAAATCCCACCTTATAAGTTTAACTTCATTAAAACTTGGCGCTAATACATTTTATCGGCCGGCAGTGTAGCTCGCTTCTTTGATGTCTACGTCACAGTCGGTAGCAAAGAGAGTTTTTGTGCGACGAGAAAAAAGTTCTTTTGGAAAATTCGTTTTCATGACTCGAAAGGGAATAGGGTAGGCGTGAACTATTAAAACCATTTCTTTGTTATGGATCCGCGGGCAGATATTTATCGTTATATCTGTTGACTGCGAAAGTTATGGAACTTGTTAACGAACGGGGTTAATGGGGCACAACAGATATAGGATGTCGTTTATGGGTTTTGTTATACGTAGTAATATGGGAAATTGAGAATTTCAACTTTGTTTTGTTTCGTTGCTTCCGTAGTACGATCGATGTTTTCAAATATGCTGATATGTTGTTACGTTTTACATAAAATTTATGACTATAATCCGAATGGAACTGGGTTCTTAGTTTTTTTAGTTATACTGTCAACGAATGTAGGTAATATTTTTCGTATCGCTTACGTATAGTTTAGCCGTTTAAATGTGTTTATGTGTATTCACATCGAATTATCACTTGCTTCAACGGCGAAGGAAAACATCGCGATGAAACCTGCACACCTAAGAGTTCTTAGGAATATCTTAGGTGTGTAGTCCGCCAACCCGCACTAGGCCAGCGTGGTGGACTATGGCCTTAACCCTCTCAATGGTAGAGGAGACCCGTGCTCAACAGTGGGCGTATATGGGTTGATGAAGAAAGAAGATACTTACTATGATTTTAATATACTTGGGCCTTATTAAAAAGAGTTACTTAATTAAAATTTGATCATGCTTTATTGATAGACCTGTGACGATAGAGGGAGCTATACAAAGCACGTTTATGAAGTAGCTGATTAACTAACTATAAACGTTATGAAGTAGATATAGCCTCGAGGTTGAGGTGCGCTGTCGACAATTTTAGTGGTCGAGGGTTCCAACCCCAGGCACAAACCTCTGACTTTTCGAAGTTGTGGGAGTATTTACCATAAATTACGATAAATTATCACTTACTTTAACGGAATGGAAAACATCGTGATGAAACCCGCACACCTAAAACTTGGATGGAATTTTTGGGCTAAGGCCTATACCTTCTCAATTATTGAGCAGTACCGTGCCTAGTAATAGGGCGTATATGGGTTGAAAATAAAAAGATAAGTAATATTTTGTTTAGCGCCTTGTAACTTCCGCAGCAGACAGTTGAAGAGTTTTTGTTTTTAAAATTTTAATTACGTAGCACTTAAAATCTTGAGGCGGAAAGTTATTAGCAACTACATACCCTGTTAGATTCTTCATCACCATACCTATTATTTAATATTCAGTCTAATTAACAAGCTAAATAAGACCTATTATTCCATAACATTATTATAGGTATACACCGGTGTAACAATGTTTCACGCAGCGCCGAAGCAGATTGTTCGCTTGAGAGATAGCACTGCGCTGGTATTTAATGTTGTTTGCGAAAGTGCGCTTTTAGTTGGAAGGGGCGAGCGCCTTAAGCGTTCGGCTACCTGTGCATACTGCTGTGAATTTTACTTTGATTATAGTTCTAGTATGTGAATATAATGTATGGTGCGGAATGATTGTGTATTTTTTGAAAGATGGTGTGGTGTTGCGAACCTATTGTAATTTACCTAGAGCTTAACTTTTAATTGGAAATATAAAGCTTTTCGTGGTCATTTTTGCTGGCTTTCGTAGTTACAGGTGGAAACTAGGCATCATAGGAGGCGAAAATATGATTCTAGTCCGAAAAATATTGATTGTGTCGGAGAAAGCGCCGATAGCGATAGTACCGCTATTTGTGACACCATCTTTTTGAGATGTGACCAGTAAACAGCGTTGTTTCTATATTTATAATGTACAATAAAGCATAATAAATAAAAATATTTTTTGATTCCTATTCTATTCAGGGTGCTATAAGACTTTTTGACACTCTTTTCAAACAGCCAACTCATTTCCAACTCTTTACGCCAACATCCCTAAGCCCTAAGGGTCCACTAAAGAACAAAAGACAAGGCGTGGATACTCTGAAAATAATAAAGAAAGTCA
Source organism: Cephonodes hylas (assembly GCA_030295005.1). NCBI lineage: Eukaryota > Metazoa > Arthropoda > Insecta > Lepidoptera > Sphingidae > Cephonodes > Cephonodes hylas. The sequence goes on along the minus strand of AP025372.1, from coordinate 12,194,899 downwards.
ATTTTACACTCATATATCAGACGAACGTGAAAGCGGCTGGCGTCCCTCACATGATGTATGGACTTGGAAGGCGTGTAAAATTTTTATGGGGCCATGGGTGACCCATAAATTATCACGTTCTTTGAGTATTCTTCATACAAGATAATCCTTTGCGAACGGTTTTTGTTATTTATTCAAGTTTTGGGGCGGGCCTTCTTGGTATTATGGAGGTGATTTATATTTATATGTTTATTTTGTAATGCATAGGCGTAAATCCACCCGCTGATGAGAAATAGGAGATATTTTGATCGCTATTAGAGAAAAAAATCTTTCATGATACTAATAAGCAGACTTTAATGTAACTTACATACATGCATAACCTCATGCTTATATTGACCAAAAGCGTAGACGAATTGTCTACGCCATCTATCAGAAACCATGACAGAATTAAAGGTCTTATAAACACTCAGACCTGAAACAAATATTCGTGGAGCGTACAAACATTTGTCTCGGTGCGTGGATTGGGTCCCACTGCGCCATGCTATATAAATATGCATAATTAGTGTTATTTCTTCTCGTCTAACCATCATGCCATCTTCAACACGTATACGAACTAAACATATTTCAAGAAGTTTATTTAATGCTTCCATTTATGACGTATATTAATATAACAGTTGATAAGAGTACTTCAAACAGTACCAACTGGTTTATACCTGATATAAAGGCAAAATAAGCCGAAGTGAACTTTGCTAATAAATACTTCACCGTCAAAGCGAAACCATAAAACAAATGTATCAGGAGGCCTTGTTTGCGAGCTATGTAGGACAAGTTTGGCTTCCATTTTGTAACTAGCGTTTCGGCAAAGCGTGATAGGTGGATTAGATAATTTCGAATGCGTAGAAACTTTGACTTGCGTTGGTTTCGCGGAGTAATCGAGGATTGACTGGAAATTCCTGCGTTGTAGAAAATGCTAATTCTTTAAGCCTAAGGTAATATTGAGATTATAATTTGAAGCTTCGATAGTTTCTGTCTACTTGGGAAATTACGTGTTAGTTATGACGCGTAGATAATTACATGGGCGTTAAATTGTATTCAAACGCGTATTTGAAAGTATATTTTTGTCTACCATTTCAAAGGAAAAAGAGAGGGTCATTGAATCAAAAAAGGTATACCTTTCACACAAAAGTAGGTAGACATCTCTATTAGTAAGAGTATACCCCTTAAAAACGATTATAAATGAGGCCTATAAAATCAAAACCAGCTAAACGCCAGTTGGAATCAAAGACAGTTAAATACAAATTTATTCAGTCTGTACTCAAATATTGTGGTATTTTTATAATTTAAAATTCTGATTTTTAGTGGTATTCACATTCTTTATAAATCTCTTTTAAAATATAAAATATCATAGCCACCTAAACAAAGTTATCGATTTTTGTAGATTACTGAATATTTGACTCACTTGGATTTAGCTGCCTTTGATTTTATAGGCCTCAAATTAGACTTTTCACAATTATCGTCGGCTTTTGGGCTTCTATAGAAGTACGTCCACCACTTTTACCTTCGTTCCTTCGGGAACTGATTAGGATCGCTCCGAAACATCCTATATCTAACATAACCTTATCATGCGGAAATATTTTCTTTTATTCGCCACTTTTATTTCACGGTAGGACCGTTATTCCAATAGAGGCTTCGGGGAAGGGCTAAGGGCGCGGATTATCAGGGCGCCGCGGTCCTTCAAAGGCAAATATACATACAACGATACAATATTCAATGGCTTTATTCAAACGATTTTAGCGTAAAAATTTTAGTACAAAAGTCTTGATGTTTTAAGGCTTAGGCGGTGCATTAGTTGATGCAATCAGCTAGACAAATGGACTCTTAATAAGTATTGCCCATATTAACTGTGTCTTATAATAACCCCCTAAAATGGTAGTGGAGGTCTAGGACCAGCATGTATTTAGATCATATACAACATTAAACACAAATATACATCATATTATAATTAACAGTCACGTTTTTTTAGATCCTATTTCACATCCACTGCGTAAAAGAGGCTGTCAAATCACATGTTTTAACAAGCCGAATCTTTCAAATTTGTAAAGAAATCATTACATAGGAGCTCATTACTCGATGTTCAAAGGTGTTGACTTTGCGTATATTTTCCTTGACGCGAGAATATTTCTTTTTATAAGAGGAAATCATTGGCGTTGAATGGGGAAATAAATATTTTCCTGTTGTGAACAGTAACACATGCTGGAGCTATGTTAGGTGTCCATGAAATTATTTTGGTAGAATTGTGTGGTAACACTAGATTTTATTATCAACAAACAACCATGGGCGCAGTTCCTTGTGAAACGAGAGGCCGAGAATTCGATCCCCACGCCGAGATAATGTTAACGTGATGTTATACGTAATGTTAACGAATATTTGTTTTGGGTCTTGGTCTTTGTAAGAGCGAAACATCTCTCGTAGTCTTTGGTAACCACGACACAAGACTTGGTGGCAGAATTATGTATGTGATTTTTATGTGTATTTATTTACTATTACATAGTAAAGACAGATAGAAGGGATTAATCATATGTAGGAAAAAAGGTAATGAATATGAAAGTGGATGGCTAGGGGAGCCGAGGAAGGCCAAAGAAGAGATGGATGGAGTGCGTGACTGAATATATGAAAGAGAAAGGGGTGAATGAAGACATGACGGCTGACAGGGATGTGTGGAAGGAGAAGACATACTGCGCCGAATCCAAGAATTAATTGGGAATTAATTGGAGTAAAGAGAGATTGAAGTTTCTCGACTATTTGGACAGCATGGCGCTTATCATTAAAAAATCCTGAATTTTGGTTATAAATAAGAAAATACTCTTAGACGGATACTGGAGAAAAGCCTAGTAAGTCATAAAATGAACCATAAAAAGACCAAATTGTCCGAGGAAGTCACAGCCTTTTGTCAATGACACAATTAATCTGGAGGAGGCTTAATTTTTATTGCCTGGAGGGTGCTAAATAACGCCGGTACGGAGGGGTTAAGCCGACAACGGTACCAACCTAACCCTTTAAATACAGAGGGGTCTAATCTCAACCGTTTTCTGAAGGAATTAAATTAATTTAATTAAATCGGAGATAATTACCTCCGCTGCTCTCGGCGAGATTCCATTGTTTGATCTTTTTCTTTGATTCCAATTTATAGTTTAATCAATTAGAGTTTTGTTTTTTGAGTGTCGATGTCTTGGTTTTTTAATAGCAAAGTATCTGAGTACTACTGGTGGTACTTCTATAGAAACACAAAATCGTGTTTCTGAGAGCGATAAATATCACAAATGTAGATTCTGATACCCATGACTCGTATTTTCATCAGGAATCATAGCTTTATTACTGTTTTAATATATTATACATGTTTCAGAAGTTTGATTACGGTTAACACTTTTAAAGGCGGACTTAATGCTTGAGGCACTCTTTTCCAGTGGAGCCTAGAGTTGAAGTAAGTTATTATTGCATTTGTTATTATTTGAAGGCTGCCAATTTATTTTGAGTCAACTTGACGATATGACTCTACTTAAAACAGCAGATGAGCTGTATATAGTAGTAAGTGAAGAGAAAAACAATGTTTAGGTATACGTATAAAGAAGGAACTATAATAAAGCAGTATTTATCACAAACGTATTGCACGGTTCGTTAGCGCGCGCCGAAATCATCGGGATGTGGCGATTTATTAACTTATACGAGAATTGTGGGCAGACATTATTCTAGTTATTGTTATTAGCAAACTCTACATTTTTAGTATCACGGTTACGATCTTTTGTAGTAGTACTTCTGACTTTTTCAAATTGTATTCACCATGAATTACGAATTACTTTACATGACGAATACTAAATGTAAGAAATCCCTAAGACTTTAAAGTGTGTAGTCTGCTAATCCGCACCATGCCACCATAAGCATAGCCAAGGCCTAAAAATCTCTCAGTTTTACAGGACGCCTGATGATGATAGATCTTTTTTAAACGGAGATTTAAACCTGTAACCGCTTAATGGCATTTCTAAGATTGGACGACATATTATTGTGGTGATTGTAAATCAAAACCGTGAAAGTATAGCAAAATAATATATGAAAATCTTTCACCACTTGGTGCTTTGTTTACACAGCTTCGTTTTACCCAAAAATGACTAATGTCGCTCTGCTTTAAAACACTTTTCAATTTCATCCCCCCAACTACCAATCATTTCGCTTCACCAAAACATCACTTTTCACAAACTTTCAAGTACTAATTTACCAGCCATCTGTAAATAAAGACCAGCAGTTAATCTCCTGGCGTGGGTCCAACATAATTACAGGAACTCGTGTGACTGGTGGTATGTGGTTGTCTTCGCAAAGGTTGGCTCACATACGCTCGGTTTGGCAACTCTGGATCTATTGGTTGCCAAAATCCACTGCATTAACATGACTAGGTAATAAGATTGGCCGGTTTAGTGATATACTGTTAGGAATGGCTACGGTGAGAGTCGGAATTTGTGTTATGATTGGGGTTTTGGTTTAACAGGAATTTGTGATGTCAGGTATGGTAGTGAGAGTTATGGTACTTGTACTTTTTAATATATTTTATGAGGTGCATGGTGATAAGGTGCTTCCGACCGTTTCCGGTGGAAGTCATTGGGGGAGGCCTATGTCCAGCAGTGGACGAACATTGGCTGTTGATGATGATGATGATGATGATGGTGATAAGTGTAAAGACATCAATCATTTCCACTTCAAGCTTGAGTTTATGCAGGATTTATAAGATTTTCTTGAGTGTGGGAGTTTTGAGGTCAAAATAATTTCGTCGCAATTTCTGATTACCCACGGAACAGCTGTGTAGTATGGAGCTGTGATTACAAATTTAAATGTGTTTATTTGATTCTCTTCAAGTCTTAAAAGTGTATTTTTTGTTATTATTAATATTATTTAAGTTAACCTTTTTATATGCTCGAGCTAAAAGCAAACAAAACAAAACAAACAATTAATTTTAAAATTTCCATTCACCTTCCATCAGATTGGCTACCTCCATAGATTCATCATCATATATCATCATATCATCATAAGATACAAAACCATCACTGAAACAAAAGCGCAATCTCGGCCGCCCGAATCCGAGCGCGAGACAAATGTGGCCGCTCTTAACGCGTTCATATCCAGTGCAAATGGTCCTTCAAACGAGCGTCTTAATGACTTAATTATGAATCGTATTGTTACTTGCTCTTTGTTGCTAACACGTCTTAATCACCTCTTGAGTTGTAAGTTATGCGTTGCTGGGAATCATTCTATTTTTGTGATGTGGAATGATCTAGATTTTTTTGGTTTGCATCTTCTCAGCATTGTTTGTTTGTTGTGTCTTGATATCTTATTATCTCGTATTTTGCTGCTTAAAGTCTAAGGTCACAAAAAAGAGTAAAAAACAACTTCTTACTCACTTAATAGCGTCCTCGGCACAGTTGGCCAAACCCTGCGAAACATAAGGGTTTGATCCCCGCACGAAACTAACGTTTTTTGACCCACAAGTCTGTGTTTCGAATTAGGGTGTTTGTGAGACTGAAAAGTCTCTCGTGTTTTCTTATACCCAAAACAGAAGAATTGAATGTTAGTGTGGGGTCAGAAATTTGTATGCGACTGATAGATACAGAGATGAACACTTCGTTGTACACGATTCAAATAAAGGAATAACAATACAAGCCAGAACTTATAATACAGTGACTGTAAGGTGTATTTATATTTATATTACCTACTTATCACGATTAAACTCACATATCTTGGCAAAGACACCCTTACTCGTAACTATGTTTCATAGTTCCTATCAAGTAGACATGCTAGCAACTATCAAATTCCACTTCGAATCCGTGAATGCAACATAGAACTCTGAACTTGTAGATAAATGCCGCGAGTCCAGTGAGCGTGAGGATGCCAGCTCCAAGTATTCGTGACGTCAGCTATTTCATAAGCATCCCCGTTCGAAGCGACGTGTCCGAAGCCCGGCAAAAATGGACGGACAAAATTCCAATATAAATATTCCAGGCAGTGTCGGGGCACAGGCGTGTAGCTTTGAGTTGGTAGATGTTATGTGTGTAAAGGGTTGGAAGTCTATAGGATAGGTTAGGTTTTTTGGTAAGTTAAGGGTCTTATTGGTCTGCTCTGTTTTTTTCTTGCATAAGAATGAATATTGGTGGACTTAGGCATAAAATCTCTGTCTCTAATGAACGTCGATAGATGCAGGCCTTTGTAAAGATATTGCTTTGGAAGATTTTGTAAGAGGCCTGTCTATGCCTGTCCTGCTTTTAATATTTATACGTCATCGCTAAAAATAACATAATGCAGGTATTTCGAAGGGTCTAAATAACAATAATTAACAAATTTACGTGTTTATTTTTAAACAGACAATTAAGGTCTTGCTACTATGAGACTTAAAGAGAATTAAAATATCTCTCGCTCATTCCAGTAAACATTTCTATGCTCTAGTTTTTTTTATTAACTTTTTACGTCCATTCAGTCGTCAGAAGTGGGATATTATTATCACCATGATAATTCAACGATCATTTCAAAAGTTCAAATTGTGGTAGCGTGTATCATCTAGTTGTTGTGTGGTTGAGAGCATCTTTATTGGTATTCCTTCCTCATAAGGCTGCCGTGCCCTTCTCAATTACTGTACACACGCTAAATGCGTCACACATAATATCTACGACGGGCGATACACTGGCGCTGCTTTTTAAACTTGAATGAGGATCTAGATATAACTGAAGGGATAGATAAGCCATTCTTGTACCCACATTTCACACATGTAATAGTCCCACGTAATAAGGAGCGAGCCTATTGCCGTTTCATACTCGTAAATCGGTACTGTTACTGAGATTTTTGTAACGGAAAACGTACAAATATTTTGCCAGCCCCGGATATCGAACTCGGGATTTCAAGATCCCACGCCTATATAAGTATGCCGTGAGATCACGAGGCTTTTTAAAACTATGTACATAGTTAGTAACATACATATCGCACGCTTAATAATATAGTGACCTAATTCAAAAAGCCGAGTCTAAGGAAAATAAATGGGAAAAAAATGTTACTTCGTCAAATACATTTTATGGAAAATATAAAAAACATCATCATGTTTAAAAAATATGTGTACTAAATATTTACATTACATACATTACAATTTTATTATTCAATCCGAATATATTTAATCACAAAGTGAATAAAGGTGAAAATACAAAATTTTGAATTAGGTCACTATATTTCTAAGCGTGCGATATTTATTTTAAGATTTAAACGTATTGACATTATTTTTATTATAATGATTTAATTGTTCAATTTAAAATAGCGCACAGTATATGTTTGTGCTCGGTGTCTTTATAGACCTGCCTTATGGCAGCCTACAATCAAAAGTAGCTGTTGTTAATCTGAAGGCTTTCACTAATGGGAATTAGAATTCTTTTTTAATATACAGGGTGTATTCAGACCGTGATCGGAAACTAAGGCCGGTAATAGCTAAAGCCACAAACTCGTTGGCGTTAAAAACAAACCCGACAAAAAATAAAAAAAAAATTTGCTTTAAATACAAACCACGTACATTTAATACAGATGGTTTTTATGGAAAAAGTCATTTTTTATTACGTTATTGGGATTTTCTTTAACGCCAATGGTTTTGTGATCTTCAAAGCTATTACCTGCCTTAGTATCCGATCACGATCTGAATACACCCTGTATATTTGCTATTATAATATAGGTACTAATAATGTCTATTTCAGTGAATGTTATGTGATACGTAATGAAACGACGTCCCGCCAAATAATCATGACATCACACACGCTGTGTCTGAATGCGAGTACATGATTAAAATCATTGGCAAATATTATGAGAATCCAGCTTTTACTACACATATTGTGATTCTGCATCGTAATATTGGTGTTGATTTTAATAAACAAGCAATATTACACTAATTACGACCATGAGTAGGTAGATTTTAAAAATTAGTTTATAATTAGGCTGTGGTTGAGGGTAACTGAAGTCAAAATCACTAATCAAATATTATTTCATCATCATCATCATCATCAACCCGTATACGCCCACTGCTGAGCACGGGTCTCCTCTACCATTGAGAGGGTTTAGGCCATAGTCCACCACGCTGGCCTAGGGCGGGTTGGCGGACTACACACCTAAGAAATTCCTAAGAACTTTTAGGTGTGCAGGTTTCATCACGATGTTTTCCTTCACCGTTAAAGCAAGTGATAACTCAATGTGAATACACACATAACTTCGAAAAGTCAGAGGTGTGTGCCTGGGGTTCGAACCCGCGACCGCCGAGATTCTCGACCGCGCGCCCAAACCTCGAGGGCATCACTGCCAAAATCACTAATCAAATATTATTTACTCATGGCTTTATTCCAGGGCGTAAATCCTCTCAGATATAGAGGAGGCTTGAGTACAGTAGTGGGACGTCTGCTAAAACATATCATTCGCCAAACCTAACGAAGCAAATAAAATATCGTAGCAAATTCCGTAGTCATTTGTAGCACTGTCAAGGTGTGCTACGAAGGGGCTATAACACGTAGGGCCTGTTCTACGCCTGATATCAGAATAGCTTTTGTTTTGATTCAAATTTCCTTGCTTTCATTTGTAGATTAACATTTTAGTAAGACTTTTCATAGCCCTAAATTACTTAAAATTTACTGGTGTGTCGTTCCATTATTAAAAGCACCATCTTACCGCCTCTCCCGCAGGAATAACGCTCCCGTCCTGAATTATCTATATCACTCCGCGCGCTAAGATTCGCTTGTAAAGGAAATATTATATTTTTACACGACACTTTTTCCTTCCTCGTTAGTGCGTTCTGTTATGAATATTCGCGAACAAAACGTGCGTTTGTTTTTCAGGTTACGATACTGTGTTTGTTGTAATTCACTGGCACAGTTTTGTTGCGAATAAAAGTTGTCAGTCGAATGTATTTTTGGAATATGCCTGTGATATTGGGACTTTTCTGTCCCAGTTTGGATAAATGTTTATCTTTATAAAGCTTTCTGGTGGTTAGTTGACGTGGATGTACTATTGAGGGAGTTACTTTTTGTGTTGGACTATTGTGGGTAGATTGTCTTGATAGTATTGTGTTGTAGTTCTTTTAAGAAATGTATGTTTTTTTTAGGTTTTACCTACATGAACAAATTATAGTGATTTAAAATTGCAGGCTACCTGGTAAGTGCCTCGGTATAAAAGTATACCATGCGTTCGAGAGCTCTTAAAACCGATTATATCTTGGGTATTTTCAAAAGGAAATTTTAAGATATTCTCATGATACATTACCGAAAAATTCTCTAAAAACTTATAATAATTTTTTTTCACATTAATTGTATTAACATTATCATGAATACATACTAATATTGGATATTTAATAATGTTACGAGAGGTATTCTAAAACTACGCCACCAAATCCCCAAAGCTATCCCTTCCACAATGTCTCGACACTAACACGACATAAACAAAGAGCCGTGTACAAAGAGTAATGACCACATAAATACGAGCGGAAAAAACAAACTCCATTATATTCGCACATTTACATAAATCTAGGGACGTGGTAGCAAGCAAATTGCCAGATTAGCCGCGAAATACCAAACGGAACTACGTAATGACTGCATAATGAGATGTGGCCCCGGTAATGGATTAGCTCTATAGCTCCACGTTTTGGCCTAAAAGTGTCAAGTGTTGCGTTGGTGGCCAGAATAAATGAGGCGGCATTGATTGCTTGCCTAAGTGCTCGACGTTTAGGTTGTCGAGAATTGAGTGTTGCAGGTTCAATCTTGACTTTACTAAATTATGTGTGTACTTAAAATGAATCATCACTTACGTTAACGGTGAAGGAAAATACACGAAAACTGCCTAAAAGTTCTAAGAATGTCTTAGGTGTGTAGTCCGCCAACCCGCAATAGGCCAGCATGGAGGATTAAGGCCTAAACGATAACATAACTCGCGGGACGTCGCTGGCTGCAGGAGGCTTCCGACCGTTCCCAGTGGAAGTCATTGGGGGAGGCCTATGTCCAGCAGTGGACATAAATTGGCTGATGATGATGATGATGATGATAACGTAACTGAGAGCGGTCGTAGAGGAGACCCATGTCCAACAAAGGTATGTTCATTTATTTATTGTGCAGTGCGGACAGTAAATCCAATTTAAATTTAGAAAGTAATTTTAATGCCCATAAACGCTTCAACAAATCCTTTGTATTACTAATACCCTCTAATTTTAGCTTCACGTCGAACATTTCAAAGGTCTCTCGGTATTTTTAGCATTATTCCAACAAAACTTAAGCCGAGTACTTGACAGCGGCAGTCCAATATTGAAGTCCTGGCCGTTTCCCATTTCGTTGGGCAAATTTTCCATAAATCAAAACTGGGGGCACGGTGGATCGCAACAAAAACTTTTTCTATTACAATGTCTATTTAACGGGAGTTCTCGAGGCTTTTGAGTTTTTTAAATTAAGTTTGACGTTCAGTGACATTTTGGGGAGGTTTGTATGCTTTTGAAAGGATATATTGAGTTACTGGATCTTCTTTCTTAGAAATAATGATGGCCTTGTTAAGTAACCTTGGTTCAGGGTTGTGGACGGCAATCTCGGGGGTAGTGAGTTCGAATCTAAGGCACACTCCTCTGACTTTTCGAAGTTATGTGTGTTTTTACAAGCTTTTATTTAACTTCACTTCTGTATGTATGTATGTATGTTTGTATGTTTACAAATCTTGCAATGAAGATTTGAACCACTTCCAATAGACCGATTTTGCTGAAACTTGGTACACCTACGTAACTTGGATGACAATACAATAATATGGTACCATGGAGCTGGTCTGATGATGAGGTTGGAAGATGACCATAGAAACATCGGTTCTTGTGGACCAATTGAACTGAAATTTGGTATGTCTTCGTAGCTTCGGTAACAATACAAAAATATGATATTATGGAGCTGATCTGATGAGGAGTTGGAGGATGGCCATAGGAACTCCGATTCCTGTGGTCGAATTGAGCTGAAATTTTGTATCTCTTCGTAACTTCGGTAACAATACAAAAATATGGTATCATGGAGCTGATCTGAAGAGGAGTTGGAGGATGCTCATAAGAACTCCGATTCCTTTGGACCGATTGAGCTGAAATTTGGTATAACTATGTAATTTCGGTGACAATATAATAACAAGGTATCATAGAGCTGATCTGACGAAGAATTGGAAGATGCCCATAGGAACTCCGATTCTTGTGGTCCAATTGAACTAAAATTTGGTGTCTTCGTAACTTCGGTAACAATACAAAAATATGGTATCATGAAGCTGATCTGATGAGGACTTGGAAGAAGCCCATAGGAACTCCGATTCCTGTGGACCAATTAAGCTAAAATTTGGTGTGCCTTTGTATTTTCAGTGACAACATAATAACAAGGTATCGTTGATCTGGTGTCATGAGAAGTTGGAAGGTGCCCATAGGAACACTAGTTTCCATGGACCGATTGAGTTGAATTTCGGTATGACTACGAAATGGATAACTTAGAAATATTTCCAACTAAAAATTTAAAAATAAATTAACGGTGAAAAACATATTTTAAAATCAAGCTTTTATTATGCACGAAAAATTAAAAAAATAAACTAAGAAAACATTCATAAAATTCGTAGTTTTTTAAACTTTACAAGTAACAATTTACAAAAGTGTTCGGTTTATTAGTAGAAGTATGATACATAAACATATATTATCTATAACTAGTATATTAATATTCTTAAGTGATTTAAAAGCTTGTCGCGCAATTTCGTTAATGCAAAGACCTCGGCCGCGACGAGCTTTTAGATCACGTAAGAATATTAATATACTAGTTATAGATAATATATGTTTATGTATCATACTTCTACTAATAAACCGAACACTTTTGTAAATTGTTACTTGTAAAGTTTAAAAAACTACGAATTTTATGAATGTTTTCTTAGTTTATTTTTTTAATTTTTCGTGCATAATAAAAGCTTGATTTTAAAATATGTTTTTCACCGTTAATTTTTATATTGAATTTAATTGTAATGGTGAAGGAAAACACCGTGAGGAAATTTTCACACATTCTCCCAGTAAACTTAGTACCTATAAAAAACTAAATACATACCTGGAACTTGAACATACGAACCGACCCTTTCTGAAATGTGTTTCACAAGGTGTAAGGTGTAAGGTGTGCCTTATCCATTATTGATGCCGTCACTACATATCATCTTTATAATACTAGAAGTTGAAAAACAATGAAGCAGTGATGGCCTCGAGGTTTGGGCGCGCGGTCGAGAATCTCGGCGGTCGCGGGTTCGAACCCCAGGCACACACCTCTGACTTTTCGAAGTTATATGTGTATTCACATTGAATTATCACTTGCTTTAACGGTGAAGGAAAACATCGTGATGAAACCTGCACACCTAAGAGTTCTTAGGAATTTCTTAGGTGTGTAGTCCGCCAACCCGCACTAGGCCAGCGTGGCGGACTATGGCTTAAACCCTCTCAATGGTAGAGGAGACCCGTGCTCAGCAATGGGCGTATATGGGTTGATAATTGGAAAAACAAACATAAGAAATAGCCATCGTGCATAAATTTTATTAAAGCACCTCTAATCTTGCACATCATCGACTAGAAATATTTTTGTTTTTGGGTCAAGTAAATTAATTTTTCCCTTTGTAAATAGGCGAACAATAGGAATTGTTAATGAACGTTGGCGTTTCTCTTTCGTTTTTTATCTTTTTATTTTATTGCGTATTCATTTAGATAGGTTAGGGTGGCGTCGGAGTGGGAGTAGGCACAAAAATTAGAAGGTATGATAGGTATTGTAAGAGAATATGTTTATGTCCACAATCATTTTATATATCACATCCATCTGAGTAAATCAATATAGAAGGTGGCCTTATGCTTATTGCTCTTAACTTTAAAGAAAACTATAAACAATAACAACCCTTATAATTAAAGTAAAACAAGGCTATCTCTGTTATAATATATACAATCAAAATTGAATAAATACAATAAATTCTAAAACTGTGTTAGCTAATTAGATGCATGATAAAATATTGGTTGTAATATGCACCATATTGACGGTCCGACTGCCTAGACACTATAAATTCTACAATAAATAGTAATCCATCAAAGGTGTCTGCATAAACATAGTATGATACAATATCAGAATGTGGCATCGGCTTGATCCATATATACTACTACTTTGGAAAAACAAGAAACAAATACTGTATTTTGTTTGTAAGCAGTGCGACCGTACCATAAAATAATCTTTGGCCTTACTCGGAAGTTGGAAACTGTTATATCAGATGAATTGCTAATGATAGAAAACATTTATTTTTCTCTGTTTTACTTTCGCAAATATTGTTCTTTCAGGAGGCTAGGTTTGTCCGACAGCTATATTATTATTTAACTGTTAAATTGTTTCTCATTTCTGAATACTTTGTAATGGTTAAGGCTTAATATATTCCTTTAGAATGGAGTCCAGAGAAATATGTTATATATTTTTTCCTAGTTTTGCAACAAATATCAAACGATTCAGGCTACATTTTTCATCCTGGGTTTGATTTCCGTATTAGACAGTCTTATAATATCGCACGCTGAATAATATAGTGACCTAATTCAAAAAGCCGAGTCTAAGGTAAGTAAATGGGGAAAAATATTTTACTTCGTCAAATACATTTTGTAGAAAATATAAAAAAAATCATTATGTTTAAAAAATATGTCTACTAAATAGTTACATTACATCCATTACAATTTTATTATTTAATCCGACTATATTTAATCACAAAGTGAATGAAGGTAAAAATACAAAATTTTGAATTAGGTCACTATATTTTTGAGCGTGCGATATGCTAGCCTGCTATAACATGGGACTTATAGATGTTTGGCGTAATATGGGTGCACAAATGCACCTTTACCTACCCAATCGCGGAATACAGGCATGAGGTTTTAAATGTATTCTCTATGGTTCTACTACTTTTTGACTACTTTGTTACGGTCTACGTCATATGACAAAGCAATATTTAAAAAAAAATCCAAGGTTATTCACCGTATTAGCCGTCTTAGCGTTTAAAATTAATGCAACTTCAAAGGGATTATTTGATAAACGTATTTTTTATGTTAATTTAGAACATTGACCGCGGCTCGAGTTCATTGGTGCTCGGCTAATATCTCGGCTAATCCGTATAATAGCCGGTTAATCTGGCCAATAATGGCGTCTGACGCTCGCGGCGCCATTACTAAGCCCCTTGTAATTGTCTATATGCATTTAGATTGAATTTGACGTTGTAAAGTTGTCACTTAGAACAGTTTTCTTTTTGTCAAGTGTTTTCTTTAGGTTTTTTTTGTGAGACTAAAATTAGAAGATACAGTTTTTGGAGATGAGTGCGACTAAGTGGTACTTTCGAAGGGATACAAAGGTATTGAAAAATGTATAGCATTACGTTTATGCTTGTTTTAGTCTCTACCCACGAATATGAAGGAATATAGTAGAATATAACATGAGGATGAAATATAGATAGATAGATAAAAATAGACAGATGTAATATTCAACTCGATGTTTGCATAAGTGCGTCAGTTTGAAAAACGATTAATTATTTACCTCAAATTTATCTTTTATAATTAAAAGAACTAATACAAAGTATCAGGTATTTCAATGATATAAATATACAAAAAATATTCAATTTGCAAAGGTCTTGGCGAATATTAAACGAGGAGGGTACGGTAAGGCATGTAACTTATGGCATTTTACATTTTAATGTATAAATTTTGCTAAAACCGGCCATTTTTCGTATCCAGATTGCTAGCGATGTTCTCCGGCAAGATTTGGAAAGGTAAATGTAAATAATTTATTAAAATCGCGCCCCGTTTTCACTGTAGTTGAAAAACATAAATGGCGTTGAGAACAAAGCAAGTTTTTTAAAATTTTAATGTCTCGTATTTTTCCTTTAAATTATTTTATTTAAACAGATGAAAACTTAGAATAATTTTAGTTTTGCTAAGACGAAATTATTTGTACGAAAATTAAGATATTAATGTTTTATTTTTAAAATTGTAACCACAATATTGATTCCAAGATACTATCGTAACCACCTACAAATTATTTTTGTTATCATGAGTCCATATACGACCCACAGCTGGGCACGGGCCTCCAATACAACTGAAGCGTAGGTATATTACTCCACCACACTGATCTAGTGCAGCTTGGCGGAATACACACTGAAGAAATTTCTAAATACATTTAGGTGCGCTGCATTGACATGAGTTTTTCTATAACTACGAGTATATCCCTTCGAAAAGTCATCGGTGTGTAGAGGTTGAACGTGAAATCCGCGATTGCTGAGATTCTCCACCGCATTCCCAAAACTCAAGGCCATTACTACTACATACATATATCCTCTTTTACCCACAAATTATCTCCGTTGGTACATTTCCATCACAACTATTATATTGGTCGTTTATTAGTTCTAAACTCCTAAATCCCTCCATCATCAGCAGATGTTGAAACAAAAAGTGGTGCATCGTCGTGCACCAAACATGTCGTGTGAAGCCAAGCGTGCGAGTTGCCGAGTTTGACGCGTAGTGCGAGCGCCTAATGACTGCGCCTCGCTCGATGGAGGGTTATAGGTATTTGTAAACCGTGGTTAGCTTGCAGTTAATTTTGTTTAAAGAACAGATCAATAGGCTAAGCTTAGTATAGTTTAAGATGGGGAAAGATAAAAAATCACGTTGCAGTTTGGTTTCTTTAAGTGTAAAGCATAGGTCAATAGGCTAATACATAAGATGTTCTGCCCTGTGGCAAGGGGGCGTTAGAATCCCACTACGGTATCCCCTGCCTGTCGTAAAAGGCGACTCAAAGGGGTCCTTGGGGTCGCTGGGCGTCCTGGGCGGGGCAGCACGCTCTCACTGAAAGCGACCTCGAGAAGGGCGGCGGCACTGTGGCCACAATCGGGGCGTCCAAACCAAGCTAGTGGAGGCGTAACTGCGTCCCCTTTTAACTCCGAGACGTCCGAGACAATTATGCCTCGGAGGCGCACAGGGCGGCTGTGGTTAACGGTGAGCGCCTCTCGCTCACGTACCATGGTCGCCCAACTTGGCGCGGAGATGGCCACCGGGGTGTTTTACCGGTATGCCGGTTTAGGGATTTCGTTAGGGACCTAGCCCAGCACTAACATCTGCGCGGATATGACGTCGCCGCGCGCCGGGCTGGAAGACCGGTGACCCCGAAATACGCTTCCCGCCCCCCCACCTCCTCCGGGCTGGCGGTAGGTAGAGCCATAAACAGCTTTTCCCTCGAGAAAAAAAAATACATAAGATGTTGAAAGATCAAAAAGTATTTTATTTATTTTGTCATTTACAAGACAAAAATTACATTGAAAAATCATGTATAGAAGAAGATTTTATATTGTTTCTGATTTCTTGGGAAATACTTTTTTATTTGAGGAATCAATTAACACAACGCCAATGTCGTGGACTAAGGTCTAAAGCCTCTCAGTTATACAGGAGGTACATGGAACATATAAGGGGTGATGATGAAGAATGCTGTATTAAAAAAAACTAAACGTTTTTTTTTCCAATATTCAGCAAACGAGATTGGCCAAAGAGAGTGCCACCACGAACCTTACAAAATTGTTTTTTATCCCATGAATCCTATGTTAAAACTACAACATGTGAAGAGTTAAACCAAGTCCAACCACGCGATATAGCCTGCCGTTGGTGCTTGTAAGCTTAAGTGAGTTAGGGAAGTGTAGGCGCCGTTTACAAAGTTGCACAAGTTAGTGCGAGCTGCGTCTTTGAATGCCGCCTCCGCTGGGTGTCTTGATTTCTTTAATTGGTTTTAAAACGAGGTGCTTTTGGGTGGGATTTGGCAGATTTTTTGGTATTTCTTTAGAGTACCGTATCTGGGGGGTAAAACGAGACCCTGTTGGTGAGACTTCGCTGTCCGTCCATCTATCAGGTTTTTCTGTTTTTATGAATATTGATACGAGACCCGTCGTGTGCGAGTCCGACTCGCATTTGGCAGTTTTTTTATAAAGCCTGTGCTATATAAGGAAAGTTTGAATTCTTAAAAAATATAGTGCATGTAATCTAATCCTAAATAGATAATATTTTAGAGATAATTAATTTTTATTCTCCTTGAAAATTTAAACAGCAAAGTAAACAATTCATTCTTTTTCCTATTCTTCCATACCAACCAACTGGTAAATCGGTGTTCTGGCCATCAAACCATTACACGTGGGCTTCTTGCAGCCAAGACGAAAGCCTTCTCAAAAATAACTTAGAATTTGTAAAATTGTTGCTATTTACCTGCAGTTAATTCTTCGCACAGTAACGCTGCATTGAGCTTAGTACATATCTCTGATATATAGAGAGAGACTTCCCACCTAGTATCTATAAAGGAATCGCTGCATGTGAAGATATTCTTTTATACCTTCATTACTTGTTTTCATTTTTGCCAAGCGACAAAAAAAAATATGTAAGCCATCTTAAACTTTGAACAGGATGTATCAAGTTGCTTGAAAAACAGTTGTATAATACCTTTGAAAGTAATATTATTAGTTCAAAGTATTGCTTAACAAGTTTACTTTCCTTAAGTATACCTATTGCGAAAATATTTTCTTGGGCTGTAAGTCTTCTTAATGAGGAAAATATTGACTGAATTTCCCCAGTGGAATATGAAACTTATGAAGGCGGATTAAGGTACAATTAAGCTTGAAGATGTATTTGTATTGTGAAATCAAAGTGCGGGCATAAAAAGTACGTAGGCTTTACGGGCCATGATATCTAGATATCTCCAGGATAATAATTTTCAGCCTTTTATGGGTTCATGTATAATGGTGAGTGTTTAAGATCTGGTTTTGCAATAAACATAACGGTTTTTATGTACATTTTATTGTCATAATCAGTGTTGGGCAAATGTTAATTGAACTAACAATTAAAAATTAACAATTAATTAATTGTATTTGCAGTGACAGCAACTAACAACTGATTAATTGTTAATTGTGGTTTTATACAATTAACAATTGATCAATTTTTAGTTATTTTGCGGAAAAAAAATTGACAATTAACAATTAACAATTAATTTTTTACCAAGTATTAGTTTAAGTATTGGGTACATGCGTGTGCGGATTAAGCCTCTTAATACATTTACGGTACCAAATAGAACTCCTGAACAGCTTATAGAAGGGGTGCGGCAGAAAGAATCTTTGGTAAAGTTTATAACTGTATGGAATCACATAGCAATGCGCTGACGTTTGTTGCTACATTGCAACAATATGACGCGCAGGCGTTCTAATTGCATTACTTAAGGGTTTAGGTAATTGCGATGAGTGTCGGTGCAGCGCCGGTGGTTTTGAGCCTCCAAAATGACCCTAAAATAGCATAAATATGACAAGCTAATTATCTTGTAATTTATCAAAATTTGCATCATAATCATTAAATGTTCTTTGAAAAGTACTGTTTTTGCTGAAATTACATTTACTTATATTAAATAATAAAAAAAATACCCATTTTACACGGCTTCTGCACCTGAATATTATTATAAATAAAGCTACAAATGGTGTTATATTGAAAGGAAAGCAATTGACATGAGTTCAATTGCATTAAAATAAATACACCAAGTGTTAGATAATATTCTAACCACAAGTTGAAACCCTTTTTAGGCAGACAATTATTTTGTTATTACGTTTTCAGTCTTAACTGAAAAACATTGAAATAGGGTATTATATAAATAATGATAATCTTTAAATTAATTCAGAAAGCAACACATACTTATATTTTAGGTACTCAATTTTAATGATAGAATCAGATAATGATAACTAAGTAGTTGTGTATTAATTGGTTTTAATTAATAAGAGAATTAGAATATGAATTAGTCTAAATCATGTACTTGTATGTAATTGTTCTCATATAAGTAATTATATTTGTATATAGCCATGTATAAAATCCTGTTTGTAGGAGATGAAATAGAAATTATTGAGATATCACATGAGCCACTTGTAACAGTTAATTACAAGCCCTCAACTTCTTGTAAATTGTTGTATTGGGACATTATAATAATTAACTTGTAGTCTTTATAAGGTCAACAAACTGAAAACAAGAAAATATGAAGCAAGGACCTCTGATATTGGTGAAATTTCATGTAGGTCAAAAAATAAACAGTACCCAATTGTTTTATGTCATTTTTATAATACTCAATCATATGAACCATTGTTTGTTTTTGTAATTTAAGGTAAGAAGAAGAAAGTTACCACTATAAAGCTGTTAAAACAAAAAACAATCCCTCAAGGAAAATTATTTTAAAACTCAATTGGTCAATGCGCTATTGAAAAGAAGATTTATGACAGAAAAACTCCACCTTGAAATTTCATTATAAAAATTAAAATAAATAGGGGAAATTAAACCATAACCTTTTTTCAAATTAATATCCTAAATATACACAGCACCTCTTTATGTGTGTAATACTTAGGTACAGCTTTGTATCACAAGTGTCAATAAATACTATTTAGAGTGAAAAACCCAGAAATGAAAGAATAATATATATTGATGCAGGGAATAATCCCACAGTCTGTTGTATTATAAGCTGGCATCAACCTAGAGTCTATTGATTATTTAGCATTAAATGAAAAGAAGTTTTCAACTGTAAAATAATTATTATTTATTGTTCTATTTCTAACATATAAATTATCATTATCACCTTGTGACTATATTGTGGATTTCTGGGATGTTTCAATTATATTCTCATGAATACTTGCATAGTCATTTTTTCAGTATTGAATATTATGTAGAGCTATACCTACACGCCACAGGTAAAAATCATTTTTTAATTTTATTTGAAGTCCAAGTTGGACACATAAAAAATTTTTCCTTAAGCATGTCAGAAACTCTTTTCACAAGGTCTCAGCTCTTTGTGTAATCCTGTTCATCTGGTACTCTTTATTCTGGATTTAGTACAGGAGTCAAAAGATATTTCCTATGTGTGTCGCAACATTAATTTTGAATCACACACTATTTGAATGTTTAGAGCAAAGTAGCCTCTTCTGTTTCTGTATCATTGACTGATGTAGCCTGCATGCTACCTGAAAACATCAAGTTTTAAAGTACAAGATAAATATTTACATCAACAATAGCAAAACTTTATAATACATACCAGGTGAATTTAGTTTGATATGGGTGTCATTAAATGCACTAATACCGGTTTGTATTATTATGAAGTTACTCATCCTTCTTGTAATTGGCGTGATGTTGTCTTTAAACAAAGGGCTAAGCTGTACCTACAATCTATACAATCAATTTGAGAGTTGAAAATTGTATGCTGAATAGTTGTTAATGTGAGTCATGGACGTAATATATAAACGTTTATATATTTCGTCCATGATGTTAGTCTACTCCTTAAATTTCAACTTGCGAAAAGTCATAGTTGTTGACATATTAATGTTGAAAACATGTTTGTAATTAAGCGTATTTTTGCTTCGTAACGCACGTTTGACATTTTCTCGACGTTTTGTTATTCGTTACGTTAGGTACTCGGTTTAAACTTTTTTAAACTCTCAAAATAGTTTCTGCGTATTTTTTATATTTTAAGTTAGTTTTTATTGTAATACACATATCATTTTGTATGTAAAAGTATTTCTCACCACAATTTCGTTGTGATATTGACTTTTATTAAAGGACCTATTTTCTTTAAAAAGGAGAAGCAAAACGCAACACTAACGACGCGACAAGTAATGATAACACAAACGAAAACAAATTGAAAACATTCAACGACATTTAAAATAAATATTTTTTTGGCAGCGTACTTAACAATATTATATAGTGGCCACTGGCACTGGTAGGTATATTACCGGCAATGTCTTTACTTAAATGAAACAAAATACAATATACATTCATAACAAACGGAAAGATACTTTTTTCCCAAATTTGCTGGAATTGCATATTCAGGGCAACCAAGATACTCTTCAAGACGAATCTAACGAGTCCAAAGTTGATAGAGTTGCGTCATTTAATTACGAAGTTCCGATGGCCACCTTCCAGCTCCATCATCAGACCCTGGTTACCATATGGTATCATAGAATTTGTTAAAACGAATCAAATGAGCCCAAACTCGATGGGGTTGCGTCGTTTAATTGCGGAGTTCCGATGACCACCTTCCAGCTCCATCATCAGACGTTGGTTACCATATGGTGTCATAGTACTTGTTAAAACGAATCAAATGAGCCCAAACTCGATGGGCTTGCGTCGTTTAATTGCGGAGTTCCGATGGCCATCTTCCAGCTCCATCATCAGACCCTGGTTACCATATGGTATCATAGAACTTGTTAAAATGAATCAAATGAGCCCAAACTCAGTGGAGTTGCGTCGTTTAATTGCGGAGTTCCGATAGCCACCTTCCAGCTCCATCATCAAATCATCTCTATATCATAATAATATTGCATTGCCATTCAATTTACATATGCATGCAAAATTTCAACTTAACCGGAAACCGGACAGTTGATCAAATTGAATTTGCAATTTTTAATTACAGATACAGAATGGGACAGGCGAAACTAAATAAAAGCTTGTAATTGAAAACCCCCGACAGAAAAACCTACATTCCATTTAAAACGTAAAAAAAATCTAATTTGAATTTTTCACTCACGATTAAGTCATAGATATTCCCTTTGCGTGCTCTTTCATTTGACACCCCGCTAGAATATATATGGAGATATTCGGTTATGATTCCCCATTTTAACACCCCACAACTTTGAAAATACCAGATTTTGAGAGATTTTAATTTGTTATGTTTAGTTTTCCTACCTAGTCGTAAAAAGTATATGAGATAATTAACGTTAAACATCTACAAGGTTTGCGGACCACCCTTCCGTGCAAAAATAGCAAAATTTAATTGTTAGTTTTAATTTTTTCATCAATCGATTGAAAAAAATAATTGCAATAATTTAATCGCGATCTGCAATTGATGTGCATTAGTTTAAATAATTTAATTGAAACGCGCGATTAATGGTTAATTGCAATTGATTCAAATTCAATTAATTTAATTGCAATTAATTTTTTAGTCGATTGATTAGTTCAATTAAAAGTTAATTGATTGATGCCCAACTCTGGTCATAATATACGTTTTAGCACGTGTAAGGTTCGATCGAAAGTATGTATTTTAGGCCAGACTTTGCATAGGAGTTTGTCCTAGTTGGGCTCTAAATTGGCGTCAGGGGATTCATGCTTTACTACTAAACTAATACTAACACTAATATTTTTTTTATAGATAGAGTTATATAATCATCATTTTTCATCATCATACTGTGCGGGTTGGCGGATTACGCAGCTAAGAAATTTTAAGAAATTTCTAATAGCTTTTAGGTGTAAAGGTTTCATAACGGTGCTTTTCTCCACCCTTAAAGTACGTGATAATTCATTCTTACTACACATATAACTTTAAAAAGTCAGAGGTGTGTGTCGAAGGTTCAACTGGCGACCGCTGAGATAGCTGACCGCACGCTTAAGCCTCGAGGACTTCCCTTTAATTTATACAATTTTTCATACCCATATAAAAATGAATAAATACATTATTATTATTATCTTTCAAACGTATTCATTACGCTACTTTCGCCACAGTCCGCGTGTAATGCATCGCACACTCACGTTTTGTTATTTACCCAAACAAACCGTGCAACAACAAAAAAATGGTTGAATTTCAAAAGCCACGCGTTGCCAAATAAAATTAAAAAACTGCAAAAGCGGGAGCTCGCTGAAAAATTGAAACTTTTTGATTTGGATGATTCCGCGACATGAGCCCGCCGCAGTCTGATGGCGGAATATTAATGAATTGGTTAACATCGGATTTACAAACAAATAGCTGCATATATTTTGTATTATTTGGATACAAATGTTCGTGTGAATTTTTACTATAGTAACACCGACTTGATGATAAATGCATAGTAGTTGAAACGGAAGATTAGGATAACAAAAGACTTTGATCATCACTTTCCTTTTGTGCCATAGGTACCTACTATATACTCTAGTAGATAGGCCACATTATGAACGTACTTATAATTTAAAGAGTCATTTCGATTGCTGGATTTATCCTTCATTATTATCATCATCTTCCCATATATTTATGACTAAGAGGGTTAAGGCTTTATTCCACCACGTTGGAACGTTTTAAAATAAGTGAAAACTCATTGAAAATACAAATATAAATTCGGAAAGTTAGAGATTCTCAACTGTGCGCCTAAACTTCGTCGCCATCACTATTACATCTATAATTAGGATAGCTTCTCTTATTTGTTAATATCTTTACTCAATTTGTTAACTTGTTTCATTTGTTTATTAAACGGCTGGCAACACTCACAAGTGTGCAATGTTTTGGGCAGCGGTTGTCAAAATTGTATACAATGTTACAACCGTGAACATTTTCTGCTGATGTAAAATCTGAATCTAAATATAAAAATAAAATGCATGTTATATATGGTCGAGTTGGCGCAGAACTAAAAAAACGTGTGTTCGCTTCTGACAGCGGTTGGACGTGGCTCATGAATATTCAAAACGCGTGGAGTCTAACGCGCAAGATATATCGATACAACTGGACTTATATGATTTATGGACTTTAAATATTGCTGTCATCTTTACATATAGCAGAAAAAAGGAGATCTAACTCACTTTTATGAGTAAAATATTGCTGTCATCTTTCCGTATTTTGAGGATGAAGAAGTAAGAAGTGGCAACTCACTTTTGTGAAAGTAAACGGTGTAGGTTCCTCTAGTATAATGTTTGGCACATATTATAAGGTTGATCTGGCTGGAAATCTTGATCCTGATTGATTGACACAAGTCTTGTATGTTACCTTAGGATTAGAACTATGTATAAGATTTTTTGTTTTTTTTTTAAATAATTAATTAAATTAATTATGGTCTTTTTGTACTTCTCATAATTTATATTTTATTGCGTACTTTATTTATAAACTATGACTGTTTCAAAGAATAATTTCTACACACCTAAGAAATAAGTAAAAACCTAAAAAATAAGTTTAATTTCTTAGGTGTGTAGTCCGCCAACCCGCACTAGGCCAGCGTGGTGGACTATGGCCTAAACCCTCTCAATGGTAGAGGAGACCCGTGCTCAGTAGTGGGCGTATATGGGTTGATGTAGATGTAGAAGTTTCAAAGAATTACCTGCATAACCATTTCCAACATATAGTTCTTACCAAGATTGAACTGGAGTCGGAGCTCATTCCTCACACATTTCATTTTTAGTTCTTTGATCAAATACGACGTCGCGTGAATAAATAAACGTGCGAACATTAAATTCAAGCAGACATCTCATTCTCGACGCCACCATTTTATTGTGAGAGAGGATTTTTCACGAGCGAAATTATTTAAGCGTTCTCCTTTTCAAATCTCTCTCACAACTACAGCAATCACATTTGAATTTGTGCCGTCGTTTTGGCAGATACAATCAACAGTATAGTGTTTCCTAGTATACTCACTCGGGTCGAGGGCAAACGAAATTAAAAATCAAGCCAAGTAAAGATAACAAACAAAGCTTAATAAGATCCATTGAAAAAAGTTCTCCGATTTCACAGTGGCGGGGAGAATGGGCGAAATCTCGTGCGGAATGGGGGCAAAAAGAACGAATATTGAAGTGGAAAAAATATAAGCGAACGATCTAAAGTTGTTTTTAATTAGATTCCTCGTCGAGTTGTTTTTTTGCGCTTTTTTTTCTCGCCGTATTCGCTTTCTCACCTTTAGATCAGTTCCCTTTAATGGCCCTTTAATGAGAAAAGTTAAACGCTGACAGCGTACTTCGGTAAGTTGCTTTGAGTACATTTTATTGCGAATTTTTGTTGTAAATACTAGAACATACTAGCTAAGTGTCTTACATTTCGTTATCAGCAAAACAATTGCTTAATCTTTATGCAAAATTTTATCATTAATATACAGTCTATTACACTATTTGTAACATGTATTTAATCACGACTTTGCAGTGATATCTATGCGAATGTAATAAGAAGACAGGTTTATATTTTTGTATCAACAAATTTGTAAAACAATTCATTTATTATTATCAAACAAATAAAATTTAAAAAAGGTCTGTCAAATTAAGAATTAATGTAAGCCTATGACCAGCATTAGGCGTCTTATGAAGAATTTTAATACATAATACTACATAGTAGCATTTATCTTCATTACATAGTATAAAACAAAGTCGCTTTCTCTGTCCCTATGTCCCTTTGTATGCTTAAATCTTTGAAACTACGCAACGGATTTTGATGCGGTTTTTTTTAATAGATAGAGTGAAATATCAGCTTTGCACCCGTGCGAAGCCGGAGCGGGTCGCTAGTCCGTGATATACTAAGTAGAAACGTTACTGGCTGCTACCGATCTTGTCTAGTTCGCAATATGTTATGAAAGCGCTGCTGCGGAAGGCTCGTGGAACTGACACACCCCTTGCGGCGTTTTATGAAATATTTGGAGAGGAATTTAATAGATCGTCTACTATGAACTGGGTTTATCGGACCTATCAAGCTATTTCAGTATGTACCTTCAGGAATTTAAAGGAATTTCTTATGTATGTTGTCTGCCAAGCCGCACTAGACCAGGACTTGGGTCTAAGACCTGTATTGTAATGGAGGCCCGTGTTCAGCAGTGGGACGTATATATGAGCTGGTCTGATGACGATGATGATGATGATAATGATGAACCTTCAATTAATCACTAGAGATTGTTTGTTTATAATTTATTATAATTTTGAAAGCTATCGAAATCGTTAATCTGTACATAATATGTTGCTACATTTTATGAATAAAGACTACACATTTTGCCTGTCATGATTTATTTTCTACGCAACTATAGATGAATAAATAGTTATTACTAAGAATTTTTAATAACCGACCCGGGAAGCGAACCCTCGAAGACTCCATTGCACGCCTCGTACATATAGTACTCCCCACAACAAGACGCAATCACAAAAAGTTCAAACAAAGAAAATTGATTCGGAATATTTTCATATCGTTCCCCCGAATTCAACTCAGTCCCATGTGCTCCAGATTAATCCCTTTGATCTTAAACAACAGCCGATTGGCATTTAATGAACCGGAAATGTAAATTTTAATTGCACAAAGCAAACGTTTCCGACGACTGGCTTAACTTTTTCTCGCAGTTGGTAAGAGAGAAGATTATGGAGGTAGCAGGATTGCTCTTTTTTTATTTATAAACTCTTTATTATACACCTTACTGCCAACCCTCACTAAGCCAGCGTGGTGGAGAAAGTATGTACTAAGGTGTAATCCCTCTTAGTTGCAAAGGAGGCCTGTGCCTAGCAATGGGCGTATGTAAGCTGGTGATGATGATGATGATGAAGGAGCAAAAAACAAAATAATATACAAACGTAACTGAAGTAAAATTGGCGGTCTTACTGTCCAGGCAATCTTTTAGAGACAACCATAAAATTGACATAAAAAAGTGATTGAAGGGAGGGTAGTTAATGTGTACAATATAATAATAACTTATATAAATATACACATTTACTCTCATACCTATGCAACAATTAGAAAAAGAAGTGTCTGCAGAAATATATCACTTCCAATATCCTTTAAGAAATCAGCGCGACACTGTAATCATGTGTGTGTGATTTAATTTTTATTATGTAGTACAAAGTCTGATATTTATTATTTATGTTGGTATTACTATTAGCCGCCAAACGGCCAACTGAGGCCTACACCCTCTCAATGGCAGGGGAGGCCAGTGCCCAGTAGAGGTACGTTTATGATAATTACAATAATTTCTACAAAACGCGCAAGTTGTACCCGCTCGGTCTCATCAACAAGGCCACACCTCAACGGTCCATTTCCAAACTGAATATTTATATAAGGCTCCTGCAAAAAGCGTGAAATGGCAAAGAAAACAGAAGGAAACTTTGCTTTGATGTCCCGTTTTTTAACTTTCATAATTTCGAGCTAATTTGTAGAAAAACGCGTGCGCTCATTTGCCTTCAGATCATTTCGTTGGATATCTTAATTTCTTCTTGTTAAATATTGAAATCACTTATGTATATTTCATAAAACGTTTATTTGATGGTTTAAGGCCGTTTATCTCTTGAATGATTTATAGATGAATTAAGTTTTAATGACTGGGAGGTTCTTAAAGTTCTTAGGTATTTCCGAGGTGTGTTTTCCGCTAACTTGCACTAGGTCAGCGTGTTGGACTAAGGCCTATACTCTCCCAGTTGTAGAGGGGGCTGTAAAGGCTAAGGGAATATTGAAAATATTTCTTTGATCGTTCATCTGTAGTCTTATAAAACAATGTAATAAAAGTAATTTGAAATGACGATATTTTGTATTCAATGTTTGTATGTACCCGGTCATTATAATATTATGAAAGGGTTGTATATTAAACGCTACTCAAAAGTACACAAAAGATGATGTAAGCGACGTCTGATGAATAATGCTGTTTTGGGGTCCGAATTCTTGATATTGTTCGAGATAGACGTAATTTTTTTTTTCTTACCCAAGATACGGATACTAGATTGGGGACTTCTGGCAAACTTTGAAAACAACAAAGATTTATGCGCAAAATATACACATGTATATCTGAAAAACTGCCTCGTGTTCTCGCGGTACAATTATGTGCCGTGCGATCTAGAGGTCCTGGGTTCGATTTCCGGGTCGGGCAAAGTGGTAATGGGTTTTCCATTAGGAAATTCTTAGTAGCAGCACGGAGTCTAGAAATGTGCCCGAAAAACGGCAATAGGCTCGCCCCCTATTACATGGGACTGACCTGGCGAAATGTGGGTGCAGAAATGAATCTCTGCTTACCCCTTCGGGGAATATAGGCGTGAGGTATATTTGTTTGTTTTGTTTTTATATCTGAAAAAGTATGAGATGTAACAAAATACAGTATTTTGTCATTAATAAAGTTTTAATTAATAATTTAAATAATATGAAGCGTGGAAGAGGTATGTATAAGTCATAGTTAAACTCAAATTATTTTTATTATTTTTTATTCAAATAGGTATAACTATACAGATACTTTTGATTCGTTAGTATTAGACTATTTTAAACTATGCTTATCGCTGTGGAGAAGAAACGGCGAGAAATAGATACATATTCCTCAAGCTAAAACTATCATAATTAAAAGCCAATTGCCGATCTAAGGTACATTAATATGTTATATTACTTTGTGATTAGTTTGCAAGTTGTCGAAACTTACATTCGGCCTATTTCCGTCCCTTTGATTCTACTCGCTTTGTAGTAATGGCCCATTAGCTTTGTATATTAAAGGTCGTTACAGGTTTTAAGGTGACTTAAATAATTTATTCATGCTTTATAAATAATTCTAAAGACTAATATTTATGATGAGAAAGAGATGTTTAGAAAGTTCCATATCTAATCTTTCTTTACGATTAATTTCTTAGTTTTCATCGTGATATTTTGGTGTATTGGAATAAGAAAAAACTGCTTTTACCAACAGAGAAAAACAGACTTCCAGTGAATTAATTTCATTTCAAAATCCACTATCACCCGAAACTTCTAAGTCTCGGACTGTACGACACCGCTAGGCAAAGTAGGGAGTTTTAATATTAAATTATTATGTCGAAGTTAATATCGAAGGAGGCACAATAGCGCCCTATTTTAAGATTCGCCCGGCGCAATGTCCGCGACCTAGCATCACCAAAGCTGCGACGGCTTTCGCCAATTAACTATTGAAGACGCCAACCTTTGTCAGTCACTGTATTGAGTGCTTTCGTTTGAACCTCGACAATACCGTTTTAATTATAAACGTGTTATGTATCGAATTATTATTTCATCTCTCAACTGTGAATTTTGGCTTCCGTAGCCTTTTGAAATTTAGTTAAAGTTCAAAATTAATAAATATAAATAGGTCAGTGAGCTGTGGAGAGAGGTATGTTATGATAGGATCAGAAATGATGTTTTCCGATCTTATAAAGTTATCGATCACGGCTCAGCAAACGTAAAATAGGACGTCCTATGACTCAAGATCGTGCCCAGTGGCGCGCCATAAGAAAGGCCTATGTCTAGCAGAAGCAGCGACAAAGGCTTGGTGAAGTACAAAAAGATTATTTGAGAATACTAAATTTGATCTATAGCTTGAAATTATCTGAAGTGATCAAATTGGTTAATTGACAGAACAGTTGAATAAAAGGATAAGCAGAGGCATGGTCTTACATAGGTTTCGTTGTTAATATAGAGACAAATCCTAGAATTCCTAGCATATTTCCGGTACTTTTTAAAACCCTGTACCACAATTGGTTAGATACCAACCTGCAAAAAGCGAAGTAGGCCGCCCCGAGACAAATGTTTGTGTGATTTACAAATATTGAATTCTATCTCGGTGTTTGTGAGCCAGAAAAGTTGCTGATATCTACGACACAGGTCTTGTATCCTAATAGGGGGTAGAACTTTTTGACTATTGGCTGTATTTATTTCACTATTCGTTACTGGAATATTAATGAGCTCCCATAACAGCTAACAATGTTAGTTAAAGCTTGAAATGTCTCCTCAACTAGACATATTATTGATTCACATATGGTTCGTATAATGTTTATAATCATTTGTCTGAGTACTCGCGTTAAGGTCATGCATTTGAATTTATACAACACTTATTTTTCGTACAAAAAAAAATACTTTTAATAGCGATATCTTGGATACGGGCTCACATTAATCACTCTAATCTTAAAACATTACACACAGTTATGAGTTCCAGCAACTCAGCAAATGAGTTTTATCCTTCAAATAATTTGCTTTAAATGTTTAACATACCTACTACAAATGCAAAGGCTCTCTTTCACATAAGAATAATCTTATACAAATTATAAATATTACTTAGTTAAAAGTCCTTTAGCCTTGTCAATAAAAATGTCAAAGGATTACCTTTGAATAAATAATAAGATTATGCTGCTTTCAGTCCGTTTTATACAGTCGCAATTTACAACCTATAAAACCAGAACAAAGTGCCATTCATAAGATGTTCAACCCTTCATGAATAAAAAAGTTAATTTCACCACAGACACCTGGTGCAAACGACTACTTGCTTTATGTTACGTTTGCTGTCTTTATAGTAGCATAAAGGATGTATTCAGACGATGATCGAAAACTAAGGCAGGTATTTTTTATTCTTTGGCGGGATTTTTTTTAACGCCAATGAGTTTGTAATCGTAAGTGTTAACAGTCGAAGTTTTCGATCACGGTCTTGATACATGACGGATGGATGTGTAACGGGAGTTTTATTGTAGGTTTAGATTTTAAGGGTTTCAGATATAACACATTCCTGGGTCCTACCAATATTGAAATCACAGATTAAACAACTGTACTTAAATTTACCTCAATACTTTCAATGTCAATCATAAATGTTCATTTTTAATCCGTAAAACAGTTTGACAGCACTTAGCTGTTGTAACTGTTGTAAGCGTGAAAAAAAAATTCAAAAATTCAGGTCGAAGCAACAGACGTTAACAGGGAGAGCGGACGCGGCAGCCCCGAGGCGTTACCGGAAACAATTTGCTGAAAATTCGACTGAAATAATTTGGAACTTTGTAAATTCGGATAATGGATACACGGGCTTTCATGCGTTTGCTCCGACCAGCAAACATTTAGTTCAGTGTCCCGGATTTAACCAATTGAAACACGCTGATATTTGCTAAATGAATTGGCTTCCAGGAAACATTGTGATCAGTTACCATAACAATTAACAATATTAGTGAAAGTGGTTTAGTCAATTTTATAGTTATACAAATTGTTATTCTAATAGCATAGTAATTATAGCCCGTTTATGTATAATACGCTTAATTTCTTGCCGGGCTAATTTTTTTACAGTTGAGAAGTTAAGTCTTGATCTAAACGACTGGCATAATCTGGTTTGGTGGGCATTACATAAGCGGTAATAGGGTCTTTCAATAAGCCAGAAATTGCTGGAAATAGGCGTCTCCTAATGACTTTCAGAGGGACCTGCTAGAAGCAGCCTACAGCCAGCGACGTCCTACGACCTTTGCTAGGTCGTCCGACCACCACATCGAAATAGAAGTAATCAGTTCCACCTGCTCGAAATCCGTAAATCATGACAAAAATGTACAAAATGACATTCCAGACAGGTCAATAACAATTACATATTTCGTACAATAAGCACTTAGGCTAATGCGAGGCCTACAGACCCTTACGTCGACGCCGACATTCACTGAATACCAAATAGGCTTTTTGCGTATGAAACTCAATTTATGATTTCCCTCGTAAGAGGTGCTTTCCGCACGACCGCCTATTGACACCTATCGTTAGGCTTTTTAAATGGGGCAAGAAGGGGAATAACAGCTGAAGTGGGGTCTGCATCGATTGTGCGAGTGGATAATTAACGTGGCGAATTACCTTGGTCAGATATCAAGGCGGCATCCCGGTTTTCTATGAGTTAAACAATTGAAATATTTTTTTCGTACATTGTGTCAAAATAAACTAGATTGGTAAAAATGAAGACATTTTTATTGGTTTTTAGTAAAACTAAAACATCATTTGTTACGTCTTGTATATTCATATGCATATGATTACCGATATGTGTGAAAAGAGATGTCTCTTTGATCCCAATAATTAATTTCTGATCTCATTCAATTGTCAGTTTTCGTAGAAAAGCAATTAATTAAAAAATGGTTTAATGTAAGAACCTCGTTCGATGTCATAGTAAGAGCATTATTCATTGAATTAATATTTCATAATGTGAATTAATTACATTCGGCAAAGTTGTGAAACGAATTTCTGTGGACTTTGTGTCGCTTTCATAATTGCTTTTCGCGATCGATGGATGTAACTTTTTGCTATTTCAGAATTAAGGTATTTATTTAAGGCGGTGGGATCTTTTTATCACATTTTTTTTTTATATGATGAACCTACAATGTCCTTGACTATAAATTTAGCGCTATTATTATCGCAAGAAACTTTTTAAGAAGCGGTTAAAACTTAACCTCAGTGTATGTGGGTTCATATCCTAGACTCATTTCATTTTTGAAGTTTTTCACAAAAAATCCCACGCTTTCACATTGAAATAAAACACCTTGAAGGAAACCTGCTCAACAAAAATAAACACACAATCATTTGCTTCGTTAAAAGTCGAACCCGCGGCCTCTCGTTTCGCAAGCTGGTATCTAGTTAACTGCTGTAGGAATTGTGTTATTTGCTCTGTTTATTGAGTTAGGGCAGCAGGAAAGCGAAACATTATAATATAATCATGATATTTGTATACAAAGTTTGGACCTTACTCTAAATTATGCATCCCATACGTATGTATGACTTCCCACATCCCATTCGTCACCGCGAAACTCAATTTATAATCCAAAATAAAATATTGTAATAACAATTCATCCGGACTTTATTCCTGTGTTATCATTGTGTTTATGAACAAATTGTTGCAAAAAAATATAAATAATAACCGCATGTTTCTGTTCTGATGTAGATTGATTGTTTTTGTTAAAAGGAAGTTCTTTCGTAACAATTTTATTCTATAATTTTCGTGCGTTCTGAAAAATTGAAAGAGGTATATTACTGTATATACTAAGGAGTTTATTTCAGGAATTTGTCGTCATCATTAGAGCAGCATTTTTTTGCCTATGATGCACGCCTCTAGACTCAATCTTAAGTCCCAGACCAGGTGGGCTAGGTGGGGCGACGATATACGCAAATTTGGCGGCAGTTCCTACTTCTGGATTCAGAGGACTGTAGGATATGTAATTGCAATTAAATAGTTTAACAAACTCTAGTTAGGAAACTCTATTTCCTATAATACTAACCAATTACTCTACACAACATCATTTCGCTCCAACCGCGCACAAATAATTTCCAACGACTATTGAGTTTTTAAAACCATTAAAACGCGAAATTCTCTGTAAAAGCAGGCAATGGATATAAAAGGGAACATCCCCTTAACCGCACTCCAATTTGATACGCAGTTGACCCGGGCTCGGTCATTTTTCCGCTTAAACAAATGTCGATATTAAATCTATTGATTGATTCGCTTCTTTATTGTTTGCGTGGCTGCTCTTCGGAATTACTGCGCTTATACATCATGCTTTTCCACTATTATGGACTGGTTTGTCGGCGGAAATTGACGGCTGCTAGATGTTCGGTTCGATTTTAGTGATATTTGGTTTTAGGAAGAGTATGTCTGTAACGGTCATAATTGTATCATCATCAGATACGGGCCTCTTCTAAGACTGAGAAAATTGAGGCTTTAGTCTACCAAGATCATCTAGATCGAGTTTGGCCCACTACACGCCTAAGAAATTTTTAAGATTTTTTTTCTCTGTAGGCCAGTATAATGGGCCAAAGCCTCGCCGCTCTTAATTCTATAAGGTAACATAAACTGGCTCTTGATCTTGCTGTATGTGCCGTACGATATATAGGTCCAGGGTTCGATTCGTCGGTGTCTGGAAATTTCCACAAAAATCGGCAACAGGCTTGCCCTCTATTACATGGAACTGATACCTTGCAAAATGTGAGTGTAGAAATGCACCTCTGCCTAACCCATCAGGTAATATAGACGTACATTTATGTTTATATCTAGACAGATAAACGATCCAAGAAAGGTTGCAAGAGTAAAAAAGTGTAAACCAACCCCTTTAAATAATCAACACGTCACGATCTCCGAAAGTCACCCCAACACACGTTAAGGGCAGTGATTGAACGGCCGGTATTTTATCTGAACAGAAATTTATAGGGGGTGCCGCGCCAATTGATAGGCCGCTAACAGCTGCCCAAAAAACTGATAAGGATTATGCTCTTAGCGGAATGGTTCGACGACGGCGAAACTTTTTGAACGCGACGCGATCCGATAGATAAGGACTGAGTGATTGCAATTGTTTTATGCGTATGGAGCTTTAGATATCGGCGATGGGAGGGGGAGCTGGTTTGTATAAGGGCAATCAAGGTAGATAAATTTCAGCACATGATAAAAAATATAAATAAAATCAACCCAAGTATCACACTTATGATTCCCCTCAATAAAAATTTGGTGGAAATAGGACAGGTTTTTCAGATGATAATTTTGCATTACAGATATTCAAAATTTTAGGAATTAAAGTTAAAGAAACAAAAGGTTTTTTAAGACAAGAAAAAGTGATGAAAAAGTAGAAATACCTGAAGCAGCGAACAAAGAAAATCTTTTCTACATAATAATACCGATTGTTTACTTTACATACGGTCTCTATCGTTTCAGAAGCAGTGAGGGCTATGTTAAAATCTTCATATCCTCGGATATTGTTATTATTTTCCCACAAATTGATGATTTAATCAAACTCACGGACAAATACCAAATGTTCTTATTGAAAAGTTTTTTTCGCATATAAGGAAGAGAATATTTACGCGCGGAGAATATAAACACAAAAACTGATCCTTGATTGACATGTCCCGTTATCAAAGGAAAATTCTAAATAATTTTTCGATTTGGTTTCATTATTGAAACGAATTCGCGTGGGAGATGGCTACAAGGTCCCCGGGGAGTACGGATGTGGGAAGATATACATCGTTTAAGAAACAACGCTTCAACCGAGATACTCGGTACCGCGGTAATTGAGTTTTTTATAGCGCCGGAAAAAATCTAAATTCAACTTTGTAATACACAAGTTTAGTATGGTTTTTAAACGGTAGATGTTGCAGCCAGATTAAAAATTCTTTATAATATTTCTTTCGAAGAATGCCAAAGGCAATACAATAGCAATTTTGTGCAGTAAGACAGATTTAAGTACGTGCGTATTCAAATACATGTGTAGAATTCTAATAGAAAATTCTCAGTAGTAGCACGGAGTCTAGAAAATGCCCGTAAAACGGCGTAGGTTCGCCCCCTATTGCCTGGGACTGATACATACCTGGCGAAGTGTAGGTACAAAAATGCACCCATGCCTGACCCCTTCGGGAAACACAGGTGTTAGGTTATGGATATATAGTTATAATAACATTTAATAGAAAAATTATACTTCCATAATGTTCCATTAAAGTCATTATCAAAAGTTAAATCAATTCAATAAACAAGCTATAAAAGTACATATTTCAATCCACCATACTCACTTATACCTTCAAGAAGAACAGTAAGACGTTGAAATTGAAATGTTTCGTTCACACGTAGATAGGTATCGAAAAAGTCTCGGTGGGGCAATAATCGGCGGTTTTACAGCGTTTTTACGACCCACCCTTATCTTGAGTTATGGAAGCCGATATTTGCATTGCAAATGTTTTATATCATCGTAACAATTTATTGGCGAACTATGCTTGGGTTACGTTTGCGGCTTTATCAAGGAAAAATCTGACATTCGTCATTCTATTACAGAAAGTTTTTTTTGGTATGTTTGGCGATGTGGATTAGCTCTTTTTAGGGGATAAGATTATGGAATAAAATCTGCAAATTAAACGGTAAAAATATGTCGTGATTTTACGATTATTTAACCGCGGTTAAAAAGGTTTTCAACATGTAGATCGCGTACCAGCAAGCGCAGTGTTGGACGTCCACCCACAAGGACTGATGATTTAATTAGTCTAACGATGGTCACGGGAAACTACTGCATGTAGATTCCTTCCGAAGCGGAATTGCAGCATACAGCTGAATAAGGGGATCATTGTTGGCTGTGTAAATTTGTGTTGTTATTGTTTGTATTATGGCCAAGTATAAAACTTTTTTCTTTCTTCTTTCTTTCTTTTGGAAGTCTTTGGAGGACGCCTATGTCTCGCAGCGGACGTCTTTCGACTGATGATGACGATGACGATGATGATGTTCAACGGAAAATTTGTACTATCTTCTTCTTCTTCATCAACCCATATACGCCCACTACTGAGCACGGGTCTCCTCTACCATTGAGAGGGTTTAGGCCATAGTTCACCACGCTGGCCTAGTGCAGGTTGGCGGACTACACACCTAAGAAATTCCTAAGAACTTTTAGGTGTGCAGGTTTCATCACGATGTTTTCCTTCATCG
Organism: Cephonodes hylas; assembly: GCA_030295005.1. NCBI lineage: Eukaryota > Metazoa > Arthropoda > Insecta > Lepidoptera > Sphingidae > Cephonodes > Cephonodes hylas. The sequence continues at coordinate 12,158,953 of AP025372.1, read as the reverse complement.
TTAAAGCAAGTGATAATTCAATTTTGAATACACACATAATTTCGAAAAGTCAGAGGTGTGTGCCTAGGGTTCGAACCCGCGACCGCCGAGATTCTCGACCGCGCGCCTAAACCTCGAGGCCATCACTGCTTACTCGCTATACATTACGACGATATTTTTGTTAAGTTGTGAACTAAATTTATTAAAGTTTATTAATAAGCTATAAGAGAAGGGGCGGATATAAAGAAATTTACTGCCTACCTTCTCATTATTGACAGCAAAACCTTCCACAACTAATCACAAACAGTCAAGTCACTTGGCATCCACCATAAATTATGAGAGCTTCTTTCATATATTTGTCAACATTTATCCACGCGTCTTCTGAATGATGGCCACTCATTAACGAGGAGACTCCATCTTGGGGCCATTGAGGGCAGCCGTCCTCAGCCCTATTTGTCCTCGACATTCGGTGATAAATGGCTATATCCAGGGCTGGAATTAACCGGCAACATCGGAGCTTTGCCGCTTGTGTACGTGGCTTTGAAAACATACTCCTGGGAACTATGGGCGGGTACGTTGTCGTTGGTATAAAACCTGCTGAACTGATCTTGCCATTCCACCATTTTGTTAGAAAGAAAGACTTGACTATTTGATAGTCAATAATCTATATAAACAGCCTTCAATGTCGCAGTAAGTAGCTTGACCTCTATCTTATGAAGCTAGAAATTTTTTATTTATAAATAAATAAATACACCCAACAGTCACATACATAGTCCTGACTCCACACTAAGATACGAGTCTTGTGTCGTGGGTATCAGAAACTACGAGAGACTTTTCGGTCTCACAAACACCCAGACCCGAAACAAATATTTGCGGATCACACAAACATTTGTCTCGGTGCGGGGATCGATCCCGCGGCCGCTCGTTTCGCAAGCTGGTGTCTAGCCAACTGCGCCACGGGGCTGTCTGGGCTGTTTTTAATGATCCAGAAGCATTTGTTACTGCACAGTGTGATAAATCATAAAGTTTTTCTTAGTTTCTGTTAACCACATCACTACTTGTGTCTACTTAGATAGCTCAGCGTACGTATGTGGTTGTTTACATTAACTTAGAATTCCGGTCATAGGAAAAAGAAAGAGTTTTAGTCGTGTACAAAGTCATGACCTAATTTTTTTAAGGCTGAATTTATATTCAAAAGTTTATACTTATAAATATTTATAAGTTTAAACTTATGCCATGAGTTTCATAACATTGCTAAGCATTCCGTTTTTCTGAAATCAAAAACTTAAGTGAATGCAAAACAGTTCGGATCTAAAAATGAATCCGTATATTTTCATTCACATGCGAAAATATTTACCATTACGCAGTTGATGTCTCATGAAATTCTCGCCTCTATTCTGTCCAGATTTTACGATCAAAACCCCTTGTACCAACTTATGGGCAAATATCACATGATACCCATTATGAATGGTTATTGATGCGTTTTTTTATCGACTTTATGTACCGTCCGTATATAATTTATCTATTAGTCGAATGCGCGCCTCCGAGAGGCTTTTAACATTAATATGTACTGAATAAGTACTTTGGCATAATTTTTCATGTCCATTTCCAGAGACATTTGGGTTTTATTGCGTAAAAATTGGCATATTTTTGTGTATTGCTTTACTATACTGAATAATAAATTTCACTTCGAATGGAATGTAATTTTAGTTGTGCGTTAATGGATTTCGTTTTTTGAGTAGATTCCTTTATGTGGAATGAAAGCTGAATGTTTATTTGTGGTTGGATGGACACCAGCTTATAAGGTAAGATTAGTAAGTTCTTAGAAGCAGTGATGGCCTCGAGGTTTAGGCGCGCGGTCGAGAATCTCGGCGGTCGCGGGTTCGAACCCCAGGCACACACCTCTGACTTTTCGAAGTTATGTGTGTATTCATATTGAATTATCACTTGCTTTAACGGTGAAGGAAAACATCGTGATGAAACCTGCACACCTAAGAGTTCTTAGGAATTTCTTAGGTGTGTAGTCCGCCAACCCGCACTAGGCCAGCGTGGCGGACTATGGCCTAAACCCTCTCAATGGTAGAGGAGACCCGTGCTCAGAAGTGGGCGTATATGGGTTGATGAAGAAGTAAGTTCGATCCTCGCACCAAGACAAATGTTTCTATCTGTGACACAATAATCATATTATTTTTCCAGTCTGGTGAGAGTCTTTATTTCTTTACTTTTAATAATGACCACTTGTGCCTTAGTTTGGAATCAATACTATGAACCTACATAACATAATATCTTTCTTTATTTCACTTTCCTCGAATATTGTTGAGGACATCACTAAGTTTCATTAGGTTGTATCTGTAACGTTTAGCTTACGGACATAGAATTCCTCTCTTACTGAAAGAAGTAAGATTTGAGTTCACTTAGCTTAAAACATCTAAATCGTGTAAGAGGACAGTTACATACATAGTTCTGGCGCCACACTAAGACTCAAGTCTTGTGTCGCCGATATACTAATATCTATTAAAGTAACTGTAATAAAAGGCTTTACGGTCTCACAAACACCCACAACCATTCTTGTTTTCATTCACCGTTAAAATCGGTTAGAAGTCTTACGCTTCATAACAAAATAAATAACCTTGATTTGATATGTTCTTTCCGAAAGTAAATATGAATTGGAATAAGTAAAAAAAAATAGATACTACTTTGACGCTTCGTTTGATCATTGGATTTATATCAGATTTTTCACATAATTTGATATATAAGTCCATGAAAGATTCCGACAATAATTATTTTAAGGAAATGTAACCAAATTCGACAGAAATAAAGTACGTCTGTTAACAAAACATCATGGAAATCTCCTATCTCACAAAGAAATTGAAAGGCAAAAGTTTTATATTTGATTAATAAGAAACCTTAATTTTTTTTTTCTTTGCCGATACGGTAGAGATCATTCAAATAGGTAAATCTATAAGAATCACAGTCATCATTGTCAGAATGTCCAAAAACCGTTAATTGATTGGTTAAGTTTTTTTTTACTACATTTTATCCTGATGGTAAAGGCTGTGCTATAAGTAAGTCACACTGCTGGCCTGGCTGCTGGCTGTAAGGCCTTCTGAAACTGAGACGGTTAAGGACTTAGTCATTATTTCTCTTGCCACTTTCTGATTAAAAACGTTATCAACGAATTCACGTTTACTTGCTTAAGGTGTATTGTTAATGTTATGAAGTTGAAAAATACCAAGTGGTTATTAAGTGGCTACGTAACGTAGAAAAATTAAAACTTACGAAAATTCAGTAATATAAGAAAAAGCCATTAAAAACAAAAGACAGGCAGAAATAAAAGACATGATATTGTGAAATAACTATATTAATTGTGTAAAATAAACATTTATTTTTATTAATTTTATTTTACAAAAGCTGATCACGTTTATCACAATTAATGTTGCAGTATATTTGAATTTGCAATCACAGTAAGGTGTGGGGAGCGCTGCGATTTTTTATCGTATCGTAAGGCAATTTGTGTCACCTACAATGATTGTATTGTGCATTTACTTAAAAATCGATGTAATAAAACCCATACCTTTTTTAATAAATAATTAATTGAAATAATTGATAAGCCCTACGATACAACATAGATCGTTATCTATACTAATATTATAAAGCTGAAGAGTTTGTTTGTTTGTTTGTTTGTTTGAACGCTAGGATCTCAGGAACTACTGGTCCGATTTGAAAAATTCTTTCACTGTTAGATAGCACATTTATCGAGGAAGGTTATAGGCTATATACCATCACGCTACGACCAATAGGAGCGGAGCAGCAATAAAGAATGTTTCAAAATCGGGGACTTTTTTCCTTTTTGTGAGCTTCCGCTGCGCACGCTGCAGAAACGGTTAAAGTTTCGCTAAAATAATGTATCACAGAATTGATCCCCTTTAAAAATTCTAAAAAAAAGTCCGCGACAGCATATGTCTATCTTTTAAGGTTAGCTCACTATAACGTTTTTTATTCTAACCAAATTTATTTTAAATAAAGCATTATTTGTGAAGGTGTTTTTACAAACATGATATAAATCCTTATCCAAATAAATACGTTATTCATTACAAGTATATAATACGAAATAAATTTGTCCTTTACATCATTTGATTTCAATGAGTATCTTAGAAGACATCGCAGTTTCAAAATAATGATCAAGCGCGCATTAATGATACTCAAGGCGTCGACCGGCGCGTTACGGTTTCACGTTGAAACAATTTGACCGATTTGTATGATTTTCGTATATTTAAGTAAATGGGGCTCTGCGGAGTAAAATACTACAACTTATTTTCTTTCTGCACCCAACCCTGTAGTCCACGCAGACGGAGTTGCGGGCAAAAGCTAGTAGATGATAAGATTGAAAAGTTAATAGATTGTACTTATGAAGACAGCGAAATAGTTTTAAGGATAAGTCTGTCCCAAATACTAATTATTTTTCGCACGACAAAAAATCGCAACACCAACCCAAATGACAAGCATTCAAATCGTGACGTAACCATACAAAACTACACATAAGGCCTATAATGAAAACATGTGAACACACAAAGACGAAAGCTAAAAAGGCCTATCCAGATTCCGATAAAGTCAGATTTTAGACCTTACTCCGTTGGAATAAAGAGCATAGTTAATTGACGCAAGAACGGAGTTCACGCCTTGGTCTAATATATGGTCCCGCCATCTGCTTTTGTAAAGAATAAGCTGAAATTATGCTATTGATAGACCTTGAAGATCTACTGTCATAGGAAATACATCTAAGACTTCAGACAACTTTTATGTATGTCCTGGAAATTATCCGAAAAGTATACCAAAGTAAGTTTTTTACCTTCTTTGCTTGATAATCTACGCTTTTGGCAATTCTGAAAACATTTTTATTTTCTATCTGACTTTATCTAAAAATAATAACAAATTCATACCTCTTCTAATAACTCAATCCAAAAAAGAATAGTTAACAGAAGAAACAAATAACTCAGTGGGTTTAGGTTTTAGTCCACCACACGGCCTAGTTACGGGTTAAAGGACTACATAACAAAGAAATTCCTAATAACTTTTAGGTGCTTAGTTATCCTCACAATATTTTCCTTCAGCGTTAAAGCAAGTGATGATTCATTGGGAATACACATATAACTCCGAATCATCTGAAGTTTACGCCTGTGTTTTTTACCTGAAACCGCAGAGATTCTCGACCGTGCACTTAAATCTGAAGACCATTACAATTTTTCCAATACTTGTAAATAACTCTATGTTCAGACAAGACAGAACACAGACACAAGAGAGACAATTTTGAAGCGTTTTAAAATAGTAGGTCATCTTCAATGGAGAAATAAAACGATCTAGAGCGTCACACCATCATTATCCTAAAAAATATTTTAGATAGTGCAACTAAATTTTATGCTTCTTCTGTAAACTATTCTTATTCAAATACCATACTGTCAACGATATTAAATTCATCCCTTCCTACAATTTATTTGATAACAATATTATTGCTATTATTTTCATGATCAATGCTAAGGCATACAACGGAAGATTGTACTAACATTACTGGTGATCGCTTGGTCGTGATAAAATTTGAAAGATATGAAATTTGAACACGTGAATTCAATCAGTATCAAGAAATTCAACATTAGATATATGATGTGATTATATTTGCGAACAAAATGAATTACCAAAAAAATCTATATTTTCTTTATTTCTATGAAAAATCCAATATTTTTAGGCACTGGGAAATTACATTACAATGAATATGACGCAAATACAACACGGCTTTTTATCAGCAACATCAAATCAACATACGGAAAAATTAATGCGATAAAATGGATTCCTAAAACAGTCTTGGCTAAAGAATTCCCCTTTTTATTAACACACCCAGGCACGGAATATTCCGGTACATAAGGATAAGACAATTATATAGAACACGTCGTTTCGTAACACGAGCCAGCCTGTTCTCTCTTGTCCTCTTCTGAAATTCTTATATTCGATGACGAAGGATCTTTCTCCCATAGCCCTGGTGTTTCGATGATCTAGGTGGAAATGATTGGAGAAAGGATTAAATTTATTAATTATAGTATCGAGTTATTTATCTTGCTTAATGATAACAAGTCGTAAACAGATGCCACAAAGAAAACTAAGTAATAGCTACCATTGATGGAAAAGAAGGAAAAAAAACCAAAATAGATTTTCGTAAGTAAATTTTAAAATACATTTTGAAAAATAGGATTTCAAAAATATTATTAATGTGATACATTGAATAAGAGATCACACTGAAATCATAATGTAACAACTTGCTAATAAATATTATCTTTGGCATGCACAACAAATATCTAACAAAACAGACACCTTATCATTATTATCATTTTGACAGCTGGTCATCGCAAATTTTTAACAACGTCGTGGAAATTCACAATAAAAAAACGTCCTATTAATTTCCTTATGGTTTCTTCAAGAACCAAGTACAAAGGAATAAAGAAAATGGACAAAAATGGACTAGAAAAGTTACTGTGTTATCTTTTTCTTTTTTTTCGTTTTATTTTTATTGTGGTGTTAATAAATAAATAAAATGGAATAGTTACCTTTTGCGTTAACTCTTCAAACGCCAAGTTGATTCCTTCTTGTGTCTTCGCGCTGCTTTCTATGAAAAGCATTCTGTGCTTCTGTGCAAATGCTTGACCTTGCTCCCTCTGCACCATTCGGGGCTAACAAAGGGAAATTTACATTTTACCCATGAAATGGACCCATTTATTAATATCAATTCTTTTGCTTCAGACTTAGAAATTTGCTTTAAGAATCGATAGATTTGCTACTTGAAGTTTCAAAACAATGATGCAGAAAGAATTTTACGATGCTAAGTTTTGCTATATTACCTTGATCGTTAAACTTTATCGTCAAATTATACGATTTAGCAATTTCAGAATGTTTGAGGTTATGACTTAATTCTTTGTTCAAATATAATGAAACAATTCATTTATAATAACGAAGTAATTTCCACACTAGATCTAGCGTTAGAAAATTTTTAGAGACAAAAAAGGAAATTGTTCAGATAAACTATAAGTCATAACTAAAATTAGAGCAATAGATCTCAAATAATTAACTATTTCAACTGATATCAAACGACCTATGCGAAAGAGACAACAAATTTCATTGCGAGGTAGCAACAGAACAGGTCGTGAAACATGATACACTGTTACATAAATAGAGTAATATTAAGCTCCTCTCCTTTGACCTTAAACACGAAACATCACGCGGAACACGACATTATATAATGTATTTTTATTTTATTATGTTTTAAGCTTTAATGTTGTACATGACCTAAAAGTGAAGTCCCAAGTGAAGTCCCTAGATGGATCTAATTTGTGTCAAGTTTAGATATCAACCTATGCAAAGAATAAGGTCACTTATGACTATAAACCCAAAGTACTTTTTATGTCTAAAATGGACTTAAACTTGTTTATATATTGCATTAGTGGAGTAATAATGATCATAAGTTTTGTTGTTGTTTGAAGAACATAAAAACTTACTGATAATTTCGTGTCCAATTAAGTTTAAATTGCTGAAAAAGAGAAGTTGTGCAAAAGCACATATTACTTTATTCTGCGCATAGGTCGATATAGTATCAAAAACCAAATATAGTATCAAAAAAAAGAAAGTGACATATGGTTATGAATTAATTAGTTATTACTCTGCTTTAAAGAGTATTTTGATACTAAAATACAAAGTATATTTAACCTGACAATCAAATAATATAAAACTATACATCCGGCAATAAAATTGAGTAGTAAATACATACTTTACATTTATAAACTAGTATTGGAATCAATAAAGGGATAAGGAGTAACCAAACAGTATGAAAATTACCTTATCAATTTTGTTCCCAACAACCAAACATACAATATTTTTATTTGTTGTGTACACTTGAAGTTCTTCTACCCACTCATTCAGCTTGGCCAACGACTTAGGTTCTGACACATCATACACGAGAATTGCTCCATGTGCGTCTCTGAAATAAGCTTTATTTTATAATGATTTATCAAATGTTTCTACGAGTGAAGTAAAAAATTGGGAGTTGGTTTGATGAATTTTATTAATAGCAATGAGTTTTCAGAAATAGGTCGATAAATGATATAAAGGATGAATAGACACAAAAACAACTAAATTTGATTTATCACATATTTTTCATTCCAGCTTTATAACATAGTTTTATGTTTGTTGTTTCATTAAATTTTCAAAGTTGTTGCTTTCTGAAAAACACATTAAAATCAGATTGAAAATAAAGCAGTTATTTATGTTTGAAGATAGGATACAGATTGTGAGCTTACTGGTGCATAATAACAATATTATGCTATTTTTCACAGACACACAATTTATAATGATCCTGACATCACAGTTTCATAACATCTTTATTTGTGGATAAATGTCAAATATTATTTTCGATTTTAAATTATTGAAAAAGTACAGTATTGATAAAAGTACTAGTACATATCTTGTTTTCATCAACTTAATAACATTTTACCTGTAAAAACTTGAAGTCAATGTTCTGTACCGTTCCTGTCCAGCCGTATCCCAAATACCAAGTTTCACTTTCACTCCATTGACATCAACAACTTTACAGTTGTAGTCAACACCAATAGTTGCAGGAAATTGTGCTTGATAATCACCTTTTGTGAAAGCCAGGATAATGCTACAATAAAAAAAATATATATATAATTTAAACACAATAATTCTGCGTCTTCTAAACTCAAGAAGAAAGTTTGTTAACCAGCAGAGATAAATGTGGTGACTGGTTGGACTAATAGTATCCTTAAGATAATTCAGAGATTTTTTTTATTTACTGGACATTTTGATAATGATTTTCCTTGAAAATTTTGTTCATAGTCATTTATATATAGAACAACTGTTTTGATTTCGATTTGTTCATCATAAAATGTGTAAAAATCACTTCTGATTTTGTTTTGATGAATTATTTGTTGACGACAACAACTCATTGCTTAATGTGAACTTTATAGCTAAACTTATATAACTTTATATCTGTCAGCCAATGGAGGTTCACTGCCGGACATAGGCCTCTCCCAATGACAAAACATAAGTACATTAAAATTAAATGTCAATTAAATTATTAATACTTATTAAATTGAACAATTTCAATAGGCCATAGTTATTTTAAATAAATAAATTTAACTTTCTCACAAAATTCTTACAAAGAATAAGCCAAAAATAAATTTGAGGATTGAAAGAATATATTTTGCAACCTGTTAATGGGTTGACCTCTTTCCAATTGCTCCATAGTAAGTAACTGACATTTAATGGACATGAATTCAAAGCTATATTTACCACAACAAAAAGAAATTGAATTTAATGTTTTGTTGGACGCATCAAGGTTAACAACTATATCCTATACACATCTAAGGTCAGTTTCCAATAGTGCGCAATTAGTTAGGTAAATAGGCCGTAACAAACATAGTGCTAGCAACAATGACTCAATCGTTTTAACAAAAATATGAATATTCAATTACTTATGTTCTGTAGACAGTTTTATCGCAGTAAACTGACCTGGATTTGCCAACGCCACTCTCACCAAGCAAAAGGATCTTCAATTTAGTAACGCAATCCATTGTAACACTTGTATTATCTTGTAAAACGATGTAAAATCCAAAACAACAATTACAAATAGGCACTGACGCAACAACCGGAAATGTTTTGTTTTTTTTTTCTAAAACAAATACGATTGGAACACAAGAAAACTATATTTGACTAAAATAAATAAAAAAGAACACCATTAACTGTATTATTTGTTGTTTTTTTACAATTTCACGTAGAAAATTACGAAAACAAATCCTGACGTTGTCAATTTCAGTTCTCGAGTTTGACATTAGGGCGTTTAGTTCGTTAGCTTTTTAATCATTGAACTTTAGTGTAATGTACATTATAGTAATAATTTAAATATTTCATTTTGTGTTTAAAAATCTATAAAATATTTTTGTAGTCTTTGTTTTCTGTCATCATATTGTAATATATTAATTTTATTTGCAGTTATCAACTTCCCTATTGCAAAAACAAAACGCTTCGAAATTTTAAGTTTATGTTTTTTCCCAAAGTATTGTGTTATTATATTGTTCAATTGAACGTCTTTAGTAAACATACAAAAAAAATATTACTCCATAAATTTGTATATTTACGTCTTTTCATTTCATATTTCTTATGTTGCAGACATAAGTATATTTGCTAGAAAAAAGAACTTCAACTTTAATAAATTGCATTCTTTTATTCTGGACGTCCTTAGATGCAACTCAATAAATTCTCAATTGAGAAATATTTCCGAAGTTGCCGCATACCCGGTTTGTATGAGAGTTGATAAAGTTTCTATTAACTTTAACATAACTTTCTTTAGTTTTATATTGGCAGAAAAGCGTTCACGTACAAACATTTTCACATTATTTGCGGCATTTAATGTTGAAATTATTTAAGTTTTCTATTGGCTACAACTTATATGAAGAAGTGTTACGACCTGGAGACAGTCTACCTGCGAAAGAGGTCATGGCTATGAAATAGCGAATGGCGAAAATAGAGGAAATGGCTAGAATCTTAGTGCTGATGCAGAGCAGCGTCCTGCCCATTACCCTCCTTTACGATTGGTGATCTCTGGAGGGAGTAACTGCACTTTACAAATTTTAGCCATTGCTTTTGACAATTCTTGGATTGGAGGCTTAATTCAGTAAGAACACAGATATTACTCTTGAAGGCTCAATATGCTGACAGTTGACACATATTAAGAGCGCGAGATCATATTCGTATAAGGAACTGTAACTATAAAATTTTTTCTTCCAACTCAATTACACGCTAACAAAGCCTGAAAAATACCCTCTTCTTAAAACAAAACAAGCTCACACATCAAGGTCTAATTGTACCTTTTCAAATTATATTCCACGTGAACAATTTTTCTTCGCGCAATATTTTTAATTTCCCCATCACATGCATGATAGAGCGGTAGATACAGCCAGTATCAATAGGAGGGCGTCTATTCAAACCACCGTATTTAGGTCTCGGAGTCAATGCAACGAGGGGGACAAAACGTTTCTTTATTTCATTAGAATGCATTCACGGCGGGAGCATTGTGAACGGGTGAGCGCCGTCAGTGCCGTGGCCAACCTCCTTTCTAAACAATTGAGTTTTATTGCGAAGAAAATGAGGTGTCGCTTTTTTCTTTGGACGTGCGGAATATATTTTATGAGATGAGTTAGAATAGCGTTGGGAATCGTTTTAGAGATAATTGTTAGTTCGTTTAAATTGAAAATTTGGTAACGCCTTTGGGAATTTCGTGGGTTTGTAGTGTGGTGGACTAAGGAACAAAACCTTTCGGTTTTGGAGGAGGTCCGATGTTAAGGGCTGGTGATGAATATGCTTAATTAAAGAAACGAGTTTTTTGAGGCGTCAAATTTAATGTAGCGAAGATAATCACTCATACATGTGATGGGTGTATTATCAAATATGCGACGGAGAAAGAAGTTTAGGTTCGATTCTTTAGTAAGGCAATGCTACAGACGTAAATCAATATCAATATTTAAATTAATTTCCAGTAGGCAACGTGCCTGAAAATCTGTTACAAATGCATTTCCTAAAAGTAGAACATGAAACACAAAACAAAGTGGCTATACGAATAAATAAACAATATACATTCAGATTGGCGTGAATGTATGACACGTAATATTCAGGCGATACAACTAATTTCAGCGATGATATATTGTCCATATTCCCAGGGTGCAAATTCGTGTAAACTCGTCAAATTGATTGCAATACCGTATTAAATTTTCAAAACTAGAGCGGCGCTTGGAATATTCAATATTTATTTAGCTGATGGATATTTCCACCATTCGGATGCCGGCCGGTGAAAGTGATTTATTTTCCAATTGAATAATGAACCGGTTTTCCACTAAAATGAACGCTTCACTGTCATCCCCTACGTTGTGTGACGGTTTTAGATAATTGTGAGTTTTCTGCGACTAATGGCTGGTTTCAATAAACTGTTTTATCTAAAACCTAATTAATAAAGCAATGCAGCCAATCGTCACTTACAGTTCTGATCCCAAACTATGACACCATTCCTCTATGGAGTATCAGAAACTACGAGTCTACGAGACTTTTCTGTCTCATAAACACCCAGACTTGTTTTTTTTTGGTGCGAGGATCAAATTCGCCGCCTCTCGCTTTGCAGGCTGGTATCCACCCAATTGGGCCACAGGGATAATTACCAATAACGTTAATTTTTGTGAAAGATGCTTTCAAACATATTATTTTATTTAGACTATAATAAAAACAAGAGGATTATTTATTGAAATGAAACCTTAACGAGTCAAAGTGTCTCTGCACATCTCTCCCTACACCTGGGTAATCAGCGTCTGAATATGTATGTCAGCTACAAGAAATAGGTCAACATAAAGATTTTTTCTTTATCTCGTAGTAGTGGTTTGGAGTTCAATGGGAATATTTGAATAGGCACCTGAGATACCCCTTTTTGTGGGGTTGTCTTTCCATCCTCTCGCCCGTTACAAATTCGACTTTTCGGGTTGCCGATTGTTTTGTCATTCGATTGAATTTTGGATGGATATGACTTTACGATCAGCCTTTTCATGTTACGCTCACTTCACCCGGGTAGCTTACAATATTGTTCAAAGGGCAATAAGCATTTGTTTCACATCCTTCTTAATCAATACTTTCGTATATTTTTGGTAATCAACATATTCCTATAAATATTATAAATTTATCATTATATCATTCTTTAATTTTACACCCAAAACAACATGCTGTATATATCTATATTATCTGCTCATATTTTTTCTTAATGGGCGTGGGCTCTACAACTAAAACTATTTACGTCATTGTCCATACCAGCCTTTTGCTGATTGAAGTGTAGTCTTCCATCTAAGTAAATATGGAGAAGTTTCTAACATGCAGGTTTATTATGATGTTCATGATGTAATAAAAAATTATTTATTTATTTATTTATATCCTTTTTTGTACACTATACATGGAAAATAATGAAGTAAAAGACTAACAATAACAAAACAATATAGGCACAATAGGCGGTCTTATCGCTAGCTGCGATCTCTTCCAGACAACCTACGCGACTGAAATGAATGGTTGTAGTTCTGGTAGTTATCAGCAGAATTATAAAAAGAAACTGAAAAAACAAATCAAGAATATATATAAATAAAAATTACATAAATATATAAAGAACATATAGTGAGTTTACAAATAATAGTAGATAAAAGTATAAAGATTAGATAAGTAAATTACATAAATTAAAACAACACTAATAATAAAGGAATATAAATACATAACTACATACGAGTACATATACAAATAAGAATTAACGAAATCAAATATAAAGTTAAGAGTAGTGAGCTCTGAGGAGTCTTTTAAAAGTGGAAAGCGATTTAGCTTTGCGAATTGTTAGTGGCAATTCATTCCACAAACGTGCAGCATGGACTGTAAAAGATTTACTAAGAAATTTGGTGCTATGCTGAGGAATTTCCAGTGTCAGATTTTCTGAAGACCTAAGCGGTCGTGCATGTGTGGTGCTAAGAAAACGGAACCTGTCTTTAAGATAACGAGGGGCAGTGGGATAGAATAAAATTTGAAAGAGGAGCAAAAGAATACGAGTATTTCGGCGAAGGCGGATAGATACCCACTTGAGTTTTTCACGAAATTCAGAGATGTGGTCATATTTGCGGAGACCAAATATGAACCGTATACAAAAGTTTTGAAGACGCTCAAGTTTTTCAAATTGGGCTTCGGTGAGATCAAGATAGCTAGCGTCACCATAATCAAGGATAGGAAACAGGAGGGACTGAACCAGCGCAATCTTTGTGGGAACGGGTAGGAAATTTCTCAACCTGCGAAGCGATCCAGCAGCGGCGAACAACTTGCGACTAACTACTTGCAATTGGGGAAGTGTTTGTCGAAATATATTCCTAGATTCTTAACTTTGTCGCTGTATGGAATCACGCATCCATTAAGAACAATTTTCGGAAGAGAGACAAAGTCAACCTTGACACTCATCCTGGGGCTGCCAACAACAATGACTTGGGTGTTCGAGGGATTGACTTTAAGACCGTGCGAATCACTCCATTCGCATATACGCACAAGATCCTTGTTAATAGAATCAATAGCTTCCGTCACCCGGTCTACCGGAGCATGGTAATAAATCTGTAAATTATCTGCATATAGATGGTAGGAAGAAATAAGATTATCAGAGATAGAGTTAATAAATAACGCGAAGAGCAAAGGAGATAAAACGCCGCCCTGAGGGACACCAGCATATGTATTTCGCCAAGAGGAGAAAGCATTATCAATTCGTATACGTTGCTGACGTCCCATCAGGTAATTTCGAAACCAGTCAACTACTGTTGGAGATATGTTAATAGAGCTGAGCGTACTCAGTAAGACATCGTAGTCAACTGTGTTAAAAGCATTGCTGAAATCCAGTAACGCTAGAACCGTTAGCTTCGAATTCTCCATAGCCGCTCGGATATCATCTGTGACCTGAACCAGCGTAGAGGTGGTGCTGTGTCCTCGACGGAATCCAGATTGAAAAGGATTGAGGAGATTATTAACGTTAATAAAGGAGCTAAGTTGCGAATGGATAAGATTTTCGAAAACCTTTGAAAGGAAGGGAAGGATGGAAATAGGACGATATTCAGAATAAGACTTTGGATTGGGTTGTTTGGGAAGAGGAATTACTTCAGCTTCTTTCTAAAGGGATGGAAAGACGGAATTATTGATAGAGTAGTTGAGGATATGACAGATAATAGGAAGAATTTCATCGAGGATGGGCACCACCATGTTGCGGCTTATGGTATCAACTCCGACAGCATTAGAAGAAATTGACAAAATGCTCTTTTTAACATCACAATCAGTAAATTGACTAAAAACAAATTGAGGATAATTAGGGGTTGGAATAGAAGAAAGATTATTCATAGTTCTATGCTTAATAGCACTCTTGAAGAGGGGCACATCAGTAAAGTGTGCATTCAGAGAGTTAATATCTAAATGATTAGGAATAGAATTAGGACTAGATTTTCCAACTCCCATAGATCGAAGAAATTTCCAGACTTTCGCTGGATCACCATTTTCTACAGAAGCATGGACATGTCGGCGTTGGGCATTCCTACACATCTTGTTGCAGTGATTACGGATTGCTACGTACCGATCCCAATTAAGCGGAGTAGGACGACGTTTAAATTTTGATTTAGCCGCAGCTTTTTTCGACATGACTGATTTAATTTCATCAGTAAGCCAAGGTGACGGAAAGTGCTTCATCTTAACAGGTCGAACTGGAACATGAACATCAAACAAAATATTTAAATTGCGCGTGAATATTTCAACCTTTTCGTCAATAGAAGTCGAAGTAAGTAAAGGTGCCCAGTCAATGTTGCTGGCATCTTCTCGAAGTTTTGCAAGATTAATGTCCCGAAAAGAGCGCTGCATCAGAACCCTATTTCTCATCTTAGGAAGACGGAGTTTGTATGAAAGGAAAAGCAAATCGTGGTATGAGAAAGCGTCAGCTGAGTATTGCCCATGGCATTCAACTAGATGAGGAGAAGAAACAAGAATAAGATCAAGTAGAGAAGGTGTGGAATTTGGGAAGTGATGAGTAGCATTAAGAGGCAGGATAGTCAAGTTACAGGAGTTTAGGACAGCAGATAAGGAAGAAGAGCGATAATCGTTCTTCAGTAAACAGGTGTTAAAATCACCCATGATTATGGTGTGACTGTACGATGGGATAAGATTAATAAGGATAGATTCTAAAGAAGAGAAGTAATCAACACGAAGAGAAGGAGAATAGTAAACACCGAGAAGAACTTTAGAATGAAGAAGATCAACTTCCAGGAACAAGTGCTCGCCGCTGTTTACGGGTGGAGGTTGAGGCGATAAGTCTATAATAGAGCATTTAAGCCCTGCACGTAAGTATATAGCTACCCCACCACCCATTCCGGCAGCACGATCGTTCCTGAAAAGCTGAAATCCTGGTAAAGAATAGGAGGAAGTAGGTAGGCAAGGCTTAAGCCAAGACTCAGAGACTAGAATAGCGTGGAGATTCGTACAGTCAAAGCTGGCTGGCATATCAGGGAAATGAGCCGGAATACTCTGAGCATTAATATGCACGACATTAAAATTTTTACAAGCACCACTAAATCGGGAAGAGAGAACATCACAGAGCGACGGAATACTAGCGAAACTAGTATCATCACTACACGCTGAATGGAAATCATCAGAGTCACCACTATATACACTCATAAATTAATATATATAAAATTTTATATTACATAAAAATAGTAAAAATTAAAAAAACTTACAATTACTATACTACAATTACTGCTCTGCATGCACTACAATCAATTCACCAGCCGGTAATACAAACATAAAAAAATAACCACTATATTCTACTACAATCACACTCAGTAACAATATTATAACAAATCAACTATTAATTAAAAGAACAAGAAAAAAATAATAATTGTAACAAAACTAAACAATAAAATGTACAATTACTAAACAATAAACACTGGTGGGTATAAAAAAAAGAATAATTCAATGCGTCATAAAAAAAAAAAAAATAACTTAAAAGAAAAATACAAAAATAAGAACAAATAAATCCAATTATTAATTGTAACAATAACAAATATGCATGTATAAAAACATAATTAAACGATAAACAAAGATATTATAAAAAAAAAACTAACAAAACAGAAAAATTTAAATAATGCAAAAATTTGTCATTGCTAATAACATTAGTAACTAAAAACAGAAATGAGCTTGTCATTAAATCGTAAAACGGAACGCAATTCTCTGATGGTTTTAGTGCTAGACATGTGTAATAAATAAGCAATGGAACAGAACAGATAACGTCACTGTTGACCTACATTACTGACCAATGACCATCCATCTATCATACTGACAGCCAGAAAATATAACAAAGAAGAAGGTAGTCAGAGATAAAAAAAAGAATAAATACAAAAATAAACAATAACAGAAATAATACCCAACCAGTAGTTTCACACGAAATAGAAACAATAAAAAATGCTTCACTTTTTGGTGTTTGCGGCGCGCTTGGGTTTCGTAGTCTTAGCTCGAGGTGCAGGCTCCTTAGACACATCTAAAACTTGCACATCTTGCAACGAAGTAACACGGACACGCGCACCATCGACTCCAACAACGAAAACGCTGCCCTCCTGCGTCCAACACTTCGTAATGCCGAATTTGTCCCGAGCAGCCATAAAAACATCATGACGTACCTTTGTCAAAAATTCTGATATTGTTATGCCGGAACCCTTCAACTTGGTTTTGGCGTACCAGATTTTATCTCGGACACCAGCGTCATGAAACTTGCAGGCGATCGGGCGTGGTTTTTTAGCATCGGTGGGACGTCCCAATCTGTGACACCGTTAACTACTGAACACCGAATTACTGAGATGTAAAATTGAAAATTCCTATCGATTACATCCATACGACCTGGGGTCACATCGACAGTCCCATTACTATGTTGTTTTATAGAAACACGTTATTTGCCATGATCCTTAGTGCATCGTTAAGTTTATTTCAATTTCGTTTTATGTTTTCTCGTGTAATAAGATTTGAAATTACCTGTTTTATTATAAGATGGAACGGCGTTGCAAAGTTTCAATTTGTTATACTCGGATGTTACTATGTTTTTTTGGAACAAATGGCACATTTAAATAAATAAATACACCCAACAGTCACATACATAGCTCTGATCCCACACTAGGTTACAAGACCTGTGTCGTGGGTATCAGACACTACGAGAAACTTTTTCGGCCTCACAAACACCCAGACCCGAAACAAATATTTGTGGTTCACACAAACATTTGTCTCGGTGCGGGGATCGAACCCGCAGCCTCTCGTTTCGCAAGCTGGTGTCTAGCCAACTGCGCCACGGGGGCTGTCAAAATTTTGCTGAGTCTTTTAAGGTTCTCTGCTGTTTTATAGCGATTTATTTATTACATTATCTTGGTTGCGTTTCACCTAACATGACATCATCAGCCATCATTGGAATTGAATCCAGAACCGTATCTCCCTTTCCAATTTCCCTTATTTAAGAAGAAGTGGTAAGCGGTCTGCAACCAGCGGCTTCCCGTGGTTCATGTTGCGATATTTTGTTGCCAGTTTACTTTATTGGTGGAAGTCCAATGCTTTGGAAGTCCGTGGAGAGGCCTACGACCAGCAGTGTACGTTTTGAGACTGATGATAACAATGAAGAAGAAAAAATTGTTTCACAGATGGCACGACAAAGATATTTTGATTGAGCCTCCAATCAAAGGTACCGATTACGTTTGATTATAATAATATTTCTGTTCTCTTAGAAGACCAAAAATTGAATACTGGATCAATGTCCAATGCTAGTTAGTTACATAATTGTTTACAAGATTATAACACGCAACATTGAATTAACAAATGAAATTCCAATAGATATTCGATTCTAACCTATCGGGAGCGCGTTTAATGAAGCTTATTTTGATATTGTTGTTAGTGTAACGAGATACGGTATCTGCTAATTATGTATGTATTTCATGATTAATTGTGTCCTGTGTTATCTGATTTAGATAGTGCTTGTTTTTAGCTATATGTTGTGTTTCACGAGAATCGTTGTGCACATTAACATTGGTTTATTTGATTAAGATTGTTCATGTTAAATTAACATCAGCTTTATTAACATTTACAGTTTTTGTGCAATTCTTTTGTTCGTAATAAGTATATGGAATTTATTTAGGCTTGATTGACGAATTTACATAGAAGACAGTTTTTCAAATTTGTTTTAAGTCCTTTTATCAAAATACTGTAGCACTTACGTAGCACTTTTAATGGCATTGCAACATAAAAATCATTGCCCTTGGAAGAAATTCAATGATCTTATGCTAAAGTGATATTATTATTTTTTTAATTCTGTGCATTCTTAGTAGCTTTTTTTTAAATTCTTGTAAAATATCTATCGCAGTATGTATTAACTTGATAAGTAGCTTTATCAATAACATGATGTAATTAGTTTAGTGGTCCGTCAATCTTCCAAGTCATATTTACACATCAACTTACGTAGTTGAAAGTATTAATGCCTTTGGCATTATGATTACGATTCTATTTTATATCACATAGTAGTTTTATTCACTGGTTTTACTTCTCTCATTAGTTACTCTATAAAACTACATTTTGTCATTTTATTATTTTTCTGGCCAAATTTAAGATGAATGGGTTTTGTCAAAAAAAATATCGTGTGGTAATATAATATATGCAGTTTATAACAACGATTTTGAATTCGATTGAAAAAAGTTTTAATGTTTAAGGTTTTCAAACGAGAAAATTTCGAAACTCTAAAGCCCTTTTTCAGATGATTGGTATTATTTATTTAACTAACATAATGTCCATCACCACGCAAGTAAATACAATAAAAATGATATAATTAAGAACATGGCTACAACAAGGGGTCTCATTGCGAGCTGGAAACAAAAAATGTGGCTGTGACAGTTGTTTTAATAAAGTTAACCTAATTACTTAAACATGAAAATATATACCACAAAAGTACCGTCGCTTTAGTGTCAATAAATAATTGTCACTCAATAGAATCCGTCTATTCTGGTCATAACACAAAGATACAATTTAAATGCATGAGACCCGAGCCATATTCGAAAATCCAATTCCCCGATTATAATAGCATATGACGAAAGTTTCATTTCAATCAAGCGATGCACTGAACATACGTCGTACAGACAAACAGAGTACGGAGTCAGCGTTTCAAATTATCTATCGAATGGGACCGATTGAACGGATGAACGGATCGGGAGCGGACCGAATGGAACGGCCAACTCGACGGATCTTTAGAGGTGCTGCTATTATTTTGATTGGAGGTACAAATGTACCCCGAGAATATTGTACGGGTTAGCTTAAGGCGAAGGAGTTTGGAACTGATTATTTAGGGGTTAAGAAAATTGCCTTTGATGAAAGAAGTAGTTGTTTGTTATCGAATTCAATGGTATTTAAAAGAACTATAACAAAAATAATATAACAAAGAAGAAGAAATAAATAACCGCATTTTTTTAAAGATTGCGCCATGCATTCAATCAATTTAAGATGAAATTGAGTAATAGTTGACTTTTAAATCAAGAAATACAATTCTACCGGTGGCTTTCATAACGATTTTGATCAATGTGGCTGAACCTCCCCTTAATGGAAGTGATAGCATGGGACTAACTAGTAGTGGCTCTTGTCTCTTACCGTTTCTGGAGTTTAATTTATCTCTGTAACTATATTCATCAAAATCAGTAATCGAATTCATAATACCAGTGAGAATCATGTTGAAGTCGTCCTGGCCTCGAGGAATAAACTTCGAGACAATATTTTGACGTTCGCGAGGTCAAGCTTCAGGAAAAAGCTCTTTGCTTTTAAAGCTGTGTATTTTCAAGATATTTTTTTGTGCTAAACTCCTACTAGCTGAGCGTGGTAGAGCCCTTTCTTTTTTGGTTGAAGAGGAGGCCCTTATCTAGCAGTGGCACGTTTAATTATGAGTTTTGGAGACGAATGTTATTAACGTCAAAATGATTTGATGTATGAACGACGTGCAATATTTCCGCAATATTACCAATATTTGACAGAACGGATGCAGTGCGATATTAATATTGACTCAATAATGATTAATAACCTGCCAACTACGATATTGGCATTAGATTGTTCATCAACAAATTTGTGTAAGGCTCGAATTTTACTGTAAATGGTTTTGAATTTGGTTTGTCGTCAGCCTATCACAATATTTCAGGTTAAGTTACTATTATTTTGACAAACTCAGCTATATACAGTGGCTTGCCATATTATTATGGACAGTCACATTTTTTTCATTTTTCTTCTTTGAGCACATTTAACTGTAATCTTAAGTGGTGTAAGACTTGTTAGAAGTCTTTTACACATTCACGATACCTCTTTAACTTAAATTTTGAGTGGATTTCAAGTGTTGGAGCATTCATTTATTTTAAAAATATTTTTAAAAGCGGGAGAGTCGCAGAATCGTTGACACGCGTAAAAGTAGGAGACGTTAATAATATTATTTTAAAAAGCTATTTAGTGAGTTTGTGTTATAAATATTAATTAAAAGTAATTATTATTTTATTGTTATTGATGGAAAAGTATTTTGGCGTCAATGTTTATCACAATATTATTATTATTGCTTTTTAATGGTACTCAGTACAAGTCGAGGGGTTGATTTGTTTTCAAAAAAAAAATCTGTGGTTAAAACCCTCCTCCAGCATCCGAATCATTCTCAAAGGAAGATAGCAGAACTTGCCGGAGTTTTTTAGTCCGCTATTAGTAAAATAAAAATAAATTTGGAATAAAATAAGCCACTTTTGCCCAAAAGAAAAAGCAAATGTTGAAGAAAATTGATTACCACACAATGGTCTCATTGGAAAATTCGGGATAATTGTTTGCAAATCTGAAAGAAAAGTGGTGATCTTTTAACGTTAATGGTTCGGGAATCTGAAATACCAGTTTTTAAGAGAACTGTACCGCGGAGGTTCGCAGAGGAAGGTCTGACAAGTTATCGACAATTTGAGAAACCGCGTTTGACTGAAGCAATGAAAAAAAAAGGGCTTGCCTGGGCTTGTAAGCACCATTCGAAGACTGAAATATGGTCAGATTTAATACTAGCTTCTATTTTGATGTTCTCAAATATTTTTTTCACAAAATTATTCATACAATTACTTTTTTTGGATGTGTTTCTCAGACGAACGTTATAATAACTCGTCTCTCAAATCGTCGATAACTGGTCAGACCTTCCTCTGCGAACCTCCGCGGTACAGTTCTCTTAAAAACTGGTATTTCAGATTCCCGAACCATTAACGTTAAAAGATCACCACTTTTCTTTCAGTTTTGCCAACAATTATCCCAAATTTTCCAATCAGACCATTGCGAGGTAATCAATTTTCTTCAACATTTGCTTTTTCTTTTGGGCAAAAGTGGCTTATTTTATTCCAAATTTATTTTTATTAGGTCGGCAACTAAGTAAGTGCGGATTTCACTCATAGACGGTTTCAGTTGAAGTTTTAGGTTTGCTGGCGCAGTCCAAGTGTGAAACACATTTTGTATTTGATAGTTGGTAATTCAGCTATCAATCAGTAAAAAAAGTTTTTTGATCGGTTGCGTAGTTTTCGTTTGGTGTTCGTTAAAAAATGGAAAATCAAAAGGAAAATTATCGCCATATTTTGCTTTTTAATTTCGTAAAGGGAAAACGCATCGCAAACTCACAAAAAGTTATGTGCTATTTATGGTGACGAAGCCCTAAAAGAACGGCCGTGTCAAAATTGGTTGGACAAATTTCGTTCTGGTGATTTTCACTCAAAGACGAAAAACGCTCTGGTCGTCCAGTTGAAGTTAATGACGACTTTATCAAAGCAATAATCGATTCGGATCGTCACAGTATAACTCGTGATATTGCAGAAAAGTTTCGTGTATCACATACATGCATTGAAAACCACTTAAAACAAAGTTGTTTTAAGTGGTTTTCAAGCCAAGTGGCTATGTTCAAAAACTTGAAAATCCGCGATTACTTAATTGCCAACCCAGGTTCGTCGCCATAAACAGCAAACAACTATTGGTGAGCTTGCGATGCGTTTTTCCTTTGCGAAAAAAAAAGTAAAAAATGACCAGATTGTTCCTTTTAATTTTTAGTTTTTCAACGAACGCCAAACGAAAACTACGCAACCGATCAAAAATTTTTTTTACTGATTGATAGCTGAATTGCCAACTATCAAATAACAAAATGTGTTTTACACTTGGACTACGCCAGTAATCCTAAAAATTCAACTGAAGCCATCTATGAGTAAAATCCGCAATTACTTAGTTGCCGACCCAATATTTTACTAATAGCGGACTAAAAAAACTACGGCAAGTTCTGCTATCTTCCTTTGAGAATGATTCGGATGCAGGAGGAGGGTTTTAACCACAGATTTTTTTTTTGGAAACAAATCAACCCGTCGACTCGTACTGAGTACCATTAAAAAGTAATAATAATAATATTGTGATAAAAATTGACGCCAAAATACTTTTCCATCAATAACAATAAAATAATAATTACTTATAATTAATATTTATAACACAAACTCACTAAATAGCTTTTTAAAATAATATTATTAACGTCTCCTAGTTTTACGCGTGTCAACGATTCTGCGACTCTCCCGCTTTTAAAAATATTTTTAAAATAAATGAATGCTCCAACACTTGAAATCCACTTAAAATTTAAGTTAAAGAGGTATCGTGAATGTGTAAAAGACTTCTTACAAGTCTTACACCACTTAAGATTACAGTTAAATGTGCTCAAAGAAAAAAAATGAAAAAAATGTGACTGTCCATAATAATATGGCAAGCCACTGTATATCATACTTGTGGTGGTACCTGGTTTCATCTTGGGGCAATTTTGAATCCGGTGAAAAAAAACGTACAAATTGCCTGTCATGATTTTCTGAGCAATATGTTTCGTAGATGTATTTCATATCGTCTTGAGCCCTGTACTAATCGCGTAATTTTACAAAAAAGTAGGTTACGCCGAAAGACCCTATCTATGTCTACACTAAAATCATTCAATTCTCTGGAATAGTTTTAATACGTCTCTGGTGTAGTTGTTAATACGTCTAATAAGAGACCACGTTTTAGAAGCCTGATAACCAAACCCATATTCCAACAAATAACATAATATCTATCCCTTAAATGATTACCCAGGACGTCGCGCAAGTCTTTTATTTCTTTCCACTGGAATGTGTCTTTGTATCAAAAAATCGAATGCTTTTTACTCGCTGCACAGACGTATGCTGCATCCGATCGTGAAAATCACCCGACTTGTTAGATTAAAGAATAAAGTGCATTCATTTGATATTCCATATTTCTTATTGTCGTGGACGTCGAATTGTTTTGATGGTTTATTCAGAATGAAGGTAAATAATAGCATTAAAAAGTCTCACTGCTGGTAACAAAATTTTCTGTTCCTAATTTTAGTCGGTAACTTCACGGGAAGTTATTTATGACACGATATTGTTTTGACGATACACTGAATCTTCTTTTAACTTAATTATAAACCGTACAAAAGTTGTCTTTGTTTCTTCTATAGATTGCAATAAGTTTAGATAAACTGTCTTACAAGTAAACAATACTCTGATTTCGCATCATTTTACTAAATTAAAACATCTAATTGATTGAGTAAACTGCAGAAATGTTATTGGGACTTATTTGGTCAGTCTCTAAAGGAGTCGTCAAAAACATACTCAGAAAATCAGAACAACTATCAGGGTATTAAAAAATTAGACAAATATGCAAAACTTTACAGGCCTAGCACTAATTGCAGTGTCCTAATACGTGCAGTATACACCAGCGTGTGACGTGAATAATGGAACAGAATTGTAACATGACAATCCGATGTAAGTAGATAAAGAGGCACTGGCGTGGTCCACGAGCGAGTGCAACCGCTGCCGTTGCGTGCCTAATGAAATTACACTAACTACCTGAGTGCCGTTTAGTGTTTGTTTCGGATCGTTTGTACCGAGCTGTTCCACAAATCGCGGCCAGGTCACGCGATGGCGTCATAAAGTAATTAACTATGAGCAATTTGCTTTGTGAAGGGATGGGAATATCAACGGTTTGGCGGTGCGTTGGGAGTGATGGTGGCTGGGAAAATGCGCTTTGTATACTCACGCTTTTATATTTGAAGTGGTTTGCTAAACCGAAATAGGCCAGCGTGGTGGATTAAGGCTGAAACCCTCTCAGTAGTGGAGGAAGCCCGTACCCAGCAGTGAGACGCATGTGGGCTGATAATGACGATAATGACCGAAAAGGTTTATTTCTTCAATCTTTTGCCAGTTTTAGTCATTCCCGGTCCGCGTACTGCTTATGTAAATTTTCAAATTGAAAATTTTGCCCAAACTAGACCCGAGGCTTTAGGGAAATTGTTAGGGACCCAGCCCGGCACTAACACCTGCGCGGATATGACGTCGCCGCGCGCCGGGCTGGAAGACCGGTGACCCCGACATACGCTTCCCGCCCCCCTCCCCCGGGCTGGCGGGAAGTAGAGCCATAAACAGCTTTCCCCTCGAGAACAAAAAAAAAAAAAAAAAAAAAAAAAAAAAAAAAACTAGACCCGAGGCTGGGGTCATCCTACTACTATTATAAAGGCGAAAGTTTGTAAGTATGGATGTATGGATGTATGGATGTTTGCTCTTTCACGTAAAAACTACTGAATGGATTTGAATGAAACTTTACCACAATATAGCTTATACATCAGAATAACACATAGGATACTTTTTATCCCGGAAATTGTAGTATTCCCGTGGGAATTAGT
This sequence comes from Cephonodes hylas, assembly GCA_030295005.1. Lineage (NCBI taxonomy): Eukaryota > Metazoa > Arthropoda > Insecta > Lepidoptera > Sphingidae > Cephonodes > Cephonodes hylas. The sequence continues at coordinate 12,133,578 of AP025372.1, read as the reverse complement.
ATTTCTGGATGTACCAAAGCGATTTGAATGAAATTTGGTACAGAGAGAGGTAGAGCTCACAGAATTAATATGGGATAGTTTTTATCCCGGAAAATTGGTATTTCTATATCTACCAAACCGATTTGAATGATTTTCGGTATATAGATAGTTAGGGCTCAAGAATTAACATGAGATAATTTTATCCTGGAAAATGTAATCCCGTGGGATAAACATGTTATAAATGCAAAAATCTCTCTGCACTTAGCCCTAGAGTCTACGCGGACGGAGTCGCGGGCAAAAGCTAGTAAGATCATACTCGTTCCGGGGTATTACATTATGCCTTACTGCGTCCATCCTACTTTTAGAACCTAGTCCACTACGCTAGCCTGATACACGTTTGTGTGCTTCTTGTAACTTGTTGAGAACTCTCTGAAGTGCAAGTTACTCCGCGCCAAATGTTTGATATAATTAATTTCTAGTAAACACGCATAAGTTTTAAGAGTTAGATCTTAGAATTTGAACCAGCGACAGTCTCGACAGACTGTCTGATATACCTTTGAGGCTGTCATGATTTTTGTTATAATGATCGAAGGTATAATCTAAATTTTTAATCGTTGACTTATACAGTCCTTTAAGAGCGATACCAAATGAAATAAATCTAGACAAGTCCGAAAATAATAACATTATGTTTTTAAATGGAAATGATATATTATAGTTCAATGGAGTAGGAAAAATAATGTAAGTGATGCTCACTTAATGCTGAAATATCGCTTAGAGACGCGTACTCTATTTTGAACTTATTTTTTCAGAAAAAATTTTCAAGTTATGCCACAGTCAACTATCTAAGCAAAAATGCAGAAATAAAATTACTTAGGACATAAGCGAACTAAAAAGTTTAAGAAATGTCATAAACGCAAACTAATCAATCATCTGACCCATAAAAGAGTTTTGATCGTTGAAGCTCCGAGTCATAAACACAACTAAGTCTTGATACTTAAAAATTACATAAAACTGAACTTTATGATACAACTGCAACGAATTTTATGAATATTATACTTGGTAACAGTCAATTTTACGGCTTTATTTACGAGTCGCATGCACACAAAAATTTATATCGTGTGTTTATCACACTGATATTGGTTTTGCTCCGTCATTTACTTTGACTTTGCAGCGTCTTTGTTTTACTTTTCCGACTCATTACCCTTTCATTTGGGGTAATAAAATCTTTTGTAACATGTAATTATTATTCTGATGCTATTTCTATTAGAAGTGATACAGTATTGAACAATCCTGATTGGGCGAACTAAACTACTGCCTAAATCAACTGTAGTATTGTAAGGTGCTATTAATATAGGTGATGGCGGTCGCGGGTTCGAACCCCAGAAACACACCTCTGACTTTTCGAAGTTATGTGTATTCAAATTGAATTATCACTTGCTTTAACGGTGAAGGAAAAACATCGTGATGAAACCTGCACACCTAAAAGTTCTTAGGGATTTCTTAGGTATGTAGTCCGCCAACCCGCACTAGGCCAGCGTGGTGGACTATGGCCTAAACCCTCTCAATGGTAGAGGAGACCCGTGCTCAGCAGTGGGCGTATATGGGTTGATGAAGATGAATATAGGTAATATTCTATCATCGCCATCATCAGCCCATATACATTCCACCAGCAGGCACGCGCTTCTGCTACTATTGTGAAGATTTAGGCCTTGCGGTGGGCAAGTGCGGGTTGGCATATATGATATACCTACTCTTAGTTTCAATAAATTATAGTGTGATGCATAATAATGTTGTTACTACTGCGCTGAGGTTATCGGCTCTGATGATTCCTATGGGAACTACACATAATATGTATACAGGGTGAAATTATTTAACCGTAAAAATACACATTACACCTGCTTTAGTTGTTATCTAGAACCACCTAAAATGTTTCGATCACTACCTAGAGCTAAGCTAAAAGGCGCTTCTTTCTGGTTATGAATTAAATCAAAGATATTTAGCCCCAAAAACTTTAAGTCCCACTTCAAGAGTTCAGAATCCCGCTCGCGATTCTCCCGGGAACTGGCAATCAGCTGGAAGCGTATGAATAAAACTTCTTGTGTCGCTGATAACTACAACTTTATATGTTTATAGTTTGAGTGGCTTTCGCTTACAACTTCCAACTAAAATTGTTTTAAAGCAATGGCGTTTGGAACGGTACACGGTATTTAGGGTTCTCCCGTAGGAGTTTATGAAGCCTTTTTGTTTTGTTAATATTTCTTATACGCTAAAACTATTTATAGGTTTCGCTAGGAGTGTTAAAAAATGCAGAGTAAGAGCGAGGATTCAACAGTTTTGAGCATAAATTCAGAATCAAACCCAGAGCCGCATTACCTTCTCGTTTGTTGCACTATTCGATAAAAATTATACAATGAAAAGTAAAATAACGTTATTAAAAGTCATTAAATTTCAGTAGACTTATGCATCCGGCTGGCCATTCGTGACATTTCACACCTTTTAAAAAGCATTACCTAGTTACAAGTGGCGGAACTAATGGGTAGGTTTTATTTTCTAACGTTCCAATTCACGCAGCACGAACACTTATCGCCATAAAACACTAGCGTGGCATTACACACGCCACAAAACGTGATGACGTTTTGAATGGCAATTTGTACCATTTAAACTATACGGCATTGCGCGGATGTGAGTACTACATTGTACATTTCCTTGCACTTTAACACTTTGCGATAGAGTTGAAAACCGCGTGGCTGTATCGCGAAATAAGTTTACGTCGACACGTGCAAAATTTGTTGGTGCGTTCCGTTTCGCTCAGAATTTGATGGTGTTAAAGTCTATAGTGGTGTGTTTCGAGTGTTTTGGTTGTAAAGTGCGAAATGCAGCGGACATGGGACAAAGTTGTGGAGCGGTCGCTACAAACTTGCAGTGTGGGGACGTAACTTGCGCGGTTATTGTTAGCCATGTTTACTGTTTTGTTGTATGATATCTCTGAACAATCGTCGGAGTTTTATTTGATTAAATATTGGCACGGATCGAGATAATTTTATTTGTTACATTGTTTCATTTTCTGTGTGTACTTTTGTAGTAGCACTTCCGCGATGTTATTAGTGTTTGTGTTTTTGTGTACAAAGAGCGACCTACTTTGAGTACGATCCTTTGTATGAGTAAGAGGCTTTATAATACTTATAAGAAGTTTTGGCTGAAATTACTATATTATTTTTATTTAGATCTTGAAAAATATATTGTTACTGGGCAACTCCGAATCTTTTTATAGTTTATTTACATACGAGAACATCTCTTTACTTAAAAATAAACACTAGTAGGTAAGTCCAATACGTACTTATTTTCGTAATCGAGATTTTTGTAATCTGGAAAATAGGATATTTAGACACAAATTTCGTTCTTTTATTATTGGTTGTAAAACAAATTGTGCCTACTACATTAAATCCTATTAAAACTGCAAGCAGTTAACTCCAAATTTCTACTACAAATAAAGATCTGTTTTCCATTCCCGCTAAATCCTTCAAGTAGATTATTTTATATCGTTATGCCGGGAACGGTGTATGTTACCTAGCACGCTCAGTATTCCAGCGGTGGCTGGCTTATAAAAATTCACCAATCCCCTCCAAACGCCTCGTGTAGATCACATAAAGTTATGTTTTATGTTGGGATTGAGAGGAAATGTAAAGAAGGGTGTTGTTAAGAGTTCCGAGGGTTCCTTGTAAATCAAAAGTTTATTCATTTTAGAAAAAAATCTATGGGTTATTAACGAGATGATACTAGTGAAATTTATTTAATGTTTTGTCGTTATAAGGGCTTCGTATTTAATAAAATCCTCTTTTGTGCCTTGTATTGTGTGCCCTTATGGTTGCTATAATAAAGCAAAGAAATGCAACATTTGTGAATTTTTCGATGGACTGTATCACGGTAAATATTTAGAGAAACATAGTCTTAAAATAGATCTCGAAATAAGTTGTAAAATAAATTATTTACATCACCGAAGACCGGAATAATAATTGAAATTGTAATGATGTACTGGTGAACTTTAGAAAAAAATTAAAAAACTGCGTAACATGTAGGTGTAGCATCCGCCCTCTACCCAAAGATTCATAGGTTTTGCCAATCTTTAGATGTGTTAAAAATATTTATCTTTACTCAAAAAATTACTGTCTAATGACTAATGACAAAAATATGTGCGATATAAATATGTCGAATTCGATACCCATTTTATGACTAACGATAAAGCAAATTATGCTGCTGTTGAACATTTTAGCCTTTGTTTGCATTTGCTTAACAAACCGGAGTTGACTTTGCCCGCAAGAATAGCACGCAAAAGTAGAAGGGGACCGGCCATGTCTGCCGGCGGTCGGACGGCCGGTGGAGCAGACAAGTGTTGGAGTGGACACCGCGCTTAGGTAAAGGTAGTGTGGGACGACCTGCAGCACGATGGTCCGACCACTTGAGAAAGGTGGCGGGTATCAGATGGATGAGGGCTGCACAAAACCGGGATGGTTGGCGCTTTCTTGGGGAGGACTATAGTCACACGTTGTTCAGCAGTGGACGGCGATAGGTTGAGTAGGAAGGTTTTAGATAGAAAGACGGTGCCAAACGTGCTACACTTAAGTGTAATTTTCATATCCTTATCGAAGAATAAAATGCTAACTTACAGCATTCCACTCCAGGGAGTCATGAAGTTACGTTCAATTTCGCTCACTCCCTTTCATTGATTACAGCGATCGGTTAATAAAAATAAGACTCTATTACGTAAAAGTTAAAGTACATTTTCCCCTATTTTCATGCCGTGCTGATTTTTCCTTTGGTCTAGATTTTCTTGGCCTCCTGCCGTGAATTAGCTAAAGAGTCCAACGGTTTATACAAATGTTAATATTTAAATTTACTTAAGCATAACGTCTTTATAAACGTTAAATATTAAGAGATTTAATATATTTCAATATAAGAATTTATATTAAACTAGCTTTTGCCCGCAACTCCGTCCGCGTGGACTACAGGGTTGGGTTCAGAAAGAAAATAAGTTATAGTATTTTACTCTGCAGAGCCCCATCTACTTAAATATACGAAAATCATACAAATCGGTTAAATTGTTTCAACGTGAAACCGTAACGCGCCGGTCGACGCCTTGAGTATCATTATTGCGCGCTTGATCATTATTTTGAAACTGCGATATCTTCTAAGATACTCATTGAAATCAAATGATGTAAAGGACAAATTTATTTGTATTAAATACTTGTAATGAATAACGTATTTATTTGGATAAGGATTAATATCATGTTTGTAAAAACACCTTCACAAATAATGCTTTATTTAAAATAAATTTGGTTAGAATAAAAAACGTTATAGTGAGCCAACCTTAAAAGATAGACATATGCTGTCGCGGACTTTTTTTTAGAATTTTTAAAGGGAAACAATTCTGTCATACATTATTTTAGCGAAACTTTAACCGTTTCTGCAGCGCACGCAGCGGAAGCTCACAAAAAGGAAAAAACTCCCCGATTTTGAAACATTCTTTATTGCTGCTCGGCTCCTATTAGTCGTAGCGTGATGATATATAGCCTATAACCTTCCTCGATAAATGTGCTATCTAACAGTGAAAGAATTTTTCAAATCGGACCAGTAGTTCCTGAGATCCTAGCGTTCAAACAAACAAACAAACAAACAAACAAACAAACAAACAAACAAACTCTTCAGCTTTATAATATTAGTATAGATAACTTGTAGCTTTAATTATATCGTTTATGAATTCAAAAGGCCGTTTAAGTATGCTTATTCATTGTAAATAACTTTTTTAAATAAATCTTTATTTTTCTTCGGTCGAGGGTTCTAAACTTAAGGTAGGTACATGTGTACGTACGTCGTACATACTTAGAACCGTTTGAAATAGTATATGTATCGTTGAATTCTCACTTAATTTATCAGTGAAGGAAAACATCGTGAGGAATCCTGCACACCTAAAATGTTCTTAGGAATTTCTTAGGTACCTATATGGGCTGCGGATGATTTATTTTAATAACAGTTTACGGAATTATGAACCTAATGTACACTTTCTATTACATTTTGCATCAAAAATTCATTCACAAATTCATGTTACGCAGCCATACGTACTAAATTTACATGGTTATCAGGTAACGTAAAAGTTTTTTTTTCAGTCGGGTTTGTTTGACGCTGAGTTCGTATTCACCGAGGTTACGACCTGCCTTAATTTTCTATCACGGTCTGAATAAAAAAATATTAGACAGGTCTAATATTTTAGCAATGATAAATGCTTTCATTGCTCACAAAAGTGAAGCATACATATACCTTCCTAGTTTAGTCTAATGGACTGTGAAGTACTAACAATCTTACTTCAATATACTTTTAAAATAGAGCAAGTTGCGAGCGGGGAGGCTATGTTGAAAGAAACCTACGCCAGTTCTCTGAACGTTTATCGGTACATTTCCTTCTACTTTCTCTCCATTACGGGCCAACTGACGTTCGTACTACGCTGAAATTATATTAAGCAAGTAGCCTCTTTTATTCGGGCGCCACCTCGCTCCAACACCATAAACGCCAAACGGCATATGTTATAACTAGAGCTGAATCAAAAAATCCTTTTTGAAACTTGAAAACTAGGGACAAAAGTGTTGTTAGAGGTGGGTATGTGGTGATTTTTATAGGCTGTTTCAAATCAGTGGCGTGCCTAGGGTGTCAAACCAAGGCAAGCCCAAATGTTTATTTAGTAGCAGCATATTTTTTTTGGTGCGTAGGACTAATAAATACCTACCGGTTAGTACTCACATTCACGTTTATAGCGTTATTTTATAAATAAACAATCGTTAAGTTCGTTATTCGGAACTATGTAAGGCAGTCGGGCTTTCGGGCTTCTATGGAAGTACCGCCACTGTTTCAAATATGTATTATTGTATTTCGATTAATCATTTATTTAGACTAGAATTTTGTAGATTATAACGTTATACAGGCAAAAGTGCGTTTCTCTGACACATTTCCAGACTCTATGTTGCTACTGAACGGAAAATCAAATAAACCATACTCTGCAAGATCCGAGTACCAAACCCGAGCTCTGTAGATCGCTCAGCACATATTTGTGGCTAGTATAATTATGGCGTTCCATAAAAGAAGCTTGTGTCCAGCAGTGGACGAATTAAGGGCTGTTCATGTCTTTAGGAGGTTTCATTATGAATCTTTACGATGACTTTATTACGAGCTGCATTGCAACATTTTTGACTCACTTCATAGTTTCTTTAAGCCTATCCTAAAATCTCATACTGTGATCCAAAATTCACCAAATAACCGCGAATTACCTAAAAAACAAACACACTAATCCTAATACTAAGATACACAATGGTCGAGGCGAATTCAAACATTGCAAATTACAGCATAGCTTATGTGGAGACACGTAGAGCACACAGTTTGGAGACACCGTTGCCCGACGTGCTAACAAGTGTAACTAATAACCAGGCGCAGGATCTAAATCCTTTGGATTTCTACTTAATAAGGATAACACAGAGTTAGATTAATGTTTGCCCTGGCGAGACTAGAATGTTCTAGACACGCAGTACTACTGTCATGTAAGCGCTCTGTAAGATAACCTCGCGTTAGGCCGGTTGTGTTGTTAAGACTTTTCGATGCGATTGTTTATGTATTTAGAAGAGATTTGCGACTGGAATAGATAATTATAATTTATGCTTCTTTTATCTCTTCTATTATAGCCTTAGGTGGAAGAGGAATCCTGGGCAAGTCGAGTAGCATGTAATATCAATCAACATAAAATTATGTAAATGTGTGACAACCAATATAATTAATTCGTTTTTGTTTAAATATCATTGGTCGTGTAAAGCTAATAGAATGAATAGGTGTCACACAAGTGGCGAAACTCGTCTCCATAACAATATGCTGTCCATTTTCTTTTTAATCTTATTCAGCTGTTTAGTTATTTATTTATTTATTTACACTTTATACAAATTGTGTATAGGTGGACTTAATGCCTAGCATGGCAGCTGTTCTGTGAGAGTTATATCTACGTAACCTTTATTGATTAAAAATAGCATTCTTCTATCACACTATCAATTAATTTGTCAATGTGCTTCTTAATGACGATAACTAAAACCCAAATTCTTTATCCCTTTTCAGCTCACATTCTCCGACAAAAAATCGCAGCGACAATCCGCACAGACACGCCCGGCCACTCCACGCGTTCGCATGTCACAAACACGACGGCACACAGAACAATGCAGCATGACGAGTTTAATTATTTCGAGGGAATGTTCGAGAAACACTCGCGGAATGGAGCGCCTTGGGAGGGAGCCACTCCCGCTGATAGCTTTTGTAACATTCATACAGAAAAGTTTAAGGTGCGTTTGTATTGATGATGTGCGTGTATGTAGCGTATACAGAATATGTTTGGCCAGAACTTGGTGGAGAAAAATGAGGTAGGCGTTGATTGCTACTAAAGGGGCATCTAAAAAGGAGAGGGTTTAGGGCTTAGTTTGCCATTCTGGCCTAGTGTGGGTTGGCAGACTACACACTTAAGAGTACCTTCCTACAACGGTAAAGCAACTGATATTTCATTGGGAATACAACTGTAACTTCGAATAGTCAGAGGTGTGAGCTGGGGGTTCGAACCAGCGACTGTCGAGATTCTCGACCCGGTGCCTAAACCTCGAGACCATTACTATTTTATCAACAGGAAGATTTTTGTTTGAAACTTTTATCATTGGTCGTATAATCATCGCTGAAATTATGTGATATACAAGCGGCGACACTCGTCCCCATACACAATACTGTCTATTTCCCTACTAATCTTACATATTCAGCTGGTCTGTTTTCTTCTGACAAAAAATCGTTTTGCGTAACAAGCCAGTAGTTTACTGGATAAATTCCCTTTATTAGAGGGGTCTAGTAAACCTTGTCCCGGCAAAAATAGTGGTTGACCACACCGGCCCCCGGGACCCTTCCGTAATAGAATCCGGACTAGTATTAAAGGGTTAACATCGGCTGTACACACATGGCCCTTAGTTCTGTGATTACTGTATGTGTTACGTCATTCTATTATTTATTTGAAGGTTTGTTTTTCATAGTTCCCAGGACTATAACATCACAGATTAATGAAAAGGATTATATATTTTGGCTGTTACTTCAAGTACGTATCACCACAATTAATAAAATACATCATTAGATATACAGCGCCAACGTAACAAAACTTAAAAACTTTGGCAATATCGAAAACTGCATCAAGTTAATCATTTACCAAAACATACACTCGCAATAAAAAAGTATGTGGCTAGATGAACTTACTTCGCCAAAAAACATAAATGATATCTTACAGCTTTGCAGATTTAATGGCAATATTTCCCTTCATTGTTCACGTATGCTAAAATCCACTATATGTAAAGTTACATACGAGCGTAAGACTCGAACCTGGAACTAAACAATTAACCTCCATTAGCCCATTGTGCAAATTATTTTCTTGGGATTCTTACCCAATAACTGATATCAGGTAAAACAAAATTTACCACACCCTTTTCGTATGACATATTTACGACATTAAACACACCATACAAAAATAACCCCATACTCAAATTCAACACCCCTAACCTAAAAAGGCAAAAGAATCAATCGAACCAGCAACAACATAATTGACAGCCCTAACGAAACAACACAAACAGTAAAAAGGGGCAGTTTATCTGTTGTCGCTGTTATTTACGACACGCCAGCACTTAGCTGCTGGAATAGGCCGTAATACATCTGGGGCGGATGACGCGCGACGACTCCACGAGATCCGGTCGGGCTCGTGAATTTTAGATGCGGTGTATAGGGTGCTTAAAATATACTGACTGATCTAAATAAATCATCATCACTAAATACAAATCTTGTAGGGTATCGGGAAATATGAGAGACTTTTCAGTCTTAAAGTCATCGGTGGAGACGTTTTGGTAAAATAGAAATTGTGTTTATTTATTTATGCTACATAGAAGCATAAAGGCGGACTTAATGCCTAAGGCATTATGTGCCAGTCAACCTCAAGGTGGTGCAGAGAAACACGAATAGGTGTTTTGCCATAATGCAAATATTATGAAAAACAAAACGGTTGTATATTTTCACTTTTAATATAATCGTACAAAGAATTATTCGTGCATGGAGTGATGGCCTCGAGATTTAGGCGCGCGGTCGAGAATCTCGGCGGTCGCGGGTTCGAACCCCAGGCACACACCTCTGACTTTTCGAAGTTATGTGTGTATTCAAATTGAATTATCACTTGCTTTAACGGTGAAGGAACACATCGTGATAAAACCTGCACACCTAGAAAGTTCTTAGGAATTTCTTAGGTGTAGTCCGCCAACCCGCACTAGGCCAGCGTGGCGGACTATGGCCTAAACCCTCTCAATGGTAGAGGAGACCCGTGCTCAGCAGTGGGCGTATATGGGTTGATGAAGTACAAAGAATTATTAATACATACATAACCTCACGCCTGTATTCCTCGAAGGAATAGTCAGAAGTGCATCACTGGATGTATGCACAATTGTACATATGTACGTATCAGTTCCACGTAATAGTGGGTTGGCCTAAGAACATTTTTCGGTAACATTTCCAGACTGCGTGCTGCTACTAAGATATATCTGAAAGGTCAAACAACGCTCTCAATTTATATTTCTGATAATAATTAATTAAAAGTAATTAAAATGCAACACTTAACATAAACAAAAATAAACCAAATCTCATTTGCTTAAGTAAAAATAACAACGATAATTACATATTGTATTCAAACATTTTTCAAACTTACAATTGAAATTGCGATCGTTTACGTCCAGATATATAGCGAAGTTTTGATACATCGCTGCATTTACATTTTATTTCAACAATTTAAAACAATTGAAATAAAATGATAAAGGGGCTATTTATTTAATGTAATTGATTTAATTACAGGGCTTATTTATACGCGATGTGTAAACTAAAATAGAGAGAAAAGTGACGTCGCAGAAAGATAAAACATGGTTTAGTTGACTGCTTGACATTTGGTGATTTTTTGCACTCACAATTCGCTAAGTACATATCAGTCTACGAAACAGGGCGTGAGCCTATTCCCGTTATTGGTCACATTTCGAGGCTCCGTGCTGCAAGTGGTAATTTCCTAACTCAATATTACAAAATATTACTTGCCCTGGGAATTGAACATGGGACCTTTAGCTCACACTGCAGTTGTAGAAGAGGTCCTTGCCAAGCAGTAATACTTAAACCTGATAATGACATACTGCATGACAAAAATAATCTCGTTAAACGTAACACGCTGTATGCAGTCCTTCAGTAAGTTTTATATTTCGCCAAAGCGTAAAGACACCGTTATTCATACAGGGTGTATCCGTCGACAAGTTCAGTCGTTTCCTCTGTACACTACGCTGTATATTTTCGGCAGGACCAGTCGCATTAACCAAACAGTTGTAGGGGTTTATTGGGCACGCAGGTGCTACCCTTTGTTGACTTCCGTATGGCATTTAAAATATTTATTTATGCTTGATAAAACTCTGTACATGTGGGACAGCCCGAAAGAATTTGTGAGACTGGGGATAGTGAGACCACTTTAATTAAGGACGTTTGGAAAGACCAAGCTGAATGTCTGGTTTGGAAGAATGTATCACTATTAACTGCTTCGAGGTAGAGTGTCAGATACTCGTACGTGTCATGCGACCCAGAGGTCTTGGTTTCGATTTCAAAGTTGGGTTGAGTGTAGAAAGCTTTTTGTTAAAATTTATTAGTGGTAGCACGGTGTATGAATGTATGGAAGAGCAGCAATAGAATCTTCTATTACGTGTAGGTGAAAATGAAATTGGCCACTCATGGGTGCAGGTGTAACTATAAATAGGGAGAAAAGATGTTCCTTTTTCCTTCTTCGTATATACGCCTGTATGAATATTATAATTTGTTAGTCATACCCCCTTGGTAATTTAGACCATGAACGTCATGAACTAATTACTCTAAAAAAAATAGTAATAAAAAGAATAGGCTAATAAGAATATAATTTTTGTCCCATATTACGTAGCGAGTTTGAAACATTTGAACGAGTAAAAGGCGAAATTAGAAACAGCATTACCTTATCTACATGTTATAATCGTTTATGTCCTCATTAACTTCATTCTCTTTGTGATAATTATGAATTTCTAAAACACACACTGCAGCTTTTCAACTTGGAATATTTTCATACATACTCAAGTCTCTATTTCCCAAAGGGGTAGGTAGAGCTGGTGTGTTTTCACAAACATTTCGTCAGGTAAGTATCAGTCTCAAGTAGTAGAAGCAAGCTTATTACCGGTTTTATAAATGGAAATTCTTTTTTTTTTCTGAGGAAAAAAATGGGACAGATCTAGACAGCACCGCAGATACTTACCACGATACCATGAAGCAGTCTAAATGAAAATAACTTTAACTTTGATTGATGGTGTTGAATACCTACAAAGTGTATAAGAAGAGTAACAAGTATTTTCTCACCCACATTAAGCTATTTATAACACTAAGAATTTTGAACATTTAAAAAAGTCCACTTTACTTAACATTAACTACTACCGATATATATTTATTAATCTTTTACTAAAAACCTTATTTGTTCTAAATCCAAACATGGGCAATAAAGCCAGATAAATGCCAAATTACAATTTGATCAGTTTATTCAATTAGAGTTAAATTATGTACTGACCGCCCCACCTTGCGTATACAGAATCGAAGGAGCTAATTCTCTTTACGAGCCAGTAAAGGTTTACTCCACGATATATCGCCCGCCCCGGGTTACTGTTCTACTGAAAATGTTTTCTCACGTTATTAAAGTCTTTAGTCGGCGCTGTAGTGATGCGGAGCTGCATAATATATCGATAGTGTGGATAAATTAATGTACTCAATAGCTACATATTTATGTACAAACTACGATCTGATTTGACTCTGATCTAGGATATAAGTTCTAAGTGGTGGGTAACAGAAATTATGAGAGCATCTTTGATTTCGCAAACAGCTACCTAGACCTAGAAAAATATTTGTCGATCATACAAAAATTTGTTTCGGTGCGGGGTTCGATCCCGCGGCCTCTCGTTTTGCAAGCTGGTGCCTAACCAATTATGTCACGGGGCTGTTGCTTAAGAAAAGAAAGAATATCAGAGAAGACGAGAAACTTTTCAGTCACACCAACACCCAGACCATTAACAAATATTTTTGGATAACATAAACAAATGTCTCGGTGGGACAATCGAACGGTGGTCGCGTAGGTATCACAGGCCGGTTGGTATTACGAATGTTCAACTTTTTTAATTATCATTAAAAACCATTATCATTTACCAAATAACTCGCGCAAAGTACAAATTAGCTACTGCAGTATAATTCATTATGAAAATAGTTTCGAAAAACTCATTAAAACAAAATACGATGGAACTGCGAAAATTTATGAATATGACGAGCGAATAAAGTCCTTTGACATAACATTATGAGGGGAGTAAAGTGTTCTCTCAGTTCTCGTAACGATGAGAGCCGATGTATTAATAAAGCCTGTTTTTAACTGGCACGGCATAATGATGACTGAAGCGTAGTTGAGGTTGACTTTTGGCAAAGTTTTCCATAGTCTATATATAGATAGACTGTTGTAGCAAATAGCTGGGGTTTCAGTTAAATAAAATGTCAGTTTTAAAGTTGTTTGGTAGTTCTATTTTAGTCATTGAAATATTAGGAAAGTATTGTTCTAGGCAATTGTACCATTTTGATTTTTGGGAATGATAAATGTAATATGCCTGGATAACAGGAGACGGATGTCTGCAGTGCAGGTCTAATCGTCAAACTGCATTGTGTTCATTTACGAGAAGATTGGGGAGAACTTACAGACTTAATTCAGGCTTCGCTTCGGTCGTTATGTAAACAATAACAATATATTTTCTATCCAAGACAATAATTATTTTTTATCATTGGAAAATATTATACCGGTCTTCTGATCTTATCAGGCTACTTTACCTTAATATAGAATCAATTATAATTGTTTATTAACGAATTTCTATAATAGTAGTGCATATTATGAGAATACAGAATTCGTAAATCGATAGTATTAATATGCATATCGATACACCGACCACATCACTACTCAGGGCTCTAAGAAAGCAGCTTTAGTGTAAGGTTTTACGGAATCGATACCCGGCATTTGGCCCGTAATGATCCCTGTGTTTTTTCGATACCTACCAATTTTACGCAAGTATGTAATAAAATTGAATGTATTTTATTATATTGGATTCGGATGTAAGTGAAAGAAGATTATGCAAAACAAATAATATACGTTGTTTACTTACCTTCTACGTTTGCTTCTATGATATTATAGAGTTCTGTGATTCTAGACCAATTGATACTGACGAATCAAAATTAAATAATGTACAACTTAAAAATAAACCTGCATAATTATAAGTTCTTGGGAATTTCTTACGTATGTACTCCGCCAACTCCTACTACGCCAGCGTGGTGGTCTAAGGCCTAAACGCTCTCAATGGCAAAGGAAGCCTGTGCCCAGCAGTGTGACGTGACGTATATGGGCTGATGATGATGAAAAAAATCCCTATCTAAGGAGTGAACCACACACTAACACGTCATTACTGTTTCGATTGTTCTATATTCAAGTCAAAAGTCAGTTTATAGTAACAAGTAAAAAGGAAGCAGTATCCTAGAAGAAGTAAGCTCACTATCAGATAAAGTATGATGAGGTTACCAAATAAAAAATATCTATAAAACATTACCTCCCAACTAAAACAGCACGGAACCTTATTAATGCAGGTCGGACATGCTGGGCGTTTTTATATACAGGAATGGCTCGCGCTTTAAAATTTAAATGAGGAGCGCTTTTCAGCGCGGGCAGCGTCCATAAGCCGCGATCATAGCTCCGATGGCGTTTTACAAAATAAATAGACGCGTTACTTGGACAAATGCAGCGCGATTTAGGAACGGTGCATCGCGGGCGTGGATGTCCACGCCTTGAGGGAGGAGAGACAGCGGTGTTGGAAATCACTGGTAAACACAAATTGTTGGGATAGCTTTAAAAGAAGGTGAAAAGTATGCAATATTTTTTGTGACAATGATTCTAGTTATTGGAAGGTTCCAGAGGTGGTTCCTTCATAGAAATCAAAAGCAAAAGCGTCATTATCATCATAAGGCACGGGCCTCCTCTACCATTGGGAGGTTTTAGGCCGTACACCACGCTGGCCCAATGCCGGTTGGCAGATAAAATAAATCAGTTATAGACTATTTAAGTCACGATGTTCCTTTATTTGGTTAGCTACAGCCCTTCCAGACTTTGAGTATCATTTTAGAAGCCTACATCTAATCAAATGATGATGATTTTTTTTGCGCATTTTTTCCTGACTCTTCATATTCCAAGCCAAATCACGCTAGATGTGACATTACACTTAGTTTTTGTAGATATTTCAATCTTAAATGCAATACAAATGTATTCAATCCACAGATTGACCAATGTTCTGCGGAATTTAACTACCAAGATGCTAGTTCCCATTATGCAGTCTTGAGGGACTTGCTCCACTCAAGCGCTCTCCATCGACCGTTTCGTGGCGAATGTAAGTAATTCAAATGGACTTTAAGCGGCACACAGTTAACTTTTTTATATTAGAACTTAAGATGTATTAATCAAAGTATTTATGGATATAGCACTAATATTCGTTTTGATTCACAGTTACGATGATGATTGGAACTGATTTAATGGATGACGATGCAAGGCTTATGTGCGGTGTAACAAATATCTTTATTTGGATCATACTAAATGTGTTTCAAGATTACAATACTGTTTGATAAATTACCATGACGACTTGTACAGGTTGGAAACAATTTTTTTATCAGGATGGAGACGAGAACCATAGAAAAAAAGGATGTATGATTACTGTTTAATACGGTACCACGACTAGGACATTTTGGAATCAATCTTCTTTATCACAGCGGACTCCAAACACACAGAAAAATTAGGATAACCAAATTCTATTAAAGAGCCACCAATACAGGTCAATCTAAACAAAACACGACGAATAACTATCTCTATCAAAGCTGTTCAAAGCAAAGCAGACGTACGCTTGTCCCTTACACCCGCTAGTATACCGGACGTGTTCGCAACCAACGTTTGAACGGTATGGATCGCCGATGAATACGATTGAAGATGCCAATACGCGCCAGGAGCTCGGGGCCATTCATACCTGTTTCACTCAGCTTTGCATGGCTCCACTTTTTGATGCTCTCATGAGCTGGCTATTTATTGATATAGCATTCGAAGTATGTTGGCTGGTTCTAGCAGTATTGAGTAAGCTGTTTTTCAAAAATTGGATTAGATAAGCTTGTTTACATTTTACATGTTTAAACTCACGTCTGTGTAGTATTCAGAAGTATTTTTTAGAAATCAGATTAGGTAAGGTTATTGACATACATACATAACTTCACGTATGTATTCCCCGCAAAACATGAGGTGAGTTGAGGTGAGCATGAGGTGAGAGTGGAGGTAAGCACTCACAGTTCGCCATGTATGTATTAGTGCCTCGTAATAAGGAGTTAGTCTATAGTTTAGTTAGGTTTATAGACTCCGTGTTGCTATTGAGAATTTCCAGATAGAAAATCCCAAACATACTTAAGTTTTTTTGTTCCTGTGATAGAAAAGATGAAAGGAAACCGTCTGTCGTGGTATGGGCACATTATGAGAAGGGATGAATCATATGTAGGAAAAAAGGTGATGAATATGAAAGTGGATGGATGGGCGGGCCGAGGAAGGCCAAAGAAGAGATGGATGGAGTGCGTGGCTGAAGATATGAAAAAGAAAGGGGTGAATGAAGACATGACGGCTGACAGGGACGTGTGGAAGGAGAAAACATACTGCGCCGACACCAAGGATTAAATTGGGACCAGGGCAGGGGGATGATGACTTAAGTTTTTTTGTATAAAATTAAAATAACCTTTTTTTATCAACACAGCAAATTAGTGTTTTTTGTGAGGCATAGGTCGCTGATATAGCGAGAATAGAAGTAAGATACTTCTTTATATGTAGTTAGTTGGCATAACTTCAAAACATGCATGAAATGCCTTAATCCTTGGTATATCGTGTTGGTTTAATGCGACTTTACTAAATTTCTCGCTACCTCAATTTTCAATTAAAAGTTTTGCATTTGCTGTCGAGGTGAGCCGTTATCTTTAAGTGAATGATAACCTCGTCAACTCAAATTAAACAAGTCTTTATAATAAATACACACTCACTAGTCACATCACAGTTCTGAATCTACAAAAAGGCTAAACTTATCTTCGAACAATGGGAAATTTTAGTTCTCAGAAATACTACACCTTACTCAAATATCGGCGAATCACACATACATTATCACACACATAACTCACAATATGTCGTTGCTCTGGTTATACCAGACTGGTTTTATTATAACCAGTCTAACTATCATAAAAATTGTTAAAATCAAAATATGCTATGTACGAATATATTAAACGCGTGAAAAGGCAAAAGGCTCGTGGAACATCTATCATTTTTATTTAACTTGTGACATTGTAGTTCAAACTGAAACTAAAACTGCATATAAAACAAAATTTTACTGCACGCATTCATTGTTCTACTTTTGAAGGTGGATTCACATAGGTCCGACGTGACGACAAATGTGAATCGTGTCGTGTCGTTTTTCAAATGTTCGCATTTAAACGTCGTTTTGCCACGAGTATTCGCAACCGGTTTGTCAGCTTGCACTAGGCCACCGTGTAGTACTAAGGTCTAAACCCCTTTCATTTGTAGAGAAGACTCGTGACGTTTACTGGGTCATTTATGTATATGAGGTGAGGTTTTCTCACGATATTTTTCATCACCGTTAAAGTACAATAGTTCATTATTATGAATAAATCATAACTTTGAAAAGTCAGAGGTATGCCTGTGATTTCTAACCGTGACCTGTTGAAATTCTCAACCTTGCCTGGCTCGAAACCATCAATCACTATTTAGGTACAACTATCACTTTTCTGATTCATCGTGCCGTAACATCGGAGAAATGCGAAACCGACGTCGAACGATAAAAGTCCACAGTCAAAATCCAGAAATATCAGCGCCGGAGCAAAACAAATTGACTCGCAAATACGCAACCATTGTCCATTGAAACAATGCTCTAAACGTGAATAGGTGTTGATTGTCGCTCGCGTCGCCAAATTCAATTTCAAATCCAAAACTGCCATCGAAACGGTTGTATTTATGTTACTATGGAAACAGCGGGCTGGTAACAAGGGATGGGAGCTATTAAAGACTTTTCTCTCTGGTATTTTCTAGCCTCTCGGTTCAGATTTCTTAAAATTTTCTGATGGGTGATTGTGATGATGCTTTGTTCAAGTACTACTAGAGTTTTGAACTAAAGACGTTTCTTTATCGTCCCATATACGAGTACGTCCCACTGCTGAGCACCGGTCGTCTCTACAACTAAGAGGGTTCAGGTCCACGACGCTGGCCTATAGCTTATGAACTGTTAATAAACAGACATAGGTAACATATATTATGTATTCTTAGGATTGTTCACGATGTTTAACCCTCTGAAACCCTCGACCGCCGACATTCTCGTCCGTGCGCCTTAATCTCGAAGCAATCAATTCTTAAAACATTACTGAAAATGTTTATTTTGACTTATTTGTACTACTTACTTTTTAATGAGTATTTTTTTGCAAAACATAGAAATCGAAACTCAGAATGTATAGGTACATCGCATTCAAAACACAATATCGTAACTTCGTCACCGAATACACAGAACGGTATGCTCTCATATACGTTGAAACAAATTCTACTTGTATGAATAAATTTTGCACCAGACACCAACTTCGTGGAAAACGTCTGGAGACGTTTTAGGGAATTCATACAATCTCTGTTGGTAGTTGCTTGAAATGTTACTATGGATGCGGTACGACTGAGTGTTCGAGATTTAAGTGTATTAGTATTAACTAGTCGCCTATTAGCATCGTATTATGTTTGTCTTGGTCTGTTTTATGGTTTGTGATGGAAGAATAAATGAGACAAAATAACATGGAGTTCTAACACACTGAAACGAATCAAATTAGTCGTATTTTTAAACTGACCCATAGATTTTTAGAACAACTAGGTGGTATTCTCTGCTATTCGTAATACCTAGTAACAAAATTTTACAACAACTAATTTTATCTTGGGTGAAATATTTTTGAAACCCAAATTCTTAAATGAGTAAACAAAATTGACGTAATAGTACTCTTTTATCCTTGAAAGTAGATCAATCTCAATTGATATGACTTTTCGAATAATTCATAAATTATAATTACCATTAATTTATTTTTATAGTTTTTTTTACATATTTTTTGCTACTGCAGAACACAATAAAAACATTCCTGCAACTACCCTACTCGCTATCGAAAACCTCTATTCTCCGATCACACAATTCAAAGATTACACTAACTCACCCAGAGCGGCAACTCCATAGATAAATATTATGTGTATAGGGCTCGAATTACGCCGGGCTTTCATTTAGCATGTCCCATTCGCAGGCCATTACTGGACGCCGTCGACAAGGCTGCGACGCGTCGGACGGCTTCATTAGTTTTGCATGTCAAAGACAACACACCGTGCTATTGGGTTACCGTCAGACTTCCTTTGTCGCGCGGACAAATTCGCTATATCTTGTGGAATCGGGTGATTTGGTTATGCTAAGTTTTGGGTCATTTATATATTGCGTTGGGTTTGAAGGATTGATTGCGTGTGATTGTGAAATGAGTTCTTTTGAGGGTTCCGGAGAAGGTTTATAAAGTTTTTTTGTCACGAAACTCTCTGCTCTTATGTCGGTTTCTATATACGGGTAAAAGAGAATTGTAAGAGTATTTTAGAATGGCTTAGTTATCACTAATGTGTTATCATACATAACGGTTGTAACCATGGTATTGTCCAAACAAAATATAACCCAAGAATTATTTTGCACACTAATTAATGAATAATTGGTCTTCTAGATCAAAACCGTATACTTTTCAAGCCAGGGACATAAAGCTTATAAAAATACTTAACATTGCTATATTCATCAAGTAGTGAATGCTATTGCTTTCTGGTTGATTCAAGGCCGAGGTGGAAAATGTATCTTATAATATGAGCATAATTTATTGGATAATGGAAAAATGTCACCTCATCGAGGCCTACAAACTTTGACTCAGACCAGACATGGCTAGAGCAAGGTCACCCTTCGGATAACTTCTAAATCGAGATTCCTAAGTGAGCTTCGTAACTCAGTTAGTGCGTGACCTGCCTTTTCCACGTAATCGTTGATAAATTGAATTCAGATGCTCACTTAGGCTATAATGTGTATAATGTTGGAAAGATTACGGCGAAGTTTTTAAGATTTTTTTATTAATTCGTCATCTATGTTCGAAAGAAGGTTATTATAGAGTGGCGAGAATAATTGAAAGATGACTTACAAAAAAATTGTCGAGGATATATGGACAAAATCGTGGGAAAAAGATCCTAATGCCGACTACTGATTAGTATCTCCTTTTACGATTTCAACTGAAATACTTTATAGTAAATACCATAACTATGTCTCATGGCTAACAAATGCTCACTATTAAGATATTATTGACTTTTATATTTCTTTATAAATTTCATGAAAAGTACCTGCAGTGCCACTTCTGTTTATTTTATACTCTATCCCTTTAAAATTGTTCACATTATGTGGAATTATCGGAACCTTACAATGACCATTCATGCTGGAATGTTCAATAAAATTAACACGCCGTTTAAATTTAACTGTGAATATCAAATGTATACGTCTGTTTAACAAAACTCAGTTATTCTGCGGATAACTAGCAACTTTGGCCACGGTACGGTCACTAAAATTATTTAAATTGCGGTATGGAATAACCAGTTTATGAAGGACTTTTTGGTTATATCCTTAATATTCCAGTATTTAAAATGGTTCTTTAAAACCTTCCCTAAATATATAAATTCACCCAACAGTAATATACGAGTCTTGTGTCGTTGGTATCAAAAACTATTAGATACTTTTCGGTCTTCCAAATAAAAAAAATGTGCACAAACACATTTTGTCTCATGTTCGAACCTGCGGTCTCTCGTTTCTCAAGCTGGTTTTTAGCCAACTGCACCACGGGGCTATCAAAATAAAGTCAATTAAATTAAAAATGATGATTCAACCGCTGTCTTTTACAAGCATATACCCGCAAGTGATTTTTTTATTATCAATAAATACACTTAATTATATTTGCGTGTAAACAAAACACCCTTTCGAAATGAGCTTAATATTGTCCGGTGATTTTTTCAGTCCTCCCGGGCCGGATAATCCGTCGGCCGCCATGTTTGACACGGGCCCCAAAATAAATATGGCTGCCGCCCGCCATTAAATATGTTTGTGTAGGACGTTTTACACATTACTATCGGTGTTACTTTATTGTTATCGTGAAAGGTTAAATTGGTTTAAATAATGCGCTGGAATATTTATTATTTTATTTACGAGCCGTAAATAAAGCGAGTTTGGTACTTTTTTGTTGCGAATTGAATGATGTGTTTAGTTTAACGTTTTTATGGGTAAGATAATATTGGTAGCATTAATTTTGTTTGAACTTGCAGAGCGCGATTTTGTGAATGTCTGTCATTAATCTAGTCTTTAGTTTGCTTTTGTCGACGATTAATGAGTGCTATTTATTGATTGTATTTTAATTCCTTTGTTTAGCTTACAAAAAATCCTATAAAATTTATGTTAAAAAAAATTAAAATCCTGTGTAATTTTGTACTCACTATTTACACACACACATACCTCACGCCTATATTCCCCAAAGGGGTAGGTAGAGATACATTTCTGCACCCACATTTCGCCTAGTATGTATCAGTCCCACGTAATAGGGGGCGAGCCTATTGCCGTTTTTCGGGCACATTTCCAGACTCCGTGCTGCTGCTGAGAATTTCCTAATGGAAAAACCCAATAACACTTTGCCCGACTCGGGAATCGAACCCAGAACCTCTAGATCGCACGGTACATACTTGTACCGCGAGACCACGAGGCAGTGCATTTACAATAATTATCAATCTGGGTTGTCTAGGAATGAAAGATGTGATGACAAAACAATTAGGTCGCTATATCTTTAGTATTTGATAATAGTACAGCCTTAATTGATCCCAGCTGTGTATTAAACAGTCGTAATTGACCTCAGAATATTATGAAAAATGATAGTATTTTCTACAAAGAGCATTAAGCTTCAATGAAAATTGTCTCTGTTTTGACAAAATTACAATTTTCTATTACAACAAAAGCATTTCCGCTACCCGAAGGATCAACAACGTAAACGGCTTCCTATAATTAACTATAATAGGGCCATTCGCTGCCATCAAAACATCGTTTATTACTTAATCTCACTAAAGGACAGACAAACAACCACTTTAGTGGCAATTTGCGGTGTACATTTCAGAGAAAATATCATAAAAAATAATCAAAAATTAAAAATAAGTCGTTAGGATTTGTAGATATTGTAGTAGCCTGAATTTTGGCTCAATTTCTAATTTTATGAAATTTGCTATTATAAATATAAACAAAAAATAAAAATGAATTATGGTAACTTTTTGTTGCCCAAACGAACTCTGGGGGGTAAAATTAAAATAAAATTATTTGCCATACATACCAAAAATTTTCCTCACGTAAATAACTTCAACCACCCAGCACTCCAAAGACTAGTGGGATAATCAAGCTATGGATATTGTTGGTAATATAGAGTAGTTATTTTTAACCACTATTTTTTTTTAGTCACTACAGTAATGTTGCTCGCATTAACAGAATGATTAATACCAGCACAAAAATACATGTAATAACTGGACGCAATAAAAGCAGTACTGCGGAAGTGTCTCCCCGACGATATATCTGGAAATAAACCCTTACGTTCCTGTCGTGGTGAACTTATCCAAGACAAAGTACCCTCATTCATTATTGATACAATTCGTCTAAACATTCCCGATTCAAGGGGAGCAATCGGCTATGACCCTACTCGCCGGCTGTCATGTTCAATCAAAAGCCGGCTTTGAGACCAACGACAGTTACAGATAACATCGCTGCGAGAGGTTCCGTATGTATTTTTGTAAAGAGACATATCAAATCTTACATTTTCATGTCATCAGCTCATATAAATTGTATTCAGACCGTGATTGAAAACGAAGGCATGTGACATATCAGGTCATTACAAACCCCCTGGCATTAAAGGAAATCCCGACAAAAAATAAAAATTTTGATGTTTTCCATACAAACCGCATATATTTATTACCGATGGTTGTATGGAAAACGACAAAATTTTTATCTTTTGTCGGGATTTTCTTTAACGCCAGGGTGTTTGCGATCACATTAGATATCACCAGTCCCAGTTTCCGATCATGGTCTGAATACACCCGGCAGGCTGTATATACCACTGCTGGGCACGATCGCTTCTACCATTGAAATAAACCATTTAGCCTTAGTCTGGCTTAATGCGGGTTCATATTGGATATACATATATTATTTCGGATCCTACATTATTTGTTGTGCAACCTCAGATTAGATCCCTTCAAGGAGACAAAAAATATTTTCTTATCCAGTAAAGACATTTTATTTATTATTCTCGATTTAGTTATGATATGCAACGAGGGATCAAGGAGAAGATACAATTGAAAAATATTGTTCTGATATAGAAACAAAGAGATTATTCTTCTTTAGACTTCATTGACCATACCGTATTCAAACCACATTACATAAAATAAATAATTGGTCGTGTGTATGCAGTTTTGATAATTATAGCTATGAATGCATATTTATTGTATTTTATAAACAGACATATTTATGTTATACAGTAAACTCCCGCTAATCCGACAAACATTTTGCAGCGGAGTGTCGGACTATCGAATTTGTCGGATTATAGAGTACTGCCTTAGACCCCCTATAGTCCGGATTTTTTTACAAAGAGCACCTTGTAATCCGACAAATTACAGATTCAATTGTAAAATTCTATATGATTTACTTCAAAATTAACGTAATTAATTAATTTAAAAACATGCGCAACTTTACATTAGGAAATAATTGTGTACAAACAAATGTACATACTAAAATAATCAAAAATTATGAATTAATCAATGCATGAAAATATTCATCATTATTTTTTTTAACATTGTTGAAATGTCGGATTACAAGGGGTGCCGGATTGGACAAGGGCCGGATTACCGGGGGCCCACTGTATTTATATTTGTTATTGAGTACTTTAACAGTATATTTATTTAAGAAATTCACGTTTTATACAGGGTGTATTCAGACTGTGATCGGAAACTGAGGCAAGTAATAGCGAAGGTTTTTCGACCACGGTCTGAATACACCCTGCCTGTATAGTGTATTTATAGGTAATGTTTCATGAATTGAGTTTATTTTGATATTTTGAGTGTATAAAGTGTCAATAAATAAACCCGTTTATATATAATGACAGCACAGGTCCTATAGTTTATGTTTTGCAGAATAAAATTACCTATAATATTTTTATTCATATTACTTATGTTTTACCACATAGACAAAAAAAAAACATTCAAAAAATTCACATTCCGAATTATTCCAAAAAATATTCATTGAAATGAAATTCCATTGAATAATTTTAATTCCACGAAATATGGTATCAACCGATCTCTAAAACAGCAAAATGCTGTATATCATTCCTTGTGAACTTTATTTCTAAAGACTTAAGTTCCCTTTTCGTTCAACACTGCACCAATTAATTGTTACAACAAGCCATTTCCGCTATTTGGATCAGAAACAACGGTACAGTTGCTTTTTGATTGACATTTTATCTTTCATTTTGTGTATTAATAGGAAAAGGTTTTATTGAATATTGAATTGAAAAAGTGTTCGTGTATTTACGTAGCCGAATTTTTCCGTTGTTTTTCCTTTTCGGAGCGGTACAGTATGTGTGTTATGGCAGAGTAATTCTCTTTTTTTTTACAGTGTATATTATATTATTGTAGTTGATTTCAGGGTTATAGAAATATAGTTTTAAAACACATAAGTATGTCTTGTAAATCGGATTCGATTTTCGAATTAGGTTGTTTTTTTCTTTTAGAAATATAAGGGGTCTTAAAATGTGCAATGAAAAATGTTAATAATTTCGCCCCCAAAAATACAAGAATTAATTACAGGGTGTACTCAGACCGTCACCGGAAACTAAAACAGGTAATAGAAACGGTGGTTACTAACTTCCTGGCGTTACTAAAAATCCGATAAAAAATAAAAATATTGATGTTTCCCTAACAACTGCATACATTTTACACAATTGCAAGAAAAAATTTGGTTCGTGATTTTATTTAACGCCAGGGGGTTAGTAATCACCGTTGCTTTTACCTGCCTCAGTTTCCGATCACGGTCTCAATACATCCTGTATATTGGCACCTGATGGCTAGTTCCTTGAAAAGGTGCAAAGGGTTTATAGACCTTATGATAGATCAGTGGTACCCAAACTTATTTTGTCTACTGCCCACTTTGAGAATAAAACATTTTTAGCGCCCCCATTAAAACGCGCGAAAGCACAAATGAAAATAAAATAAATTATTTATTTTATCGTCATCCTAAAAAAAAAAAACAAGAGCCACTCTGGACAGTAGTGACCACTTTTCACCACTATTACCCAATATTCTTCTAAAAAAAAAACAAGAACTGCATTGTATGGTCATGTATATTGCGATCTAATACCGATTTTGGGGGCGTTATCGCCCACTTTGGGAAACACTGTGATAGATGAATGACAGAATAATACCAATCAACATATTTTTTAAATATATACACAGGCTGACCCCAAAACCGGATCCAATGAGTCACTTTCGCAATACCAGAGTAATTCTATAAAAGGGAATTGCAAAGACAAATAGTTTACATAGACGGGTTTATGCGATCCCGGGTAATCACTTATGGGGCACATCACAGTTTTATAGATGTTTTATTGGCGTTATAAAACTATATCAGATGGGGATAGGTCCGCTTCTGTCCAGTTTGATGGTAGGATATCATCGGCGTTCCCATTTGATTAATTATTCTGTATCATGGAGATTGCTTTTAGTTTCCTACTGTACTTAATCAACATAGATTTTTTATCGCGAGGAAGGCGGTTAAGTTTTTAGTACTATGGGGGAGTGGAAAGAATAGTTGATTACTTCGGGCTTCTGGCCCAGTAGGTACATACTAGGCGCCACTTTAAACTTCGAAAAATGTCCGCAATTATGATTGAGAAGATATTCTGTATTAAATACCTTCTATCCAACTAATTTAAAACAAGTTCAACGAAATACGCTGTGTAAAAGATTGAACGTAGAAGTGAAAAATAAAAATATTTTTGTTTTAACGCAAGGAACTTATTTTTTTTCATATAAAAAATGTCCTAAACGGCCTTCAGGGTTTCATATTTCTCTGTATCAAAATACCCAAAAATCCAGTTAGCAGTTAAAATTAACGGTGAAAAACATATTTTAAAATCAAGCTTTTATTGTGCACGAAAAATTAAAAAAATAAACTAAGAAAACATTCATAAAATTCGTAGTTTTTTAAACTTTACAAGTAACAATTTACAAAATTGTTCGGTTTATCAGTAGAAGTATGATACATAAACATATATTATCTATAACTAGTATATTAATATTCTTAAGTGATCTAAAAGCTCGTCGCGGCCGAGGTCTTTGCATGAACGAAATTGCGCGACAAGCTTTTAAATCACTTAAGAATATTAATATACTAGTTATAGATAATATATGTTTATGTATCATACTTCTACTGATAAACCGAACAATTTTGTAAATTGTTACTTGTAAAGTTTAAAAAACTACGAATTTTATGAATGTTTTCTTAGTTTATTTTTTTAATTTTTCGTGCACAATAAAAGCTTGATTTTAAAATATGTTTTTCACCGTTAATTTATTTTTAACTTTTTAGTTGGAAATATTTCAAAGTCTATCCATTTCGTAGTCATACCGAAATTCAACTCAATCGATCCATAGAAACTAGTGTTCCTATGGGCACCTTCCAACTTCTCATGACACCAGATCAACGATACCTTGTTATTATGTTGTCACTGAAAATACAAAGGCATACCAAATTTTAGCTTAATTGGTCCACAGGAATCGGAGTTCCTATGGGCTTCTTCCAACTCCTCATCAGATCAGCTTCATGATACCATATTTTTGTATTGTTACCGAAGTTACGAAGACACACCAAATTTCAGTTCAATTGGACAAGAATCGGAGTTCCTATGGGCATCTTCCAACTCTTTGTCAGATCAGCTCTATGATTACTTATTATTATATTGTCACGGAAATTACATAGGTATACCAAATTTCAGCTCAATCGGTCCAAAGGAATCGGAGTTCCTGTGGGCTTCTTCCAACTCCTCAATAGATTAGCTCTATGATACTATTTTTTGTATTGTTACCGAAATTATGAAGAGATACAAAATTTCAGCTCAATTGGACCATAGGAATCGGAGTTCCTATGGCCATCCTCCAACTCCTGATCAGATCAGCTCCATAATATCATATTTTTGTATTGTTACCGAAGCTACGAAGACATACCAAATTTCAGCTCAATTGGACCACAGAAATCGAAGTTCCTATGGGCATCTTCCAACTCTTCGTCAGATCAGCACCATGATAGCATATTTGTGTATTGTTGTCGAAGTTACAAAGACATACCAAATTTCAGCTCAATCGGTCCACAAGAACCGATGTTTCTATGGTCATCTTTCAACCTCATCATCAGACCAGCTCCATGGTACCATATTATTGTATTGTCATCCAAGTTACGTAGGTATACCAAGTTTCAGCACAATCGGTCTATTGGAAGTGGTTCAAATCTTCATTGCAAGATTTGTAAACATACAAACATACATACATACATACATACATACATACAAAAGTGAAGTTAAATAAAAGCTTTTAATATGCGACTAAAGTAAACTCACATATTTCATTCTTCACCAGCAAATTTTAATATTAGTGAGGATGTACACCAAAATTCTAAGATTAAATTGTCTTACATTCAAATATGACCTCTATTAATTTTGTTAACAACTTTTCTTTCTACGAAAAAATATACAACGAAGTAGTACTAAGTACTCTAAATTACTTCGACTAAGCTTTAATAAAACCTATTTAAAAAGATTTTTTTCAAACTTGTTCAAAGAAGGCGTAAGTTGTCGACTTTCATAAGTTTCCAAGCGTTATAAATAGCATATTAAAAGTTAACAGTTATTATTAACGAGTAGATGTTTTCAAATAGCTCTTTAAACGTATAAGGAACTGAAAGAATAAGTTTCTTTCCTATGAGAAATGGAGAGTACTAGAATGCAAAAAATATTGTGACAATTTTTTGCATCAGAAATGAAATAAAAGCAGTTTGCTTTTAAAAGGATGCTTTTAAAATCTTTAACTATGACATATTTACAATTTTGGTGGTCGTCTTGTGATTGTGATAATAAAAATGAAAATGGCTTGTTTGATAAAGATAATGTTAAATGACCATCCCAGGCTATAAAGACTTTACTGAAATTCCTTGCCGATGACACAGATAAAAAAATATGTTTGATGGTCTCATATCATGTTATAACACGTTAACAATGCATAGAGATAAATAATGAAGTCTAATCTAGATATTGTAAGAAAATATCTCCATCAATGAGACAATTGCAATCACTTAAAAATATATTCAACATCCTCATCACCACATAAGACAGATTCCAAAGCAAAGTCTCAAATGGGAGTGATTCATAAAAAGGGGGAAAATATTTCTACCAACACATTACTCACTTACATAGGGAAATGCGTGTTCCCATGGGCATGTTACGACGTGGAATATAATAAATTCGTTCGGCAGTACATACAGGCCGGGGGCTTTACTTTTAATGAGTTCTCGGATTCCGAGGCCTGCACATGGCTTCGACTGTACATACTCCGTTTGTCAGCTCTATATCTTATCTCACGTATAATTTACACGTGCAGTGTTGATATAAGGAGCCTTGGATAATTGACTTTAGAAGGATTTTAACGTCTGTTCTGAAGAAGGTAAGGTTTGCGTTGTTGTTGATGCGTTTTTGTCTACACAAATAATGTGGAGTGGAATTATTTGTCGTGTGCTTGCTTGTTTGTTACGATGTAACTGAGAATATACTCAACTAATTTTAACAATTTTTGGAATAAAGATAGATGGGGCCTCGGGAAATAACACAGGATACTTTTTATCTTGAAAAATTATTTTCCCCGTTAAATAAGCGCCACATTGCTAGTGTAACATAAAGCGCAAAGAAACATACTCCTGATTCTTGCTTGACCTGTGCCTTCTACAAAAAACATTTACTTCATATGAATTGCAAAACTAAGAAGCAAGTATTATAATAATATTTAATAAAATATGCATCAACGACTATTACGGGTAATCTTAGTCCACGTCGCTGGCCTAGTCTTGAAATTTGATTGCCTTTATCATACGATCTTATCCGTCATCATCATAAGTTTTAAATTTTTACCATAAACAATTTAAGTTTCCAAACATCCGACCTGCACACGAGTTTTCGTAGCCAAAAACATGTTTACAATGGCGACACATCGAGTATCAACATTATGGTTTCCGCTTGTGCGGTAATGTATCGTGATGCCGCGCCGCCCACTTCCTCTGTGTCTCTTGCGAATTGCCTCCTTGTGGTCCACATATAGCGTAAATATTCTGTGCTATCTTGCAAAATGTATAAAATACGTGAAAAAACAGAGATCGAAGACTAAGGCAGGTAATAGCTAAGGTTAAGCAAACCCCCTGGCGCTAAAGAAAATACCGACAAAAAATAAAAATAGCAAAGTTTTCCATACAAACCATTTACTCGTACATTTAATACGAATTGTTGTATAATAAAAAGAGTCATCAAAATTGGTCCAAACAATCAAAAGTTCTGAGGTAACAAACATAAAGACGAATTAATAAGCTCCTCCTTGTTTGAAGAAGGTTAAAAATCTTAAGAGAACGAGAGATTTAAGCCTACTTTATAGAGGAAAAAACTCATTACACTTTGCCCAACCAGAGATACAAAACTAGACCGCAAATCGTACTTTGAAGATACGTTTCAGTGGGCAGTTATCCTAAAATAGTGAAGCTGCAGCCAATAAAATGTGCACAGCGGCAAGGTTGACATCCGTGAAGATTTTCTAGGATTTGTCCTGGATTTGTGAGTGGGGCGTCTGGGATATCTGGGATTTTAAGTATTACCAAGTCGCTGCCGTGTTTCAATATTTTAAAATAAATAGCCGTTGGTGGAAGCAATGTTGGTTGCAGACTTGTTCGGAGGCCAAGTATGGAGGAATACAGAATTAGGTATCTTGAAATACTTCCATCTATTTTTTTTTGTAAGCCGTGATGGCCTGAGGTTTAGGCACGCTGCCGAGAATCTCGACGGTCGCGGATTGAAGCACAAGGCATATCCCTCTAAATTTTCGAAGTTACTTATATGTTCACAATTATCACGTATTTTAACTTTGAAGAAAATCATCGTGATGAAACTAAAAAAGTTCTTAGGTTTGTAGTCCTTAACCCGTACTGGGCTAGTATGGTGGACTTAAGACTAAACCCTCTCAGTGAACCTGGACTGAGGATGATGATTTTTAATCTGAAGCAATGTCTTTGAAATTTTAACCACAAAAAGCTTAAGAGAGCAAATCATAACGTTACACACGTTTTACAACAAAGTAAGGAAAGTCACAAACGAATTAAAAGTTACGAACGCTAATTCTTTAATTAATACGAAACAAAGAAATCCGACAGTCTTAACGACTTAATGTGACATTACTTCAGTAGAATCGTCTTACTTTCCGTTCAATTTGATTTGCTTTTGTGAAGAAAATATATGTCTTACACTGAATTACTTCAAGAATTTGGGAAAAATATTACTGCTTAAGACGCAATATAATTAGATGTGAAGGCGTAACCTTTAAAATTGCTAAATGTGTTTTTATTGCCGTGGATTACAATGAAGGTAAATTTTTAGAAGTACCCTAATCTATCCAGTTACTAACAAGATAATACATCCCTAAAATAAAAAAGAATAAAAAAAAAAAAAAAGATAATACATATCTATCAACCTGAATTAGAGCAATGCGGCTGATTTGTTTTCTTACAACACAGGGGAAGTCTGAGCAATGTGCGATTCAGTTCTATTATGATTTTTTAAAAGAGTCCGAAATGTCCAAAATATTTACATACATTCCCCCCCCCCCCCTAAGTAGGAAAGATAAAACAGTAAATAAAATGTAATCTCTCAATCCTATTTTAAATTTCTCTATGCATTTGTCTTGATATACCAGTGCGGGCACTGGTCCAGAAAATGAGACCATCACCACGTCGTCAATAACCAGTCAGCGCATACAAATGTTGGGCCATTAATCAGTGGCCTAGCCTGTCCTCATTACCAGTAATACGCTGTGCAAACAGGACGATGCGTTATCGACTCAGATTTGTTCCGCTAATGGCTGCATTAGTTTCCCCGAGCGCCAGATAAAATGATTCCGTCCGAATCTAATGCTTCGGTTTTGTTGTGATGGCCGCGATTCTTTACCGCTAATGAGTTTGATAGGGAGTGTCGCTTGCTAAAAGCTTGATATACGGTTTAGAACAGATGAACCTGTAGGATACGTAGACATAGAGTACTGAACTACAATACGAACTGATAATAATACTGACTTATAGATTGTTTCGATGTAGAATTTAAGGTTTGGGCATTAGTAAGTTGAAAATTTAAATATTTGAAAATGGCTAAAATGCTCCTATTTCAAGAATATAAACCGCTTGACACAATGCTTCCTTGGTCACTCAGCTGCTTGTCTAAGACAATGTGTAATATTATTACTTTAATTAAATTTCAGGCTAAGAACTTAGCTCATGAGACCAGAATGTAGGATACTAAGTATTTGTATTTGTAAAAATTGTATCCATTGCGCTCGCGACACCGAATCCAAGTGTGTAGCACTTTTTAAAAATCCAAACAAAACAAATTGTCGAGCATTGTTCAATTTCCTGAACAAACACTAAACCTCGAGATCCAATCAAAAGCGTGTTTCAATCGAAAACTTCACCGCAAATAATTCCACCAACAACAAACTACGCAGACGTGAAGGTTAAAATATCAGCTTCCCTACGTGTTCAGCATCTGTTAATCTTTCTTTGATACGTAAACAATTTATTTAATCTGCGACTTGTGAAGTAAGAGCGGTGTCGGAGTGACGGCCTAACTCCGCAGCCGTGGCCGGAATGACAAATGAACAGCTATCAGGTTCCCATATTGTTTGTACAAGGCTGATATAAAAGGAGCCATTGCTTCGAATTATACAGAATTGAGGTTGATTCAGATTTCGATATTATGGTAATGCGGGTAAACATTACGAGGTACACTTGAAGGCTGATGAAGTTGCGGTCTGGGGTTTCGCGTAAATTTGGAATCGATTATTGCATGTATGGAGTTTTGTAGTTATGTTCGTTTTCATGCTTCATCTGAAGGGGAACGCTTTAAGAGGACTGGGATGTTTGTGCAATAAAGAAATAGATACTAAAGGTCTGTGTTCAGAGACCTAATTTAACACAACAATTTTACCTATGTACCCTTTTTAGTGAGACTTTTGCTACTCTTTGGGATCTTTTTTTTACTATTCTTCGTACTGATTCGAATATTTTATTATGTATAGATAAGACCCTCACTAGATATTAAGTCTTGTTAATTAAAAAACTCATTAATCAAAGGCGAAATTTCTGACTAAATTGTGTACGAAATTATACCCAGTTTCTCGTCCCAGAAAATATGAATGACATAGTCTTAGGACAGCCCTTAAGTTAATAGTACGGTCAAGAATCATTAATCAACTGTCAGACCAGAATCTCTCCAGGCGGCCTAAAATATTACCAACTTTAAATGAATGTACTAAAATGTCAGCTTCTTGGGTTCTGCGGCACGAATTGTGAGGCGATCGAGAGGTTTTCTTTAGATATAGAAATGTGTTACATTGAATTACTGCTTACTAAGCAGTGATGGCCTTGAGGTTTGGGCGCACGGTCGAGAATCTCGACGATCGCGGGTTCGAACCCCAGGCACACACCTCTGACTTTTCGAAGTTATGTGTGTATTCACATTGAATTATCACTTGCTTTAACGGTGAAGGAAAACATCGTGATAAGACCTGCACACCTAAGAGTTCTTAGAAATTTCTTAGGTGTGTAGTCCGCCAACCCGCACTAGGCCAGCGTGGTGGACTATGGCCTAAACCCTCTCAATAGTAGAGGAGACCCGTGCTCAGCAGTGGGCGTATATGGGTTGATGAAGAAGAAGAAGAAGAAGACTGCTTACTAAACGGCGAAAGAAAATTTCGTGGTGAGACCTAAACACCTAAACTTAAGAAATCTTAGGTGTGTAAACCTTGAGCTCCATTAGGCCAGGTTTGTGGACTGAGGTTTAAGGCCACTTAGGTGATGATTGATCACCGTCATCTATGGTGATGAGTCCCTTATTCCTTTCATTATTGCAGCTCTTTCTTTTTTGCTCTAAATATTAACTATGAAAGAGTTTCTTCTACGTTCATTTTAATTACATTGCCTGCGGATAGATTCAACTCAATGAAACCAATTCAGAATAAAATAAATATCGTGCAAATCATACCTCGTAATCGAGAACTGTGTAATTGGCTTTTTGATCTGGAAATACAATCTTGACTTATATTGTAAAACCTTTGCGCGGTATAAAGTAAATAAGGGGAATAAACACAGGCAGTTACATATTCTTTAAATTTTTAGAGGAGTATTTCTGCATCCATGTTTTACAAGCTGTATTGAGTCTTGCTTTAGGGACGAATGGTTTTGTTGTCAGGATATACTCGTATTTCTTGACTCATTACTTATTTTGAAAATTAAAAAATAAATAATAATTTGGATGACCATGAAACTAAAACTGGGACATCGCATGTTTATTTGCTGCATTAACACTTGGGCAGAAGAGGTTATGAAAGTCATAAATATTTTCGAAAGTCGAAAAATCGATTGCTAAGTAAGACCTCAGACAAATACTTTTGAAACAATAAATATTTGTCTGGTTGGACAAACTGCTGAGGGTTAGTTAATAATCTGAACCAGCGACATCTAATAATCTTGCTAAACAATCATATTTCCTAAACAAGGAAGAAACACATGCCCACAGGATCCGCAAAGCTGACCAAAGCGAGCATAACATCGTCTCCAAGCTTTATGTCAGTTCGTTACACTAAAACGTAACACCGAAACGAAAGCGAATCATTCCATGGGGAGTGGAAATAAAACTGTATCCCAGAGCTGTAAGGCGATATTAGGACAGTAGCACATCTCCGACATGCGTGCGGAATTTCTATTAGGTGCCTAACAGAGCGTTTTGCTTTATGTTCAGATGGCGGGTGAATACGCGTTAGAATTCGTCAGGGCAGAGTTTCCAGCAATAGTTCTTGATGTTGTATTTTTATACCTACTGGCGTTATTAGGTGTAGATAAGCTTACATTTTTCTTCAAGCACGCAAAATGTGAAGATGACGTAGTGAGGAAACCTGCTCATCTGAAACTTTCAGACGGCTTTTTGGTGAAGCTTAAAACAGTATTCGATTTTAAAAGTATAGTACGAAATTTCTTAGGATGATAAACTCTTATTTAGACTTGAAACTTAATCTTTATATATCCCCTGAGGATACAAAGCATTACAAAGTATACTTTGATACCTTATGTAATGAAGACAACTTTTGGTTGTAAGCAAGTAACTTTATAAACTACAGAAATTATTCAGAGTGATTAAAATGCAGTAGCAAAACGAGACCAATTTTCTTTTTAGTTACGTTATTTTAGCACAAGAAAATGACAATAACTTCTTTTTATGACGATTTTAATTTCTTCTTCTTCTTTATCAACCCATATACCCCCACTGCTGAGCGTGGGTCTCCTCTACCAGTGAGAGGGTTTTAGGCTATAGTACACCACGCTGGCCTAGTGCGGGTTGGCGGACTACACACTTAAGAAATTCCTAAGAACTTTTTGGTGTGCAGGTTTCATCACGATGTTTTCCTTCATCGTTAAAGCAAGTGATAATTCAATGCGAATACACATGTATATTTTAATTTACCATTGACAAATTTAAGGTAGCCAGCATGAAAACAGAACACACCCAACAAGCTCGGCGATTTGTTGGTTTGTCAGTTCCCCGGGTAGGCCACGGTGAGCCGCGGACAACGCAATATGAGATGAAAGGGATTGCCCGACGAACGCCGGCTAGATAACGGGTTCGCTTTAACGTTTATAGATATCATATTAGACGTTTTTATCTGGCTCCTTTGTTTTGCACTGGTGACTTTCTCTAGAGAGTTATAACTAGATTCTTCTGAAATTGTTTTTATATTGCACGGTAAAGGTGCCTTAGTAATGTTGGTTTTGGGTCTTGTGAGATTGTTACGTCTTTTGTGATTCTTAAATCAGATGGCAGTTCTTTTACCAAACTGGTCACTGTATACAAGTGTATCCTATGAAAACTACAGGTCCTACGTTCGATTACCAGGTAACGGAAAGTGTGTTCACAAAATAGCAATAATTTAGACCAGTGTGTGGGATTCAAGACTCATCTGGTGAATGTGGTTGCGGAAATGGAATTCTGCTCACCCCTTCGGGGATACTAAAGGCAGTGTGTGTTTTGAATACTGAATGACATGAATCTAATACGGTATATATTATTCATGGCCGGTTAAGGAAAATACAACATATTTTATATTTATTTACTACTTTTTTGGAGTAACTATGGGACAAGCGACAATAAATAAAATTTGCTTGAAAATCCCCTACATGGATTGTAAATAATGAAAAGAGAGGAGGCGTGGACAAGAAGGACCTAAATCAATTTTTATTTACTTTTTGATGGAGTTTATTTAATTGGTAGCCTCCTCAAAACTCCATTTATCTCTGCATATCATCACCATTATTATATTTCAAACCACGTCCATTGTTGAACGTAGACCTCTCAGACTTCCGTAGCTTTCTATCAGAAGGTTCACCCCCTACTTACAATAGTAGATAATAGAGTTCCTCGCTTGACTTGCACCAATTAAAAAGTACGTCACATTCTGAACACAATCCCATTGGCACACACCACCACGTATTGTCCCTCGTAATATGATATTATAAAAACAATCCGAACCGTCCATTTCGAAAACAATAACCACTGAAATTCATCAGTTTCCAATTAACCCGCAGTCGGACGTTCCGTTTGTTTAAAATAGATTAATACCGGTCCGGTGGGCAAAGCCGAAAAAGTCCAATTCCATTTGGATCCGCTCTGTGACGTGTTGTTGATTGTGGGGTGTGGGATTAGGAATGGTGGAACTACTCAATTATTTGGGATCAGTACCTGTTCTTCTAGGTCAACGTGGTAGACTGAGACCCTATTAGTTTTGACAGCCCTGTGGCGCAGTTGGCTAGACACCAGCTTGCAAAACGAGCGGCCGCGGGTTCGATCCCCGCACCGAGACAAATGTTTGTGTGATCCACAAATATGTGTTCCGGGTCTGGGTGTTTGTGAGACCGAAAAAGTCTCTCGTAGTTTCTGATACCCACGACATAAGACTCGTATCTTAGTGTGGGGTCAGGACTATGTATGTGACTGTTGGGTGTATTTGTTTATTTATTTAGAAGAGCCCTGTGTCCAGCAGCAGGACGTATATACGTTCATGGTGATTATAATGATAATGATCACGATTGTGCTAATGAATGACAAGGGAAACTTCTTATAAAATTTTACACAGCTAAGAACTTACATAAGGGATTGTCTTTGTATGTAATATCTATCAGTATTTTACCTAGTAAAGCTCACTTGGTGAACTGAGTCCTAATTTCTTTTGACTATTGGGTGTATTATTAATTATTCGTGATTTACTGAGTAGTCATGAGTTAAACTCGTAATTCGTATAAAGTTTTATAGAGAGTTTCAATTACTAAATACTCGGTTGTGGCATGTAGTATGGAATTGTTGCCAATAAACGACTAAAGGCCCTCTGTTACGTAGGATTGATACATACCTGGGAAAATGTGGGTGCAAAAATGTTATACGGTTTTTTTGTATGTAGAGATAAAAAATTAAATTGACATTGTTTATAATGCAGAAAAATGTTATCATAGAGAGGTGTCAGGTCCGATTGTGAACCGCACTGAGTCAAAAGCTGCGTTGAAATCAAATCAACGCTGGCACATTTTAAATTCAACCCAGGGATATGAGTTGTGTTACTACGATAGACGGGAACTAGAATCTATGCGGGATGATGGATTGCCGAAGATTACACCTGCACTCCTGGATCCGGAGTATTCGATGTTTATGTAAGTAGGTTACAAAGACGCGAAATGACAAATAATTTTGTTGACTGCATTTTATTTTATAAAATACACGTCAACGTACGTATCACTGCTGATCACGGGCCTTCTGTATAATTCTATATAATATTTCTGTATATTTTTTTTTTCTAAGAAAGGAAAGCGCCTTAAGTTCGGGTAAGCCTTAAGCTAAGGTACCTCGGGTGAGGACGAAAAGTGTAAGTTGGTGTCACCGGCCTATAATGTCTTTACTGCTATTTCATCACCACTGGACCACACTCCATTGATAATCAGTATCATCGTAGTAATTTTACCTTCAATATGACAAAAAAAGCTTAGTATTACCGAGCAAGTGAGATCGTTAGAGCATAATGCGTCGAATCCTCCATTGACGACAGGTGTCAGTAATAATTCTACGATTTCCTGAGGGATTGCTCCCCGTTTATGGAGACGTGTGCGGAATTATTCAAAGATTAAAATATGGACCCTAAAAATCTGCGATTGGAGGAAACGGTGTGAACGTAAATTCGTCTTTACGGAAATCTAATATTACTTTCGGGAATACTGAAGTAGCTATTGATGAGTTGTATTTAGAAGCTTTTTTTAGATACTATACTATATACTCGATCAATCGTCTATAATGGAGCAAATGTCGTATCTGATTCACTTCGATTAACGTAGAAACATAGTTTAGGATACTTCGGTGCAAAAGCTTCTGTTGAAGCCCAAATGTCCAGTTTTCCATAATAATTCCGAATTATAATTATGAAGCTTTAAATTTTTATTGACCAATAGCAATTTGCAGTGAAAAAAAGCAGTGATGGCCTCAAGGTTTGGGCGCGCGGTCGAGAATCTCGGCGGTCGCGGGTTCGAACCCCAGGCACACACCTCTGACTTTTCGAAGTTATGTGTGTATTCAAATTGAATTATCACTTGCTTTAACGGTGAAGGAAAACATTGTGATGAAACCTGCACACCTAAAAGTTCTTAGGAATTTCTTAGGTGTGTAGTCCGCCAACCCGCACTAGGCCAGCGTGGTGGACTATGGCCTAAACCCTCTCAGTGGTAGAGGAGACCCGTGCTCAGCAGTGGGCGTATGTGGGTTGATGATTGATTGATTTGATTGATAGCAATTTAACATCTTTGGGTTTCTATGGAAGTGCAGCTACTGCTTCGGTGTATAGTATATTTTTGCTTTACCTGCGAATTGGTAGAGTATGTATGCTTCTAAAAGAAAAAGAAAGCGTTTAGCACAATACCCAATAACAAATAAAGATAAAAGGCAGAAAAACAATAAACACACTATATTGCGCCTACAAAAGTATCTTCCAATCAGCAATACAATTAAGTAAGTCCTTATGACGACATTGTAAACGGTACTAAGATATTCAGAATATTCGTCAATACATTTTGACTAAACAGTTGCTCAGATTCCACACTTTACGACGTACGTATACTTAGTTGCTTAACGACAATGATGGACATTCCCAACCCACAATAATTAACAACACCTGAAAGATAAAATTTGCAACAGGAATATTGTTAACGAAATTGTATTCGAGTTAACATCTAGAATTGAGAGGGATAAGATCTTAGTCTACGAACTACACAGCTAAGAATTTCCTCATGAAGAACTTTTAGGTATGCAGGTTTCTTCATTATTTTTTCTTCTCTCATGAACTGTACTACAGAATTTATTTTGAACATTTATTTATTACAAAAAGCAGTGATGGCCTCGAGGTTTGGGCGCGCGGTCGAGAATTTCGGCGGTCGCGGGTTCGAACCCCAGGCACACACCTCTGACTTTTCGAAGTTATGTGTGTATTCAAATTGAATTATCACTTGCTTTAACGGTGAAGGAAAACATCGTGATAAAACCTGCACACCTAAGAGTTCTTAGGAATTTCTTAGATGTGTAGTCCGCCAACCCGCACTAGGCCAGCGTGGTGGACTATGGCCTAAACCCTCTCAATGGTAGAGGAGACCCGTGCTCAGCAGTGGGCGTATATGGGTTGATGAAGAAGAAGGAAGAAGATTTATTTATTTATTGACAACTTGAGAAAACTTGACAACTCGAGTGAAAATTTATTGTGAATACGCACATAACTTTGACTTTTAACCTAAGGTGGGGGCGTTTGTACCCGCAACAACTGAGATTCTCGACTGTGCGCCTAAACTCTAGGCCATCACTGCTTCATAAGGATATTGTCAACAAATTTGTGTTCATATTTTCCAGATATTACCTAAGTGAATTCTGCGGTGGAGTGGTCGCCGTACTGCGGTAATGGTCCCTCAAACTCCGGCCCAAGTTAGTTAGCTACCATTTTAGTTGCTCCTGTTTAATTTAGTTAGCGGGACGGTGAAGCGAAAATTTTCACTGTTCAATTGTTACCAGAATTTTCGGCCTTTAAGTGCGGATTACTATTGATATTATTTCTTAAACTTATGTTTACTCAAGCTTCACAAAAAATGATAGAGTTTGTAAACTATGTACGTCTTACTTTAAATGATTATAAGCCCATATATTATATTCCACTGCTTGGCACACGTAACAGCTAGACAGTGACAGCTTCGTAAAAAACTATAGCGAATTTCCTATTGCTCTTACTTCAGTTAATATATCCGAAATATTTATTTATTAACAACCGATACCTAATTTTGACCGACCAGTACGATCTAGTATTATAACATTTATTTTAGCTACCCAATAGCCATTTCTAAAAAAAGCCTACCAAACTTTTATTACGAGAAAATAAATTGAACAAAAACACTCACCAAGACATTCTCAACCCGAGACTTCAACCCGGGACCTCTACTATCACTCAATTACCAGACTAATCACATAGGTCCACCCCTAGCACAGCCCGGCAAATTGAGCTAGCCTTTACTGGGCGGCGGAACAAAGTTCGCCCCGCGAAGTTACACCACGCTTGTGAATTTAGTCAGATGCTAAAAGCTGCACAATTGCTGCCAGTTATGATGGCTTGATTGAATTTCGAGATAGTTCGGCAGGGAAGGGCCTCGTGTGAAGTCTGAAGGCTTGGATTGATTTATTGAATAAATTTTGTAAGGACTCTTAATGGATGAATGTCTGTTTAAGACTTTAATTGAATGAAACGAACGTCGGTATGAAAGAAAAAAACGATGCAAAAGAAAAAATAGTGACGGCCTCGAGGTCTTAGCGTACGGTCGAAAATCTCGGCGGTCGCTGGTACCCCACAGGGGGACATATATGGCCTGTGTGATCAGAGTATGGTAAAAGAGCTGTGTGACCCATATTTTCCCAATTCTTCTCAAATCTGGTTATCCCTACTGGTTCACCACTGCCTCAAGCCAACTGAGCGGGGAAGGATAGGAATGAAAATTTATAATTTTAAATTAAATTTTTATCTTTTCGACACAAAGAGACATCCCAAAGATTTTGTAGTAATAATAGATAGCCCTGTTTAATAGTGCCAAACAGCGAGGTGCGATAATCTTTCCTTATTTTCCAAGATATTCCTTTCACATTCAAAGAATTCAAAATGATTATAAAATAACATGTGGTTTTGACGAACCATTCCAGCTTGACAGCTAAACTGGTTATGTTATGACGTAATAAAGATTTTCGCGCAATTTACTCCCGAGCGTTTCGGGCAGTCATGCATTAAACATAATACTGCCCACGAAACTTCAATATCCTTGCATGACAGACAAATCCCAGCTTAATGCCAATAAACAAGGGACAAATATCAATTGGCAAATTTATATTTCGATCACAGAGACATAATCATAGCAGATTGACCTAAAGTTTATTTTTAATACAAAAAGCTGTCGATTTCTATTCCGAACATGTCTGAGGGCTCGAGGGCCAGTCCTTTACACTCGCAACATCTGCAGGGTTGCCAGGAGAGAAATAATACGAATAAATTTATAGCCCTGTGGCACAGTTGACACCAGCTCGTGAAATAAGAGGCCGCGGGATCGATCCTTAAGGAAAAATTTTTGGGCGATCCAAAAATATTTTTTAGCTGTTTGTGAGACTGAGAAGTCACTCGTAGTTTCTTAAAATATTAAGTTTTTTATGAATTAAGGAACTTACACACCTTATAAAATTAGCTTTTAAAAAGCAATCACCTATTGCTCTTTGTTTTACGATTGCCATAAAATATCTATTTTTAGCTTTCATATATGATAATATAATGATACTCCTTAATCACGTCTCAAAACATTCTCAGAACAACATATTACTTCAAATTTTATCAAAAGGTTTCTCTTCAATTGAGTTTTACAATATTTCTATCGCTTGTATTTTCCGAGAAAGTCTGGAGCTAAAGTTAGCAACCCTAAAATAGCCTATGACAATAAAGTTATAAATCTCATACATTTTTATAAGATAATTCGAAATAATTCACACCCCATACATACCAGAGCAATTCCTTTGAGATCTCATGAAATATTCCTGTGATGTTGCTGTATTTCTTTATAACAACAATATCTTTGACGACACTATTGTGATTGCGCAGCAGACAAGGTTTACATTTATAGCCTTTCTTCAAAGAAAGCGCAGTAAAAAGTTTGTAGATTATTTTCTAAAATATTAAATTAACCTAAAATATCTTTTAAATTTTAGGGGCGAGCAATTCTGGCGTAAACAATTTAGAATGCTCATAAATTTTTGAATTGCTTTTTGGTCTTCGCTTGTATGTTACCCCTACGTATTATTTAGGTAAAATACTTAGCGTAATGATAGGCCAATACTGAATAAATAAATGGGTCAATCAACTTTTATCTGTCCTATCAGTACTATGTAAATTTGTCCCCCAGTAGGTTAGTACAATGAAACATTAATTTTTCCAAAAAAATTATATATGGCAATCCATTACAATGAAACATAATTATTAATTACAATATCTACTATGATGCTAGTAAATAGATTTTGTTTGCTTTAAAACCTTAACGACCTTTTTGCATGTTTATTTTAGTCCCTATTATATTTTATTATTCTGACTTCCACCGGACAACGGTAAAAAAGTTCCAAAATCCAAACATTTATGGCGTGACTACTGCTTGGAACTCAAGTCGATTTATTTCGTGACAACATTCATCCAGCCCCGATTTTGATTTCATCTTTTCCGCGGCGCCAGTCGACCGAGTGTATTTTGAAAAAGAGCGTGGCTTTATTGTGTGTCCACTGGACAACCAGCACAAAAACTTTTGTATTTTATATATTGTAGTAAATTAAAGTGGAATATATTCAATTTAATGTATATTTTTTACTGTGCGTAAGACCTAATTCAAAATATTATTATTTATTACCAGGGAGCGGAAAGACTAATAAATATCACCACCAGTCCCTTGGACATCCAAGATCATTGTCTGAATTATTCAATATTTTCTCTTCTAATACTGATAATTATTTTCAAATAGTTGTTTTTTTATTACATAAAAGAAGAAATACATGCGATTTTCATCATAGAGTCCCCTTTGGACACCCGAGTATTTCCTATGGACAAACGTCTATGTCCACTGGACAACCACTTTTTTCTTATTTCCTAAAGACAGATTATCGTCATTTTTACTTTAAAAGAACAGTAAGGTTTTTCAAATATGATTCTAATATTTAAAAGTAAATTAACAATTTGACTGAATTTTTAAATGTCCAAGGGACTATCTTAACTACAGTCATGTGAATTTTTGAGTAAAATTTACCATAAATTGTTCTGCTCTATTTGAATTCCTTAAATATAAATAATTATCAACAACAAATACGTATAAAATATACAAATTTAAGAAAAAAAAATTGATATATAAAATCTATCATTGATGGTACATTTAAAAGT
Source organism: Cephonodes hylas (assembly GCA_030295005.1). Taxonomy (NCBI): domain Eukaryota; kingdom Metazoa; phylum Arthropoda; class Insecta; order Lepidoptera; family Sphingidae; genus Cephonodes; species Cephonodes hylas. The sequence continues at coordinate 12,090,359 of AP025372.1, read as the reverse complement.
TGATTGACCCAAATAATAAATAAATACACCCAACAGTCACATACATAGCTCTGATCCCACACTAGGTTACAAGACCTGTGTCGTGGGTATCAGACACTACGAGAGACTTTTCGGTCTCACAAACACCCAGACCCGAAACAAATATTTGTGATTCACACAAACATTTGTGTTGGTGCGGGGATCGAACCCGCGGCCTCTCGTTTCGCAAGCTGGTGTCTAGCCAACTGCGCCACGGGGGCTGAAACAGGCGGTTTTTTTTATACGTACCTACACTTAAGATTTATGGGAAGGTTAAGATAAACTTTTTCAGGCATCATTTATCGAAATTCGTAACGGACTAGTGGGATAACATTATAGCCGATCAAAAATATTATAAATACTCCCAACAGTCCCATACAAAATTCTAACCCCACACTAGTATTAGAAACTACGAAAGAATTTTCGATTTCTGAAACAGCCAGACTCGAAACAAATATTTTTGGGTTCGAACCCGGGGCGTCTCGATTCGCACGATGGATTCTACTTTCCAGCTAACTGCCCCACAGGGATGTCAATTATGCCGCATAATTCGTTACTAGACACACTATTACTTGGTTCACTATGTTGTTACAATTCATATTATATTATGTATGTTGATGATTTGGTTATCATCATTGATAATTTCGAGTTGAACACAAACTAGTTATCCATTGATTCGCTGAACTTCCACTCCTCGTTGTCAAGACTGTCCACCCTTCTATCAATCCTAGTTCACAGAAGTCAGAGTATGGTAAAACGTAGCTAACTCTAGCAATCCAGCATCATAATGTCCCCTCGCTTAAATCGAAAATCCAGTTGGGATCAAACATTTCCAGCATTTATTCACAAGGCCGTGAAGTTAAATGCTGAATAAATTTTTCCGTTCGGCGAGGTGTCGAAGAGGCAAATTGCGTTTACACTAGACATCGTCTTCTTAGAGTCAACACTGAGCGAAATCCCCGGTCCGTGTTACAGCCTCCTTGGACACGGAATAAATTTAACGTTCGTATTAAAATTTACAAAGGCGACAATATTGTTTTGCGCTCTAAATTTACTGATGTACCAAAATTGGGGGAGTAATCAACGTTTTAAAGGATGTAGTGGAGTTTTCTCGTAGTCTCGTGGTGAAAGTATCATCGTCAGTTCTACTGCTGGGACGGACTTTCTCTATTATTGAGAGGGTTGAAGGCTTAGTCCACCACGCTGGCCTAGGGCAAATTGGTGAACTACACTCCTAAAACATTCCTAAGAACTTTTAGATGTGCAGGTTTCATCAAGATATTTTCCTTCACCGTCAGAGGAAGTGATAATTCATTGTGAATACACACATTACACGTAAATTCGAAAAATCAGAAGTTTGTGCCTGGAATATGAACCCGCGACCGCCGAGATTCAAGGCCTTAAAACCATCGGTATTGTGCGATCATATGCATCAGCATGGAAATTGGAAATGTATCCGAACAATGGCAGTAGGCTCGCCCTCTACTCCATGAAACTGATACGTACCTGGCAAATGTGGGTGCAAAAATACATGAAATTATTTGTTTATTTATGCTTTTTATACAAAACATTGTATAAAGGCGGACTTATTGCCTAAGGCATTTTCTATCAGTCAACCTTAGGGTGGTGCAGAGATACTTTATAGGTGCATAAATATTATTTTTATATATAATATGCTTATATATAAATACTGACATTAACCCATAAATATTATACTATAATATAAATAAATATAAATATACATTAATACCTACGAAAAAAAATATACATACATATATGTATATACTAAGATACTTCTGACAAACGATTGAGAAAAAGTTGTCTAACCCTTACTTTAAAAAATAAGCGGTTTGTCAACATCCTGATTTCTGAAGGGAGTGCGTTCCAAAGAAGGACAGATTGAATGAAGAAAGAACTACGTACAAAGTTTGAGCTATGAGAGCGACATGAGAGGAGAAGATTGTTAGATGAGCGAAGACTCCTGTCGTGGTTACTACTAAGAAATTGAAAGTGGGAAATCAGATAAGAGGGCGGAGTAGAAGACTATATAATAGAAAAAAGAGTAGTGAGAGCGCGTAAAGATCGGCGCTGTCGGATAGGTAACCACTTCAGTTGAGAGCGGAAAAAGGAAACATGTCTATAGTCTTCTTCTTCTTCATCAACCCATATACGCCCACTGCTGAGCACGGGTCTCCTCTACCATTGAGAGGGTTTAGGCCATAGTCCACCACGCTGGCCTAGTGCGGGTTGGCGGACTACACACCTAAGAAATTCCTAAGAACTCTTAGGTGTGCAGGTTTCATCACGATGTTTTCCTTCACCGTTAAAGCAAGTGTTAATTCTATGTGAATACACACATAACTTCGAAAAGACAGAGGTGTGTGCCTGGGGTTCGAACCCGCGACCGCCGAGATTCTCGACCGTGCGCCCAAACCTCGAGGCCATCACATCATGTCTATAGTGGAGTTACGAAACCTTTATGTGATCACTGCTATGACTATCCTCTTAAGAAAAGCATCTCGCTCCTTTACAAGATTGCAGTGAAGAGAGAGCGGGTAAGTTAACGATAATTGTCACAGCGCGACACAGTAACCTGGAAAACGACGCATTTAAAGTTTTGCGTTAGTTACTTTGATAGATGTTGCAGCATATGAAGTTGGTTAGAGGGGTATAAAAATATTGCACCAGTGAATTAGGTGTCACATAATATCAACGGTCGAACGTAAAGCAAAATTATTGTCTAACATAATACTACTAATTAACAAAATATTTTTTAATTTTTCCAATATAAACTGATTGCAAGCTGACGGTATAGTTGCCAAAAGGCCGTTATGGGTGTTTCGAAAAGTGAAGAAGAGTATTTGTTATTTTGTCTGACGTATTACAGTAACTTGAAATAAATCTGCATTTGACTTTCTTCTTTCTTGTGAATTTTCTTCAGTCGTCATCCAAAACCCCCAATCTTAGCGAATTGTCTAGTTCTAAAAGAAGGCTTTGAGTAAGATTAAATCATTTTGTTAAATTTACCACCTTAATTGTAGTATTAATCTTCAGCCGATACGTCAGCCATACGTACTTTTTCTGGGCACAAACCTCCTTTTTCAAGTAAGAGGGTTTAGGACTGCCTCGTGGTCTCGCGGTACAAGTATGTGCCGTGCGATCTAGAGGTCCTCGGTTCGATTTCCGGGTCGGGCAAAGTGTTATTAGGTTTTCCATTAGGAAATTCTTAGTAGCAGCACGGAGTCTGGAAATATGCCCGAAAAACGGCAATAGGCTCGCCCCCTATTACGTGGGACTGATACATGCATCTCTGCCTACCCCTTCGGGGAATATAGGCGTGAGGTATGTTTGTTTGTGTTTGAGGGTTTAGTTCTTACACCACTAGACTTACAGTAGCATAAATTGCCCAAAAATGTAGCCATAACAATAACACTTAGATTAAAGTACGCGCGAACAATCTCAGCGTTCACATTATATGAATAAATTATGCATGTATGGGATGAGCAGAGTAAATCTCACGAACAAATTCTTGTTCAGCGTTTTAGCTTCCCTTACACACATAAATCTTTTTATGCACCTCGTACGAAATAGCTTGTATATTTTTAATATTCATGCCGTGACGCTTGAGGTGTGGACACAGTGAATTTGAATTTGGCTCTTTGAGCTTGTTTAATTTAAGTAATAGACTTAATGTTTTGGGCAGCGTTTGTAATTACAAAGTGTTTTTGCAAGCTATTAAACTGGATTGTATGAATGACGAAAACCAAAAAGACAATGCTAATGGTAAGAAGTACCGAATGCCACAATACTACAGTTATCATCATGAAGCCTGAATAATTGACGATATACAGCCTCAACTCGGAAAGCTATACCCAAAAAATCGCGGTAAATATATTCTTCATAAGCTATCGTAGAATCAGTACGAATCCCCAATCAGTTTTAGACGGCCTTGACCAGCAATGAACCTGATATAAACCGGTACGCATCTTAAACATCACCCCATATGAATCTCATTGCTCGGCCTTCTCTACAACTGAAAGGAGTCGTAAGTCGATCACACTGGCCTTATACTGGTTGGCGAACTAAAGATAGACATAACATTTTGATCGAACCAGCCTTACCTAGCTTCTGCCCAACCAGACCCGTCGCAAACTCCTAATCACATAAAGTGAGTTATGTAAGCCACAGACCAACTGAAGCTAGGTGTTAGCATTAGTATGAAATAAAAGAATCCACGAGTAATCCGGCAGCATGTGCCGCGAATGGTCAGCGAGATAAGCCAGCTAATTTATAGCGATTCAATACATTGTTACAAGGAATTAGGAGCAGTAGAAGCGGCTTAGGGATTATGGCTTTAGGGTTAGAGATGTTATAGCATAGATTATGCCGTGGTGGACTGAGGCTTAATGCCATCGATTGCAGAGGTACCTAGGTAAGAGGCTTGTATTAGTTAATGGCGAAACCATAATACATAACAACTTTCTGGTCTGTATCGATGAAGGGATAGGCATATATACATTTCTACGAGTAAATCCACGATTTCTGGTTGTTTAAATCCTATGGGATTAGGTAATTCACATATGATTTATATATGATGTACGAGCTTGGTCGTTTCTAGCCATAGCCTCAAAAATATTGTTTTTTTTTTTTGTAAAAAAGTCTTTATATGTAATTTGTAAAACAATTGTTTTTTGTAGTTTATATATCACGTACTATCTGATCGTAAAGTTACTTTATTTATACCAGTAGTTACGAGTCTAAGAATTCTGACACATTATCTTTTGTCCAAAGTACAGCGTGAATTTTATAGGTGTCATCGGGGTCGCTGATGTCACCCTCGTTACTATTCCTTCCTTTGAGTATACCAAGTCTTAATAGTATGACATTTCTAGCAATGATAGATCTTAGTCTCGCCAGTTTTCCACGAAGGCCAGCAGATGTTGAGAATTTAGTTCAGCCCACGTGTTATTCTTTCACAAGTTATTTGTGTTCTGTGCTGGACATTTGTTCCGAAGTGGTATTTATTGTGTATTTTATTGCTGTACGCAAACATTTTATGTGTGTAGAAATTCTTATATACTTGGGAAATAGAATGGAAATTAGAAATGCGCTATAATAGAAAAGATATAAAACTGAAATTATGTTTAAAGCAGAAGATAGTAAAAGTGCTATCTACATTATCGTCCGTCCTTAGTGTTAGCTTCCTCCTCTCCTTGCATAGTTGTCTGATTTTTGGTTATCGTACTTACATCTACCAACTTTAAAATTTCAATGATGTGTTATGTATATGTAGGTAGTTCGAAAAAATAAGACAAAGGCCTCTCAACTCAAAATCATAAACAAGCCTTCAAATCAAACACAATTATGCAGAAAATTTAACAATGTCTAATTTAAAAAAAACAAATGAAGCTAAATTATTTTCACTGGATAAATACATTACCAGTTTCACTCCCATCTAAAGCCCTTGAATAAATCCGAAAATCCCTTTACCGGCTTAAAGCGAACAAGGAGTAACTCTAGACCTAGTACTAATTTATACGGACAGAGACTGTTACATGTAGTCCTGTCAACTGCACAGATATATGGCCCTATACCGAACACTTCGTAATAAAGAAAGGCACACTGCGTTCACACTACGTGGAAATACAGTTTTTATGTGGATTTTTGATGGAAACCCGGCTTGAACTGGACTGACCTGTTGTTTATTTATTGGTTTTCCGGTGCTAGTGGGCTTTGTGATGTTGAGGTTCTGTTTTTGATTCCGTGTCTGGGTTAAGGGTGATTGTTAATAGAATATTCTTGGTAGCACCACGACAACTTGAAGCAAAATAACAGATCAAAATAAAAACACGATAAAATGCGTAGAAATAAACATTAAATGACAAAAATGTGAGGATAAATCTCTGGCCAGTGTCGACAGTAGTACTGCACTTGAGAAGTCGGCAGGTATTCTTGGCGAGGATACAAAGGTAAGCGCACTTTGAAGTTGAGTACCTCGTTTTGGGTTCATAGGCCGCAAAAATGATTTACAAAAATTGAGCAAGGTTTTGGCTTGAAAATTTCATCAGACCCTATACTTCTCACTGTTGGCACGGGCCTCCTCTACCATTGAGAGGGTTTAAGTCTTAGTGTACCACGCTTCCAGCACTCCTGCCTACCCCTTCGGGGATTACAGACGTGAAGTTATGTATACGTAATTCCTCAATAATTTCTTCGTGCTATTTCAATTTTTTTCTGTTCTTGAACCTCAAATAGAATTCAATATTATTTAACAATCATTATAAAATTAATATACCAAAAGCAATCGAGTGCGATATTGTACACGTTAATCGAATCAAATTATACCTTACAATGCAAATGGAAATTATCATTTCTCCATTCAAATACAGCGAGTGTTACGTCGCGTGGTGTACGTTTAATATGGTCATATCCTTATATTTTGATAGTTAAAGCTATTGTAATTGGTCTTATATTCGAAGGTTATTTGTCGCCCGATTTTTAATTTTAGTCTTTGTTATCTTCAGTCAGGGCTCCTTTTCGCCTGGCGATAGTGCAAGTAGATTTGGATTTGTGAGGGTAGTAAGTTAATTAAGCGATTGTGAGAGGCCGCGTATAATGTAGTTTCGGATATCCTTTTAGGATTATTGCATTGACGGTCGAGTGATGCTCAACGATTCTGTTGAAAGCGTTTAAAGATTTTACATCCTCGGTTCGTAAAATTGTTAAAGGATTCGTTGGGTTTTGATGTTAGTGAAGTAATAATTCTGATGCAAAGCATAGCTCACATAGCTGCAAAGGGACCTATTCTATGGACAAGCATTGTATTTTTAAGAGTTAAACTCTCTAGTTTAAATCTGTTTTTGCAATATTAAGACAACTGACACATTATCTATTCTTAAGATGTATGTCTTCATTATTTTAGTTCTTCATCAACCCATATACGCCCACTGCTGAGCACGGGTCTCCTCTACCATTAAGAGGGTTTTTAGGCCATAGTCCGCCACGCTGGCCTAGTGCGGGTTGGCGGACTACACACCTAAGAAATTCCTAAGAACTTTTTTTTAGGTGTGCAGGTTTCATCACGATGTTTTCCTTCACCGTTAAAGCAAGTGATAATTCAATTTGAATACACACATAACTTCGAAAAGTCAGAGGTGTGTGCCTGGGGTTCGAACCCGCGACCGCCGAGATTCTCGACCGCGCGCCCAAACCTCGAGGCCATCACTGCTTTATTATTTTAGTTATCATATCGATAAGTAGAGGGGTCAGTGAATGGGATTTCATTCTAGATCGTATTTGTACTTCCTATATTTAATCCAACGAATTTTGTTCTTATTTCAAAACGCAGCCGTAACTAACATAACTCCCCCGTAATCCCAACTTAGAGGCTGCTAAGCCGTTGTGAACAAAGCTCCACACCTAACCAGGTATCATAAATTTTGAGCTAATCCCCTCGTACGTTCAGATCATGACATTGCATGCCGTCATGGGTTTTGCGTTGTTTACATACTTTTTGACATACAGCCAGTGTCTGGTTTGTCTTGAGTTAAAAACTTTTTCTTAGTGGAGCGTCTGGTTGTGTCTGGTCTCCAAAAAGGTGGGCAGAGATATATTTCTACCTTTTTCAAGTTCTTCCTCTACATATTCAGCTTCCTTGCTAGTGGGAATTTTCATATAAAAAATGTAATAAAATTTTGATTACAGGCCTTTTTTTAACAAACCAATATTGGTTCTATGATCTTAATTGCGGAACTGAATTTTGTTTCCACTCGTCGAATAATAAGTGATATATATGCTTAGATAAATTGGCTTCTTTCTTAGTACCTTCTACTTCTTTGATATCTGCAAAGCTTTTTTTATAATATTCATATTGGAATTAAAAAAAACTGAACACCTCATTTTCAATTGGGAGAGAGAAACTCTTGTATATCCACGCCTACTTCCACCATCACCTTATGTCCTAAGAAAGTTATTAGCTCTTAACACAGGGCTGTAATCTGCGAGCGGCCTAACATCAGTATACGGGGTGAATCGATAATGCAAATTTTATGTAAAGAGACTGCGAGAGGGCAAATTTTGGCAGGGAAGCCCCGAGCCGATCCAATCACTGAATCTTAATAATATGTATATAGAATGTTTAGTTTTCGCCGGTTTACTTTAGACTCTACCGTTTGTTCTCGAAGTTTTGTCACTCGGTTTATATATTAATCACTTAATTTGGGTGTCTTGTCTTCTTTATCGCTCTTTAAATCTCTCGGAAGAGTAAGTAAGCGAAATTATACAAATTTATTTTTGGCTGGGTGATAGTTAGACAATAGACATATTGGTCTGATTTTTGTTAGAGAAAATGTCATTAAAGTGACTATGACGATTTTTTTATAATTTCCTGTATAATATGTGTTGTAGCACACTATCAAATTTTATGTATTAATTTACAAAAAGCTAACTTATAAGATAAAATACAATAATTTAAGATGTAGCTTAATTGAAGAAGGTTTTAACAGGTAACAATTCACGTTTTTTCATCTATCGACCTCAAATTGCTGTTGATGATAATAAAAAAAATCTCGAAGACGATGGTTAAAATAAATAAATTCTGAATCGAGAACAGCTAGTACGGGACCCTTTAACATGTGCAAACGTGGGCGTTACATGTTGAATAATGTTTATATGCGTTTGTTTTGAGTGTATATCAATATTCCATTGTTGGGCTTACTCGGTCTGCGATAACTAATGGCCCCAAGTTTCAGGTATACCGTTAATCCACTGAAGGCTTTGCTTTGCGTAAGTTATTATGCGGGGGATTTAATGCTGTGCTGTGCTATTATATCTTGTCTTTTTTTAAGATTGTAATGATTTAAGACTTGTGGAATTAGTTTTTTTGAACCTGAGGACTAAGAGTGCGGTGTGCTATGGTCCTAAGATTGGTTTCTCTATCAGTTTTTGGGATTTTACGAGAAAATTTACAGTTCAAGTAGGGAGTCTGAAAAATTGTGCGAAAAACCAATCAGACAGTTCTGACTCGACAAGGTCTAAGTTTTGTTTCATGGGTTATTAGATTTCAGTTCAGTGTTAGCAGTACACACACATACCTTTGCGAATTCTTAGTTGAGGTCCTTGTTTTGAACCAAAATGATAATCAAAATCATCGCTGACCAAATAACTCTTGATTTTTTAATACCGTTATATTCATATTTCTAAATCGAGGTCCTATAACCCACGCTGAACATGGAAGCTGACTCCGTCGTAATATAGTTACAATCGTCCCCATGCACAACAACTTATTATTAAGTTAGGACGTGGCAAATGGAAGTTCAACTGGGGCCGAACTTTAGTCCCGAACTCGCGAGGAGCGAACTAACCGTGGGACCGTGGGTGAATGTGTGCTGATTTTGAATGCACGTTTGATCCTTGGAATTATATGGTTCCGTATGGCATTTAGATTGTTTGACAGTGTTCGGTATTGGTAGGTAGATTGATTTACAGGAATTTCAGATTTACTATGAACAAATAACACAACTGCTTTATTTCTCGTGCGAAATAGGGAATGTAGGGGATATAGGAAAATATAATGGGATTTTTCAGGAAATTATTAGAACCAAGATAGTCTGAAAATGTGCGCGGAAATGCACCTCTGCTTACCCCTTATTCATCTTTAAAGTTGATTGTCTTTGTGGATTTAATTAGTAATCTTTTAGCAGTTCGTAGTTTTTTTTCATTGTAGCTACGAGTTAGTTATTTTGTTTCAAAGTACAGCCGAGACCTACTTTTAAGATACCATAAAAATCCAATACTACGACTAAGTAAAAACTACAAAAAAAACATTCACCTCTACATTCGATTTATTACCATTTGACGTGCGTAAAACCGTATGGATCTCTAAAAGCGTACATTCGCGTCACACAAGAGCCGCCTGATTCCGTATCACGAAAACTTCTCGATTTAATTTATATACTTGTTTGGTTTTACTGTGATCGGGTGCCAAGTTTGCGGCAGTCAAGCGAAATTACAGGGCCCATTGTGCCCGGCCGCTTGGAAAAGTTCTCGACTCGGCATGATCAACTTTGTATGGGTTTTGTACGTAGGATTTTCAATATTCCCTTTTGCATTTCTTGCGTTATTATTTGGATGATACCGTGAGTTTTGCATGCCAAATTGAGTTTGTTTTGTATTGGAATAGACAAGGAATGTAATAGATGGGTCACGGTGTATTTTTGAGTTGTTTAAACTGCGTGTGTAAAAATATGTCTTACAATGTATGTTGAAATATTACAAATTTATACTTAGAATACTTTATTCTTTGGAGAATACAGATAATCTGTACAGAAATACATCTCTGCCTTCCCTTATGGGGAATATAGGCGTGAGATTATGTATAACACGTTAGCATGTGTGCAAGAATCATCGAAGTTAAGTATCACACACAATATCAAAGAAATATATCTAGTCTAGTACAATCGATTTACTCAGCCTATTGCCATCCACTGCTGAACGTAGGCCTCCACAAGAAAGCGCCAACCATTCCGGTCTTGATCAGCCCTTATCTATCTTCTTCTATCTTCTACCCGCCACCTTTCTCAAGATTACTACCTACAGTAGACTCGTGTGTAACAGTAAAAGTTAATGGTACAGTCCGACCACTGTATCTAAGCGGAGCAGGTTACGGTTATAACGTTTAAGAAAGCTAAGCTTAGAAGCTATTTCAAATTAACACTTACTGAAGTTTTCTCGGCGTAAAAGCGAATGTTCTGGAAGTCTTGTTGGATGAAAATGTTCAAATCGATTATAGGGACATATGAAGTTTTTTAATGCCAGCTTCGTGGCCCAGTGGGTAAAAGCCTAGTTTGTGAAACGGGAGGCCGCAGGTTCAATCCCCGCAACGAGTCAAATTTTTGTGTGATCCATATTATTGTTGTTTTTGGTCTTGGCGTTTGTGAGACCGAAAAGTCTCTCGTAGTTTCTAACTTGTATCCCAGTGTGAGGTCAGAACTATTTAAGTGACAGTTGGGTGTATATATATTCATTTTAAACTATTCGCTTTATAAATTAATGTTTGGGTATCTATAAAAGTATTTATATTGTACTATGAAAGATATATATCATTTTTGCACCGGCTGCATATGACTGTTTAACATTTTTGGCGAGCGAAATTTTGTTTTATCAATATTCGTATTTCGACTTTATTGCACGATATGATAAATATCATAAAGGTAATATAAATATAATACCTATATGTTTTAGTCAGTATGATTTTCTATTCATATGATTTTTAAGGCCTTACCTATTTAAGGTGGCCTAGTGCCGGTTGGTGGACTAGATATCTAAGATGTTTCTAAGAACCTGATCCAGTAAATCACCTTGGTCCAAGTAAGGGAATTCTTGAGTCTCTAAAATTCAGAGAAGGCCACGTTTGGACTGGCCAAAATGCACAAGCTATCGAGAGGTTTAATTCGATAATGGCGTGGAGTTTTTGACTAGACACCCAACTTAGCTAAGCGAATTAGATAAAAAAGATATATATAAGTAAGGCATTACAATTATGCAAGATGTCTTGTCCGAGCAGATACTAATATCCACTTCCAGCATTTCATGCCTCCAGCGATCTTATTCACCGAACGAAATGGAATAAGGTTGGTGCATATCGGTTTTCTGTGTGTCAGAGATACCAGGCAGAGCACTTCGTACCACAGATATTACATTTCATTCAGGATATCTACGGCACTGCTTTTCGACTTGCATAAACTTGCTCTTAGTGTAACACCAAAGAGGCGGGCATATAGTAAATTTCTGCACATATTCCTGTCTTAAATTTTTTGTATGAGGGTGCTAATCTTGTCCCGTTTTTCAAGAACTTTCAATTGTACTAAGAATTTCGTAATGAAATATTCAACAATACAAACATTATGTCGTGATAGCGTTGAACGTAGACAGTCGAGAATCTTGGTGATTCGCTTCTTACGTGAAAAGTCAGAGGTGTGTGCCTGGGATTTGAACCCGCGACCGTCGAGAGTCTCGACCATGCGCCTAAACCTCGAGGCTATCACTATTTAACTTAGATAGGTATGTAGTGAAAATACATCTTAAATTATAATGTGTGCAGCATTTAATGAATAGTAAATGGAATATAGCTTTTACATTAATCTTCTTGATCTTTATTAATGCGGTAATCGTATTTATCTAGAGGTTGTCTGGAAGGCACCGTCTTTAGAGACAAATCATTAAGTGCGCTATCATTCTATGGATATTTTTGTACGAATTCAAAGTATATAAAATATAGTATTTTATTGCGTTTCTTGCCCGCTAAAACCTCTTGGTGACCGTTACGCTCTTTGACGACTGTACAGAAAAAGTCGTGTTTTATAGAAATAACTTAGAACTTAGTGCAGCCATATTTACGGTCAACAAGTTAACTATTACAAGGACCTCAAATGAGAATTATAGACGAAACCATATCTAACAACCATTAAAAACTTTGTTTCCAATTTGGAATCAATCAGATTAATCAAAAGCCAAAGCAGTTTTCAAATCAAAGGCAATGCAGTTGAAATCCGTAAAGCCTAAACGAGACCCTAATACCTAAGCGAGAACTTCCAAAGCGCAGCAAACTTTAATTCTCTACAATTAGACGGCAAAACCTAGTCGGGCAATTGTCGCGTTCGGAATAAAGTTGGCATGCTGGATTCACTAATATTTACTGTGATACAAACGTCTTCTTGCCGTCAATATAAAATCTATATCCACAGCTTTAAGGTCTATTTTCGATGTAACATCGTTCAATATACATAGTTGTAAATTCGTAACTCGGCTTAGGGGATTTCGGAATCCCATTGCGATGCTAAACAGTAACATTTTCGGTTTAAACGAAATCTATCTGAAACTATGTGTTTAGGTAATAGTTTGTGATATTAATGGAGTTGGATCAAATTGTTGGAGCAAAATCTTGGAACCTAATAGTTCGTATTTGGTAATGTACATTATCAGATTTTGCACATTAAATGGTTCTGCACGAACCTCTTCTGGGACTTAAATCGGTTTGCCATTAATTTTCCACTTACCAACGTATGCTCTGTATCAGTAATGCTTAATATGATTGCAAAAACCTTGTAGAAGAATTAAGGTTATGATAAATTGTTATGTTTTTTTTTACCGATATATTGTAAAAAAATATTCTTTTAATTCTGTAAAAAAGGCAGTTAGACCGCAAGGTTTAGGCGCGCAGTCTAGTATCTAGGTGGCCGTGAGTTGAAACTCTAGTCCCACGCCGTTTTCGATGTGACTCGTATATATGTACTGACGTCTATCGTTTCCAGATTATTATACATATAGGGTGTATTCAGACCGTGATCGAAAACGAAGGCAATTGACATATAAGATCATTACAAACCCCCTGGCATTAAAGAAAATCCCGACAAAACATAAAATTTTTGACGTTTTCCATACAAACAGCATATATTTATTACAGATGGTTGTATGGAAAACGACAAAATTTTTATCTTTTATCGTGATTTTCTTCAAAACCAGGGGTTTTGTAATCACCTTAGCTATTACCTACCTTAGTTTTCGATAACGGTCTGAATACACCCTGTATAAAGATCTCAACACACAGAAGAAAACATGGCGGAATTCTGACTCCTACTTACGACGGTTATAAACTTGAGAGACCTAAAGATAAACTCATTTCTACTAAACGATATTCAAGCTGTATAAAACATTTTTATCATATTACTTATGAATTCATATAACTTATTCCATTGCTGTAAAGTGTCTCAATCCGGCTCGTTTTAAAACGAATGCACTTAGCTGAACCCGAATGAAATTAATTTTTTCACCTAAAATTTCACGGGGAACATTATAATGTAATTTATCCCAGTAAGTGCAACAGGAGTGGGATTTAATTTGTTTAACAGCTCCAGTGATTACGACGCAGGTTTTGTTTGCTCGAGTCTCCATAAAAATACCATTAATGGACACAGGGTCTGGTTTTGGGGAGTCGGTGTGATATAATTTGGTGTTTTCGTTGCTAATTTTAAATTATTTTTTTTGGTTGCTCTCTACGTTAATTTAGAAGAGTTCAAACAGCTAGCAGTAGCCATCACTCACACTGGTCAGAGATTCAAACCCCATACCTTTGCATTTTCGAAGATAACCTGGGCACCTAAAAGTTCTTGGGAATTTCTTTGGTAAGTAGTCCACTAGCCTGCATTACGGCTGCGTTGACGATTATACTGACCTGACTCGGAAATTGCTGATTGCAGAGTAGATAAGGCAAAAGCAGTATCAAAAATATCACACAGATCTATGAACCCCATAGTTCCCACTTCAATTTTACCTAGCTGGACTCAAAAACCCAGGAAACCGTCATTGCGCAGAGAAAACTTACGGTTCTATCAAACATTCCTGGAGGCTTTCTCACCGAGGGTAGTCGAAGGAACAAGATTAAATAGCTCATCAAAACTTTGGCTGCGAGTGTAAAACACGCTAATTGAAGTAACTTCGCTGTGAATTTCGCAATACTTCCTTCTGAGCAAAACCTGCAGTCTCTTTCAACGCAGGAAATGTAAAGATTACTTTTATGTGCAGAACGGTTTCGAATTTATATATTTTCTGAAGTTATAATTAGCTTGAGTTAAGACTGCCAAGTAGTGAGGTAGTCACAGTCATGAAACGATTTTAGTATCTCAAGGAATTCAAAATTCAATTTTTGCATTTGACGATTCAGCGCGCTCTGTTGACATAAGAGCAGTGAATATTCCAATCATCTTGCACCCCTTAGAAAATATAAAACCATATTTTCTGGTAATATATAGTATTTTCATAGGTAAAACATACTCACGTATTGATGCAAGAGGGAAAGATAAAGATGCTTCACATGGCTTTTATTTCACATCTAAGATAACAAAATCATAGCTGGTTTTTGGGAAAGTTCCAAGGGTCCGGATATTAAAAATACTACCAATAAAAATCAAAGACACTTAGTTTAACCCTGGTCTCGATCACGAATCACACTTACGTTTGGAACAACGAGGCATGCAAAACTGCCCCCTCAATTCTCTACACAAATATTTATAAATAATTTAATTCATAGTTTTAATTTGTGAAGTGGAACGCTCACAAAGTGTTCAGTCATGCTGAAGTTACATTCTCGTAGTGAACTCTGGTTGCAAACCGCTTGTGTGCTGACTACATACGGATTGAAATGGATAGTGCGGCGGCGCCGTGAAATCCTATCTGCTTGTAATATGTATGACTAACATTTGAACAAAAATTTGAAAGGCAATGTTGCATGAGGAATGTAAAATGTGGTAAGGTGTGAAGTAAGGAAGAGAGTAGTAATGTCGATTTAATGCTGGAAGTACATTGTGGTGATTTATTTAGTAGATTACTACAGGCAATAGTCACACATACTCGTATGTAATCTCACAGTAAAATATAATAATTGTTGGATCAGGTTTACCTATTGTCTTTTGATGATTACGCATCTAAAAGGCTCCTTTGAGAAGTGCAGTGCAGATGACCTTTCATTAACCAAAAAACAAATACATACATATCCTCACGCCTGTTCTCTGAAGAGGGAGGCCTTTCTGCTATTTTAACCAATTGTGTTTTCATTCAACATAAGAACGTTCCAGATTCCATGCTGCTATTAAGAATAACCTTCTAACTCCACCATCTCAGAACTAAGTCAAGCCAAACACTCAAAGTTTTACACTCCCATGCATCATGCTAATGTTCAAGCCGCTGCATTCGCTAGGGTCCCATTCAACTTGTAATCACGTCCCATCATCTGTGAAAAGGTAATTACGCGGTGACTAAATCCTCGGTATGGAGTGTCGTGAGGAGGACGAATAAAGAAACGTTCCCGTTGCTTTTAAGGAGCTTACATTAGTCGCGAGATGGTCCCATCCTGTACTCCACGTGAAGCGCTAGATAGCATCAACACTTTCACGACATGCAGCGCTTTACGCTAGAGCTGCGATGGTGTTTATCGATAATTTATTCATTCTTTATTCATTTTAATTCATCTTTCGGGTTCGAACCTAGGGTGATGCAAAGATGAAATGAAGTAGGTGTGTAAATGTAAAAACATTTATAATATGCAATATGTACAAAATAAATATAAACATGCATAAGATACAAAATATAATACAAAAATGAAATTATTATTTGCATTTTTTTTTGAGGTAGCTTCAAATTTCATGATGACGCTGAAACTTCTTCATGGAAATACACCACTCTTCGTTTGACACAAAGATCAAGACCTCTCGATTAAACGTTGTGAACTACTGTACGATACCACCACCATGAGACCCATAATATACATATGTACTCATAAGGTAGTTATCAACAAAATATTTGAAACCGTTTCACGAAACCTTCTCAAGCGAATTACGTTAACCAGCATAAGTACTCATGAATGAATCATCTTTTAAAATGTGCTCTCGATCTTGTGTATGGATAGCGTTGGAAACTTGGCAGCAGTTGCTTAACAAACCATTTTATTCCTCTTGTTATAAGCGTTATTACAAAGTAATTAGACTACGCCGAAGTTTTATGCTAAGATTGTTAACTTAGCCGAAGTTAGTGAAGATAACAAATACAATACGTTGTTGGTTATAAAATTTACTTTATAATATTTAGATTATTATATTAAGCGAGCAGCTTTTATTCTATTATAGAGCGTTCTTTGAAGTTCTGTATGTAAAACAAGCTTGGTATTTTTGATATGTAGAAGATTTTCTTTTGTTTTTTACTAAGTAAGTGGTGTAGTATAGGGAGAGAGAGAATCAGCAAAAGGCAGGACCTCGCTAGATCAAGATATGACTTTATGAAGTCACACTGTTAGTTCGTTTGAGAATTTAGACTAAGAATTTTCTAGTACTCAAATCTAATACCACTTTTCACGAACTAGGAAACGAATCCGATATCTTTTGAGCACACATCACACCCTAAACATAGGGCTAACGAGGCAGTCTTTTATAAAAAAAATATTTGAAATATTTTTAATAAAAATGACTTTTATATTTTGTCCCACATGTATGGTCGTCGGTAATGAGGACAACATTTAAATTAAAATATATTACAATGATGAAAAGTTACATTAGGCCTGGATTTCATGTTTGTGTTACTTTCTATATAGTCATAAATTCTGTACGTGTTAATTCTTCTTCTTCTTCTTCATCAACCCATATACGCCCACTGCTGAGCACGGGTCTCCTCTACCATTGAGAGGGTTTAAGCCATAGTCCGCCACGCTGGCCTAGTGCGGGTTGGCGGACTACACACCTAAGAAATTCCTAAGAACTTTTAGGTGTGCAGGTTTCATCACGATGTTTTCCTTCACCGTTAAAGCAAGTGATAATTCAATTTGAATACACACATAACTTCGAAAAGTCAGAGGTGTGTGCCTGGGGTTCGAACCCGCGACCGCCGAGATTCTCGACCGCGCACTTAAACCTCGAGGCCATCACTGCTTATAACACTTTAATTAATGGATACATAAAATAAATCTAGAAAGATTATGGTGAATTTCGATTCATTGATTCTTGGTCAGCCTATATTATCTCACGTCTATAATTGGCACGGGCCACCTCCTATCAATGAGACGGTTTAAGTCTTGGTGAAAGGTGAAGAAACAAAAAATGGTGTGCAAGTTCCATCACGATATATTCCTCCGCCGTTAAAATGAGAAAATATTCATTGTAAATACACACAACTCATTCAATGAGTGATTGAATGTTTATTTATTAATTATTGTGTAGATTAAACTATTCTAATTAAATTTATCGATATGTATTCTAAAAATAATCGTGGTCAGTTTGTCGAAAATTTATTGGTACATCACTAGCACGTCGGGGAAACAAGGTAAGTGGTGGCTATAGCGTGATGCATCACACGGTAAGCTGTGTCTGAGCACAACATTTACCGACAGTCTAGATCTGATTACTCTATGGAATATGAACATACCGAAAATCTATCCAAACACACATTAGTCTGGATATCTTCGTCTTGAGTTAAAGTCGATATATATCTTTGGAGGTAGTTTTTTGTAATGATCTTGTGAATAGTCAGTAGACTGAATTAGTGTTTTGGGATTAAATAGCTTTGAAAGGCGCAAAAAACTTAATAACAGGTAATTTCATAGTACATACTGGTAATAAATGTCGTTTGATTTATAATGAGTACGATGTAGTAATGACCTCGGGGTCACGGTCGAGAATTATGGCGGTCGCGGCATCAGACAATTAACTTGTAGCACTTTTGGGCTATGAATCTACTATTGATATAAGCTAACAGCACCATATGACCCGTCAGTTACCATAAAATTTAATTATACACACAAAAAATAAAATTAATTACTACCGAGTGTGGAAAATATGCCACAAAAAGCAGGCCGGAGAAATTACTCGCCAGCTTGAATGTAAAATAAATAGTGCATATGAAGCCCCTTGCACAAAGGTTGTATCTCATCGCAGGTGGGTCAAGTCTCCGAGGTGGATGTTATAAGCGCTATTCCTCGCCTGATAAGGACAATGTTTATGTTCGAATAGTTACTGCTGCCTCGGGGACCGAGTGTTGGGTACAACGTAGAAGAGCTACAGAAAGATTTGCTTTAGAGATTTTTACACGAAGGATATTTTCTTTGGGTAAAAATATATTTTTTTGTCTTAATTGGTTTAGAGTGCATGTGTACTTACATTCTCACATATCTTCGTAAGCAAATAATTGTTTCTAAAGCGATAAATCATCGATTGTGTATTCAGTTAATTTTGATCAAATAATCTAACTAGTTGGACAAACAATCTTAAGACTTTATTGGACTATATTGCTTTACTTATACGTGCTTTAATTGGTAATATAAATTAAATTAAATTTTATTTATTCACTTACTAAGGTTACAATAGTATATAACATAAAAGAAATGATTAATTCTGAAAATTTAGAGCAACCAATGCGTGAGGTAGGTGACAGCTGCAGCTAAACTAGGACGAACCTGTATCTCAGCCTGCAGAGCCATTTCCCCCAAGAACTAAAAGCAGTATTACATGAAGTTAAAGTGAGTGAGTGATATAAATATACACATACTGACACAATTACGTCTGTATTTACGAAGTAGTAGGCATTGCAGCATTTCTGCCCCGTTTGTGTTGTAAGTCCTACTAAGCCACCTGCCCTAGTGCAAGTTGGCATACTACATAACTTTGAACTTTTAAGTCTACAGGTTTCCTCACAAATCACGATGTGTCCTTCACCGTTTATTGCGTGATAATATTACGAATACACACATTATCAACATGCTTCAACCAAGAGATCTCTATCTAGATCACTATTTAGATATGAGTATATAATTTTTTATTGTAGATTCGTTCCAGTCCCTCTGTAAGTTGTACGTTTTGTGACGTTATGTAGAACTTGCCTACTCCAACTCGGCGGAATGCCGGCTTGTGTGTGACTCGAATAAAAAGGAACCCACGATCTATGCGGTACAAAGGAAAGCAGTTTTATTTTATCGAAGGATTCTCAGAATCAATGCCTTAAGATTTGATTCCGAATATTTTGAATAGAATGTGTGTTGTTTATTGAAAGATCAGGCAGATGTTTCTATGACAAACCAATTGTTTAAAGTTTCTTTAGTGATTTTCAGGGTTTATTCTGATTTTGGGGTATTCAACGGAAAAGGAAAAAACAAGCTAGTCTCGAGGCTGATTAACAGAAATTAAGAGAACAATTCACGACAATTAAATATACAATGGTCTACAAATGTCTTTGCTATTTCAGTGTTTAATATATTGAGACTCCATGTTGCGACTGAGAATTTTCTAAGGGAAAAATGCAATATCACTGCCCGATTTTACTGATATACCAGTTTCTATTACTAGAAGCTTGAACTCTTCTCCATCCGTTGCTAGTGAGTTACTACAGAAAACTGTCCCTGGGAGTGAGAATTCATTTAGATTCCATTGTGTTAATAGTATAGATGTTATTAAAACGTTTAAGTTAATAAACATAAAAAATACATGTGACTTCTGGGGAATTTCTACAAAAATCCTACACTCAGTAATACATGTATTAGCACCCCAGCTAGCTATAATTTTTAACTCGTGTGTTAATAGTGGCATATTTCCTGATAAAATGAAATTAAGTAAAATTATTCCACTGTTTAAATCAGGTAGCAAAGACGACCCAACTAACTTTAGACCTATATCGATTCTACCTTCTATTAGTAAGATATTCGAAAAACTGATGTTGTTACAAATTGAAAATTACTTTTTAAAGAATAAATTGCTTCATTGCAACCAGTTCGGTTTTACTCGGGGTCGCTCCACAACCGATGCTGGTGTGGAACTCATCCATAATATTTTTGAAGCTTGGGAGGTCTCACAGGATGCTTTAGGAGTATTTTGTGATCTATCCAAAGCATTTGATTGTGTTCACCACGACATTCTTATCAGGAAATTAAGCCATTATGGAGTTAACGACATGGCATTAGAGTTGTTTAAATCTTATTTAAGTAATAGAATCCAGGTTGTTGATATAAATGGAAAAAGATCTCCTGGGTCTGTTGTTACTATGGGAGTTCCACAAGGCTCGATTCTTGGACCCTTTCTTTTTTTGATTTATATTAATGACTTGCCTTATTACATAAGGGACGACTGTGATGTAGTGCTGTTTGCTGACGACACTTCTTTAGTATTTAAAGTAAAACGGAATCAATCCACTCTTGACGATGTAAACTGCACTCTCACTAAAATCGTGCATTGGTTTAATGTTAATAACCTATTATTAAATAGTCAAAAAACTAAATGTATTAGGTTTATAACACCTAATGTAAAATTTCCCAATGCCAACATTTTAATGAATGGAGATAAGCTGAGCCTTGTGGATAATACTAAGTTTTTGGGAATCACATTAGACCCCAAACTTCAATGGGGTCCCCACATAACGGTATTAGCTCAAAAACTGAGTGCAGCAGTCTTTGCAGTGAGCAAAATACGTCAGTTGACAGACATTGATACAGCTAAGTTAGTGTATTTTGCTTACTTTCTTAGTTTGATGAGTTATGGAATTCTACTCTGGGGTGGTGCCGCTGACATAAATACCATATTTTTACTACAAAAAAGAGCAATAAGATGCATATACACACTTAGCTCTAGACATTCTCTAAGAGAAAAGTTTAAGGAAATTGGTATTTTGACAGTAGCATCTCAATATATACACGCAAATCTTATGTATGTCCATAAGAATATTAATAAATTTAAAAAGTATTCTGACATACATGATAGAAATACACGCAATAAAGATAAATTAGTAACTTATAAGACCAGGCTCCACAAGATCAGCAAATCTTTTAAGGGTTACTGTGTACACTTCTACAATAAAGTCCCTAGTCATATTAAGGCTTTGAAGTATCATACATTTAAAGAAACTACTAAGAAACAACTACGTAACAAAGCCTACTATACAATATCAGAATATATGGAGGATAACGAAGCCTGGGCATAATTAAAATGTTACTGTAATCCCAGGTTTGGCTGAGTTTACTTTAATGGACATGGCTGTACGTACGTAATTATTGTTTTAGTAATCTATAAGCAATTAGGTATGTCATGCTCGCTGAAACGTCTGTGCTTACGGCGGCGTCGTGTGCCGGGTCGGTCACTTCCCTATGAAATGGTTGAGGAGGCCGATGGCTGGCACATGCGTCATACTCGTGAACGGGTGCTGTTTGTGTGGACTGGTCTGCCTAATTTGCTTATTTCCATTCATGAAATTTTAACTCGGTTAGATGACAGTCTCTCCATTTAAGATGACTATGCTGTTCTAATATGCAACACAAAATTCTGATATTGTACCAATGAGCTGCTCGAATTCGGGAAATTAAGTCCTTGTAATAATATTGTAAGCTATCTCTTGATTGGAAAAGAGCAACACTAGAGTTTCTTGCCCGTTCTTCTCTAGTGATGACTGCCTTCCGAACAGGGTGGTAAAATTTGAAATGACTGAATCTAAGTGATGTATTTGACATTTTATGGATTCAATAAATATTATTTCATTTCATTTCATTTCGATTCAAGATTCGAACCCGGAATCTTTAATCACCACCGCTAGGCCACGGAGCCGACAATTGATTTTTGTGCCTAGTTATCTGCGGCATATATTTTTCATTTAAATTGAATATTGTTATTAATTGTATGTGATGAAAAATCCTGTGTTGATTGGCTAAATCGTTTAAAACTATGTCTTTATGTAGTAATTACTTATTACTTTTTGCAGGTTATATGTATTTGGTATCGAGACAACAATAAGGTTTTATTTGTCTTATGTACGGTACGGTAATTGTAAATTGTACGGTAATGTCCAGTCTATTGTGAGAAATGGTCAGGTCAGTCACAACAGTCCTGTCTAATATTATAACTACCTATCAAAATTATGCCGGTCTTCCAAACCGGATACCCAGGCCACTTGCAACACGGCAACAGATTTTAATTTCGCACCAACATTTCCAACCTGCAGTGAAAAGCCAAGAACATTTTACAATTCAGAGAGAAGCAGTTTCGCCTGCGACCTCACAGCATCCGACAATTTCGCTGAAATATGTTTCATAAGTGTAGCTCGGCGAGAGTCCATGGAGGGGCGAAGTTTTTATTGTCTTTAGCGAATCGCATATTACTTTGATATATTTGTTCAAGGGGTGCAGGAAAAAGACATGTTATTTATTTAAACTTAATATTTATGGTGGGAAAATCTTCGACGTTAATTCCTCTAACTTGATTCTTCTTGTTTGCAAGTTCTTAATTTTTTTATTCGTCTTTTGGCTTGTTAATTTTATCATATTCTTAATTTCTTTCTCTTACAATCTAACACATTTAAAAGCTATTTTATTAGTGACACAAATGCACAGTCACATCTGTGCTGTCAAAGGCAGAATTTCATTTCCGAACTTACATTTCTCCAGTTTGTTTTAGCTAATAAGCCAATAGCCTTCCTGCCGTTTTTAATTTCAAACAAAATTTCAATACTCCCAGATGCAATGAAAAGCATCTTACTAGATAACCCCATCACCATTCAAGCACCTAACGTTAGACTTATTCGCACGGCGCTCTCATATCCCGCGGACTATCAACGAATTCATGACACATTTGTACAAACGTTCAAATATGCTGACGAAGATCATAAACAGCGTCATTTCTCACAAACTTACCGATAGCATTTGACGCTCAATCAATACTTATAGGAAAGTTTTATCCGACGTTTCCCAGTTGCATCGGTAGAAGTGTCCTCCCCAGGGAACAGAAGTTATTTATAAGACATTGACCACATCTAGCACTGGTTTTTGTCTCATACGATGTCATAGCGTTGGATAGCTAAGATAAATTTTCATCTTGTGTTATTAGGATCTTCTTGTATAGTACTCCTATGTGGAGTAAAAGCTATACGCACCTCTTATTGCGTCATGTTATGAAGTGAATCACAGAGAATGCAATCTAAATATTCAAGCGCTTTTGTGACGCAGTAGGTCAGAATTCGGACGAAAACTGAGACTGTTAAATTGTCAACTATTGTTGCGATCTACAAAGTATAAGAGCTCTTTTAGTGACATATACACCTAATTTTTTGTTTGCGATTATGATATTTCTTTATAAAAATTACATTAATTATGTTTCACCTAATGGAATTAAAAATACTATCATTATTTTTTTATGTAATTTGAATGAATTAAAATAATTGCGCGATATATTTATATACAAAAAATAAGGAAAGGAAGCCAAGCAAGGTAGAGAAGGTTTTCCTTTTTCACTACACTTTTTTTTGCCGGCTTTTGTATCGTTAAACATTCACAAACAATAAAAAAAGATTATGAAGTACTTTCAAATCTTTTATCAAAAGTAGAATACCAGATCTCCTGGGAGTATACGTTTAGTTATCCGCTTTGTCGCCCAAACACGATAAGGAATCGAAAATTCAATACACCGATCTTGGAACTTGGCGAAATGGAGCAATAACTAGGTAGGCGTAGTTCCCGACCTTGCGATGTGCGTTCCACACTCCGCGGTTAGGCTTATTGGTTTTAGATGACAGCGGGTAAGTATTACGTAAGGAAATGTTTGTGAAGATCTGTGTTTGGTTTTGTTTAGTTAATCGATTTATTAGTCTGCCTAGGTTCTTTTTAAAGCCTAAAGAATACTGGCTTTTAGAGGCTGATGTGTATGTATTGTGATTTTAAAATTCTTGAATCCACCTTTGGTTCCATCTGATCTGCGTAACGCTTAAGATTAGAACACGACATGATGTTGAACAAACAAACTCCATGAAGCTGCATTAATTCCTTATTTCCCGTAGTCAGATGGCATAGGCTTAATACGAAAAATAAAAAATTTTACCTAACAATAAATTAGGTAATTGTAAAAAAATTAACGAGCTTATAACCAAATTCCTATTGCCACCGTCTGGCTTTTTATTGCTTTATTTTCGATTATTGGAATTCCTAGATTACGTACATAGCCAATCTAATTTGTGGGAGTTAAAATAGAAGTATACGTTTCGAAAGGTTTCTGTAGCACCTAACAAAAGGACAATATACTAAACCCAACCTATAAACAGCCCGACATAATTTTAGCAACTCATAAGAGGAAGTCGGATTTTTTTGCGACTCATCAGGTTATTTGTATACGCCCCAGGTGCCAGTGAGGTCAGTTTGCCGTGTTTCTATAAAATGTTTTCTATTTCAACAGAACATCTGATTAAATACTACTTCGGTCTCTTTGTGAATAGCGCGAGTTTCCAGTTTAATATTAATTTAACTCCCGAAAACCTCACACATTTCGACTTTATATTTTACGTTGCAAAAGCCGCTCTGACTACATCAGGTTTAAGTTATTAAATCAAACTTCACATTTTACCCTTAATAGCCTACACGTATGTACATAGTAATTATTTATGTTATGTTTTTTGCAAATTTTAAGACTTTACAAAATGTGAATGACAAAATACTTTATTACTGCACCCACATTTTGCCTTGTATGTATCAGTCCTATGTAATTGGAGGCGAGGCCTATTGCTGTTTTTATGAAAATGCCAGAATTCTTGGTGCTGAGAATTTCCTAATTAAAAAACCCAATAACTCTGCCCGACCCGCGAATCGAACTCAGGCACATACTTATGTTGCGAGGCAGTCTAGTTTCCTTCTATTCGCTTATAAAAGACCACGAAGTCTGTCAATTTCTTTCACTCGGTCTATCATACTTCACATAACATCAAGTAATAAAACCAGAAACTACTTTTGTAACAAAATTATATTTACATTATTTTACATAAATGCTACATTATTAAATACTTAGTACAATTTCTTTGTTTCTCACTGGCCTGATGATTTTCGTGTAGTTCGTCCTCACTCGGCTGATGATCGGCTTGTATTTCAAGATGATTTGTCTTGTTGTCGAAAACTTAGGCTTCTCAGTCGTCACCTCAGGATACAAGTCAAACTTCTGCAGATTCCTACCATTCTCTTCTGCGGTCTTTCGTATGAACGCCTCGAAGTTTGATAGCTTCATGCTGTTCTTCTTCAAAGGCACATTGTATTTCTTCGATCTGCCTTTCTTGAGCAGGATCTTCTTTATCTTATGGGATACGTATGGCTTAAACTGCTCCACTTTGACTTTGTACAATAATGTAACGTTTTCGGCATTGGCAATCTGTTCGATATCCTTGACGTACTTGTCGAATTGTGCAACGGCATTGCCGCTTCGGATTTCAAAACTTTTTGGTATATGCTTCACGGGAGTGTAGTAGCGGGCCTTGTGTAGTTCTGAAATGAAATTTCAAATTACTCTACAAACACAGGTGAATTTTTGAGCTCATGTATCGCCATTTTTTTAATCCCTCGCACCATATTATATTGGGCATATTGACTGACATCATATTGAGAATATCGTATGAGATAAAACACGATGACATTCTCCCTACCCTAAAAGTGAACCTGTAGGTTACATGGCATTAAAAATCATGAAGCGCCTTATATTATTATAATAAAAACCTTAACTAGTAACTAAGAATCGTCATCGGTCTATCTGACGAAAAATGCAGTCATCGTATGACGACTTAAAAAAATATGCCCTGCTGAAGATATATATAGAACTAAAGCTGTAGTATCAAAGACCTAATTTACGTCTACGCACATTACGAAAAAAAGTTTTCAAATCCCAATTAACGGAGGCCTAGCCTATTCCTGGAACAATTTCTAACTTCTACTTCTGAGAATTTCATATGAGATAATTTAATACTATTAAACCCAATCCAACAGTTGCACCTAGAAATTCTCGATATGTTTATGCTTCCAGAATAATAGTATTTCCTCTACAAATGCACAATGGTTTTTATTACCACTTACACTAGTATTCTGATAAAATGCAGCTATTTTGTCAAGTTAGGTAACTCTTTGACCTGCATTTACTGTAAGAATACTTAGAACAACTTATAAAGAAGCATAGTTTCTATCTCGGGGCAATGAAAAGTTCCTTGGGGACAGCTCGACAAGCGCGATGTCGCGAGCAACAATAACTTGTGAAATTACAAAGAACACAACACACTTCTCGAGATTTACTACATGATCGTGAAATTACAGCAGTTGCAACTAAATCGTAAGTTATTTGATGAAACGCTTTATTTAAATGCATAATTAGGGATTTTACATCGAAAAAAATGTCTCACAGAAAAGCTGAATAATATTATAAGGAAAATAGACAGTGTTTTGTATCGGGACGTGTGTCGCCGATAGTCTTCCGCCTATTTTTTGACAGCCCCCATGGCGCAGTTGGCTAGACACCAGCTTGCGAAACGAGAGGCCGCGGGTTCGATCCCCGCACCGAGACAAATGTTTGTGTGAACCACAAATATTTGTTTCGGGTCTGGGTGTTTGTGAGACCGAAAAAGTCTCTCGTAGTGTCTGATACCCACGACACAGGTCTTGTAACCTAGTGTGGGGTCAGAGCTATGTATGTGACTGTTAGGTGTATTTATTTATTTATTTTTTTATTCTGCTAACATCACACGACTAATGATAAAATTTCAAACAAAAATGAAGGGTGACTATTGCTACACTCACATATAAAAGTATTGATATTAAATTTTTCATATCAGCAAGAGATATTGATAAATAGAAAATAGTCTTGGAATGTTCCAAACAAACTCAAGTTAGTCATAAAACACAACTGACTTATTTTATTTTAATCAATTATCACTTCTCACTCATTTTAAAGTGCAGACGCGTATCTATACAAACTACATTTCTAATAACTTAAAACTAGTTTACACACAATAAAACGCAACTCTAAATTTCATATAAATCGCAACTTACCCTCATAATATTCTTGTGCAATAACACAACATATAAAAGTTACGAGGAAACCAAAGCAAGATTTATTATTGCCACAGCGAGCCATGTTGACTGTGTGGCTGGTAAAAATTTCACTACAACAATAGCTGGACGGCGACACATGTGGTTTATATCTGAACCGAATAAAAAAAGGTAAAACGCATTCTGGCGCTAAAGAGATTTAACTCGTGCATAACAACCGTTTTGGATTGTTGCAGAAATTTTTATGAAAATTTAATTGTCTGATTTTTTTTGTTATTACATGAGGTGTGATGTTATTAAGCTTATTTTAATTTTATTTTAACAAAAAATTGGTTTTGATCGTTAATTTTACCATGTACTAGTTAGATATTCATTTATGATAGCGTAAAATATGTGCTCCACAAAGTTATTACAATAAAATATTATTAACATTGCGCTTAGCCAGATGTAATGTAGGCTGAGTATATTTAAGCAAGGAGAATATAGATTCTCCTATCAATGAATTTATAAATTTTAACAGTTAAAACTAAATTATATTATCAACTTCTTTTTTCTGTACGACGGAATCCTTCACTTCTTCCATGACTTTTAAAATAATTTATTGGTGGGAAAAACGATTACCTACTATTTATTTCTCAGCAACTCAATTATGTAGGCCTTGAAACAGACATTCGATTGTCAGGTAGAGCTAAAACAGGCCTGATATTTTTTTTCTGTAATTTTACCATTTTTCTTCCATCACACTTTTATATGTTTCTACTTTTATAGTGATAGGTAATAGTAAAAGGCTCCAAGCAACTAGCACGCTAATCCAGAATAACCTCAACATTCCATTTGTCAAATCAGTACGCTCAAGGCCAGGATTATCCATTCCATTCACTGGCAATTGATTGGCACTGCCAGAAACAGCGCGCGACCCTAATATCATGAATACCAAATTAGCGTATATAATTAGCATTATAGATTTAGATCATCGGTTGCTTTGTGCGTGTGTTATGGTATGTTCAACATGTTAATACCGTAACCTTGTTTGGTTTAGAATCCGTCGGGTTCATGGTCGAGGTTCGCAATCAGAAATACGGGATTTTCGAAATTGTATAAGTACCTATGACTGTTTTCTCATAGGGGTCCTCATTGCCTATCAGCTTAGATGCATTTTGGCACCCAATTTGGGCTGTTTATTAAGATAACAGTTATTATGTAGTTATTACGTTTATTTAGATAGTTGTAAACGGAAGATTTTCTGTCCGCCTCAGTATTCGACACACATTGTCAGTATTTTTTTTAATTTGCTTAAATAATCCACCAAATATAATTTGACACACACGATGGCCTTAAAGGTTCATCGCGGCATAGATACTCGACAATAAGAAGTTCAAATTTCAGACAAGCAAGTCTAACATAAAGCCTTTATTATAACCGTCACATACTTGCTACATAGCTAAACAAAAATAAAATGATAGCATATTTATCCACTAAAACAATACTGAAATATTCGTTCCAAATTCAATAAAGTAATTGTACAGTAGTTATAAATCACTAGGAGCGCAGAGCAATAGAGGGTTAAACACTTTTGTTCTGAATCTTCTTATCTGAAGCGATAGCATTGTTCGTTCGCAACTGACAGATTGTTGGCATTAGTGAAACAACATCGGACAATGGGTTCGCACAAGTGTTCTCAGAAACAAAAACAAAATCTAGGTGTTATTGAAGAAGGCACGATAGTCCTCACTTTGCGTTTTTCAATTGGGTTTAATTCTGCGGTGTTGGATCGAGGGATTTTTGAGTGTATTGGAGTTTTTGTACACTAAGTTCGGGACGGTTAACAATCATTGTGGTTGATCAGGACTTAATCCAGCACGCTTCCCTAATATACAACAATTGACTATATCATCATCACCATCAGCCCATGTACGTCCCACTGCTGGGGAAGAGCTTCCTCTACCATCGAGAGGGCCTTAGTCCACCACGCTGGCCTAGTGCGGGTTGGCGGACTACACACCTAAGAAATTCCTAAGAACTTATAAGTGTGCAGGTTTCATCACGATGTTTTCGTTCACCGTTAAAGGAATCGATAATTCATTATGGATTATCTATTATATTATTCTAGTATATAGTTGACTATATACTAGAATAAATCTTTTATGCCTTTTTTTACGAGGTCTAACTCCTCAGTTGCAAAGGATGAACATGCTCAAAAGAAGGACGTGTATGGGGTACCATAGTATATATATAGCCGTGCAAATATGTATGTAACATGTTTGTTTCAGACTCATAAAATAACAAGAAAATATATGGTTCAATAACACTCGAGTTGCATTGTATTTTTAATGAACACCTCTGCTTATTTTAATTACGAACGAGCTCTATCAGCTAGGTATATGATCAATTTATATTTATTTTTGTAGCAGTAGTTATGCTTATAACGATGAAAACTTTAATTAATCAAAAACATAGATTGGATTACCAGTATATTTAAACTAATACACTATTAAAAGCAGTACTTATTTCTGTAAGTATAATTAAAAAGAAACGTACTGAGTAAAAGAATGTTTGAATAAAAGTTATTATGATAAGTCAAATAAAACTTTGATAAGAATATCAAAATGTATTAAATTTAATTAACTTACTTAGTTTAAATTCACAAATATTGTAACGTCATAAATAAGAAGTAAATTATTGTCTGAAAAATTCAATTGAATTTCCATTACCTCTTTATTCTGTTCCAAGTAAAATACATACAATCCTAACTCTTGTTAGTCATCATAAAAACCTTACAAAAACGCGACGACAAACGTAACAAAAACCGAACAAAAGACCTACACGAAAACCTACAAATCACGCAAAAAATTGTCTGGCAACTTCATATTTCTGGCAAGTGCCATCAAACAGCCTTCGTGTTTGGCCCAAGTCTGGGAAGTTCGTTGATCATCGGGTCATTAAGGAGCTGAGTCCAGAAACTCGCCATGTTTTTGTTGGAACTCTGTTACGTCAAGTTGGAACCATGAATACATCAGCTAACCACACTTTTATTTGGCCAAGAAGTTTTTGACGCCACGAGAGTGTCGCCGAGTTTTTCTTACGTATTACGTATTGGGATCGAGATTGGAAGTGATGGCAATGGCATTCTGATTAGATCTTTGGAACCTTTAAATGACTGAAAAGTTATAGGTTTGAGTCTGGATTTCAAATGTGACTAAGGCGTGCCTTAGTTTTGATACCATCACTGCTAGACTATAAAAATAATTTGTTAAAATAATTAAAAATTATATAAATATACCCGACAGTTATGTTCATAGTTCTGAACCCAGTCAAGAAACAACTCTTGTGCCGTGGGGATTTGGAACTACGAGAGACTTTTTGGTCTCAAAAGTAAATATTAATGGATCACAAAAACGATAGTCTTGGTGCGGAGATTGAATCCGCGGCCGTCATTTCATAAGCTGATGTTAATAATTTTCAACAAGTTATTTTTTTCCGTATTACATCAAATATACTTTTAGCATCTTTAGCTCCAAAAAAACAGTCTTTGCACAAGAGACAGTGTTCAGTCTAGAAGGTATTAGCGGTAAAAATATTATTAAAAATAAATGCATTTCTATCAACGTGTTTTTCCATACGTAATAGGCGAGCGGATCACCGCCACAAACTTGTAACAACAAAGCTAACCATACTTTGTCATGGATCGTTCTTCGATTCTTCTCTGAACAATAGTTTGGTAACACAGATAACCCATACCTCTACAAATATAGAATATATTTTGTAAATAAATATGAAATCTCAGTTTATTCTTGTTTCTAACTAGAGAATTCTTTTATATAAGACAAAACACATTTTCAAGCTTGAATCATCGAAAGGGTAGACACTAGACAATGTTTTTTCTCCCTACTCTCACCAAGTTGCATTTCAAGTCTGGCGTAGTAGCATACGAATTCTTTGGCTCATTTACATTTCTCGGTGTCAATGCTGTGCGTGCTGCTCTAGATCCTGGTGTAGAAGAGTAACAGTGGTGGGTGTGTAGCGAAATAGGGCTAAAAAACACCCAGTACCCAAATAAATATTTTTGGATCACACAAACATTTGTCACGGTGCAGCGATCGAAGTCTTTTGTTTTGCAAGCTGGTGTCTAGACAACTGGACTATGGAGCTGTTGACTAATTTTTACTAATAAATTATTATTTCCAACCAGCTAATCCACACTAGGCCAGCGTGGTGTTCTCAATCTTAAACCATATCAGTTATAGAGGAGACCCGTGTCCAGTAGTGTGACTTAAAATACAATTATAATCAATACTAAAATTATCGTAAATTCATAGCTTAAACATTGCTTTACTATTGGTACAGTGAGGAACCATAGTGAAATTTCTCTAGAGCTACTGGGCAGCGGTGTGCGATAAATATATATTGACAGTAAAACGGTTATTGCACTCGGAACAGTATCGTAACTCTGATTGCAGTTATGATAGACTTTTAGGTAATATATACTCCGTCATTCTATCTGTAAGGAGTAAATTGTTGTAGTAATTCGCACTTTGACAGTTATGTAGAATTTTAAATGTTATAAAAGATGTATTGATTTTGATTCTAGATTTTGTACTGCTATAGAGAACTTTGTATTAGAAGACTATTGAGATGAAAAATGATTTGGCTAGAAGTTTTATATTTCTTCTAGCAGACTTGACAGACATTGTTCTGCATGATATACCAAGCGATAAGGTTGTTAAATAAAGTACGAAATTAAAGACAAATAATATAATAATTTTGTAATTCTTTGTTTCGAAATAACATATTTTTTCTGAAAAACAATTTATTATAATCAATAATGTTTGTTTAACTTTATTTTAATGCGAGTTGATGAATAATATTTTTAGTTAATTCCAGAGGAGTATAAATGAACAAACTTGGCGGTTTTATAATTTTTTTATTAAAATTCCAGAAGTCAAGTTTCCTAATCTCACCTTAAAATACTTATCACTGAAGCCAAGTTGAGACTGAAACCCCCATTTAAATAACGTCCAAGCTATATATCACTAGAACATCTATATGCTAATACAGATATAGGCCAGAAAGACCAATACAGGGGTATTAGAAGGCTCCCTGTTGATAAACGTAATTGCGAACCGTCGCACAGTCGAACAGCGAAACCTAATAAATTGCCGAGCTCCGAATATCTATGTTGTGCTGTTTGTTCATCAGATAATAGAGAATTGGGACGGCGGGAACTATTCGCTCTCGAAGGGTGTTCTGTAAATGTTTTGGGTATTGTTTTGACTATTCGTGATCTGGTAATCGAATGAACGATCTTTAGCGTAAGCGGAATTTCAGGAGGCAACTGAAATGTTTGATAGATGTTTGAATATCGCTGTGGCAAGATTAGGACGTGATTTGTGGCACTTAGTACTCTAACTATACTTATAGGATATAAAAATTAGTTAATATGTATGTGTGTGGTGGACTAGAAGGAGTGATCATAAAAAGAGAAAAGAATGTACAGGTGCAATATGTTGATCGGAACTCTACTAATTCTTACACAATTGTCTGCCGGACTACTCTAAAGGTTGTTAAAGATTTCCTCAAAATACCTGTAGTCTCAAAAAAAGAATAAGCCAATTATGATTAAACATTTCAAGGGGGTGTTGAAATTATGTAATATACTGAATCAACCTAAATTGAACCAACCCAAAAAAATGGCAATAGGGTAAAAGAACGATAATGATGATTAAAATGTTAAATCAAGTTTTTAAAATATCCTATTTAAAGTGGATTATTTTAAAGCGAATGGATCAACAGATTACTTTTAATTTAGATCAACAGACAAACAACTGGCATATTTAGATTTACTTGTGCATCCTATGTTTCATTTTTGATGGATAGTCCAAAATAGATAAGGAAACAAATGCACCATCATTACTCAGACACTTTAGAAATACCTTTGTACAATACATACTAAAAGTGAAACACGAAATAATAGAAACAAGCTTTTATTCATGTAAAGAACATTAAATAACATTTCTGAGTGCGTATTCGGTGTAACGACAAAATCACCTGTTTTAACATCGCAATTTATAACCCATATACATAAGAGTATTTCGATGTCACGTAAAATTTTGATGTGTCGAACTCATCAATTTTCCATCGCATTGATCATTAATCCTTAAAACAAACGTGAGACGTTCCGAAGAAAGTAGCGTTACATTAGAAAAATGGAAATTTATCCGTACTCAGTCGCAGAAAGTAATTTTCGATAAAACAATTTGTCGCCTCGACCGTTCCCAACATCTGTGCTCGCTGACATCAATTTCTCCACTTACTTTCAACGTTCTGGCGTGTTTTCATTTGTATGTTAGTGCCGTCGCTGGTTTGACCTTCGAGAACTGTATTAGCTTAATACACTGAAATAATTTCAAAATTATTTTGACTGGCATTGATAATTGTGGAAGTAAAAAGCAGTGATAGCCTTAAGGCTTAGGCACACAATCGACGATCTCAGTGGTCACGAGTTCAAACCTCAGGCATACACCTCTGACGATTCGAAGTTATGTATGTATTCACAATAAATTATCAGAAGGAAAACATTGCGAGGGAAGCGGCATACCTAAAACGTTCTTAGGACTTTCTTCGGTGTGGAGTCCGCCATTTCGTATAAGTCGCTAACCTGACCTAAACCCTCTCAATGGTAAAGGAGGCCGTGCCCAGCAGTACGTATATGGGTTGATGATGAAAAAGGAAAAATACAGTTTTAAAGTCTCATACAGTATAAAATAATTCATATTCATTTGAAGTTTGTTTTAATATATAAATATCAAAACATTTTATTGACAACGAATGCGTTCAGTGGTACTTTTGTTACGAGCATAAAATTTGGAGCAAATAACGCATGCGTTCTAAAACATGCGTTGAACTCTGACCTGGTTCGCTGAATACGAAACAAAGTAACTCAAACAAAGATGATTACATACATATCTTTGAAGAAAGAGACTACTTTCGTTCCCTAGGAATTGTTTATGGAGACTTTATTAGGGGTAGATTTTATAAATATACAAGTCATCATCAGCCAATCACGTCATCTCAGAATCTAATCAGATGTTAATGAGATACAACCTGGTGACTGACGGCAGACGAACAGATGGACAAATGAACATACGAACAGATAAACAGACGGACGGACGGACAGACAGCGACTCACTAATGTTAGAACCGCCGCATGGGTTGGTGGAATTTATTACACTTAAAAAATCCTTGTCTAGAATTATTACAATGAATTCCTTTGCAGAAAAATAATGAAATAGGCTTGTCATTGAGATTTAGATTCACCTTATTGCAATGTCAAAAACGTTTAACGTTATCAGTTGTAAAAGAGGCCCGTTCCCAACAGTAAAGCGAAATAGACTGATGGTAATGATGATGATTATGATTATGATTATGATGATGCTGCTACTGCAGCTGTTAATAATGATTATTATAATGAAAACGCTTAAAAACACGTAAGAATAAAATAAAACAGTACTTGATTCAAAACCTGTCCATGATTTTATTCAAGTTAAACAAATTCACACAACTCTGTAAACCACAAATGGTTTGAAGCACTAAAGATTATGAGTTTAATTCTCTTGTGAGAAGTGTTCGATTGCAGCGACACTGGATCTGAAAACTGTGAGCTACTTCACAGCATCCTTGTAGAATAGAACTTGAGAAATAAATTTTGTTATCGAAATTTTGCTTTGACAAAAGTTCTTGAACCTTAATTTTATATATAGTCATGACATAATATACAATTTGTAATAGTACTGCGCCCGATCCGAAAATCGAACCTAAGCTAAAATATGTGATAATTGCACACATTATTTTTAAAAAACATGTGTGTGTTTAGAGCTAGAACTTGCGACTGCCGAGATCCTCAGGCGCCTAAGCCTCGAAGCCACGGCTTCGTTTATATACATTTGAAAAGGAAAAGCTTGATAAAAAATATTCGTGGAATGTAAAAAATATGCTTGAAAATAAAGTGTAATTAATATTTTTAAAATAGATATAGTATTTTTCTTTGTGTTTATTTTTAAATTACTAACTACGTTTCTACCCCTGGTTGCGTATTCATGGGTATAAAATCACATTATATAAGTATACTTTAAAGCTTAAAACAAAAAATACAATTCCACCGTATTCATTCAACGAAAATATGGGTATGGTCGCAATGAATTATTTTGGTATTTAATTATACTAAAACGGTTAAGGAAAATATCGTTAGGAATCGTAAAAGCAATCTAGAAATTTCGGTATGTAATTTGCCAAACTGCAATGCCTGGTGCATTGGTGATGGACCAAGGCCTAAACCTTATTAGTTGTAAGGGGGGGGGGGGGTACCTATAGCAGGACATACACGTGTTTGTATGTGTATGGGGGCTGATGATGACTCATTCAACTCCAACTTCAAAATTTCAACGACAAATGAACACTCAAATATTTTTATTACATCAATCCCGTTTGAAATACTGTCGGGAAAAATCCACTCCATTACTACGTGTCAGGAGAAGTTAAACAAAATTCCCTTCAAGTAAAGAGGTTTAAGCTTTAAATTCAACAAAAAATAAGGTAAAGAGCAAGGTAATCGGCAAAGTTGCGGCTCTTGTCAACGCAAGTTAAACCGTAGACTGATTCAAACAAGTTTAGTCCAAGTTAAGATTTGTATACGTAATGACACTAGGGGGAGCTACTGGCCTTTCAGAGAGTTTGCTGCTCTAATTGGCTTAGTAATTATCTGTAATATTAGCCAGGAGTTGGCTCTGATGGGAGATAATTTCTTTGTTGTTTTTCATAATTAATATTTTTCTCGTGATTCCATAAAGAACCCTCGAAACCGACGTGCTTGCATGAGGAGAATAATCTCTGTCAATCAAGCAAAAGAGGTGTGTTTGGGCCGAAACATTTTGCGCTCTATAATCTCTGCTCACCCTAAAGGGAGACAACGGAAGACAGACGATTTTATATGGTCCCTATATAGTCTTACATGAATCAATTCAAAGGATTATTACATCAGAACCCATACAAACAAACATTAATTATATTTACACGACATTTTTTCTATCATAGCGAATTAATTTTATTCATCTCTTGAAACTAACACACGCACTAACAACCTCTCGTACCGTAGGGAGCACAATTTGATCCCTACCAACTGATTTCCAGTTCCCAACATACGTGAGCACCTGAGCGCAGTGGAGTGATTTGAAAAAGTTCCCCCATTAACCGTTGACGGCAACCACGCTACCAACTTGCGGATACAAGTTTAATTTACAAGCGGTTCATCAAAACTGCAACGTGATTTCACCCCCAATTAAGCTGGTTATTTATGCATTCGGTTAAATTTAGCGACTGGCTGCGTCTCTATTCTGTTGGCTCTCGGTGCTGTGTTTTTTAATAGGAGCTACTAGGAGAATAAGAATTTGGTTATTAATTTTTACTTGTTTTTTGGTAATTATTTCTGGATATAACTTGAAATTGTCTATTACAAAGTCAATAGATACCGAAGATAAGGAAAGTTTTCAAATCAACATAACTTGATATATAATATTTGTCTCCATATTTCGTTTGCTTTTATACTGGGTATATTCAGACCGTGATCGGAAACTTAGGCATGTAATATCTACGGTGATCACGAACCCATTGGAGTAAAAAAAATCTCTGTAAAAATGTCAATTTTGAAGATTTCCATAAAATCATCGATATTAAATGCATGTGGTTTGTACCTAATAAGTCATTTCTTTACTTACTCCACAGCCTTAAATCAAACAATTTCAGGAACGCAAAATTAAATTCAAATAAGTACTTTCTTTATAATATACGCCTTTCAAGTTCCGGTACAAAGTATTAGACCCAATATATTCTTACGTTTGATCCCTAGCCGAGGCTATTTTGGGTTGACGAACGATGTAAATGGACTCTAAATCCAGGACTTTCAGATACTCGGGGGATTAAAGTATTTAACTGCTTTTTAGGCTAGACAGGGCGCAGGTCATGCAACTCTGCCGTGGTATTACCGAAAAATGATAAAGTATTTATAGATATAAATACTTTATCACTTAATATATTTATATACGCTGGTTTGCTGATGAATCCGATGGTTAGGATAGAGCGGTTTAAATCCCATAATGTTTGGTCAAAAAGCTTAAAAATTAATTATGTCCAGTCGAAAAATGTTTTTGACCATCTTCAGTATTCCTCATCATCAACAGTCCATACACATCCTACTGCAGGGCACGAGCCTCCTTTACAACTAAGAGGGTTTAGACCTTCCTTTATTACGCTTGTATTTTGCGGATTAGCAGACCACACATCTAAGAAATTTCTAAGAACTTCTGGCTAAACAAATTTGCTTAGAATGTTTTTCTTTAGCGTTTTGTTTATCATCGACTATTGGAATTATTTCTCCAGTCGGTAAAACTGTACCAGGTATATATGTCACAAGCAGATGCCAAAAGTATGATTTCTGTAATCGTGGCTTTCGATGCATTAAACAAATTGAACTAAACTTAACATCTTATAAAACAACCTCCCTTACTATTAAAAAAGCAAGGCTGTGCTCATAAGTGAAATGTTACATGCATCGACTACATCTAGTGGCAAGCAGGTCAACTTAAAAGTTGTTATAAACCAAATATGTTCACAGCCTTAAAGCCTTCATAAAATACTCAGCAGTGAAGTCAGCAGAATCCAGAATACAGCGTCGGCAGTCGGCGCAGCGAACACCAGTTTTGGCAAGCGCGACGAGAGCCTTGTATCATTTTAAATGAGTCGCTTAATCGGGCGCGGATGCAGTTTTTTTTAATAGCCGCTTCACATGGCTCTTGATTAATTTCTGATGGTTTGGTATTGCTCGGAGCTCATTAATCCAGTAGTTAATTGAGCTGTAGCTGGATTATTTATTCGCCAGTTAAATGTGGATTTTGTTCGGAATATTTCGCAGGTTGGCTTGCCAGATAAAACAAATTAAGTCTTTTTCATGAGATTCGAAATAAGAATGTCTTTGATTTATACTCGTGATATTTTCTTTTTTTGTCTCTTCTTACTTTATTATCATCAGCTCGAATTTTCTATTGTAAAGCACGCGACTTTGTTACCATTGAGATGGTTTAGGATTTACTCCACTACGAAGGCCTAGTTCGGGTTGTCGGCTCCGAAAAACTTTTGAGTGTGCAGGTCTCATCAAGGATTTTACTTTCACAGACAAAATAAGTGATTCATTATAAAAACACACATAACTTCGAAAAGTCAGAGGTGTGTGCACGGGGTTTCAACTCGCGACTTACGAGATTCTTGCTCGAGCGCCTAAACCTCGATGCTATCACTACTTACTTAGGAAAAATTTTGGTTTTGACCTTGTCGAGTTGAGCTTTTATTAATCGATGTATTAAGAAATTGGACTTTATTTATTTATTTACCCTTTATCTGAATCTGTTATTCTTGATTATATAATACGATTCAGTTTTACATTTTAAAGAAAGACGATTATGATTTCGAATTCCAAGAAGGTTTTACGCGGAATACAATTGTCTGATATTCCAAATTGTTCACAACCTTTTTCTTTATTTACAATCAAGGGAGTTAATTCGGCACGCACCACTCGCCTAGTAGCGTGTCTGTCTGTCCATCATAATTTGCGAACATTTCTCAAGATAGACCCAAAGGTGGTTTTCAACTCACTCGGAATACAAATGAATCATTTATCAGGGGCCCACGCAGCAAATGCCGGGATGTAAAAACGTCGACCCGTGACGCACTGTCGACAAATTGAAAATCGAAAAGGTCAGAATTCTGACTTTTTTTAGGTCAGAATGGCGTATGATTTCGGAAAATATTCGCAAATACAATTTATTGCCTTGTCAATTAAGTGTTTTCCGTGTAATTTCGATGTTCTAGGTTCCCTTCTCGGGCTGTACAAAGTTGCTACTTTGGATAGCCCGAGCTTTATTACTTTTTAATCTCTAAAACGTCAGTAACTGCACGGAGATTGGATATTTAATCAAAAAACTGAAAGTGGATCTTCCTTATTACGTAGGAACCAAGAAGGCGGATACAGGCAAAAATGTGTATTAACAGCAGCAAGAGTATAGAACTTAGAAATATGCCCCTTAGATGGTGGTATATGGATATGTAGAAATGTATTTGTACATAAGTTGTACCTTTACTACTGTTGAACATGTTTTCCTTAAAGATCGCCTGGAGGGATAAAATCTCTTCTTGTATCACGATTCTCTATTTCGTTGATATTTCTATGCTGTTTCCTTGTGTAAAGATTTATAACTACGGAACCCACAGACTGTCTTCAATTTATTATTGACAAAATCTGTGTTTCTTATATTTTTTTCGTCCGAATGGCTCATCAACATTCAGCCGTGCATTACTTTTCATTAACTCAAATGGAATGTTTCTTATTTATACTGCGCTAGATGTTTTTTTTTGCAAAAAGAACGATTCATCTGGCCAGTTTTATTTCTTTATTGATAGACAGTGTTTTCGTTATAAAATTATAGAAGGTCTTTATAATGTAATTATAGTTGTATAAAAAATGATAATAACCTTAATGCCACCTGGTTGTTTTGTATATCAAATAGCAAAAATATATATTTTTTTATCAGTTTCATACATTTTTACCGTTACTATCAAAATGGATACGTGCATAATTACTTCATTTTTTTACGATTAAAAATAGAGTGACGATAGTAAAATAAATCCAAAGACAATTGATCAGTTTTATCTATCAGTTGTTATTAGAGTAGTTGGAACCAGTTGCATTTTATTTCATTAAAATCAAATGCCAGAATAAATTGAAGAAATCTTTTTGTCACTATCATTAACAAGAACATGAAAACCGTTCAAAAACTATTCCTTTCATTTCGCTTCTTCCTTATGGCTCGCGCTCACGAAAGCAGGTTGGAGGTTGGGTGACCGGAATATTTAATTACTACCCCGGAAAAGAAAAGAAAAGATCTTAGGGTTGGAAAGTTAGTCGAACAGTTCTCGTCGGTTCATAAAGATTTCGGGAGATTTCATTCGTTGTAATTATGGTGGGAATGCTGCATGTATTCTTTAGCACAGAAAGTATTAACTAAATTATTTTGATAGCCAGAGAAAACCGGTAATTTTTTTTAAATATAAGACAAACAATAGAAAGCAAAGAAAAATAAAACCCGCTCAAAACTGACGTATTTTCAATAGAATATCATTGCCAAGAATCGCCAATGATTTCTGTAAGATACATACTCAAATTAGTAGGGTAAATAGTTAGAATTCAGTTCAAAGATAATAATTCGCAGGTTCGAAAACCACGCTTAGGCAAAAACTTAGATTAGATTACATAAAGCATACCATATAAAACTGTGTAATTATTTCAGGGTGTATGTTAGCACTGCAGCACGATGGTCTGACGACTTGAGAAAGATGGTGAGTAGTGGATGGATGAGAACTGAGATTTTACAGAATGTAAACTAAACAATTAATGAAATATTACAACACTTTCTAGAAAAAGTTCTCTCTGTACAAATCTTTGTCACCAAATCAGAAAGCCTACAGCACAGACGTTCAGAAATTCCCAGCAACTATTTGCTGAGCCTCAAACAATAGTAAGTTTAATTAAGTCAGTAACTAAGTAAGCATTGTTTGATTAAATACTTACATAAAATATTTGAATACATTAGTGTGGAGTTTCATTAACAGTCTTTGTTCGCGTGGAGCTCAGTAAATATCTGTTGAATAATAAAGCTCCTGTATCGCGAAATGTTTAAAACCGTATTATAATTGAATAAACACGACTGTCTGTTACAGATCTTATTATTTATTACTATGCATTTATATTTATATCAGTACCTACTTCTATAGAAACCCAAAAGCTAAGCTTTAAATATATATTTAACAATAGCAATTTGATATATAAATGAGAATATCTCGACCCCACAATAAACAATTATGACCTACACTTTACATGATTCACGTGTTACGCTTTTGAGTTACTATGGAAGTACTGCTTTTTTTTTTTTGTTCTCGGGGGCAAAGCTGTTTATGGCTTTACTTACCGCCAGCCCGGGGCAGGGGGGCGGGAAGTGTATGTCGGGGTCACCGGTCTTCCAGCCCGGCGCGCGGCGACGTCATATCCGCACAGATGTTAATGTCGGGCTGGGTCCCTAACAAAATCCCTAAACCGGCATACCGACCAAAATCCCCCGGTGGCCATCTCCGCGCCGAGTGGGGCGACCACGGTACGCGGGCGAGAAGCGCCCACCGTCAACCGCAGCCGCCCGGTGCGCCTCCGAGACGTAAATGTCTCGGCCGTTATGGAAGTACTGCTACTGATTATACATATCAGACATCAGCTTCGTAGGCTATGCAACATTGATTGGAGAACTTTAAGGTGTGCAGGTCTCTACTCAGTGTCTGCTAAGCAATAATGAGATTTTGTTTTAAAAAATATATGTTAAAAATGTTGTATATATTCGTTGAAGGTCATGTTAATAAGAAACGATTCTTTTGACCTTCAACTAATGCATACTGAATCTTTTTAACAGTTTGTCTTTTTAGTTGTTAAGTTTCCTAAACCATTTAGACTAGGAAAAGGGCCGTTAAAATCTCTCCAAGGCCGCTGGAGTAAACCTCCAGGACTCCATAAGTCATTCTATGACGAAGAGTCAGTAACTGACAGGTAAAGTTTTACTTCAGCATTATTGGTAAATATGAAAAAATATTTGTTGCCTTAGGTATTATAAAGCTGTTCTTGACGTCATAATTCAA
This sequence comes from Cephonodes hylas, assembly GCA_030295005.1. Classification (NCBI taxonomy): domain Eukaryota; kingdom Metazoa; phylum Arthropoda; class Insecta; order Lepidoptera; family Sphingidae; genus Cephonodes; species Cephonodes hylas. Next base: position 12,048,211 of record AP025372.1, on the reverse strand, counting down.
GATCATTATTTAATTAAACACAAACCACTAAAGCAACACAGCTCACTTAATACACGTTGATAATCCAACTGAACTTAAATCCACATAATTAATCCCAGATAATACCCCACACAAGAGAAACGTAATCCTAAATTCCCAAATAATTAATCCTCAAACAGTGGCACTAAATAAGGTATAGACAGGTTCACGTTAATTCCAACCGCACGCCCATTTGCAGAGTTTGTACCCAAATAATGTGCTTTGACATTAACAAACAAATCTGTCTAGATTCACGCTAAAGTCATCATTATCTATAACATAGTATAAAACAAAGTCGCTTTTTCTGTCCCTATGTCCCTTTGTATGCTTAAATCTTTGAAAATACGCAACGGATTTTGATGCGTTTTTTTTTTAATAGATAGAGTGATTGAAGAGGAAGGTTTATATGTATGATAACATCCATTAAATATCAGCATTGCACCCGTGCGAAGCCGGGGCGGGTCGCTACTAACTTATAATAAACTAATACAATATATTTTTTTTGGCAGCCCCGAGGCGCAGTAAGCTAGATACTAGCTTGTGAAACAAGAGGTCGCGGGTTCTGCTCCGACTCGACAAAGGTTTAAGTGATCGACACCTAGGTGTTTCACCATCAACATCAGACAAAAACGTCCACTGCTAGACGTAGGCCTCCCCCTGAGGTTTCCAAAGTGTTCTATTGGAAGCGGCCTCCATCCAGCAGGTTCCCACGATTCTCATTAAATCACCCAGGTGTATGCAGGAGTCATTTTATATACTGTAATGTCGTATGACTTTGGCCCTAAGGGGTGACTTTGGCCCAAAATTGGTATAAGTTTGGAATTCGCGCCACACTTCTCCTGCAGTCTGTTTCGAAAAAGTACGCATTAAAATCAGCAAACAACAAGCACAAGTTGTCAGTAAAACAGTGTTTAGAGCTTGTGGTCTCTACTTTGATTGGTTGATTTAGCTGTTTTCGAAAAGTGTGTTTATGGAGCAAAATTTTGTAGTGCAAACTTTCGTCTATAACTAATAATTCGAGTGAGTTCCCTTCTAAATATTTGGTTAAAAGTGTGTTACTTATGTCAGTGACCCTCAGCATCGCATTTTTTTATCAAGAAATTTAACTATTTTTGTGAGATTGCGAAAAAGTGATTTGGTTAGAATTTTCATCAATTTTTGTTTCACTTTGGCCAATGGGAAAGTTGGAGCAAGCACGAAATTAAAGCTGCCTAGATCAAAAAAATTGCTAAAAAAGAAACTGAACGTCCTTGCTGGTCAGTCAATTAGTGCAGCAGGCATTACAGAAGCAACTTCATCAGGCTCGACGCTCAAACCACTCGCCAAGCCTAAGAAACGACGACAACAGAGCCGTGACTCTATTACAAGTTGTAGCAATTGGACGAGCGAAGTCTCGTCTACTCAAGAATTACCTGATGATGACGTGGAGGTCGAAGACGGATCACAAATTAAAATGGACATGACCCCACAATACTATAACTAACAATGCTATAGTTTTATGGTATTTTGATCAGTATTATTTTCTTATCTTCTCTTGTCAATTGTAACAAATAATAATAATGTAACAAATAACAAAATCTTGTAACAATAACGTTAAAATTACCTTGTAAGTGCTTTATGAAGCAGTTTTTTTCTTTGTATTCCCATTTTGAATTTACTATTGAAAGACTGTTAAGAGCGCGGTAAAATAAAACGCATTTGTTAACATAAGTATAAAAATATTTAACTAAAGAAAAAAAAAGTTGCTCTATTTGATGTGGATTTGTATTTTCTCACCAGTGAATATATTTCATGGAGTTTAGTTTGTCCTGGCAGCAACAACCTTGCGATTTCACAACAAGAAAATGAGTGGGCCAAAGTCACCCAAGCCCTAGGATGACTTTGGCCCAAAGTTTGACAAAAAAATATATATACTAAATCTTTTAAATGGCTACCAAATATTTGTGTGTATAGTTTCCTTATATCCCCAGTAATGCATTTAATTCAATAAAATAAAAATATAGACAAACTCCTTTCAATTGTAAGGTGAAAATGAAAATATTGCTGAATATTGGGCCAAAGTCATACGACTCTACGGTAGTCGATCTTATTTGTTGTTAATCACTGTACAGGTTATGTTTTTGTAGACATTGAAAATTTTTAAGAAGTAGCTAAAACCAAAAAATGTTTTCCATCTTAGCTTGTCCCATTAATTAAAAGATATGAAGAAGTTAAGATAAACTCGGGCCGAATTACTTTTTATAATTAAAGCAAGCTCCTGTAAATTTTTGTATAGCAAAACGGTTCATGCGATATTGCAAATATTCGTGAAAGTACAAAAAAAGCTATTAATACTTGTTTATTTTTTTTAATATTGTTTTATAATTAGAGAATTTTAAAGTTTAATGGTTAGTGGAAATAATTTACTCATATTTACCTATGCAATATAAAGGCACGCTTATATCCTGTTATTTTCGACGTAGCCAATTTCGTCACTGTTTCGATAAACTTTATTTTAATTTGATCTAGATGTATTACTAAATTAAATATGATCAAAAAAAAATATTGGGATTCGCATAGCTTTCTAATTTGTTTCCACACCAATCATACTAAAAAAGTGTGTCGAATTCACCCATTTAACTTATTAACGATTCCAATAAATTACTACACACGAATACACATTGAAGAGTTAAAAATTCCATTTGAATCGCACATTAGCGCGCGTACAACACTCCATTTGCTCGCCACGAGAATAGGTAAAGTACAAAAACCGCTCCATCTCCATTCAGGATCGGCTAAAATGAATAACGAGTACCACAGAGCGCTAGCTAAGAGCCTTAAAGTTGGCCGCACACTGAGCCTCTTCGACAGATTAATAAGGATACTATTTATACACACATAAACGCTTCTGATAGAGCGCTTTGGAAGTATTTGGGGAGAGGCTCATGTCCAGCAGAGGCCGTCTTTTGGCTGATTATAATGATAACATAGCCTCAGGGATAAGTTCCACAAAAGGATAGATAGAGGTTATGCACCTCTATGGCTATAGCCAGGTGCATCAGTCCGATGTGATCATACTAACACTCTTAACATCTAATTGCGATCTTGAGGTTCTTGATTCTAATTTCGGATCGGGCGAATTTTTATGGACTATTTTAGAAATTTCTACGATGCACAGTCTCGAACTATGATCGAAAAACGATAGTAGTCTCAATTCCTAACATTACCAAATTAACCGAATTGACACTCGGTTTTTATTGCGAAAATGACGAGTACCAAAAATCTATAAATGTAGTCTTTCACGTAGAATATAATAATAAACCAAGCGTAGACTCCTCTGACCCTCCTCTTGATTACAAGTGTGGACGTATATCCGTTACACCTGTATCATCACCATCATTATCATCATCACCAACAGTCTTTCATTCGTCCATTGTTGGACCGCCTCTCCTATGGCACGCCAGTGTGCTCGATCTTCGGCTCTCCTCATTTTATATATATCATCATCATCATCATCATCATCATCATCAACCCATATACGCCCACTGCTGAGCACGGGTCTCCTCTACCATTGAGAGGGTTTAGGCCATAGTCCACCACGCTGGCCTTTATATATATGTATAAGAATATTTAATTCCCAGTGCACAGCCACCTTTAAGCCTGCTATGGCCGCCGCTACCCACGTCGTTGAATCGACTATTTAATTGATACGTACCACGTATACTAACGATGTATCCGCCCAGCCGTCCAATCGGCCATACATTCTATAGAAAATACTCAGGTTATTGCAGAACAAAGGTAGCCACACGTTGCTTATTCCACTGTTTCAATACATGAATTTTGTTTTACAGACATTTTTATAGTAGATACTGCTTGTATTCCTAAAGTGCATTTTATATTGTAACTAGTTCTTTTGTCACTTTTAAAAAGGGGGCAAGTCTTTTGCCGTATTTTACCATTTCCAGGCTCCAGTAAATAAATAAATAAATACACCCAACAGTCACATACATAGCTCTGACCCCACACTAGGTACAAGACCTGTATCGTGGGTATCAGACACTACGAGAGACTTTTTCGGTCTCACAAACACCCAGACCCGAAACAAATATTTGTGGATCACACAAACATTTGTGTCGGTGCGGGGATCGAATGTAGTTTTATAATCTTGTAATGTAAGTCTACTCTAATTCATCTTGTACTAGATATTTAGGTTTGTAAAACTGAAGGTTACAGATGTATTTCTACATACATCCACATAAGTTCCATCTTTTATTCGAACTAGAATCTTTTCGACTCCATTATTTCTTAATGAAGATTTAGCAGGAACAAGTCAATCATGAAGCTGTCTGAAAAGTATTCCTAAATTGTACATTTTTATGCAGCATATATTATTTTGGTCTTACCACTCAAGTCTTGTCGTCAATATGTTTGCTACATAGAGTTTTACTGATGGACAACTGAATTTAAAGTAGTAGATGAATTCTGACTTTTCAATTTTTTCTTTTATATTGAATCTTGACCTTGGGAATCTGCATTTCAAATGTGCACTTACTATTGAGTACAGCTGACATTGACGCAAAATTGCCTTGTAAAAATTCAATATTCCCTCAGTTTATTCGAGAATTTTATATTTAACCGAGCTTTGTAAAACCTTGTAGGTACACAGCGGGCAGTGTTTGACGTAACGACGGTGCTAGGGTTGAAAAAAAATAGTAGGTAGATAGTCAAAATATTTCGTTAAAGAAGTCGATGAAATGTAGAACCCGAAGAATTTGTTACAAATTCATTTTTTTATTTACACATTATTGGACACACGGAGACATAGAGCAAAAAAGAACACAGAGGAAAAAACAGTAAAACTCAAGGCAACTTTTAGAGACAACCTTGGAATGAACATAAAGAAAGGTTAGATGGGAGCAATAATTATTTTCTTAGTAATTGCTATTTTTTAAAATACCACGTCAGTCTTTAGCCACGTTTCGACCATGTGGTCAAGCCTATGGTCGTTTTGAAAACACAATTTCGACCTTCGTGTTGGTATTGAGAATTTCCTAACCGAAAAATCCAATAACACTTTTACCGACCCGCGAGGTCTATACTCGTATCTCACAGAACACATACGACCGAAGAGGCAATTCAATAATAGAATCAGCACTAAACAGTAATTTCAATCATTATTATGACTTCATCAAGGCGTATCAACCTATCAATAAGCCTTCCTATTTTATGCAAACGTCAGACAGCCCTATCGAGCCACCGCCACGTCTCCCACTAAGTGACTTCCAATAGAACATATTGCTAAGTCCGAACCTTTCGCGCGTCTGGGTGGGTCGTAGGATTTTTTTCATATTTTAGTTTCATGTCCCCACGCCTTTGTGCGGCGGCGTGCTGGAAACTTATAAATCGTCTTCATGACTTCGCTTCGACGTGGTGTTTGATAAATTGGTTTTAAATTGTACTAATAGTGCTTTAGGGCTATTTTTATGGAATAAACTCTTCTAAGATATCATGTTCTTTCTTATGAATAAAAGGGATTGAGTTGTGAGTGTAATTGCTTTAGACTTTGACTTAATGGCTAATTTCCAGTGTCGTAGTTGTTGGTTATGCAAAAATAATGAAAAAAAAGGAGTAACTTCGTATCAAGTAAATATCTAAAGACTGCCTTGAAATCTCGTGGTACAAGTGGTTCCCATCCCATGCGACGTAAAGGTCTTGAGTTCAATATTCAGAAAATTCTTTATATCAGTGATTTGTCTATCACATCCCTGATACAAGCGTGAGTCAGTATATATTCAAAGAGTCACGATCGTATAAAAACAGAACTATGCTATACTATAAAGCATTTTAACAATCTATTTGATGATACGACGGCGAAAGATGGTACAATAAAAAACAAAGAACATCTAAATCAGACAGAGTCAATAAAATTTTAATTGGACGAGCAGACGTCCCTTTTCATGGCCGATTTGTGTATTGTCCTAATTTTGTACGTCTTGAACGGGCGCAGGTGATTCGGGAAAGTAAACTGAGTAGTCCAGATGGGTTTCTCGGGGATCAGATTTCTTTTAGTTCTGCCCGCTAGAGTATCTTAATCGATATGAAACCTTATTTGGTATATTACCGACGTTTCAACAAAATTTGCACACCAGAAACTAGACGATGCTTAGGAAAAAAAAAGTTTATGTGACAATCTTATTGCTTTATATTTTTTATTATCTGCTGTTAACTGACCCATTTACCGAGTTTATTCCTGGCTATTAGGAGACACATTTGTATAGCAAATTTGAATTCCGTAAAAATATTTACTTGTCTACATTTTGGACGGACAATTGAATTACACTCAATGCACAGTGATGCTAATATTAGTAACATATTTTAATCACAATACCATTGCAATTTGAAGTGTATACCATTAATAGTATCCAGCAAAGTAACTCAGAAAGAAATAACAATTCCTCTGCTATAGTTTTTATGCTACAGATAAAATTCATTTTACACACAGAATCTAGACATCAACTTGCCAGTAAGAAATTGTAACATGCAAAATGAAGTTAGATTGTTGACGACGTAAAGTTAACAGTTTAAAGGAAAGTTAGCTAGAAAATATCCCCAACTAGAAAGTGTGACGGCTTGTTGAAGCTAGGAAGACTGGAAGACTCAACTTTTAAATTAGAAATTCATTTGAAAAATGACACTTTTATTAATAAATTTTATAGATTGACACTATCGGGAAGTGCTATGGATCTTTTATGATCTTTCAATTGTTATGAGCTCCATGAAAATTTTACAAAATTGTTTAGCTAATAATTTATGTTTCGATAAATTTTGCTAAATTTTTGTTCTTGATGTATACCATCCAAGGATAAAAACTTTGAACCCTTTTATTCTTACTTTCGCAACTCTTAACCTTACGTTATAACTATTCCTAACATATTATTTACTTTTACTTCATTTATACTGAAAACAATCTCTCGATTTATATTAAGTCTAAGTAACAAAATCTTAATTGCTTATTGCCATAATAAAGCGGAGATTATTTTTTGTTTTATACATATATATTTTCCAGCATCGATTACTAAAGTATCAAAACACAAGTGCTCATTAAAAAACTCAGTAATACCCTTGGTTTGGTCGTAAGTAATCCATATCTGAGTTAATTACGTAAGCAGCCTACGTGTTAAGGAAAGTACCCATATATTTTAAGGGGAGACGTCGTAAAGCGCCACTTTTATGATTGTGGCGAAAAGATTTACTGTACCTTCGGCAAAGGATACTACTGTCTTGAGTTTTACGATGTTGATATACGTTTTTGTTAGGCTAGGGGATAATTTTCAGGTAGATGTTATAATGGACTAATAAAGTCGGAAACTTTGGTATATGGTATGCCCTCTATACCTAAATGTTGGGGGTCAAAGAGAAAGTAGATACTTTAGGCTTGTGTTCACGAAGCGTTACGCAGATATGACACTTCTATGTAAATTATTGAAATCTAAATATAAGAATATATTCAACTATTACTTGTACCGTCAAGGATAGTAGTGGTAATATAGGCAACATGATTTTGAGTAACGTTTATACATAGTGTAAATAGACCGTGATCGAAAACTGATACAGGTGACACCTACTTATAGTGTTTACGAAAACAATTGTTTCGGATTTTTTACTGTCATTGTTTTTGTAATCAATCCAAATACTACCTATCGAAGTATTCGATCAGGGTCTGTTTACATCTTGTATTTTTACTTGACCTACTAATGCCTATAGAAGGAATAACCACACAAGTCCAAAAAAATGTGGCGTTACTGCCGACTGGTCTGAAAGGACCTTTTTTTCTTCAAAAAGGAAGTCAATCTTGCTACCTGACGAAGAAGAGGGGTTTCTTTAGCTCAGTCATCCACACTAATCAGTCAGACCAACTCAACAGAAACAGTGCCGCTCTACCAATATTAATTATCAGATCTTGTGGAGTTAGCGAGACTTGAGTCCGGCCCTCGCAACTGCCGGTCTTCTCAGTAGCAACGGACTCCCCGGAAAGACCTGGTTTCCATCTTCATATATACCAGTTGGTAATGAAAATGTCTATATCGCGATTCAGGCCTGCATTGCTGATTGGCCGAAGCGTGGCGTGCTGTTCCGCTCCGTGAACGAAAAAACGGATGCAAGCGAACAAAAAATGCAATGAATTATTGATACTTTTTAGCACTGATATAGCTCGTGTGAGTTGCTATAGGGTAAATTGGCGTTTTAATTTATATAGTAATCAATTCCGTAATTTTATAACAGGTAACTATATAGGACATTAGCACCTGATATTAGGTGCATTGAGCTTTAAGTAGAGAATCTATTGGTGAGAAGTCAATACAATGATATATGCCTGGAAAGTACATGACAGTTTTGACATAAATATCATCCAGGTTTAGTCCACCGCGCTGTCTTATTGCAGGTTCATCATCAACCCATATACGCCCACTGCTGGGCACGGGTCTCCTCTACCTTTGAGAGGGCTTAGGCCATAGTCCACCACGCTGGCCTAGTGCGGGTTGGCGGACATTGCAGGTTCGCTAGAATTCAATTACATGCCGATATGATACACATTACATAATCTTAGGGATCGACATACTTGTATGAGTTACAGAGTTTCTCTGATTACAAAGACAGATAAATACATACCAACAAACATACATACGCTCTGTAGTATATAATCGGCAAAGAGTTACTAAGTGACTGTGTACGGACGTTTATTTTATTTATTTACTCCTCAAACATAGTATGTCAAGGTTGACTTAACGCCTGATCCATTCTCTAATAGTCGAAAATATTTGAAATATTCTACTACCAATAAACTAGATTCACTTGATTTTACAATATAAAACAAAAAATTACTTCTTTACGTTATTCTGTATAACAATAATACCCCTTCAGTAGTTATGACTTATTTGTACCTCTACCAAACTTGACTTAAATATCTCGCAATAAAAACTCCAACACGAACTGAAAAAGAAAGAATAAAATTACAATATTTCTAAAACCGTAAGAAAGAGTTGTGACGTTTAAATAGAGTTCACAATTGTAACAACAAAATTAATCAAATTGTCATAAAGGGAAGTCAAACTTTCCACTCGCGAACCACTTTGAATATAAACAGTTTTGGAATTCAAATAAAAGAGTTGCAAGAGTTCCTTCAGCGCAGGGCAACCTTTTCCAGAGAACCGCTTTCGAGGCTCACTCTCACACCGATATGTAATGCCATTTTTTCAAAATATCAACTTATTAAATTATTTTACTTAACATTACTTTTTTTTAAGTTAACCTACGCACTAAAAAAACAACTCTAAAACAATTTTCCCGGCCTTCCACCAAAATCAGATCCGATGCAACGATAAAACTTGCAAGCTATCGTAAAATATTCTTGTCACCAAGAGCCTTTGGGAAATTTTGCTGCATGATGACAATTTAGTCAACTGGTAAGTTGTCATATTTTGTATTGACGTTTCTTTTATATTCATCGAAAAGTGTCTTAATATGGGGCCAGGACTAGGTGTGTGACTGTTGGGTGAATTTATTTATTATTTATTTCATGCTGATAATATTGTTACCCATTTTTTTATATTTTTGAATTACATATTCACCGATACCAAAATACCCAAAATTCATTTAAATTAATTAATTTTCAAATAAAAAATACATTACTGCGACCAAAGTTCTAACCCGAAGTTTTATTTGTAAATAATCTCAGTGTTCGCTATTCATTGCGGTGTGATACATGGAAAAGTTTTTACTCGACAGTTCCAGCCCGCCTTGATCACGTAAGGCTAAAACAAACTCCCCAAGTCCCGCCGTTCAACTATTGCCGCGAACTCACTTCACCAACCGATGTTTATTTTAAAAAGATGCCATATTTTTATATTAAAATTTCTAGTTATATGATTCTGATTGATTAAGTGCTACACCAATCAATTTTTTGGCTTTCATTCTTGTCTTTCTAGTATTTGCAAAAAAAGGCGCGTTTATCACATAATCACATACTAATGAATAGATAAATAGTGTATTTACACACCCAAGAGTTCCTTAGAATTTCTTAAGTGTGTAGTCCGCCAACCCGCACTAGGGCAGCGTAGTGGACAAAAGTCTAAACAGTTTCAAAGGTAGAGGAGGTCCGTGCCCAGCAGGACCTGTAGTGATGAAGATGAAGAGCTAAAAATTTTAACATTTCCAACCGATTATCTTTTAACGTATCACAAATTGCAGATAACGACATACATCCAAACGGCAAACAAACCAAAGCCATTAGCAGGGAATGGCGCTTCACTCCTAATCTCCTGTCGGCATCTGCAAACCCTAAATCTTAGGTGCTCGTGCAAATCAAGCGGATGTCAGCTAATAACAATAATCCCGTCACAAGAGCGGGACGGTTCGGGATTTACGAGCTCCGTCTGTTGGCCAGGTGCGGGATTAGAGGCGGTCAACTATCTCCAGAAGTTTGGTCTCCAGATATTGATAGTTCGTTAGAGCGAATCTTAGAAGGAAGTCTTACTGTATAGAGATAAGATTGCATATTAGGTTACGTAGTTTTACGCCTTCTTGAAGTGGTCGAATGAAATGCAACCGCTGATATGATTTGGCAGTTACTATTGCTGATACTCACATTTCTGTCATGGATAATCCAATAACCATTCCAATTAGTTGAGTATCCTTTAATTTCATACAGCGACTGGAAAGTATCATGAATAAATACTTTCAATAAATTATATTGCTAGCAACATTAGTTGACCCATGTCATTACTTTCCACGGTAACTGTAAAGTTTATCTAATATTAAGCTCATAATTAGTGACAATATCATATTCGTACGGCGTATAAGACAATGCTGGAATTCATAATCAAAAGTTGATTCTTAAAAAAAGATTTTTAATAAAAGCAACACTTAAAAACACACATTCCTCGGCATTACAGCGAAACGTTAAAATAACGCTTAATATATTAATTCTGCTTCAGTTCCTGCGAGAAATACATACACAAATCACTTTCGAGAAATAAATACAATGAATCACAGCGTACGGATTTACCGGCACTGTTTGTTCGAAATCGCATCGAAAAATGTAAAATAATTTCCGAATTAAAAAACCAACTCGGACAGTCGAATACAAATGATTTTTTGATTCACCACATCGGATGTGGGAGATTGTCCTGTGAACTCATTGGGTGCGCATTAAAAAGTATTTCGTTTGGATTAAGTAAAACAAATAAAGTTAACCGAAATTAACTCGCCGTATGTATGCCGTTTGGATTGGAAAGTGGGGCAGTACAGTCGCACACTTTGATTTTTCGTGATGGTATTCATATACTCAATCCCACAAGGTGAAGGCTGAGGTAAATTTTAATTTCTGTATTTCTTATACAGATTTATAGCTCCTTATGGTGTTAGTGTAACGCGGAACTTGAGTATCGACTTTGATGAAAAGCAAAACAATTGTTGTCCATCATCACTATCATCATCATCATCATCATCAGCCTATATATTCATAATAATATTCAGCCCGGTTTATCATTGACGGTTCAGGGTTTGTTATCACTTCACACAATTATTTATGTCAGCCAAGTTGTATTCCGGACATACACAAGCTAATCTAGCAACGCGACAAAATATGTTTGTGTCAATATATCGGCCTTATATTTTGTACTTTAGAACCGTCTTCTGCAGTTTACTAGACTCCATATTTCTACTAAATATTCCTAACTCAAAAACTGAATACTGTTTCTCCCGATGCATTAATCCCAGAAACTCTCCATCGTACCAAATTATACAGAGAGGCCAACAAGGCACTCCACAGTTTACTTTTTAATTTCGTAAAGGAAATTGAATGTCTTTGTCTAAACGTATTCTTCATTGTTATTATGTAAAGAGGAACAAAACAAAAAGTATTGTTGCTTGATTTCCTTCGATATTGCAAACCGCAGAACAAAAATGAGCGCTGAAGTTTTCATGAACTTTTGTATTTAACTATAAAAGGTACAGTCTGGCTTAAATGTTTTGACAAAATATATTTGTGATAATATCCTACTGCTGGGCACAGGTTTCCTCTACAATTCTCCACAGGGCTTGTATCCTAGGGGATCAGAACTATGTATGTCACTGTTGGGTGTATTTATTATTTATTTATTTACAATTAAAAGGACTTGGCCTCTAGTCCAATAGATCCTTGACAGAAGCGGAAGTCACGTACACACTCTCGCCTCCTCGAAAGGGTAAGTAATTAAATTTCGACATTCACACTTCTCTACTTAGTTTTATCTGGTTAGTCTATTACCATTTTTCAGGTCAAAATTGCATATTCGATACAAGTGTACTAGAAATAGTCAGATGAAAAAATCTAATAGGACTTCATCCAGAATTATCAATTCAGAATCAGAATTATCTCAATTTTGCCAAATAAATTATAAAAGTTACTCCTATAGTAGAGCAATGAATGGCGAATTAATCATTATTTGCATTTGCGTGTAGCTGATGAAAGTGATTTTACCATAACCGTGAGTAGCTAGATTTTTAAGTAGCAATAACGGCAACATTTTCGATTTAATATAAATAATAAAAAACAGAGTACCTACTGATAAATAACATCATTTCAATACCAAGAACAGCGGCGTCTATTCACAATTTCTTTGAAAAAAAAATCAATCTTGTATTCTTCGAAATATTAATTGGAATTTTATACATATTTCCGTCGGCGACAGTACATTTTCATATCGAAATATCAACTTTAAAAAGCCGATCAAACAATGCCTGAGAGAGCTATTGTTACAGCGTTATTATGACGGCTGTCGACCGTAAACGAGTCGAGATTCTATCATAAACGTGTATATTTCTATCAAATTTGCAATAGTGAATCATATTAGCGATTTTTTATAAATTCAAAGTGAAAATTATCTTTATTTTAATAGACATATACAAGTTGTTTTGAATCGTCAATTTAAATCTATTGCCGCTTTGAAACGTCCTATGGCTGTGGAGAAGAAACAGCAGGATTATTCCCCAATATTCCCCCAGTTAATGATGTACAGTCATAACTCTTAGCAACGGTGACCACGCTAATTCCGTTTTACACGCACTAATCCACCTCTGCCCACCCTTTAGGGAACATAGGCGTTAGGTTATATATGTATTCTGTTTAACACTTAAATATATATCCATTAAATGAAGTCTCCATACAGCAACACAGTCTCATTGTCTCAAAACCAATATCTTTGCGATCGTATAGAATTCACACTTCAAGCAGACACTTTGTTCTCTGAAGGATAGATAGAAGACGTGCGTGGATTACGAACAGGCTTCGCACTCGCGTTTTAAAATGGCCTGGCGTTTTGTCGCTGAATTTCTCGTGTGATTTACACCCTCCAAAGTTCTTGGGAATTGTTTTAAATTTAAGACTGGATTGTTTTAGATCGCTCGATGGAAGTGGAGAGCTGGTGTTGAAGCGTTTTATGTGTTAGGGAATTGTGATCGGTGTATAGAGATAGTTGGGGTAATGCAATACGATAAGCTATACAATGGAGAATTTAATCATTTGTAATTTACATTAGAAATAAATAGTAATTTAATTTAAGAAAATTGCATATAAGTACAATACAGAGGACTTTTCATATTTAGTTAGTAGATGCTGAATTGCAGGCAATTTATGTCTTGCTTTTTAAGCTATGAAGACAAACTTAATATGATCTACAGGCCTAAAAGTACTTCTTCTTTTTCTTCTTCATCAACCCATATACGCCCACTGCTGAGCACGGGTCTCCTCTACCATTGAGAGGGTTCAGGCCATAGTCCACCACGCTGGCCTAGTGCGGGTTGGCGGACTACACACCTAAGAAATTCCTAGGAACTTTTAGGTGTGCAGGTTTTATCACGATGTTTTCCTTCACCGTTAAAGCAAGTGATAATTCAATTTGAATACACATATAACTTTCGAAAAGTCAGAGGTGTGTGCCTGGGGTTTGAACCCGCGACCGCCGAGATTCTCGACCGCGCGCCTAAACCTCGAGGCCATCACTGCTCTAAAAAAGAACTTCACTAGAAAAATTCTTAGGTGTGCAATCCGGCAACCGCACATGGTCTACGTGATGGAAAAAGCATAATCCTTCTCCGTTATAAAAATGTCCATGACCAGTACTAATTTGTACCATTCATAGTGATTGACTAATGCCTGAACCCTTTCAATAGTAGAAGAGACATGTGCCCAGCAGTAGGATGATGATGTCATGGGATGATGTTGATGTGTATGAGCTGATGATGATCATGATGATAATGATTGAGCATTTTAGGTAATGCAGGATAAATTCGACGCCAGTGCGAATAAGTCATAAGGGCGTTGCGTTGTACTGGAAAATAAGAGATGCGACTACAATACTGTGGGGCAAAGTATAAAGTAATAAGTAGTAACATTATGAACTTTAAAGTTAATAACTGGATCTTTTGAAATTAAACATGATATTACGAATGTAATAAAATTCTTTAATGTTGAGCAGAAGAATCGGTATTTATATTGTGTCTGCAAAGTAGTACGATTTTATTTATCATAATCTTCAGCCTAAAAACGTCCATTGCTGGTCAAGGATCCAATAGGGATAAAAGATTCAAGCCAATCCCCAAAGATTGGAAGAACACTTTGGGAGTCTTTGGGGAGCCACAAGCCTACGTCACGAGAGTAGTCCTAGAATCTATCAAACATACATATATTGAGCGCAAAATACTACAGTCCAAACAAACTTTTTTTCGGTCCTAAACTGCCACCATCCTCTTCATGCATGCATAATTCATATTATTACCCTTCTTTTAATTACCTACGAGTTCTTTATAGGTACGCCTAGGACGTCCTCGACCGACTTCACCACTCACTTCTGCACCCTAAATCTCTTCTAATTCTACAAACATTGAATCTTTAAAACAATAAAATCCTAAGTTCAAAAGACTTTCGTATAAAATAGAATAACCATAAGTCAAACAGAAAAGTCTGATTTGTACAAAGTCCCAATTCCATCGGATTCGCAATAAAAGGATTTAGAAAGCAACTTGTGAAAACTAGGTTTTAGTTAAAGACGACGTGATAATGCTTATTATTTTGCTCCCGGAGCCAAAGCCTTTAATACTAGCTATCTAAACTTTCAAAGTTGACTTCTTATTGCCAACTTGTTTTTGTACTAGTCTTAATCTCTGCTTCTCGCTGAGTGTTTTCAGTTGTTGTCAACTATTGGCTGTTCGATTTATTGGTCTTTTCATTTATTTGTATTTCTTTTCATTTTCTATGAGATATTTTTACATTTGAAATTTAGCGTTGCCTATACTGGAGGATTTTGGTAACCCCTAGACGTAAATATTGTTTTTTACTGATAATGAGAATGAAAAAGTTAATGATTTGAAACATAAAAAGAAAGAAAATCTTTAAGAACCTAAACTTCATTAAGACTGTGACATTTATAAAACCAATTCAAAAACACTTACACAAAGCTTAGTAGTATAAATCATTGACACAGAAAATCCCTAATTCTTTACTAATTCAATATTCTAGGTAATCTGTTCGCCATAACTCAAACAAGTTTAAAAGACTGAACCCTGAGCGCCATTAGTTTGTGATTGCCGCCACTGAAACTTCTGTCGGGGCACTGCAACGGCAAATATTTGTCAACGTTTAACTTTCAAATCTATTGCGTTTAGCTGTTTGACCTATATCTTCGTTTATTATGATTTTCACTGGCTCAGTATGTTTTGCTAAAGTTTATTTATGTAAGACTTTGAGAGCAAGATATAGTTTTGCGGAATTAGAGAATGGTGTGTGATCCAGAAGTTCTAGGTTTGATATTGTGTAATACATGGTGAATTTTATAACTTTATTTAATGTCTTGTGGAGTGGCATCTATGTTTTTATGTCTTTGGAAAACTCTTTATCAAGAACGGCAAAAGCTGCCAAAAAATTGCTGAGATAAAATTGTATCGATATTAAAAAGTGGAGTTCAGTTACTAAACTTCCTGACGTAAGTAAAAAAAATATACGCTAACTCAATGTTTATTAATATGTACAGCTAAAAAATGATTGCACCGAATAACCCTATCTTTAAACAAATATGTAAAAAAACATACTTTATATCTCAATTTCAAGTAGCGTGTGTTAATTAATTAATAAAAAAGAAATTACATTCAAAAGTATTAACAAAAGGTCTAAGTACGTCTGTCTAGTACCGTTGCAATTAGTATCTTATTCATCCTTTCATGAAACTTAATTATAAAACGTTCATTCTGAATACATTTTTGTTATTCATAGACTTTGTCGAGTTCTTTTTACTAATCGTAACAGCGCTGCAAGTAATTATCCATTTGAAAAAAGCCAGACTTGAAATTTCGTTTTTTATCAGCCAAGTAATATCGCTGATCCATGGTGAACCCAAATATTCCACAGCCATCTGGTTACTTTTGAATTTTATAATTCTAAAGTGACAATAATACATCGGATGGTCAACACAAATAAATAAATATCGTTCACTAAATTACGAGACAAATATTTGAGGTTTAGACAAACATTCGTCTCCGCGCGGTGATCGAACCCTATTATTTCGCAAGCTGATTGATGTTTAGCCCAAAATACTACAGAACTGTCAAATGTTTCATGGACGCGCAAGGAAAATCTCCGTAATCAGTCGGCTCACATGATATGCCAACTACATTTGTGTTTCACTAAAACAGGTTATGTTCGCTACGGCATCATAATATCCAATGTTAGCCAAAGTGACTATGACTACTTTAGTCCTAAAAAACAAATGGAAGCATAACAAATATCGATGAATGTTTACCGGAATTTGAAATTGAAATTTGAACCGTAGGGTGGCGGACTACACACCTAAGAAATTCCTAACAACTTTTAGGTGTGCAGTTAAGTGATAATTCATTATAAATTCACGCGTAACTTCGAAAAGCAGAGGTGTGCCTGTAGTTTAAACCCACTACCGTCGAAATTCTTGAGGCCATCACTATTTGACAAATTAACTTATGTTCGAATGATGGATAAAAGTGATTGATAAAGGATTTTTTTTTCCTGTGTTTCTCTGTAGGGGTTATGAAAGTATCACTGTATAGTGTGGTGGAATATATGATTATGTGCTGGCAAGGAAACGAGGCCTCGCTATTGGATACGAAAGCCCGTTCCTTGCCAGTTTGTGTGTCAAACAGTTATGGTAGGTGTTGTGTGTAACGGTGTTTGTGTGTGTGTGTGGTGAGTCCAGTCAGATGGTGTACAATTGGTTTCTTAAAAAAAAAAAAAATTACCCAGGGTAAAATAAAAGTGGACAAACAAAAAAATTTTTAACAAAATAAAAGAAGTGTTAAACTATAGACTAGACTTAAGGCTAATACATAGGTATACACAAGGTTACAATGGTACAAGAGTCGCAGTCTCTTATACAGATACAATAAGAAATTTAAAAACTAACAGTTAGAAGATAAAATTAGAAGTTATACATGACAAAGAAAAGATAAAAATAATTAAGGTGATAAAGGATATTGGGCGACAATCCCCAAAGGAAGGGTGATGCAACGAGTGTAGACACATTTCTAAAAAATATCCGCACATCGACGAGATGCGGAGCTTAACTTAATATAGGACGTTAATCCAATTCTGGAAAAAATATCTGGCTGAATTAACTTAGACACTAACTCAACGAAAAAACGGCTTTTCTCGGTGAGCTAGTGCCACCAAAGAGTGGTTTTTTTACTTCTTTTATACATTTTTAAGGACTGCTTGATACGAGAAGAAAACTCTTCTTCAAAATATACTTATATTTGTAGTAGTAGCTTCATCTGATAATTGAGGTTAAGGGAACCCCTTAAGTTCTTCAGCAAAGAAAGAGAGAATAATAAATCATAAAAAATATAATACTAATAGAGGGTAAAAATGGCGTCCTTATCGCACATGGTGAGTCTTTCATCCAAATCTTTACGTACTTCTGCCGTGGTAGCTGCGCTTTGGAAACAAAACATGACCAGTAACATAAACCCATTAAGATTAACATGCCTAACTTTTGCATACTAATCAGGAGGACTACTTTCATGGCCACTACAACCATTAGGCGATACGAAATTAAATACTGAATGAATTTATTTATAAAGTTAGCAAACCTCTTAATCAAAGTCGAAATTAAGCCCATTCAACATAATAGCCAAAGGATAATGTATTGTAGATTAAACAAGTGAAACGTGAACCTACCTTACAGACTTGTTGGGAAAAGCCTAATTGATTCAGGAACAAGGCCCATACGAACACTCACATGTTCTATGAAACATAACATTAACTAAGTATTAACAGCAATTAACCGAACAGCCATTTAAATCAAAATTTCAGATTACACCCGGCACTCACCGCGGGGCCGAAGCAGTGCTTGGTTAAATCTCATTCATCAAAACTTGGGAATTAGCTTCGTTCGCTAATTAAACCTGTCGGTTGTTAAGTTCGCCCGATATCCCCCGGGATTCGGATCTTACTTAAATATTAGGTTTGTATAAAACTTTTATTATTACGCCCTTATTGGTACTCGATGCTGTGATCCTTTTGTGTAAGCCAAAGTTGATTTGAACGAATTCAAATTTGAAGGCGATCCGGTACAATATTCGGTGTGCTCGCCGTATCGGAAAGGTCGCCTTGTCTCGAGCGGACACTTTAAAAATCACTCCAGTTTCGTTTTATTTGAGTTATGTTAGAGGAAATTTCCATTTCACTTTGTGACGTTTCGCCGAGTTGTAGCTGATTGACTTCGCTTAATTGATTCCGTTGGCGTTCTGTTGCGATTGATTTATTTTAAATTTGTATTTTTGGCGTATACTTCTGTTGATGTATTTTTAGAATACCAGGATTGCTGATTGTAAAGTTAAAGCTATTTATGTAGAATTCGATTTGGTGGTGGAACGAATTTCGTTTTCTCTGGCGAGCGCGAGCGTTCTAATGAAACAGCGTAAGATGTAATACAATAAGTAAGTATTAATAGTGCGAAAAAACGAATGTTTAAAATATTTTACACTTTCCTTAACCAAATCTGGGTTCATTGATTCCCTTAATTAAGCCTGTTAAAAAAATGAAAAAGTTAGTCAAATTCAACCGATTACTTTCAAAAAATAGATTATTGGTCAATGCAATCAAATTGCATAAGAGTCGGTGGTGGCAAAATCCCTAGTCTATTTCACGGTTAGTGCTAAAATGCAGTTTGCCCGACCAGTTCGTTATTTCTAAAGAAAAGCTGAATCGTAAATCGTGCGCGGACAAGCGTCAGTTACATCTAGATTTATTGTCGCTTTTGGATTTTGGAAATTCATAGGTTCCATTATGATATTGCCATATCTCTAATATGTAGGGGCTTATTCATAACTGGCTAAGCGCCGCCATTACACGTTCAGTCAAATTTAATGCCTCATGTAGTTTATTTTCGGGATAGAGCATCCTATGTGTGTTTTTAGAGTAATCTCGTTTAAATAACTTATTACATTTTTGCCATAGATTCTAGGTCATCATACTTTTACATTAAAATGAACTTTACATTATATTATTAAAGATATAAATAGAAGTCACATAAAAAATAGGTCAAAGACTGTTGTCTCCAAAACCGTTGCTTTTAAACATACAATGGGCTTTATTCTAAATCCTTGTAAGAATTTCATTCCCGCTGTTCTGCAAGTCCGCCACAGGCGCCGGTGTCGAAGGGTTTTATCTTATCTTTTATGTACCTACAGATCGTTAGGGGGAACTATTAAAGCAAAGTGTCACGGTTTAAAATAGGCAAATGGAAGGAGAAAAAGTGAAATGTTTTCCGACTGCGAGATAAATGTTTCAATCGGACTCCTGTGATTTTGCTGTAGGTGTTTTAAGACGTCACTTCAAACGGAGTGTAGTGGGGAGATTTTGCTGTTAGGTGTTGTTATGGTATTGCTGATTTTTTTTTTATAGTGTTGGTATAAAAAGTCTTAAAGTAATAGTTTGTATTCAAGCCTGGGCTGTGCGGTGGTAATTTTTTTGTGACAAAATATCATTACGAAGTAAATCTAAAATCACTTTTCTAGTCTGAAACCTAAAATGGGAGGTTAATAATTATTATATCACACAAACATTTGTCTGATGACCGAACCAGCGGCCTCTCATTTCACAAACTAGTGTTTAGCTAACTTGTCAAATCTATAACATAAATAGACAAAAAAATAGCACTAAACTGTTGTATTTGAAACGCAAAAAAGTATAAATAGCAAACACATTCTGTTCACAAAAGCATTTCGGACGGTTGCAATATGCAGCGATCGCGTGTCGGCGTTGCGTGACCGACACCCGTTTGTATCGACCATAATTAGATTCTCCACAAGCATTTATAAAACTTTTCAACCGGCAAAACTTCCTAATGGCCGTTGCGTTCAATTCTTTTCTAGATTTGATGGGCACTTCGCAATTCTGCAATGATTTGTGCGACATAAAGCTGCTAAAATAAAATGATATGATGGTGCAATTAAAAATTTTCATCATCATTTTATCATACATAGGCTTATTAAAATTTGTGCGATCTATATTTAGTATTTGTTTCAGATGTTGCAAGGACGGAAAGTCTCGCATAGCTTCTGATACAGACAGCACTATGACTATGACACTACGACACGTAAAAACTGTATGGATGACTGATGGGTGTATTTAAGGGAGCAAGTTTACGGTCTATCGTGCAAATTTTAAAACGATGCTACTGAGAATTTCCTAATAGAAAGTCAGGACAATATGGAACTGGAAGCCCACTATTATGCATATATTACGACTCAATCTCAACTGAAAAAATCTAGCAATATTTTATGTAGGTAGTATAATTATTGTTGACAGCTTTGTGGTCTCGTGCTACAAGTATGCGCCATATAATCTAGAGAACCTGACTTCAATTTCCAGGTCGGGAAAAGTGTTATTGAGTTTTTCCACTAAGAAATTCTCAGTAGCAGCAAGGAGTCTGAAAATGTGCCAGACAAACGGCAATAGACTCGCCTACTATTACGTGGGACTGATACATAATTGGCGAAATGTGGGTGCAGAAATGCTTCTCTGCCTATCCCTTCGGGGAATACAGGCGTAAGGTTATGTATATTATTGTTCTCAGCAGAATTTTCTAGAAGCAATCAACCCATAATGAAAATATTGACGATGACCATTTGTCCTCCCGAACCAGCAATATAACTCCGAAACTACATTACGATGGTAATATATTACTCGAAATTACTTGAGAAACAAAAAACTTGGTGTGTTTTCCCCAAGTTTTATGAGACTCTTGTTATTTTATTGAATTCCTATCACAGTGAGGTGTCTAGTTTAGTTCGAGCGTGGGAGGAACTTTGGTAGAATGTTCTGATGAAGTATATAGACATTTTCCTAGAAAAAAAGGAACGTATAAATCATATTTAATTATATGTTTGATATCATATTTTATATACCTAATTTATTTATGTTACGTGCACATAAATAAATTATAAGTATGTTATAATATAAGTAAGTTATAATAAATAATAAGTAGTTGCTGCTGAGAATATCGAAATAAAAATGTCAAATAACATTTTTCGTTGAACATACTTTTGCCATGAGGCAGCCGAAAAAGTCTTCGTATGTAATTTAAGTGAGCAGATTTCGGTACATTGTATTCCTTCGTTGTCTTAGAGATATAATTCCAAACCCACGATTTTTTTACGATTTCAATCTTCGATCACCCAATTGAATGTTACAAGTTGTAATCAGATATTTTTTTATATTAGGTATATATAAAGATAGTACAATTTCGTAAAAGAATTTAATTTTATGGATAATAAAAAAATACGAATTTATAGGTATCTGAAAGTATGAGGTAAAATAGCGATTTCAATTCAGCACGCCGCGGTAAATATGATTTTTGGCCCGTAATCTACGCTTTTCAATATGAGCTTGCGGTTTGTGGGTGTAAAATTTAAATCCGCTTTACGAGATTAATTCCAGTTTTCCGATAACTAAAAGGAACTTTTTTAGGGGAAAATCATGATAATCTAAAAAATAATCTATTAGCATATCTTTATAACAAACGCCGTTATGCCAGATTCCATGAAAGGAGAGGCATCATCATCATCATCATCATCATGTCAGCCCTGTGTTGGTCCACTGCTGGACATAGGCCTCCCCCAATGACTTCCACCGGGAACGGTCGGAAGCCGCCTGCAGCCAGCGACGTCCCGCAACCTTGATAAGGTCGTCGGACCACCTTGTCGGGGGACGTCCCACGCTGTGCTTGCCAGTACGTGGCCTCCACTGGAGAACTTTCTGGCCCCATCGGCCATCAGTTCTCCGCGCCATGTGGCCGGCCCATTGCCACTTCAACGAGCTAATCCGTTGGGCTATGTCGGTTACTTTAGTTCTCCTACGGATCTCCTCATTTCTGATTCGATCACGTGGGAAACCCCGAGCATAGCCCTCTCCATAGCTCGTTGAGTGACCCTGAGCCGTCCCATGACGCCTTTAGTGAGAGGCCACGTCTCAGTGCCGTAAGTCATCACTGGTAACACACAACTATTGAAGACTTTTGTCTTCAGGCACTGAGGTATTTTGGACGAGAAGACGTCTCCTAACTTTCCGAACGCTGCCCAACCAAGGAGAGGCATAGTGAGACTAAAATGTTGAGTTAGACCGACGGACTGGGCTAAAGGTACCATGATGATCTATTTTTAAATCCCCTCTAAACATAGAAATGATCTACTCCAATTGCATGTGGGCTGAGTTACATCACACCATATCTCAATTAGCAATACAATAATTAGCATCCACATACTACCCAATAGTTAGTACATGCACTATGAAGAGTCCTCAAAACCAGCCCTAGTGGCCGCAAATTCATCCAACGCGGCTAAAAGCCTCGCATATATTCCTAAAATCTCCCAATTTGTGTGGCGTGACGTTTCATTTGGTTCACGTTTGCACGCGGTGCACGTACAAAGCGCGCTACGCATCCATAATACGTAAACGGCCCACCACGACAGTTTTTCTTGAATAATTAAACGTTTTGATGTTGAGACTTTTTTACGTCTCATTTGTTTGTGAAGTTTTGTTATCAGTATAGATGTGTGATTTTTGAATTTAAATTTTTGCAAATACACTATGTTGCCACTGAGAGTTGACTGACTCGAAAATACTATATTATCCACTGGAGTCAATCAGCTTTCGACCATACGCGCCATCGTTGTGACGAATGAGATATTATTAATGATACAATTTTCACGTACTATTGAGTGTCACTTAACTAATCTGCACTTGAAGTTTTATCCAGATTCATGTGTTTGTCAGTATTCAGTAGCGAATAGATCATCTTGCTTTCACTATGTACATAAAAACTCCATAGTTTGAAGCTTTTTTTTCCAAAATATTTGTATGTAAACAATCATCATTATGTTTAGCCTATATTCAGGTGACTGCCGAGCACGGGCTGGGTACGGGCTTCCTCTACTATTGAGAGGGTCATAGAAAGGCCTTAGTCTGACCTATAACTTTGGCAATAGAAAATAATAATTACTTATTTGTAATGTCATCAACACGAAGATATTCTCGTGCAAGGAAGCTATTTATAAAGCAGCGTGTGCACAGCGAATTAAATACCTTAACAATATTAGCTCTCATTCCGGCACGGCATGGCGCTCCATCTCAAAGTTTTCAGGTAAGAAAACACCGAGAACACAGCGCTGTTCAATGTTTGACGTGTTTTCCAATACCGGGCTTGGAAACAATAGGGATGGGGCAGTCAGATCTTTTCTTTATTTTATCTTTTTTTTGTGTGTGTATTCACATTGAATTATCACTTGCTTTAACGGTGAAGGAAAACATCGTGATAAAACCTGCACACCTAAGAGTTCTTAGGAATTTCTTAGGTGTGTAGTCCGCCAACCCGCACTAGGCCAGCGTGGTGGACTATGGCCTAAACCCTCTCAATGGTAGAGGAGACCCGTGCTCAGCAGTGGGCGTATATGGGTTGATGAAAAAGTCAGATCTTTTACAAATGTAGTACCTAAAATGGTTGCTCATTGCAATACTAGTACTAAAAGTATTGATACTGCATCCGGGTAAAATCAGACATGTCAACAGTAAAAAATGTCAATACTTCCATAAGAGCCCAAAAGCTGTTTGCTTTAAAATTTCCCCGTAATAATCTTTAAGCTGCAAAGTTTTATTTAACAAAACCAATTAGACATATAAATGTGAATATACTGACCCTATTATAAAAAATTAAAAACTATTAAATGTCACGCTTCTGGGCTTCTATAGAAGTGTTGTCAGTGGGGTTAGTTTGTTACGTCTTGGATGCAGTTGTTGTAATCGATGGACAGGACTTGATGTAATTGAATTTTGTCATGAAAATACTATAGAACTGTGACTTGTTAATTAACCATGAAAGTAAACAAAAGTAGATAATCATACATAACACAAGTTGACATTTGATATTTAAGTAAATGAATTTGATTTAAAAATGAAAGCCAAAAGTGGAAAATAAGTGGCATAAAAATAATCAGAATTAAAAAATAAATCTGCATATTCTCTTTAATGGTGGCACTATTTGAAGCCCACATACCGACCACCTCACACAAAGCCTGGAAATCGCCATAACGATTCACCCGTATATTATACAGCATTGCATGCTGATATTTGGTTTATGGATGATTTATCCTTTCCATACAATTCTATATTGATGATTCTGTATCATGATGTTTTGCGTCGTTATTTCTGGTATAATATTCATTAAATATATCTAACCAATGATCTATTTGCAAAGTTATGAGATATAATTATTACACAGTACCTACACAGTTGACACAGACAGTTATTTTACTTTTATAAATCCGGACATAAAAAGGTGATGTCTTTTTTTATGAATAATGACGAACTATATTCCACAAACAAGCTACAAAGGGGCAAAAAATTGACGAGTACATATTTATTCTTGTTAGCTCGAACAGAAAATATAACTCGGTTTTCCAACTCGATTAAAAATCAACGTGTTTCCAAATCGATTGCTGAACAATCGTTTAGTTTCAAACGTTTTCCCTCACTAGCGACAAGTTCTGGACTCAACTAGCGCCGTCCGACAAAAACTGTGAGAAGTTTTTAATTTAACTTTAAGCCTAGCAGTCTCTCCTGTAACGCAAACATTACCATGCTAGGTAAATTAGTTTGTTTTTGTAATTCCATCCGTCAAACTTCCCCGCGCCTTAGTTCTCAGTTTAAGGCCTAGAACTTGTAAGTCTTTGAAAATATTCGTATTTCCAAGAGAAGCTAAGAGTTCTTGTTTTTGTATAATTTGCTACTTAAATATTTCAACACCTGTATTTATGTTTTTTACATCTAAAATTCATGAAATAAGCGCGGTTGGATTGTTTTTCTTTTACATTTCTTACTCGGGTAGAAGATTTTACAGTTCAAACGGCTTTTATTGATATTTTATTTTGTTTAAGCAGACAGACATGATGCTTATTAATAAAAAAATCTTAATTTGTCGTTAGATATTTGAACAAAAGTAAATTTCAGTACTAAAGGTATTATGACACCTATTGCTTATTCGATCAAGTGCTGAGTTTCTTTCCTTTGCAATATATTCCACTTATAAAGACAATGTTGACTCAACCAGAGTAACCATATAGTAGTTAGCTATAGCAATGCAATTGTAATCCATTGTAAACATTTATTTTCTTTAAAATCATAACAATACATTTACTGAAGCGTTAAAAAAATTACCTGATTTCTCACCTCAAACAACAATTCTAACAACCAACACTGAAAACTACCAATGAAAAACAATACGACAAAAATAACTCATCCTCCGCTAATATCTCATTAAAACCACGAGTGAGCGCAATTTTAACGGGCAGACCTGAAATACGCCACGCACAGTCCTCTGCAGCACAAACAAGCCTCTCACAAATCCTCATATCCGCAAAGCCCTTGTTAATTATGTTAATAGAATGCATATCGCAGCCTCATTGCTAGCTGCCCTTTGTGCTGGTGCTCCCGGGAAATTCAATATGCCGACGTGCGAGCGAAAAAAGCTGCTAAAGCGTTTGTGGCTTCGGGTTCTGTAAATTTAGTTTTATTATCCCCACGCTTTGGTTCCGCTATAGTAATTTCGAGTGAATCCTGATCGGTTTCTGTTTTTGTGTTGTGTTCCTATTTTAAATTTGATGTTGAAATGATATGATATTAATAGGATTTGGGTAATTTTGAAATTGTCTACAGCAAACAAAATTTAATATAACTGTTCGTCTAAAAATGCTTTTTGGCCATTTGTGATTAATCCGATCAGCATTTGCTACCAACTTAATGCTAATATACAAAATAAATATCAGTGGATTAGATCACAAAAGGAAATATTCAAATTTTCAAACTGACCAGAAATCTTGTTTGTCTTTAATACTACCACAAAGCAATTTAATGCCTTAGCATTCAGTGATAATTTGTTATGATTAACAAAAATGTATTTAGGTATTTATTGTTAATTAATAGTTCACGTTGGTCCCATAGCACTAGTGAGTACAATGTAATCTGGTTCCAGATTTGGGTTTCAGGATTATTAAAAATTATTTATATCAGTAGACCCCGCCATAAATGACACTCAAAACTCAACTTGTATACTCTCTGCCCGTTGGAGGACACACGCATGAGTGTGGAAACTAATCACGGTAGTTTAATATAAAAAATACGAGAGGATTCACAACAGCGAGCTCTAAACAGAACATACGCGCACTGCCCAGATTAAAACGGCGCTCCGATGCGTTTCGCTTTTGTGATATTTATTAAAACGTTCCATTAAGGTACATATGTAGTTAATATACATACGCCTAGGCAGATTCACATATCTGCATCCACGCTTTGCCGCGAGACCCACCATTCCATACAGACTGCTGATTGAAATTCTTGACGTCATCGCCAGAGTAAAAATCGTCCGACACCGTTCAGGCGCGTCGAAAGCTCATCCAAATACGCAAAGTAAACGGCGCACGTTCAAACATTCCCGCACCGTTTCGCCCATTGAAGGCCATTAGCTTATCTCTGATGATAAAACGAATGTTTTTTTAAACAAAATAGAACATAGGGTAAAGATGCCTAATATGAGATAGGCGCTAAATATGAGATAGGAAGATATTGGTCAAACTACTCACGTCAGTCATTTGGCGCTAGTGTGGCTCGGATTGACACATCAACAGTGCTAAACGTCTGTCAGTTCGCGCCGGCTAACGGCAATGTAAGAACGTGTGCGTGTTGGTTATTTCAACATCGTAAAACCAAATATTTTTCATCAAATGTTTACAAGGTACGTAACAACTTTATTATTACGTTAAACGCATTTAATTTATGTTTTGTTTGTAGCTTATATGGTAAATTTTAAGTTATGAATGCAGTTAAATTGTATTTTCTTTTGGAAACAAAAAAAAAGGCAGCCATTTTCTAAAACTGTTGTTTTCCTAATATGAGATATGCTAGGGTTCCTAAATTGAGATATCCCATATTATGGTACACAAAAAGAACAATTATCATGGGTGTTGGGTTAAACCGTATATTTTTTTATTTTAGATGCCTCCCATCAAAAGAAAGACCTGGGACCACGCTGCCATGATACAGGCTGTGAATGCAGTACGAAGAAAAGAAATGGGTTACTTAAGAGCAGCGAAACAATTTGGTGTTCCTAAGGGTACCCTTGAGCGCTATGTGAAAAAGGATGTCCGCGCAGAAGATCTTGTCCAGGTTCGTATGGGAAGACGGCCAGCCTTGCCTATTGATTTAGAAGCCGAGCTGGAAAGCTATTGCAAAGAAATGGATAGAAGATTTTATGGCTTACGTCTGCAGGACATTAAATACATGGCGTTTCAATTGGCAATTAAAAATAATTTGAGGCATCCCTTCAGTGTTACTAAAGCTTCTGCTGGTAAAAAATGGCTTCGTGGATTTTTGAGGAGACATCCTACATTATCTATTAGGACACCTGAAGCAGTTTCTGCTGCTAGAGTAAAAGGATTTAATCCAGTTGCAGTCGCCAACTTTTTTGATTTGTACGAGCCTGAACTTGATAAGATAAAATCCGCTCCACATAGGGTATACAACGTTGACGAGACAGGAATAACAGTAGTTCAACATAAACGTTCCAAAGTTGTCAGTATGAAAGGCAAAAAACAGGTCGGTGCGTTGACATCCCTGGAAAGAGGAAAGCTCATGACCATAGTGACCTGTATGAACGCTTGTGGTACCTACGTGCCTCCATTAATAGTTTTCCCAAGGAAAAATATGGCTCAAGACCTAATGGATGGTGCACCAGCAGGTTCCATTGGCGATTGTCATCCGTCAGGCTGGATCCAGACACACCTATTCACAAAGTGGTTTCAGCATTTTATCAACTTTACAAAGCCAAGTAAAGATGATCCAGTTTTATTGGTTTTAGATGGCCACTACACACACACGAGAAACATCGATCTTATTAATTTAGCTCGAGACAACAACGTAATTATAGTTTGTTTACCGCCACACTGCACTCATAGAATGCAACCAATGGATGTAGCATTTATGAAGCCACTAAAAGCTTACTACTCCCAAGAAATTGAAACTTGGCTGCGTAATAATTCGGGGCGCACTCTAACAAACAAATATGTGGCTAGATTGTTTGGTGCGGCTTATGAAAAAGCTGCTACCATGACCAACTCCGTTAACGGTTTTCGCAAAGCTGGGTTATTTCCGTGCAATCGACATATTTTTACAGACGAAGAGTTTTTAATCTTTAATGATGGGGATGAAGAGCAAGATTTACTTAATGTTCAGAGAAATGACGAGAACGCAGATCTGGAAGATACTAGTTGTGTGCTTACTTCGATTGAAAACCAATCAGAGCCAACTGAAATCTTACCCAATAGCGGAATTACAAATGACAATCCTTCAGATGAGTACCAAGGATTAGCATCTTCTAAAACAGCCTCAACAGCTAGTGTTTATGACAATCCAGTACCCAGTACATCGTCTTCTGTCTCCCCGTTTGCACTTAAGCCAGTGCCCAGGCTACCTAAGAACAATTCTTCTTCTAAGAAAACCCGAACTGGAGCAGCTTCTATAATCACGGCATCTCCGTATAAGAAGTCATTAGAAGAATCCCTAAATAAAAAACAAGAAAAAGAAAATAAGAAAGGACAGAAGAAACAATCAGTTAAAAAACAGCAGACAATGAAAAAAAAACCTATTAAAAAGAAAAAAGCTGAAGAAGTTAGTTCCAGTTCCGAAGACGATGACATGCCTGAGTTGGCAGATAGCAGTGGGGATGAATATGATGCTGAATGTCCCTACTGTAGCGGTAACTTTTCGCAGGATACAAGAGGAGAAAAATGGGCCAAATGTGATAGTTGTTTTAAATGGGCTCATGAAGATTGTGGAGATGTAGCATCGAATCGTTTTTTGTGTTCATTATGTTTAGATGTGTAAGACATGGTAAGACTAAAAAATAATTTAGAAAAGATTTTAATTTTTTTATTGTTTATTATATTCTCTTTGTTTGATAACCTTTATTTTAAAATTTTATTAAAAATGCTAATTTTTATTATGATAACTGAGTTCTGCTCAAATCTTTGTTAAGTTTAAGTAAAGTAAAAATTTTGAAGACTGATGTTAGTCTAAAATTTAATAATTAATGTACCAAACTGCTAAGACTGATTTGTCTTAATATTTAATTAATAAGTTACCTACAATAAAAATGTGATTATGACGTTAATATTGTTTTTTTTTGTTTGTTGACCCCTAAAATTTATGGAACCTAATATAAGATAGTATCTTATATTTAGAACCCCTAATATCTCATAATAGGCGCCCTTTGCCTTGGAATTTTTTTCTGATATTTTTCACTTTTTACAGCATAGCCAAAAAATAATATAATTTAGCCTAAAATAGCTAATATACATTTAAAGTACATTAAATTTTCTATCTAAAAGTATATCTTAGAAAGCTTTAAATGTAACAGTTTTTTTTTTATACCCAAAAATGGAAATGGTATCTCATAATAGGCATCTTTACCCTAATATTTATTTTTAATAGCGTACAGGGGGCTGGGGCGTGATTCAAAAAACACATTGTTCCACGGTAAACGGTCGTTTGTGGTCGAGAATGGATCGTAAAATGGCTTTTATGAGTGGCCGTGTTCGGTGCCACTGCGTCCATTATTCGGCTATTTCCAAACGTGAAATTAAATTAATCGCCGTCGCGCGAAACGGTAACAACAGTGTATTACTCTGTACACGCAATATATTGTAAACATTGTTGGAAATTGGGACATGCGGTTTCTCCGTGCACATCATTAATCTGTCAACTCCAGGGAGAAATAAGTCCACTTTGGTGGCGCGTATTGGCAAACTTGGGTGAAATTGGCTAGTGTGTGACGACTAATGGCATGGCGCTCTGTTATGTCATCGTAATGAT
This sequence comes from Cephonodes hylas, assembly GCA_030295005.1. Taxonomy (NCBI): domain Eukaryota; kingdom Metazoa; phylum Arthropoda; class Insecta; order Lepidoptera; family Sphingidae; genus Cephonodes; species Cephonodes hylas. Next base: position 12,017,730 of record AP025372.1, on the reverse strand, counting down.
GTAAGTGCTGGACGTTGTATATCGAAATAGAAACACTAATCACAAACGCTTGCCTGTTTCGTGAATTGCCACAGTTTTATACTTTGCGTATAGCGTTTAGTGTGAAAAAAAAAAGAATTTTACTATGTATTCGTCCTTCAAATAAAATACTAAACATCGGATCAAACATAGAAGGAACATTTAACAATTTCATATCCTACAATTACATTTCGTATAATAGCATCTACACGTAAGGTTTCGATCTTCAAAATAACTTCAGCGGCTTTGCCCGGAAACGTTTCACATGTAGGCTCGATATGTTTGATAATTGAATCAAATTTATAATATAATCAAAAGCTCTTGATTACAGCCTCCACACTAATTTATTCTGTAGTCTGAAGGTATAATTGCGGTCTGAAGCGACGTTGTAATTGCTCCTTTGTCAAAGGGTAACAAGAAGCCCATGGTTTGGAGAACGACACGCTGGTAAGTGTACACTAGACTTCAATATTTATTATATGCAAAGTTAAAGTTCGTGACCTGCTCTGTAAAGGTCCTAAGAATTAGGTATGAATTAAAATAAAATCGTGAAAAAAACTGTGATTTTCGTAATCTCTGAAGACTTTCGTATTCACGGATAAAAACTAACCTATTATTATAATTGTCTAGCAGTCACAGTAATTTTCAAGAGTTCACAACATTAGGGTGTAGTGGTAGATGCACAGGGTGTCGTCATCATCATCATCTTCGGCATTTATTCATCCCAATGCTGGGTATTGGCCTCTCTTCTGGCATGCTATTCATCTCTATCCTGGGCCAGTAAGAGTATCAAATCGCGCAGTATATTAGCAATGAATTGTCACGTACTTTAAAGGTGAAGGGAAGCTGAACATTATAAACATCTTAGGAATTTCATAAGTGTGTACTCCGAAAACCTGCACTAGGTTGGCGTGATGGAATAATGTCTAAAGCCAATCACTTGTAGTGGAAGCCCGCGCAAACCACTGCGACGAATACGAAAGAGCTGGTACGACTGCTTGTAAATCCAGATGACCTCACAAATAGAGTTACCATCCCCTTGATTTATTAACCAAGCTGGATTCACAGCCTATCTTGTCTATCGCTGAATAATCATCAAAAATTCACCAAGTAACTTCTACTCTGTGTCCGAATATCCAAAGACACATTTATGTTAGAGAACAGAACCGAGGTTTGAACAACTTAATTGGCTGACATTAGGCTCGAGTGATTACCGCACAATTGATTCACGGCCGACACCGTGGCCGAGTTAATCATCTTTAATATCGCTTTTAGTGACGATCTATGACGGCTCGATATTTCTGGACCGGATAATGCTATAGATTGTTAGGATGAATATGGAAGCATAAAGGGGATGTACTAAGACACTTTAAACACCTTTCGTTCCATTTCTTCAGCTTCATTTCTTTGTCTCCTAATATAATGTGTGGCATTAAAACAAAACTAGAAGATATGTACTTTCTTACACATATTCTTAACTACACTTAACGATAGTTTTTTTATAGGTTGGCTAAGAAAACTTACTGGCCGTTAAAGTTTCTATTAAAGAACTATAGCTGAAATAATTATAGGATTATTTAAGATTTAAGATATGAAAAGTTTGTCTTTAGTTAAGCCTCACCTGCTAATGCAAAACTGCCCCTATAGAACTAACCAAGGCTAAATATACAAGAGTTTTGGTCGAGAAAAATAATATTAAAGGCTTTGTAAAGCGGGTTAGAAGGGTTTTACCCCGAGGTTTAATGCCCGCGCTCAATTGTAATATCAGCAGATATTTTTAAAAATGGCGCAGGATATTTGTTAAACTATTCAACTCACGTTTCCGCAAGATGCTAAGCCTTTTAGTTTTTACGTTGCTGTTTTTATTATAATGTATTGTACTAACAAAACGGCTAATATAACCATTTGTACTATAAGTGCTAGGTTATGTCATGTCATCATCTTCATCACTTCCACTGACATAGATTTATGTACCTCTTCATTCAACCGCTACCAGACACCTTGGGAATATCTATTCGAAATTTATTTGTCACAGTCCAAATTTTAGCTTTCGTTAGATAATAATTTCTTAAAACTGTTAAAGTTGGTTGAAGTTGGGGTTGGGATGACCAAAACCATGAATAAATTTAGAAGATATTATATCACCATCATTATTAACCCTTATAAAGTTTAGACCTTGGTCCACCACGCTTGCCTTCTATCAGAACAGAGAGCAGAGAGATAAGAATTAAAAAGTCATTTAAGGTACGGAATCTTTTTGCGAATTTGATTCGTACATTTACAGTACTTTATACAAAGCTCCAGCCAGAAATATAACAAATTGAAAATATGAAATCACAGGCTCGGCTGTTTAGCTAAAATTGAATGGAAAGAAGCCGAAAAAATATTGTAATATTTTGCGTGTTGTGAAAATCTGGCACCGCTATTTATAAATATCCATTAGCGAATAACCATCTATCAGTTGAATTCTATATTATTTGGTCCCTGTTATTTTATTTTTTTGTATAAAACTTTTTTATTTATGAAATGAACTTTTTTCCCGAAATAATATAAAAATAAAAAATATTGTGCTGGTGTTATTCTACAACAATGTAACAAAAAGTAGAAACTAATGCATTCCAAATAGACTTAAGGTTATAATAAAGATTTTGCTAGTCTAGAATAAATAGATAATTTTACAACACAAAACAGCAAACTCAGGACCGGGATGGTTGGCGCTTACTTGGGGAGGCCTACGTTCAGCAGTGGACGGCAATAGGCTGAGTATATGAACAGCAAACGTCCTTATGATGCTGTCGTGAGATGCTCTTGAGCTCACACACCTCTTATCATGAATACCTACATCAATCCACATTGTCGGTATTGTATTAAAATATATAAATGTTAACGCCTGTTTTACTGAAAAGGCACGCATATGTAGGTACATATCAGCTTCTGCGTTTGGTTAGGCGTAAAACGGTTTTACATAACAGGGGATTGGAGAAGAAAGCTATTGTTATACTTCAGAAACGTTTCTAGACTCTAAGCCAGACAAGAGAATTCAGTAATACTTCTGGCCTGAGAAACGATCATCATCATCATCATCAATCCATATACGTTCCACTGCTGGGCACGGGTCTTCTCTACCATTGAGAGGGTTTTACACCGCCACCACGCTGGCCTAGTGCGGGTTGGCGGACTACACACCTAAGAAATTCCTAAGAACTTTTAGGCGTGCAGGTTTCATCACGATGTTTTCCTTCACCGTTAAAGCAAGTGATAATTCATTGTGAATACACAGATAACTTCAAAAAGTCAGGGGTGTGTGCCAGGGGTTCAAACCCGCGACCGTCGAGATTCTCGACCTGTGCCTAAACTTCGAGGCCATCACTGCTTACGAGAAACGAACGCGGACAAGAAATCCATGTCTAAATACTAAACTAAATAAGACTGACGTAACCATAGCTTTAACATATGCACATGGCTTCATGGAATAATATTCGATTGCGATCGTACCAACAGTCTGCCTCTGTATATATCCGTTTAACCGGAAAGCCAATGTTGCACCGTTCGTTTGAAACGTATGGATTTCTTGGTAAGAAATCTTTCTGTATCATATGTTTGGATGTAGATAGCAAAATACAGTTTAATGTTACTTGCAAACTGACATTGTAAGTTGAATATGAAAAAATCTTTATTATTTTCCGGTTTCAAGATGATTTAATTAACTACTTTGACTATTTATTTCTACTTAGAGAAAATTCTCAAAACAGGCAATATTAATGATATCTTTACTGTCTCACGAAATTATTACAAATATTTGTGTTGGTGTCTATGGGACCGTAAAAGTCTCTCGTAGTTTTTGATAAGCAGTGATGAAAAAGCAGTGATGGCCTCGAGGTTTAGGCGCGCGGTCGAGAATCTCGGCGGTCGCGGGTTCGAACCCCAGGCACACATCTCTGACTTTTCGAAAGGTTTGTGTGTATTCACATTGAATTATCAATTGCTTTAACGGTGAAGGAAAACATCGTGATAAAACCTGCACACCTAAAAGTTCTTAGGAATTTCTTAGGTGTGTTGTCCGCCAACCCGCACTAGGCCAGCGTGGTGGACTATGACCTAAACCCTCTCAATGGTAGAGGAGACCCGTGCTCAGCAGTGGGCGTATATGGGTTAATGAAGACGAAGAAGTTTTTGATACCCACGACACAGGACTTGTAACTTGGTTTGGGGTCAGAGGTATGTATGTGACTGTTAGGTGTATTTATTTATAAAATTTTCGAGATGCAATACTAAAAGAGGATTGGTAGCAATACAACTAAGATAGTCGGCACCAAATTTGTTACTATTTGCTGGTTACTATGATTACTGTGGTTACTGTGGATCTGTAGTACTGTGGGTACTGTGGTTCTGTAGGTACTGTGGTTCTGTAGCGCTGTGGGTACTGTGGTTGGGGAGCAGCGATTCGCTGAATAAAATTCCCTTCTTCTATCTTGCGGCGGGGTGGCTTCCTCGGTATAGCGCTTTTTCCACTGTTCTTGCTCTGCTGTTCTTGTAGGCGAGGCGAGGACCGGCGAGGACTGATTTTGCACCGATCCTGGCCCCCCTTATATACAGTTCAAACCTCTATCCCGCTCTCACGCGTAACTGCGTCTCTGTCAGCGTGAGAGCGGGACAGAGCTATACGTGCAACAAGGAAGGGAATATCAAAACCGACACTATTCTAACCAGCTGCTATACCGTAAGGAGTCCACCAATTGTTTTTATTAATAAAAATATGCATCCTGTTCACAATATACATCTACCCTATAACTATTTGTTTTCTTTATTTCACTACCTACTATTGATCTTAAGCTATGCCCGCAATAACTTTATTTATTTTCTATTTACAAACTATCTGTTTTACAAAATATCTATATCTATTTACAAAATTACTATATTTATTAAATCGCTATTCTTAAAAACTATTCTAAGGCTATTGTCTCGTACATCACTCCCGCCGTGCGCCGTCCCGGCTGTCAGGCTGGAGCGGCGCAGTACTGGTCCCTGGCGTGGCTCCAACATTCACGGGCAGGATCACCAGCTTCTTGGTCGGCCGTCGCAGGGTGGTGTTCCGGGTGCGCACGTCGGCTGCTCGTACAATTCCGTCCGGTCCCGGGAAGACTTTGACGACTACACCCTTGGGCCAGACGTTGCGGGGCAGCGTCCCATCAGCTATCAGGACGATGCTCCCGAGTCGCAGTTGCTCGCCTCGACTATAAGGCTCCCGCCGGTGTTGCAACTCCGGCAGGTACTCCCGCACCCAGCGTGACCAGAAGAGGTCCGCGAGGCGCTGAGAGGCGCGCCAGTGACTGCGATTCGCTATGTCGTTTTCTTGAAATTCTCCCGGTGCTGCTAGATTGGCAGGACCACCGAGTAGAAAGTGGTTGGGTGTGAGGGCTTCGGGATCCTCCGGGTCCGTGGAGACGTGAGTGAGTGGTCTGCTGTTGATGACGTTCTCGACTTCAGCGAGAAGCGTCACTAGGGTTTCTTCTGTAGGGTGGCGTTCGTGTAATATCGTAGCGAGGGAGACTTTGACGCTACGCACTAAACGTTCCCAAGCTCCTCCCATGAAGGGTGCACTGGGAGGGATATAACGCCAGTTGATGGCGCGGCGATTTGCATCTTCACGCGTCGCACTGTCGATGGAGCGTCTGAGTTCTTTGTCGGCACCCTGTAGGTTGGTGCCGTTGTCCGACCATATCTCTGTAGGTAAGCCACGACGAGCGATGAACCGTCGTAGGGCCATGATGGCGGAGTCGGTTGTGAGCGATCCGGCCATCTCGAGGTGCACGGCGCGTGTGGTGAGACACGTGAATAAAGCGACGTACCTTTTCTGTGTTGACCGTCCAACGGTCACTGTGAGCGGTCCGAAGTAATCTATCCCTGTGTATGTGAAAGCACGCTGATGGTGGGCCAGGCGAGAAGGTGGGTGATTGCCCGTAGCTGGTGTCGGAGGGCGCGCCTTCCGGATACGGCAACTTAAACAACTGTATATGACACTTTTCACTGTTGATCGCGGCCGCACTATCCAATAGCGTTGCTTGCATTCGTTCAGCGTCGTCTCGACTCCCGCATGTAGCAAAAGTCGGTGTACATAATCCACATATAGTCGAGTTATGTGATGTCTTCCGTCGAGGATTGCTGGCCTCTTGGTATCTTCGGAGACCTCTTCTGCGGCCAGGATGCGGGATTTGATCACTAGAATCCCGTTGTGCACTTCTATCGCAAGGCCTCGCAAACGACTGTGAGGAGGTGGGGAGCCTCCTTTGTTGACTGAAGCTATTTCTTCGCTAAAACTATCTTCCTGGCATCGACGAATCAGCAGTTCTTCAGCTCTACGTTGAAGTGTGCTGTCTATGGGGTGATATCTATGTTCCGTGGTGCATTCCGTCCGCTTCGTGGGGCGCGAACTTGCGGTCGGTTTTGCTGGAACTTTGGTCCACGTCGGGTCCTTTTCTGTTCGACGTTTGTTTCTTTTGTAATTTACAGATGCGACTGAGCGTCTGCAACTATCTATAAACTGTAGAACTCGTGCGGTCGTTCTCAATAGCTTTTCCCATTTGGAAAAGCGTTCTGTGGGTGGTAATGCTGCGGCGAGGGCTGTGACTGTAGTTTTTATGCTGTGGACTCTCTCTTCGCCGGTAGTGACCGAAGCTGTCGGCGTTTCGACGGGCCAGGTCGAAGGGTCGTTCCTCAGGAAGTCTGGGCCGCAGTACCATCTGTGTGCGCTGTTCAAGTCATGGGGCGTGTCCCTCGTCGCGTCGTCCGCCACGTTCGCTTTTGTCGGGACCCACCGCCATTCTATTATCCTGCTGTTTTCCTCTATTGCGGCTATACGATGCGCGACGTACGGGCGATAAGAGCGCGCTCCATTCCGCAGCCAAGCAAGTACTGTTTTGCTGTCCGTCCAGTAGGTCTTGGCGTCCGGCTTACGGTCATGTTCTTCTATAACAGTCGCTGCCATGCGACTTCCCATGACTGCCGCTTGCAGCTCTAACCTGGGAATGGACACCAGTTTGAGAGGCGCTACTCGGGACTTCGCTATTATTAGCGTCGTCGCGACTGTTCCGTCCGGATGTGTTGCTCTCCAGTATAACGCTGCTGTGTAGGCTGCTTCACTCGCGTCGACGAATGTGTGCAGTTCGAGGTGAGTGGCTTCACTGTAGTGCAGGTAGCATCTAGGGACCCTGATGTTTGTTAATTTCTGTAGATGGCCAATCCACTCCTTCCATTGTGGTCGGAGATCTTCGTCTATTTGTTGGTCCCAGTCTGTACCTCTCCTCCAGATCTCTTGCAAGATTTGCTTCGCCCGTGACGTGACCGGGGCGGCTAATCCGAGTGGGTCGAAGAGCGACATCAATGTTTTGAGCACTTCCCTCTTGGTCGGTGCGTCGTTTTCCCTCGTTCCCCGCGGTAGTCTTGCCAGCTCTGTGTTGAAAGAGAGTTTGTCGTTTCGGCAATCCCATACTAGGCCGAGTATCTTCTCTGTAGTCGTATCGTCCTGCAGATGCGTATACGGCTTGTCTGTGGTGGCTTTGAGAGCCTGGCGTACCTCTGGTGAGTTGGACGCCCATTGACGTAGGTCGTAGTGCGCCTGTTTGTGTATTTCGCGCACGTCTGTTGCTATGCGGATGGCTTCTTCGATCGTCGCGAAACTCTGTAGGTAATCGTCGACGTAATGATTTCTCACTATTGCCCCGTAAGCTGCGGGGTTGCTGTTTCTGTGTTTCTCTGCGTTAAGGTTCTTGACGTAGATGGCTGTGGCTGGTGATGACTTCGCTCCAAATATGAGTGACGTCATCCTGTATTCTGTGGGGCTCGCGTCCCCTCTCGCGTCTCCTCTCCACAGGTATCGGAGTGCGTTTCTATCGACGTTGCGTATTTTCACCTGCATGAACATTTCGGCGATGTCCGCGGTGACTGCTATTGGATGCTGTCTGAAGCGCATCACAATCCCCGGTAGTGATTGAATCAAATCAGGTCCGGTGAGTAAGTGGTCGTTGAGCGAGACGCCCTGCGTCTTCGCTGCTGCGTCGTGAACGATTCTAATCTTGCCGGGCTTCATTGGATTGATAACGGGGAAGTGGGGTAAGTACCACGTCTTGCCCGTTTCTGTCGGTGTCGGCGCTACTTCGGCGTATCCTTTTGTAAGAAGGGCCGCCATCTGTTGATTGTATTGTTCTCGCAGCTTCTGATCTCTGTCTATCCGTTGTTCTGTGCCCAGAAGCCTCTTGAGAGCGTTTTCTCTGTTGTGCGGCATGGGTACGGCTGGGTTCTCCCATAACAGAGCCGTTTCGTAGTGACCATCCTCCCGCCGCTGTGTGTGCTCCCGCAGTGCATTGAGTGCGCGTTCTTCCGGGTCCGTTCTCGGCTTCTTGGGCTCGACGGTCAGCGATTCGATGGCGAGGTAACGTCGCAGCTGCTCGTTCATGTCGTCGTCGATGCTTCTAAGATGATTGATTCGATGTAATCGGTGACCAAGCGACCGAGTAGTGGAGCCGTGGAGCACCCATCCGAGTGGAGTGAATGATGCGACGGGTTGGTTCCTTTTCCCTTTCCGCGTAGCTGTTGCCAATAACAAGTGCCAGTTGTCTTGGCCTATAAGAATCCCCGGAGTGCCCTTTTCGTAATGGAGATAGGATGCGATGTCTGTTAAGTGGTCGCAGCCTTTTAGCGTTGCTCGTGGGATCTTCTGTGGTGCCACACGTAACTTCGATATCGTGTGGGCCTGTATGATGTGTTCTTCTTGGGTGCCACGTAATGTCAACGTGACACGCTTCGAGTCTGTGGCTTGGACTTCTGTGTTCCCTATTGCTTCTATATGTAGCGGTTCGCTCCGCCCTTTGGCTCCAATTTGCCGCGCTATGTCGCCATCGACGAGCGTTACTGTGGAGCCGTCGTCCAATAATGCGTACGTGTCCATTTTACCTTTAGGTCCGGAGACTTGCACTGGCAGGATCTTGAGGTAAGACTGTGACTTGAATGTGGACCACGTACTGGTGACTACTTCATTGTTGGGTTCTTCTATTTTCTGTTGACGGAAGTGTAATGATTTATGATGGGTTCGTATGCATCCGTCGATTCCGCATTTAGCTGTTCTGCACCGATGACCTGGCACTCTTCGCTTGAGGCATGCGAAACAGAGCGCCTTCTCTTTGGCCATTTTCCATCTCTCACTGCTGCTGAGTTGCGTGTATTTTGTGCACTGTTCTATTCTATGTCCCGTATTGCTGCAGATCGGGCATGTTTCGTCGTGGTGATTCGGCGACGCTGTGTAAGTCTTCTGTCCGCTGTGTAAGTTGAGTCCTCGCCGGTCCTCGCTGCCTATTAGGTTCGCGTGCGGTTCCGGTGAGGCGTATGGACCGCATTTCTGTGCTTCATTGTCTGCAAACCGAGAGAGCTTCACTAGGTCCGCTTCGTCGTCCCTTGTGGTTGCGGCGAAATCGTACCATCTGTATCGGAGAGCTGGTGTGAGTTTGTCGACGACTGCCTTTGTTACCTCGGGGTTATAAAGGTAGTAGCTTTTCTTCAGCATCCGTAGAGTCGCTACGATGTTTGACATGCGTGTGGCGAACGTGCAGATGTCTCGTGGTGCGTCCGTGAGCCGTGGTAGTGTTCGCAGCCTTTCCAACTCGGTGATAGCGATCGCGTCTGGCCGTCCAAATCGGGTTTCTAACGTTTTCAGTATTTCCTCGGTGTGCGCGCCGTATATAAGCAGGCTTCCGACGGCTTCTTTGGCGATTCCCTTCAGGCTGCGTCGCAGGCGTGCGATGTTTTCTGTTTCTGTGTAGTGGGCTCTGGAGTCTTGGAATGCTGCCTTAAAAAGCAGCCATTCTTGATGGGCACCGGTGAATGGTGGCAATTCGTGGAAGCTTCTGTTTGTTGACTTCGCGGCGAGGGTGATGGCGTTGGCGAGTTCCCTCAGATCGGGTCGCGGCGTCGTGCTGTACTGCTGTGTGTCGCAGGCTGATTGTTGCTTGCTTGTTTCATTTTCTATAACTGTTGCTTGAAACCGCGTGGTTTCTTCCTGTGCTATAACTATGGCGCGATGTGACGTGGCTTCTCGCTCTATGGCTGTGGCGCGAGGGGGCATGGCCTCTTCTCGCTCTATAACTGTGGCGCGAGGAAGCGTGGTCTTTTCTCGCTCTATGACTGTGGCGCGAGGGGGCGTGGCCTCTTCTCGCTCTGTAACTATTGCGGGTTGTGCCTCTATAGCCAGGATTGGTTGGCGAGTGTCGTTCAACCAATCGTTGACTCTCTGTTTTGTGAGCTTTCCCGTAAAGCTCGAGTCCTCGCTGTCTGCATCTGATTCCGCTTCTATTGTGGCTATACGGGCGGCTGCAAGCTCGACTTGAAGACGAAGTAATTCTTCTTTCGCTTGCGCCAGTCTGACTGCGCGGTCTATTTTACTGTTGCGATGCCTCTTGCTGCTGCATACTGTGGCGGCCCGCTTTTCTTCTGCGGGTGCAGGTGTCGGTGCCGTTTCTACCTGCGCAGCGGTTTGTTCTGATTCCGTAATCGTAGATTGTTCGAATTCCGTCGTCGTGGTTTGTTCAGATTCCGTTGTCGCGGTGGCGCTTGTGCCTGTGTACCCTGTGGTGCCTGTTGTCGTCGACTGTTGCGATGTTTCGGCGACTGAGGCGGTTGCAGAAGCGGCGACCGAACGCTGACGCTGTTCATTTTCGTGTCGGGATCTGGTTACTGGCATCTTTTTCGAAGATTCGGCGGCTATTGGACGAAGTTGCTTGAAAATCCGGCGCTTTCTCGAAGATTCGGCGGCTATTGGACGAAGATTCTTGAAAATCCGGCGCTTTCTCGAAGATTCGGCGGCTATTGGACGAAGATTCTTGAAAATCCGGCGCTTTCTCGAAGATTCGGCGGCTATTGGACGAAGATTCTTGAAAATCCGGCGCTTTCTCGAAGATTCGGCGGCTATTGGACGAAGATTCTTGAAAATCCGGCGCTCGAAGGACCAAAAAATGTTACTATTTGCTGGTTACTATGATTACTGTGGTTACTGTGGATCTGTAGTACTGTGGGTACTGTGGTTCTGTAGGTACTGTGGTTCTGTAGCGCTGTGGGTACTGTGGTCGGGGAGCAGCGATTCGCTGAATAAAATTCCCTTCTTCTATCTTGCGGCGGGGTGGCTTCCTCGGTATAGCGCTTTTTCCACTGTTCTTGCTCTGCTGTTCTTGTAGGCGAGGCGAGGACCGGCGAGGACTGATTTTGCACCGATCCTGGCCCCCCTTATATACAGTTCAAACCTCTATCCCGCTCTCACGCGTAACTGCGTCTCTGTCAGCGTGAGAGCGGGACAGAGCTATACGTGCAACAAGGAAGGGAATATCAAAACCGACACTATTCTAACCAGCTGCTATACCGTAAGGAGTCCACCAATTGTTTTTATTAATAAAAATATGCATCCTGTTCACAATATACATCTACCCTATAACTATTTGTTTTCTTTATTTCACTACCTACTATTGATCTTAAGCTATGCCCGCAATAACTTTATTTATTTTCTATTTACAAACTATCTGTTTTACAAAATATCTATATCTATTTACAAAATTACTATATTTATTAAATCGCTATTCTTAAAAACTATTCTAAGGCTATTGTCTCGTACAAAATTTTCTACTAAGATTTTGACATATCTCTATGGTCATAGTATATTATGTGTAAATTCAATATACTTCACTATGTGTGTCACGAGCCGAGGTCTGTCTTTGAACACTCAATTATACTCGATTAAACACAATATTATGTTATAGACAGTATAGATCTATATCTAGTTAGTGTCGCGTTCAAGCGTTCACTTAGTTCCTCATTGATTAAGTTTATCATGTCATTTCCATACAGAAACGAGGTATAAGCAGTGATGGCCTTGAGGTTTAGGCGCACGGTCGAGAATCTCGGAGGTCGCGGGTTCGAACCCCAGGCACACACCTCTGACTTTTCGAAGTTATGTGTGTATTCACATTGAATTATCACTTGCTTTAACGGTGTAGGAAAACATCGTGATAAAACCTGCACACCCAAAAGTTCTTAGGAATTTCTTAGGTGTGTAGTCCGCCAACCCGCACTAGGCCAGCGTGGTGGACTATGGCCTAAACCCTCTCAATGGTAGAGGAGACCCGTGCTCAGCAGTGGGCGTATATGGGTTGATGATGATGATGATGATGATGAAATAAAAATAAATAAATACAGCCCTCATTCTTCCGTTAAAGACTCGGATGGTTAGCGCTTTCTTGGGGAAGTCTTCGTTCAGCAATGGACGGCTGAGTATATAAATCAATATACCTAAAAGTCACTTATGTATGTAATTTGTATGGAAAACAAACTTCTACTTTTGTCGGGATTTTTTTAACGCCAATGGGTTTGTGATTAACGTAGCTGTTACTTGCCTTACTTTCCGATCACGGTCTGAATACACCTGTATAGTTCTGCCCTCACACGAAGTTATGAGTCTTGTCCCGTAGGCACCGGAATTTATGAGACTTTTCGGTCCCACAAACACCCAAACCCTAAACAAATATTTCGCACGCTTAAAAATATAGTGACCTAATTCAAAATTTTGTATTTCCACCTTCATTCACTTTGTGATTAAATATAGTCGGATTAAATAATAAAATTGTAATGGATGTAATGTAATTATTTAGTACACATATTTTTTAAACATAATGATTTTTTTATATTTTCCACAAAATGTATTTGACGAAGTAAAATATTTTTCCCCATTTACTTACCCCTTACCTTAGACTCGGCTTTTTGAATTAGGTCACTATATTATTAAGCGTGCGATTTGTTGATCACACAAACATTTGCCTCGAACCCATGGCCTCCCGTTTTGCAATCCGTTGTCTAGCCAACTGCGCCACAACGCTTTTAATGTAACAATAGATATTGTCACAGACATGCAACTTAGCTTTTCTCGTAGTTACTCCTTTGATGCTCCACTTCTGTTGTGTTACTTTGTCATAGTATTCTTTACGTTCCGCGAAGTTGTGAATGGCAAATAGTAACTTTCTTTCCATTATGAACAAGCTGGAATAAGTGTGTCAATAAATGTAAACTTTTTTATATTATTTATTTATATGTACATCGTATTGTAACACTAAAAAAATTAACAAAATATTTAAACTAAATACAACATAAAAAGTAGAGTTTAAAAAAGTCAAAGTTAAACACACTTTATTCAGATAAATTTTGAACGGTTCTTTTGAATCGTCCATTTAAAACTATGCTAATTTATAAATGGCGGTCTTATGACTATATGCGATTGCTTCCAGACAAAATGGCACTTAATTTGGACTGTAATATATTTACTCCCAGGCGGTATTAATGTCATACAAAAAAATAATTTAACAAAAACAATATTACCACCCCCCGCCCTATATTTTCTTGAATATAAAAAACAATATTACTATTATTGAACCTTGCCACGTCATAATCTATCGATCGTGGGATCCATCGAACCCATAGATCCCACGGCCTAAACTTGTGTCACTATGTTTCTCTGTTCGTTCTATAGGTAATATGTACAAATTATGAGGGTTTTACAGGGTTAAAAAATAAAACAATCCGTTCGACATATATATATAATTTGTATTAAATCAACAATAACCTTAATCTTTACAGTTCTTTGGTGAATTTCAGCTCATTTAGGTACAATAACTATGTTATAATTTTCACATTCTCACCGACTGAACTCAATACGTCTATTTATATTTTGTTCATTAATTATTTATTTTTACACAATTACTGACATTCCTATGTGTTGTTCGCCAACACAATAATGAGAAATAATAGGAGAATTTGGCACAATTCTTGTCTTGCTCCGGAGCCCGGGGATCGTACTGCAAGAGAAAAAACACTTATTAAATTATATTAACACACAACATACATACAGAGTTCTGACCCCACCCTAGGATACAAGTCATGGGTATCTGAAACTAGGAGACACTTTTCGGTCTCGCACAGGCCCGAAACAAATATTTGTAGATCTTACAAACATTTGTCTTGGTGCGGGGATTGAAACAGATAATTTTTTTTTAAATAGAAATTTTTTGAAAAAGAAATTCAAGTTGACATCGATCGTTTCGCAACTACTTATTTAAACTATGCTTTAGTTTTAGCGAATTGTGATATACGAATCTATTTTAGGATAATTACAACAAATTTTAAAAGATTTTTCATCTCACTGTGAAGACTAGTAACTGACCAAATAATTACGTGCATTGATAAGACGCTATAAAATCAAAATATTGACGAAAGACATAAAATCGGAAGATTCTGAATCGGGAGATAAAAGAATAAGAGATTTTAAAGTCAAAATTATATGGGCTCGTTTCAAATGTCACGTTTGATAGAAATTTCAATTTCACCATCATTTTATTGATAGAAATTCAAACTCCTACGTTTAACCCAGTGGATCTACAGTATTCTTAAAATATGCCAAGAATGCATGACTGTATCGGGCTATAAATTATATACACCCCATCCCACTCAGTGGGACACCATCGTTGGGCATAAAATTCTTCATACGTGTTAAAGACCGACTTCGCCACGTACCAAGTTGTATCAATTTGGTTTGACATTAAAAGGAAGTTTAAGTGGGACATAAATTTTATGAACCATTTAGGCACTTTATGACGGAGTTTTAAACGGTAATTTTATTAAACATATAAAGGTTTTTCAGTCTTTTCAGCATTTTTGAATGATAGTGTTAGTTGAAAATTTTATGGCATTTTCTTTATTATCCGACTGAGCGTTACTATCATTGAATTTTTTTATGGAAAAGAAGGCAAACAAGCTAGTGAGCCATCTTATGTTAAGTTGTCAACACTGCCCATAAACACCCGGAATATTGGAGGAATTATCGGTGCGTTACTGGACAGAGAGGTAAATGTAGGTTCTTTTCTTCAAGGTCCCTAAATCTTATCAGTTTCGTTCTTTTCTACTGTTGAGCAAAAGAAAGCATACAAAGAGTATGTATACTTGTATACGCTATGGCTTGAGATGCCTCTAAGCTCTGGTGGGGCCACACTAGGTATGTCTATCGAACGACATTTGTCTTCGAGTTATCAAAACCTTTCAAGAACATAAGCGACTTACGCTCCGCAGAATAACGTGTTTAGTACTCATAAACCACATTACTCAAGTCATAGTGCAGTAGCTATACAAAAACAGCTGCATACCCCAAAAACAACAAAAACACCCCAACAAACAAGTTAAGCGCAACATAAAATTACATTAAGCATCCAGCCCTTTCGCAAAATACCCTATTCCGCGCATTCACATGTTCTTAACTGGAATTAAATGATACTGTTAGCCGTAACTCAAGATCCGTGTTTTGCCTTTGACTACCCTGGTAATTTAATTTGAGCCGCCCTTAAGGCTTGCGTGGAACAATGAGCGTTCACCTGTCAGCGGGATTAAGTCGCGAGTGGGTGAGACTTAAGTCTCGTAATCTTGCTGTGTGTAATCACCTTGGTGTTGCTCGACGGAGGCTTTTGAGATGAAATGAGACTTAACTTAATACCGCTCATACATCATTTTGAGGAGTAAATTATGTTGTTTTAGCAGCTTGACATTCAGTGATGGGTTCAGACATGTTTTTCTACATTTGTTGAAGATCTAGATACGTAGTACGCTAAGGCCTATGTCTACCAGTGGACATCTTTCTTCGGATAATAATGATGATGGCGTAGTTTTGTAATTTTGACATTCCATGACAAATGATAAATAGTTTATTGTATTTGTATTACGGATAAGACATGAAAACATCGTGTACGCCTTTAGTCAAATTTCTACTTGAATGCTACTGCAATACCTACCACTATCGAATCGAGTAGAATATAGCGGATACGAAAGGACTAGATGAAGTCTTTTTATATACCTATGTTATAAATTAACTCTAAAACTCAAGCTAAAATCGTCTTGATTGTAACCAAAAACTTTTCACATCACCCTATCCACACTTCTTGAACCTTTACGGATCCCATTTCAAAAATCTTTTAAACTTTTTTTGTACGAAATCAGTGAATTACATCTCCAATTAACTCACATAATAATCAAACCAGAAAAACGAATTAACATGTATTTTAAACTACCGCTCCGAAGTCCACGTCAGTCCGAAATAAACAGATCCAATTTAAAAAGCAACTGTGAAGTCGAAACTCGAATTCTACAAACTCGTTGCATACATTCAGTTTAATTACCGAAATGTGCCGCGTCCGTCGAAGATAAAATTTATTATCTCGCAACAACGGCCCTCTGTTCTGGGAGGAAATTGTCTGAGCCAATGAGAGGGGAAGTTATAACTCACTGGCCCTCAATGTTCTCTGCTCCGGTACGAGTAATCTCATTAACAGCGCTTCCTCTTCGCTAATATTATAACCAATGGCGGGACGTCAGCGGAATTCGATTTTTGAAGGTGATTCGATTTATGAAATTTAAATGCTTGGGAATATTGAAGTTGGATAGTGGTTGGTTTTTTATTAGGTTTTATGGTATTGTTTATGGTTAAGTGTTTGAAATTGATATGAAACCTTATTGGTATTATTACTTAATAAGGTGAGAAGTTATTAATATACTATTGTAATTTATAATTACACTCCCGATCCTTTCTTTCACAGTTATTTACAAGCGATCAAAACAATTTATTATTAATCAAATCAGAAGACTACCGAAGATTACTTTTTAAATTATTAAGTTGAAGTTAGTCTATTAAGACATATATGGGCTGATTATATCGTAACATGTCATTTAAAATTTTTATAGCTGGTTAAAGTTGTTATTTTTAAGTCGACGAAGTGAAGCGTTCGTATGGCAGGTCTATTTTAAGATGTTTTAATGGTTGTCGTAAATATTACTCCACCATTTATTGCAGTGAGATCTAATTAAACAATTTTAGAAATGTAATAAAGTTAATTTTTTGGAATTTGTATATAGCAGTCGATGTAGTTACAATGTTATTAAACATGTTTTTTCAACTGCCTCGTCGTCTCACGGCACTAATGGGGATTGTATGATCTAGGTGTCTTGGGTTCGATTTACCGGAATACATGTGAGTATATTTTTTGTGTATAAATAAAAAAAGCAATAGAATTTGATTTCATGATCGAGTGGTATCAAGGTTTTTCAAAGGATTCAAAGTTAGATGGATCAGATTTTAAATTTGATACCAGAATTAATAGTACATTTTCCTTCAATAATTCACAAATAACGAGTCTTGAATTGCATTGCAAGCTATAATAACAAGCTATAATAGATATTTAGCCAAATTATGCCAACGTGGTGAATTCTAGTTGGAATTACCGGCACGAACCGACAACATAATTAATACTCATATTTAGCTACACTCGCACTAAATATTGCCGCGATCTCCATATCAATGTGTTTGTTCCGATAAATTGTGCTACTGATTTGAAACATAGTTACTGGTATTTTATGACAATGGATGGGACGTAGGATGAAAATATGATTTAGTTTATGGAATTAGACAATAAAACATAAATTGTTTATGATAAATAAATAATAATAAATACGACCAACACACATACAACGTGCGTGACACATACAAATAAATATAATTGAAAATATAGTTCGTCAAAATCAAATATCAAAGTCAAAATATATAAATATATAAAAATATCAAAATACTAAGTAGTGCAGTCGAAACGGATTTATTACACAATAACTTTATTCCCATAATGCTGGTATCTTAATCATCAGTCTTTTTATATTTCACTGTTAAACAATTATCTCTTATACGATCGAAAGTTTAAGAATTATTCTATAATGGAAATTAGTTCTATTCTGAAAATTAGTGAAATTAAGACAAAAGCAATCACTATACACTTAATTCTAATTCCGCAAGCTCTCGAGCAATTTGTTGTAAAAATAAAATTCTCGTGAGAGAAAGCAAAATTACGTAAATGATATCAACGGACTTGGGGAAGAAATGCTACGAAAAACGAACAAATTAATTAAACTTAATGAAATGTAAACAGTAATGATTAAATTGCCAGCTTTAGATACGCTTCTACGGATGGCAAATACTTTCTGAAACGGATAATTGTAAAAATTGAGTTAGTGAGAAACTTTTTAATCTGATAGCTTAAACGGAAAAAAATAATAAGTCGATTCTTGGAATATGATCAGAAATATTGTAATTGGATAAGAAGGAGATATAATGATGAGTATTTTTCAATTGTTTTACTTTAAAAAGAAAACAACGCAAAACAAAGCGTTAGAAATGTACTTAGAGGATCAATCCAAAACAAATATGCTGATCCGGGAATCGAACCTAGTGCTTTTCGATACCACACCTTTACAATCGACAAGAAAGTTGAAGAAGAAGTTAACACTAATGGAAGACAGCATTCAGTTGCTTTGTGATTGTAATGAGCCAACTATGTATTAACTCTCAATATGAATGAAACATAATAATTAGTTGCATTCATAAAAATCATGACTCATCATGAAGTCATGAGAGTCGTTGATGCATTACCTACGTAATAAAATGTAAACACGGCGCAAAGAGACAATTTGACGTGGGATCATACAAACTCCGCTAATCAATAGTATTCGAATGTTATGAATTTATTAGGTATCAGTGATACAGTTCTCGAATTCCCTTAAGGTCCTTTGGGTTGTTTTTTGATTTTCTGTCCCAGACCACTCAGCATTCTAATTTGTATAAGAGCTAAAGTAGCAAAAGCCAAATGTCCCTCGTCATTCAACATTCATACTTAGATTTATTACTCCAATTCTGATTACTTACGCGACCCGTCCAGAACATTAAAGTTCCTTTCAACGAATGCACCGCAAATTAAAAACATACAAACAAAAGAGAAAGCAGGTACGACAGCCCTGGGTTGGAAATGCATCTTGTTAACTTGTGTACACGTGCAGAGATTTAATAAAACAACGTTTGTAGTGCACTTATGAAAATTGCAATTATGCTTCGTGGGAGGGTTGAGCGAGCCCTCTCAGCGAGTAATGAATCCAGTGACTTATATGATACCTCGGTAAGTATGTTTAATGTTGAACCGTGCAACCCTAACTGCTTATAAAAAAGTAAGCGACATACATACATGAGGACGTTGTTTTGTACGAGGGGCTGAATAGACTTTTCGGTCTCACGGGTTAAGTTTAATTCAAAAATAGACTGAAAAATAGGCTTTACAGATACCTGAATGATAAGATACTCCTATATCAGATGGAACAAAATACTTCTGGATTAAAAAGGGTGTCGTAATATGAATCTCATGCATTTTAGTGAATTACTGTATTTGAGGTGTCAAATTTGCATGTTTTTTCCACCATGTTTCCTTATCCACTTGTTATTTTAACAATTCAAAAATATTTTTCACCAGTAAAGTGAATATTAATAATTAACTACAATAGTGATGGCCTCGAGGTTTGAGCGCGCGGTCGAGAATCTCGGCGGTCGCGGGTTCGAACCCCAGGCACACACCTCTGACTTTTCGAAGTTATGTGTGTATTCACATTGAATTATCACTTGCTTTAACGTTGAAGGAAAACATCGTGATAAAACCTGCACACCTAAGAGTTCTTAGGAATTCCTTAGGTGTGTAGTCCGCCAACCCGCACTAGGCCAGCGTGGTGGACTATGGCCTAAACCCTCTCAATGGTAGAGGAGACCCGTGCTCAGCAGTGGGCGTATATGGGTTGATGATGATGAACTACAACTAAGAGAGCCCCCGTAAAGTGATGATAAATAAACGCAAGATCTACGTAATGGAGACATTAATGTGAAAAAGGTGAATTATGACATGGGGAATTATAGGCATTGAAAAGCTAATTGAGTTTGAGGCATTAGTAATCATTTTACTATGTTTATTTATATATCGAGTATGACTATGATCTAACTACGAAAAGTCCAAGCTACTAACTCCTCTACCAACTCAGATATGTCAGACTCAAAAATAAAAAGTAAAAAAGCAGATCATCTCACATTTCCACTCACCCCTCTCGATTTTCGGATCGCTATTCGCCGAGTAGAGGGCTACTGCTGAGTCGTCTCTGTACAAGTCGGTGACTTTGGCCTCACAGCGTAGGATGGGCGCTCCTCGTTCATAATGCGCTGGCCACAGCTGGATTTGAACGTATAGCAGCGCACTGAGCAACCCTTCTGAGGCTGGCTGGATTTCGTATGTTCCTGGGGTGACCTGCAGACAAAAATATAAAAAAATGATTTTGGTAGTAGTTTCCAAATCACAAAAATAATTTAACAGTAATTTAGTAGTTGCCAATTTTTTTTTGGAAATTGTGGTTGTCCGTAGGAAGTCACTGACACATAGTTAAAAGTAGGTAAGTCAAAAAATAACTTCTAAGACAATAGGTCTTTTGTCGTTTGGCTGATAATATTGCACATGTATATTATGTACATCGTTGTATTATGTTGGTAATATAATTTTCAATCTCTTGCTATTTGTAGATGTTGAAGCCAAATTAAATCTGTGTCTATTTCTATGATAAGAAGAGCGTAGAAAACATAGAGCCAAGTTCAATCACAAATGTTCCAAGCAAAAGTCCCATCGGTCACAATTGCACTCGTCCTTAACGAAGAAAAACGTATTGGGCTTAACAGAGGTCAAGGGGAAGCCGTTTCGGTAATTCTGGTAAATGCGGAAGGATTTGTCCGGCTTACGGAATAAATTGAAGCAAATAAAAAAATATCGTCCCATGCGAAATTGATTTGGAATAATTTATGAGCATTCATGATTGTATTTGTGTTGTATCAATATATTTTTAAGCCCGTATTTCTGTGTTGGAGCGGAGCAGACATACCTACCCGCGGTGGTGGAATAGTTTAAAGCTTAAGATTGAGAGGCCCCAGCTTCGGTTTCCGGGTCGGTAGAAGTATTTTATTCAGCTTCATCTGTACAAAATTTGTACTTTTTACTACTAATTCAGTCAAGTCTTCAAATTCAATTTCTTCTCAGAGTGACATGAAGTAGAATTAAGACATTTTACGTGATGAAAATTCATTGTTCGAAGCCGCAAGCTCTCGATTCACAGATTGGTTCTCTCCCACTAAACTACACATTTGTCAAACATGCAAACGTAAATACCAACAGTGTTTACAAATTGCAAATATTGTAAACCGAGTTCAACAAATGATGTTGGTTTTCAATGTGTGAGACACACGGAAGGAATTTCTCAACGCGGCAAAGTATTCCATAATTAAAGAGGGCGGAACCTATGGTAGTTTTCTGGTCACAAAGATAAATACTCCCAAGTACCGAAAAGCTACCGAGTTTTCGAATCGAAGAACTATAAGACACTTGGGACTTTAGTAAGAAATGATTTCTTTTCTATTTTGGAAAACCTCTTTAAAATATTTTCAAGGCACATTTCCAGATTCCGTGCTGCTAGTACTGAGAATTTCCTAATGGCAAAACCTAATAACATTTTGGCTGACCCTGAAATCGAACCTAGAACATATTTTTGCCGCAAGACTACTATGCAGCCAAATAATTTCTATCCCTCATAATAATAATGATAAGCGTTTCAAATCAAAGTCCTGACCCGTGTGTTTCTAAAAACACAAACTAACATTGGCGTGCAAGAAACGAGCAAATATTTAGTTCAACTAAATATTGTGTGACACGATCATTTAATTAACAAGCCAATCGATCAATTATTCACAGCCGTGTGAGTTTATAATCGATTCTAAATTTAGCATTACAATAGACTAAACACGCTTTGTATATCGAATTACTGATATGCCCGTTTGAATACCAGAAGTGCTTCAAGCGGTACCAATTAATGTATTTGTAATTATGTATCAAATTATACCATACATAATCATTAATTCCGCTTGTATCCCTGAAGGCTAAATAGAGAATTCCTTCGATTGCAAAGGATGTTTAAATTAATTTAAATCTCTATAATATGAAATAAGCAGTTTATGCATGGCACTTGATACCCAAAAGTAACAGAAAGTGTTTTAATTCGAGGTCATAAATTGTAATCTCAGGTTTGACTGGTAAAAAACTCTTTAGGCAGTAAGTCCACCTTTGTATTGTATAAGGTGTAAATGAAGAAAATCTAATTTGTACATAAAATTCGTTAGTAGAAAAACTGGAAAATGCATCAAAAATAACCCAGAAGATGCTATTATAGAGAACAGCTGCAAATTTCTCGCATGTTGTTCATTAAAACTAACCGGGCGAAACATCGCAAAATAAAATTATAGCTAAAAACGTGAGTATAAATAAAGAGCACTCAAAGAAGGCTAAAACGGTTCCACAGCCTTTGTTCGGTTAAATGTTTACGTGGAATACAAAAGCTCGTAAAGCAATAAAGAAATTTGATAAAATTTTAACTAGACCGCTTGAGTTCTGATAATGTTGTACGAAATCGTTTCTTGCGTTTCATAAGCTGTAATAAAACTACATAAATTTACGAAAATTTTGCACATTGTTAATTATTTCATCTAAACATAAAAAATAGACGAAGACTTATAGCAAAATATTGCAAAATTTTCAATTAAACATCTAGGTTAATTCATGGATTTGGATGGTAAGTACAATCTTGCTCATTCAATGGATAGTTTGGACACATGCTTATTTGAAATTAGTTCAGTGGTTTTCCGTGAACCGGTCAGAGTTACCCTTTTCTCCGCAATTATATTAGATTGGATAAGACAGAACAATATCCTTACAACAATGATATTTCTACCTGAGCTACAAACGAGAATGGGCAAGTTATCTTGCACTCTAGCAAGCGATGCGAATATCTACTTAAGTCCAAAGAATTAAACTCCGATGAAACAATAGAAAGAATCCCCACCCGGGATGTGGAAATCTTGAGAGCAAGATCCGCAAATGCGAGCTCGGTATGGCATTAAAACTTGCTACTATAGAATTTCTCTTGAGCTGCAATGCTTCCAAGAAGTTATTCTAAGAGCTCGTCGTTCGACGTTAATAACTGAATGTATTCGCTCCTGCACTCACTGTGCGGTTTATTTCGTTTGTGGAATCAACTTTCCAACAACTTTTTGTTCCTGCGAAAGTAACTTCTAATTTAGCAGAATAAATTTTCAATCGGAATCTTCATTGGCTTTAGTTACTGCTTCATTTGAGAAATGGTTGGTGCGGGTAAATAGATTTATGCTTCGGCTACTTATTTAGCTGTTGGTGATACGGATTTCAGTTTTAATTCCGCTAGTGAATTCTTATTTAAATCAGATTTCTCTACTGCGTATTTTAGGTATGAATTTTATTCAAACATAAGAACCACTATATTACAACTATTTAGCAGGAGTTAATTATATCTCATAAATTCTATTTACCTTGCATCTGAGAGCGACATATCATTATACAATCTCTAATCCTTATTCTGTATAATTTCGTTTGGGGTTTAGGAAATCTAGGATTCCTTACACTCAGTGATCTTTATTGTTTGGCATCAATTCTGTGCATGCCACTGTTGTTCCTATTTCGTGGGAGTTTCATTGGTGGGTTTATGGTAGGGTGGGGCATACTCCCCACAAACAGTCGTGATGACGTTTTTACAAAGAAAAATCGAAACCTTATAGGATTGTTGTGACAAGTGTTGGAGTGGAGACCGCGCTTAGGCAGAACGTAGTATAGGACGTCCTGAAGCACGATGTTAGGTAACGGATGGATGAGGGCTCCACAAGACCGGAATGGTTGGCGCTTTCTTGGGGAGGCCAACGTTCAGCAGTGGACGGCGATAGGCTGTATATATATAAAGAAGTCTCATTGAATGTAGTATACTCACAGGCATGTCGTTGATGAAGAAAGCCAGCTCGGGAGGCGGTCTGCTGGGTCCTGACGTACAGTTCGCTCGCAGCACGTCGCCGGGAGCGTAGTAGTTTTGACTCGTCTGAATTTTTGGCGAAGTCGGTGGGAGGACTGTAAGGAAATGTAGAGTAAGTACGATACCTTCTACGTCATATCTACTACTATATCTTTTGTAGCTATCAATTTTTTTTTTTAAATGTACTGGCAGAGAAAAGCATCAATACAAATTCCGATGGTAATTATAATATTCTGTGCTGAAAGGATATTATATTTTAAAAGAACTCATCGTATAGAAGTGAGAGGTTCCAGAGATCCGAAGTCGTGATAATAGAACTAAGTATGCCGAAAGGATAAAATCATACCATTGTTTCTAGCTTCTACACCATTTGACTAAAATTCTTAGGTACCATAGAACAAAGATAATGTTGACGTTGAAGTTATTGAAGGTCTCATTAAAGGGGCACTATGACGACATCGAAAAGTACTTACTTGTAAATCGACTAATGTGACATTTGACGTCTAGATATTGTTATTGAGTAAATATAAAATATGTAAATGCATCAACATTTTTATAAATCAGATAAGACAATTTCTAATGGATCTCTTATTAAAGTATACAAAATAAAATATAGTAATTTCAAAATTTTAAGATTAAAAAAAATAGAATTATTTTAAAGGTTCACAGATATGCTAAAAGGTTGTATCTCGTATTGAAAGTTTTGATGAATAATTAAGTAAATTTAAATCACATCTCATAAAATATTTATGGCCGCCATTTGAAATATAGTTTTTATTTAAAGTTAGAAAGAATATTTACTGTTATTACTCTAAATTTTTTTTTACTCCGTTAGTTTAATTGTATTTTTTTCAGACAATACAAAGTCGAAGGTAACTCATTTCATTATCAAAGCGGCTGTTAATTATACAAAGAGTACTTATTTTAAAAAAATTAGAAAGAATTAGTTTTTTAATTTAACTTAGTATGACCTCATTTTCTGTGATTTTTACGTTTAAGCGTACTTGTTAAAACAGTTACGGTAATTTTAGCTAATTTTTTCGAACAACTACGTAGCAGGTTTTAATGGATAAATATCTTAAAATCTATTTTTAAAAGTTAATACATAGGGTCCTCGAAACCGACGCGCTTGCATGAAGAGGATTATATCAGTGGAGGAAGCTAAATAGGTGTGTTTGGACCGTGGCATTTGGCGGTCTATAGTCTCTGCCTACCCTAACGCGAGACAGGCTCGAGTTTATGTATTTAATTATTAACGCATAAACATTACAAAGTCGGGATTTTTGATCGGGCTCCTAATCAACGTAGCTATTACCTGCTATAATTTTTGATCACGGTCGGAATACTTGTGTGATATTACTTACCAACAACTTCCATAGTGTTGGAGACTATGGAGGTAGCGAAGGAGGGTGCGTCGGCCGTCACCTCACAGCTGAAGTTCCCGGACAGGCCGAAACTCACTCTTGTCAGCACCACTTGGCTTTGATTCGATCTCGCCAACTGTTGAGGAATTTAAAGTACTTGTGGTGGAATAAAGACAGTATTTATTCTTCATCAACCCATATACGCCCACTGCTGAGCACGGGTCTCCTCTACCATTGAGAGGGTTTAGGCCATAGTCCACCACGCTGGCCTAGTGCAGGTTGGCGGACTACACACCTAAGAAATTCCTAAGAACTCTTAGTGTGCAGGTTTCATCACGATGTTTTCCTTCACCGTTAAAGCAAGTGATAATTCAATTTGAATACACACATAACTTCGAAAAGTCAGAGGTGTGTGCCTGGGGTTCGAACCCGCGACCGCCGAGATTCTCGACCGCGCGCCCAAACCTCGAGGCCATCACTGCATCAGCGATGCAGTATTTATTACTAAGAATATTTTAATGATGATTTTATATCGAAATAAGCTTTTGGACTTTACCCCTCTAATTTTATAAGCAGTCGGCGATTGACAAACTCTACGCCTTAGTCGAAATGCACGGCTTTTGGTCTGGGTTCTATTTCCGGGTTGATCAATGTATGATTGATAATTTTCTGCAACATTTTCTTATAAGATATACTAGATTTAATAGTTAGAAGACTCACGCACTAATAAGTATTTCAATACAATTGGCGAATCGTGTATGCAAATTCGCATCTAGATATGTATGTCTATCCTTTTGTGATACGGAGATGAATGAGTATTGTTATTTTCCAGTTATATTGTAACTTTAAAAAGTAACGCATAATCCTTGAAGCGACCATGATCTAAAAAAACCCTACCCCACAACTGAATACAAAACGATCTATTTCCAGCAAATAAATACTATTGTTGGAACCGCACGGAGCGTTCAAAACAGCGCTATTTTCCAACAATTGCATTCGAAGTACGTAGAAAAACGGTATACCGGCGGTTATTATCACGGCTCCTTGTGAAATAAGAACCGCTGATAAAGGGTTAAATTTATGAACATCTGTTTAGAGGCAGACAGCGAGAGATGGGCACGCCGGGTGAAACGAAGCAAGGAAGTTGTCATGGAGCTTGAAATGTTGCTGAATTTATTATTAAATTTAAGTACGCGAGCCATTTTGTAGTGAAATTGTTCTGCATTATGAATGGGCCGGACATAGTGCGAGTATATTGAATTGCCAGTCATGCTGTAGTTTTCTCTTTTTTTTCATTTGTTGTAGAGTGGAAGTAGATAGGGGGTAATTTACGATTACGAAATATTTTCAAAAATATATGGAGATCATATTTTTAGATTACCAAAGCGCATACTCAGAGTCAATGCGTAGGAATATGCTTCAACAGAGTTTGAACCTAGCGCAAAGTAGAGTAAGTTCCATAAATAGCTGAAATAACTAAAAGCTACAAACTCAGCCTAACGTCGTCTACTGTTAAACGTTGGTCTTCCAAGAAAGCCAATAAGGATATTGAAATCAATCTTTTAGATAAGTACTTAAAGTAGTAAATATTGCAATATATTATTTAAATCTATCGACACTGAAATTAGGGTGGACAAGGTCTTACAAAACCTTCATAACGAAAACCCTCATCTTTTTTCCGCCACCTCATGTGTGTAACACATGGTTTTTTCCCCACTCCTAGACAATGCAATTGCGAGAAACGTCCGTATAAAGTATGTGAAAATAGTATCCGAGATGCCGCCGGAGATAAAGTAATGGAGGGAACATTGTTTTTTACGTCCAATTCCTATTCCAAGGGTCTGTTTCTATCATTTTATCTATTTACTCGCTTCAGGCACCGCTAAGCCCACATTTGCCCATGCGGCTTCAGTATAATATTAAAGGGCTGGTAGTAAAAATCTTGCCGTTATGGGACTCGATTTGAAGGGCGGATGATAGCTGGCAGAGATCTTAAAACAGTATATAGGAGTTCGATTTCACTTTAGCTTTTTTACGTTCCTCTAGGAGTAAGTGGTAAAGACATAATATAGCCCGAAAATGCAGCAGAATTAACTACAACTGCCACAAGTATTTAGAATGTTATATCTTTGGAATGATTAAAATTGGCATGATGTTTTTAATACTTCCTAACCAATGTCTATGATAGATCAACTTCAGATTCAAGAACAGGTATTATTGTTTCAATTTCAAGTTTCATTACAAGGCCATCCCAACGAGTCATTATATCCCGAATTATTCCGAAATAATCGTATATTAAAATACTAAGAACAACTCCAGAATATCTAAGCACCTGAAATTAAAATTAACAATCCGTGAAATCTGATAATATCCCAGTGTAATAACAAAAAGGGCCTTTAAAGTTCCATTGGGAGATGAAGCGAATTCCCGCCACCATCGCTCGGATTACGAGCGATATTTACGTTTCCGTCTGAATTAATTAAATTCCTAGTTGTCTGTACTTCTTATTTTAATGTCTCGTCTTATTGTTCGGCTGAGAGCGATTCGGTATCAAACGTTCTGGTCTCTAATGTCGGGATATCTTTGAATGTTCGTCATTGCTTAGCGTTATAAAAAGAACGGTGCCTATTTCGACCCTTTACCGCCGTTTTAACGTAACCGACAAAATCAAAATTTACAGGAGAAGGATTTGTTTTTAATATTTTTAAACAGAAATGTGCCAGTAAATTAAAATTTTACATACATTAATATTTTTTAGACATTTACATATATAATTAAAAAACAACATATCGGCAGGGATAGGTTCGTTAAGGCTTAAAATAGTAGTTTCGACAAAAGTGTCGCTTACGATAATTTGGCGGTAATGGCTCGATTTTCTTAGAGAGATTTTGCGTTTTTTTATAATTTCTCATCTCAGCCCCATGACGCAGTTGACTAGATACGACCTTTCGAAAGGAGAGGCCCCGGGTTCGATCCCCGCACTGTGACAAATTTTTGAGCGATCCACAAGGAAGCCCTTATGCAGCCATTAACCGGTGCCTTTGTCAAATCATCGGTCCATCGTGCGTCCTAAACTACGTCAGCCTAAGCGCCGTCTCCACTCCAATTACTAATTGTCTGCTCCACCGATCGTCCGTCGACAGACATGGCCTACCCGTTTCCATTTTAACGTGCTTATTTTGCGGGCAATACCAATGATCTCATTTCTTTGGTATCTATCAGTTAAAGACATTACCAGACCAGATAAAATCATCTGACTTTATTGCAAACTTAATCAATCAGTGAAACTCCAAGCATCGCCCGCTACATTCTCTTTTTGGCTGTACAGTGTACATATTTAAATATTAAGTCAAAAATGCAGCAATATTTCTCACAATCCTACCTCGCAAACGTATTTTAAAACTGGCAACATAAAACAAGCGACACCGCATTTCGTTTCCACTAAATTGAACAGGCAGAATATTAACTAAATTCAGGAGAGTAAAACACGTTGTTCCAACGATCAACAGGTAAAAATAATTGTGCCGAATCCCAACCGTCTGAATGTCTTCAGCACATTCCATTGACTCCGCGAGATAAGAAATCTGGTTGAGGTTTTTCGGGCTGTCGCGTGAATTATTTAGATGGTTGATTTAAAGTCCTAATACCGACACTGGCATCACATGCTTCAATGTTTAAAAAATATATAAACATCATTAAGTATTGTAATCAATAAGTACGCAGTGATGGCCTCGAGGCTAAGGCGCAAGATCGAGAAACTCGTCGGTCGCGGGTTCGAACCCAAGGCACACACCTCAGGCTTTTCGAAGTTATGTGTGTATTCATATTGAATTATCACTTGCTTTAACGGTGAAGGAAAACATCGCGATGAAACCTGCACACCTAAAAATTCTTAAAAAAATCTTAGATAAGTAGTCCGCCAACCCGCGCTAGGCCAGCGTGGTGGACTATGGCCTAAACCCTCTCAATGGTAGAGGAGACCCGTGCCCAGCAGTGGGACGTATATGGATTGATGATGATGATGATGAATAAGTATTTCATGATTGTAATGTTAATATGGTTCGTTCGTTAGTATGTCAGTGGCAGGTTATTTTAATCCGTGAAGTACTTGAATTTCTAATTACACTCTAGTACGTATCAGTTTATTTACTACCTAAATATACATTTTTAATCTTCGATGACATAAAAATGTAATTGAAACATCGTTATTCTGAATATGTAAAGGCATCATTATTATCATCACTGAAACGCAGGGATGCGTGCGCCTCTAAGACGGCTTACGAAAAATTACAATACTTCTCCAATATCGATATTTTCTCATTAATACCTAGCGAATTTAAAAAATCACTAACAAATACATTGATAACATTAGAATTTTAGAATCGTATTTGATCATATTGTCTAATTTATCCTTAATTTTTCCTTAATATAGCGCACATCTATTTGTAAAACGTTTATTTATATGTGATCCGTGGACAACGGTGTTAGTTGCACTGTTTAGTTTTAAGAATCTATGTATAACTGTTTGTTATCCCTCAATAAATAAATAAAAAACAAAAAGACTACAAATTAACCCAAACAAAAAGTTATACATCCGTTTCGAAGACGTGGTTCTAACATCGAAATATTGTATTTACTTCACAGCTTAGTCGACACACAATGTACTTTTAAAAAAGTAATATGCATCGTCTAGGCGCCAAGCAAAAACTGTCATAGTGGCTCAGTTTTTCACCGCTTTTCGGAATAAGCGGATTACACTGGTGCCTCGTAAGCTCCCCTGATAAGATTAATTATGAGTGAGGAGAATGTTCGCGCCCCACTGAATGTTGTTTACTGTGCATCGTAGATTCAATCGAAGTGGCTTTTTACTCTAGGATTAAACTGACTATAGGTACTTTCAACTATGCAGGGTGTATTCAGATCGTGATCGAAAAGTAAGGCAAGTAATAGTAAGTTTTTTATTTTTTGACAGGATTTTTTAACGCAAATGGATTTGTAATCACCAGCCTGTAGCTACACCACTATGTAGCTAATACCAGCTTTACTTTCTGATCACGGTCTGAATACACCCTGTATGTGCCATGTAATAGTCGGGGAGGTTGTTGCCCTTTTTGTCATGTGTACTGGTACTGATAATTTCTTAATGGAAAAAACCTAACAACCGGATCCGAGAGCCGGGATCTCCCAAATCATACGACTCACATTTGTGAAAACCACTAACTAATGAATATTGAAAATCTTTATTGAAAACAGAAAAAGTTAAGCAGCTTGGAGTAAGAACACTGAAACTGCTCACCTATATTTAATCCTATGCTAACTAAACTAGTAGCCTAACACTAACAACCTATATTTAATCAAATAACTCTTTGATACTCAAAACTAGGTTATTATTCTATTTTATTTTTCTTCTTCTTCTTCTTCTTCATCAACCCATATACGCCCACTGCTGAGCACGGGTCTCCTCTACCATTGAGAGGGTTTAGGCCATAGTCCACCACGCTGGCCTAGTGCGGGTTGGCGGACTACACACCTAAGAAATTCCTAAGAACTTTTAGGTGTGCAGGTTTTATCACGATGTTTTCCTTCACCGTTAAAGCAAGTGATTATTCAATGTGAATACACACATAACTTCGAAAAGTCATAGGTGTGTGCCTGGGGTTCGAACCCGCGACCGCCGAGATTCTCGACCGCGCGCCTAAACCTCGAGGCCATCACTGCTTGTATCACTATTTTATTTTTATTTTATTTTATTCGGGTGGCTCACAGCTATCGTAAGAAACAAACATACATTAGACAAGACGTATAAGAAAGATTCTACGTTTATTTTACACGAAGTGGTCCATACAAGGATCGAAATTAAGTACTTTTTCTTTCCGTAAAGAACAAAGAATGAATCTTCATTTTATGAAAAACTACCTCGATGATTTTTTTGATAGAAAGAAATCTTTAATTTACTTTGAACACCCTCTTATGTTAAGAACGAAAATTTTTACTACAGTTATTATTGCTAAATTTAGATAGCCAAGGCCTTAGATTGAATGCCCCCAAAGGTAAAATAGTAACTCCTAACACCATTTTGTACCGCACATATAAAACACCAGATAATGTGTCCAAACCTGATTTCTTTCGCGCAGACATTACTTTATCTAATGCGGTACATTTTTCTTACAAAGCTGAATCTCATATTTTCCGCGACAAGAGTTTTTACATTAGCTGTAATAAATTCACGTGCTGCGAAATGGAATTGGACTTGTTTCACACCGCAAGCGACGCTACACCAAAGAATCGTGTAATTTTGCTCTGAAATACGAATCTGACCGTCCTTTTGATACATAAAATGTAACTTCAATATGAGAATTTAAAGGTAGAATTTGATACTGTTCTTATTTTAAAAGTTTTGGAGGTTTGTGTTAAAAGAGGTACCTATTCGTTTATTTTTTTTAAGAAAGTATAATTTTGTACTATCATCATCGTCAGCCTATATACGACCTACTGTTGGGCACGTTTTTAGTCCACATTGCTGACCTAGTGCGGGATTAGGAACACATCTTATTACCATTATAACTTTAAGGCGTGGAGGTTTCAACACGATGTTTTCCTTTACCGTTATAGGAAGCAATTTCATAGTACGGACCAATTTAGATGATTTTGGTATGGTTAGGCGGTTTGGAAGAAATGTTGCCTACTTGTGTATTAAAATATTCTAGGTTAAATATGTGAGCGTAATACGTATTATTCAATAATCTGTAGGTTAACAAAGCTCTAGGTAGATAGTACAAATGTCGAGGGTTAAACTATATAAAGTATTGGTGACTGTCGTAACGATATTTCAGATGTGTCATCATGGGTCGAATTAGACTTCCTCCCAAACCAAATTCAGGGAATTGAAATCATTAAACTTAATATCACAATGCAAATAAAATATGCATAAAATTAATTTTTAATAGCATCGCTTGGTACCTGCAGTGGAAAATGACCCGTATTAACATGCATTCACATGACGCGAGCATTCGTTTGTGACAGTCCCCGAAGACAAATCGGGTGTGTCTTGTTCAACTTTACCCGTAATGTATGTGAGGAAAATATTCATTGCATTTATTTACACGAAGCATTTCTAATGTAATTTATGTGTTTTTGCAAATCTCTTAAGCGGATTTAGTGATTAAGTTGTTTTTGTTTATTTGAAGAATGGATTGTTGTGGAACAGTGAAAAGTAGCAGGTAATTTTAGTTTAGGTGAACATTGCCCGCTGAATTATGGAAGGTGCCCTGCCATGTCCGCCAACAGATGGATGGCTGTTGGAGTAGACAAGTGTTGGGGTAGAAACCCCGCTTAGGCAGACGTAGTGTTTCTACACTAAGTCCTCCAACACGATGGTCCGACAACTTGAGAAAAGTGGCGAGTACCGGATAGATAATGGCTGCTCAAGACCGGTATAGTTAGTTCCTACTTGAGAAGACCTTCGTTCAGAAGCAGACGACGATAGGCTCAAAATAAACTTAGAATAATTTCACTCACATCAACGTTAATCCCGGCAAATGGGAATATCTTTGTAGCTGGTGTCTCCGTCGGTGAATAGCGGTAGAACTCATGTCTTCCTCTGTACCACTTGACTGAGTAGAGTGGCGCCTCCGTCAGCTCGTAGAGGCAGGCCAGGGTCGCGTCAGACCCTCGCTGGACGACTGGAGGGGAGATGCGAAGATCTGTTGCCCGGAGACCACCTATACCTGGACAAACATACTTATATGTAGATATATTGTCTCTCTAACTTTTGGTATGTCATCCTGGGTTTTGCTGGGAGACGGTACTATATTTTATTATGAAATGGCATGAGAAAAATGGATGCCACCCCTTTATGACGTTGTCCTTAATGAGAACTATGCATTATCCAATTAGGTTTCTTTTCTAATCATTCAACGTCTGCAGTAAGGGAGAGTCCTACAGTACCGGCCGGCATCCAGTACCGGCCAGTTGCAAGTTTTTTGATTTTATAATAGATAGCACTGAAACTGTTATCGCCATTTGAGCGGGACGCTAATCAAAGGCAAAGATCCAAACGGTGTCGATTTGTCGCGACAGGTTTCCCGTCATTGCAAAGAATTGTGTTGCGTGTAATGGACGTACGCTGCGAAACTAAAATTCAGTGGCTGATATAAGGAGTTTGGAGAACTATTTTAAAACCACTTAATCTGGGTATGTATACCACATTTATGAGATTACCAAAACTGTATTTTGAATGAACTGTTGTGCATTATTTATTTGACAGTAATCGGACACATTATTTATTTCGTTTCCTACAGCACCGGCCACAACATTGTCCTACAGTACCAGCCATTCTTTAAGTTGATTTTTAATAGATTAATCTTGCTTGCAGATACACAAAAATGGAAAAGGACCAAAGTGAGGGCCGAAAAAGATAAAGAAGGGTACCTGGGATCCTATGAACAGACATAAAGCCATGGAACTAGTGCTGAGAAATGAAATGAGTGCACGTCAAGCCGCTGATCGCTGTCAGGTACCACGAACTACATTAAATGATCGATTCAAGGATATTCATAATAATCAAGAAAGGTCTATTGAGCCAGTCAAGGATCGTTTTTACAAGACTTTCTCACCTGAGCGCGAAATCATATTAGCAGAATTAGAATTAGAAGAATTTTTTACCCGGAAAAGATATTAACCAGAAAACTAAGAGTTTGTTTCCAGGAAAAAAAGGTAATAGAAAGGGTTAAGGTTTGCTGCCAGGACGAGACGTAAGCAAGAAATCGAAGACAAATAAAAACGAAAACCTGTTTGCTCCTGACAACCCGAATGAAGAGACTATTAATTGTCCTTTATGCCTTAAATCCCATGATAAGGATTGGATACAAGTGTAAATGTGGAAATTGTAAGGCTTGGATCCATGAGACTTGTGCAAATATATCAGAGATATCAACTCAATATATTTGTGATTATTGTTCAATAAATATGGATATATATTAAACCAGATCGTAAGTGGCCGGTACTGGGGGCCAATTTTTTAAAGTCTGATTATTCCTAATTTTCTGATTGTAATAATAAAGCAGATTATATCTATAAATACCTGTATTTTTTCATTTTATTGATTGTTTATTAGTTCCTTTATATATAACAAGAGGCATTTTGTATGTAACCTTAGGCATTTCGATTATATTGTTGATAACCCTTAAGGTGACGGTACTGTAGGACTCTCCCCTAATTCAAATAAATTTCTGATTTGATTTTAAAAACATTCAATCCAGAATATAAATGCGGTGGTAATGATGGTTGCTACAAAAATTTAAACTGAAAAAATAGCAATAATAAAAAGAAATGAATCTAAAGCAAAATTATATCAACTTCTGTTGTTTTCTTTTCAGCACTTACCATCAATAATAAAATACATCAAACATTTGATCCTTAAAATAAAAGAAGACAGTTATAAATAGCTTAGTATATTTATTGAATAATTCCCACTATCGAAGTTCACAGAACAAAGAGAAAATCTCATAAAAAGTTCATTGACCAGACTCAAAAAAACACGACGTAAATATTTGTGATCCCTTATTGTTTTAGCTTAGAGTTACATTTTGTAGACAATGGATGCTCATGTTCTTGTTACAGTGAATGAACTCTAGCGTTGGTTCAGCCAACATTTTACAATGAATGTATATCTTCATCAACCCATATACGCCCACTGCTGAGCACGGGTCTCCTCTACCATTGAGAGGGTTTAGGCCATAGTCCTCTACGCTGGCCTAGTGCGGGTTAGCGGACTACACACCTAAGAAATTCCTAAGAACTTTTAGGTGTGCAGGTTTCATCACGATGTTTTCCTTCACCGTTAAAGCAAGTGATAATTCAATGTGAATTCATGTATATATTATGTATATTGTATAATGAATGTATGGAAAGCAGTGATGGCCTCGAGGTTTAGGCGCGCGGTCGAGAATCTCGGCGGTCGCGGGTTTGAACCCCAGGCACGCACCTCTGACTTTTCGAAGTTATGTGTGTATTCAAATTGAATTATCACTTGCTTTAACGGTGAAGGAAAACATCGTGATGAAACCTGCACACCTAAAAGTTCTTAGGAATTTCTTAGGTGTGTAGTCCGCCAACCCGCACTAGGCCAGCGTGGCGGACTATGGCCAAAACCCTCTCAATGGTAGAGGAGACCCGTGCTCAGCAGTGGGCGTATATGGGTTGATGAAGAAGAAGAAGAAGATATTGTATAATCGAATGGCGGTACATCCATAGAAGCCCAAAAGCATTACACTTTAATTATGTATAGTCTAGTTTGTAACTGTTTATTGTGGGGTCAGTATACTCTCATTTATATGTCATATTGCTCTTGTTGAATAAGGATTTAAATCTTAGTGAATGTTCTATTTTAATTCTAGCATTTTTACATTAAACGTCTTTCTAAGGTAAACTAATTGTAAATGTTATAAGCTTCAGAATTAAATGTTGTTAGAGTAGAATATATTTTTTATGTAATGTGTATAGCGTTTGATATCCGTTAAAAAAAATAAAAATAGACTACTTCGGGGCACAACTGTGTGTGTTCGATTCCCGGGTCGGGGAGTGTTATTGGCAAACCTTCGGGAAATATAAGCGTGAGGCTACATACATACATATCTATGAGTAAATAAAGTCCGAATAACGCATACACAAAAACAAAACACTAAACAACACATCTAACCTCCAATGCTCAAAATATTTTCACTACTAAGCCTTATGCGAACCATACAGAGACTAAAAGGGTGAAACATGCCTATACTCGCACACAAATCTGGAAAGCCCACCTCGACAGGGCCACGAATGCATTTGTATGGAATCTCACTCGACACACGCTACTTTGTTTTCGCAAAAAATACGACGAAAAAGCGTTTTATTAAAACTCTTTGCCTTTGATGTAGAAGGGGCGGTGTAAAGCGGGATTCGTGAACGAAAAATGCTCAGATGTTGACGCGACAGAGAGCATGCCTGACGCTTCTGATCCAGATAAAATGCGGTTGGGAATAGAGGACTTCGAAGTATACAATACATTCACAGGTACAGTGAATATGCTTTACTAGAAACTACGCAAACAAAATGAATCATCCCATACTTTTACGGTGGTGGAAAACGTGAGGAAACCTGCGTAGCTAAAAATTCTTAGGATTATTAACGTGCCAAACCGCACATGGCCTGCTTGCTGGACTAATGCCTAAATCATATTAGCTGAAGCCTCCTGCTCTTGCCCTGCGATAAGGCGTATATGGGTTGATGAGGAAGACGCTTTTATTGGTATGTAATGAAACTATTGTTGGTTGGTGGGAGAATTCATTCATGAACACACAAGTCTTAAAGCTCAATGTGATGTAGCAAGTTTATTATATCTCAAGAAATATTATGCCACTTTAAAATTGTTGTATTTAGCTTCTTAGTGTTCTGTGTATTGTCTTGTAAGTATGTTAATTAAACTCAACGAGAATAATAATAAATCCACCCAACATTGATATAAAAGTCATATATTGTGGATATCGGAAAATACGAAAGACTTTCGATCTCACAAATACCCAGCCCAAATACTTGTAGAATACACAAAGATTTGTACTAATGCAGGGATCGAACTTTAAGCCTCCCGTTTCGTAAGCTTGGGATTCGCCAAGTGCGCATCTGACCCTGGCAATTATGAAAAATGTCTTTGCAAATATTAATTAATTCTTGTGATTTCGTTTCACTTTGTATTAATGTAATAATCTCGTATAAGAAGACATATAGGTACCATTGATCTCTTTGACATCATTAAAGTCCATAATTTTAATAGGATCATTTATTTTTTACTGGAATATTATTATTTTTACTATAAACATCATTACGACATCCGATCTACGGTCTCATTAGTCGAAAAAAGCAAGAATTGGGTCAATTATTAAGTTTTAACGAATTCCTTTTGTTTGCACAGGTAAAATAAAGATTGGTGCCATATTTTTGGCCAATTAAAACCTTTTTTACATGTATAGTAAGTGTGATTTCAATAAGGCAGTAACTAGCGGGTAGCAATAACAAATATCTCCAACCGCTTGAAATAATTATGCCGGTCTATCACTGAATTTATGTCGACTAATCTTACAATACAATTATTTGATTAGATTAACACGCTATACAAGTAAAAAATACCATTTGCCTGAAGAAGATCTCAAGGAGGTGGCACGATTTTCTTCTCTTTTCGTCATAACTTACGTTGACATGAGATTTTTATTAATTTAATTGCAATAAGTAACAACAATAAATGTTCTTTGGTCTGGAAATTCCTTTGCTCCATTAATGCCTCTGATAACTCTTCTTCTCTTCATATTCGCCCACTGCTGAGCACGGGTCTCCTCTACCATCGAGAGGGTTTAGGCCATAGTCCACCACGCTGGCCTAGTGCGGGTTGGCGGACTACACACCTAAGAAATTCTTAAGAACTCTTAGGTGTGCAGGTTTCATCACGATGTTTTCCTTCACCGTTAAAGCAAGTGATAATTTAATGTGAATACACACATAACTTCGAAAAGTCAGAGGTGTGTGCCTGGGGTTCGAACCCGCGACCGTCGAGATTCTCGACCCCGCGCCCAAACCTCGAGGCCATCACTGATAACTGTTCAATGTTAAATAGGGCACTTTTCAATGTTTATTTTTTCTGTTTTAAAAAAATATATACAACATTGCCTACACGATAAACAAAATAACATCTGATTCCATGAAAATAAACGTAAATAAACGAATAAAAAAAAGAATTAAACATAACTTCAATATTGCCGCAAAAAAAGATGATATAAATATGTTCATTGCAGTGTTCTGCGTCATTCAAAATATTTCATCGTAAAGCGAAACAAAAAGAGATTCGAAAACAGCTGGGAAAAAATGAACGACTGTACTCCTTAAACTTCCTCGACGAAGACTAATTAAATGAGCCAAGAAGAAAACACAATCCTAGACAGTTGGAGGAGAGATGGTCGGAATTAAAACAAGAACGCCGAGAATAGTTGTGTTAAGTTGCCACTTGCAAATGTCACAGTCTTAGTACAGTGGTTTGTTAGAATAATTTGGCAATTTTGTTACG
The DNA here is from genome assembly GCA_030295005.1 of Cephonodes hylas. NCBI lineage: Eukaryota > Metazoa > Arthropoda > Insecta > Lepidoptera > Sphingidae > Cephonodes > Cephonodes hylas. The sequence goes on along the minus strand of AP025372.1, from coordinate 11,979,414 downwards.
AATTTTTATTTTAGTCCCAGTTCACAATTTCGTTGGTTTGAGTTTTATGTAATGCAGGAAAAAAATCATCAGGCTTGGAAAATTCTGAATTACGATTTTCTCATGATTGTTACCATCGCTGTTAAATATCGATATGTAATAAGTTTGACCTTTGCTTGGTTTTTATTCGTGTGTAAGACAAGACAATCTGTAATATCCACCACGAGAAACTTTGGTAAAAACTGGTTTACGAAATGCTATTTTTTTTAAACCAGCGCACAATATTCAAATTAATTTGTCGCTAGCTTTCTTTCGATATGAACTCCATGACAGTTTGCTTGCAATCTTCCGCCTTTTCAATGTAAAAATTCATCATTATCTCCACCATTGAGAGGGTTTAAGGCCTTAGTTTACCACGCTGTCCCAGTGCGGGTTGGCACGTAAAAAAACACATGAACATATTCGTATAAATAGTCATCATCGTCATCACCAGCCTTTCACGTCCACTGCTGGATATAGGCTTCTCCTGTAGCACGCTACTGATAAGTAAATAAAAAAATAAAAAATCATAAATTCGTACTTCAACCCTTGATGAATACAACCCATGGGTAGATTTTAAGCATTGTAAACAAACAGTAGCTCACCAACAACATCGAGCCTGGCTGTGGCTGTGTAGTGGGGGTAGGAGGGGGCATTCTGTATCACCTCGCAGCTGTAGTTGCCGCTGAGATTCGGCATCACGCGCAGCAGTACCACGTGAGTCTCGTTTGAACTTAACCTCTGTGGAGAAACATATTACTTAGAAGAAAAAAGTTTTAAAAATGAGGTTGGATTACAGGGTGCGACCTTAAAAAGATTCTGTTCTGCTTCGTTTGAAAACATTGTGCAACTATGATGTCAAAAAATGGTTTTTGTTTTCTATCAAGTTTTCAGTTATTGTTTTCTATCAAGTCGCCCAGCAATGTTACTTTTATGAAAATTGTATAAAGTGAAGGTTTGCTTCTCTTCTTATACTAAACCAGATAAATCAATTAGCAGAACATTTTGGAAGAAATCCGCTAGGGATTGAAACCCAAAGGCTGAGGAAGATACCATGATGACAATCATGGTATTAATTTACACCAAGTTTGATCGGTACATCACACTATTGTCTGAAATATCTTCTAAATTTCCTGTTAAAAACAGTCTATCAAGGTTGATTGCTATCTGCTATTGTAGTACGAGTATATTGATTTACAATACTAACGGGTTGTTAATAATGTTGCATGTATACAACATACAAATTGTTGCTATTATTAAGAGCGGCGGTAATTTGTAATTCCAGGTATCGCCTCTGGAGTATAATTACACGAACATTAGGCTCGAATGATCTAAATTAACCATTGGTGCTTCAAATTACCCCTTCCGTTTTAAGTTTCATTCAATTATTTTATTATTGTTACTATGAGGTAATACTAGCAGAATATTGAAAGAGACATATTATTTTAATTCAATAACTTTATTTCTTGTAACTATACATCCGCACATCCGCCACTGTAACTCCTGTGCTCCCTGGAACAATTGATCCTGATCAACAGCACGCATAGTGACATTTTGACACACATTGACGCCGAGGAATGAAGCTCAGCGCTTCTAAGGAGGCCTGATTTGTCATAATCCCGCTACGAAGTTAATCATAAATATTATACCAGTCATAGATTTTTGTTTTCCTATATGTGTATATATTGAAAACATAAACGCTATAAAGCTCCTGGATTCGATTCATGAGTCAGAAAGAGTCATTGAATTTACCTTTAGGAAGTTCCCACAAGCACCACGAAATTTAAAATTGTGCCTGAACAGCAGCACTCCATGTGCTATTAAACGTAAGAATCTTGTAATTTAGGTGCAGAAAATCCTCAATACCTCCCCAGTAATTTAGGTACCGACGCGTGCGACTCGTAATTTGGTTCCAAGGGGTACTGACTCTTAGCCACCAGGCTTGAGTGTATACAAAATTATCAAATAAATTCAACCACTTACATCAATCTTAATTCCATTCACAGGCAGGACTCTAGTGGTTGGGTTCTCCAGCGGAGAATACCTGTAGAACTCCTGGGTACCTCTGTACCACTTCACGGAGTATATGCCGTAGTCGTGCAGCTCGTACAGGCACGCCATCGTCACATTCTTGCCTCTCTGCACCACCCGGGGCGTGATCCTCAGCTCTGCTGTGCGAAGACCGCCAGCTCCTGAGAAGAAATGGAAATTTTAGTAATATATAAGAAAAACTTTGTAGATAAATCATCTTCTTCTTGCCCTGTTCCCAGGTTATTTAGGGTCGGCGCAGTATGTGATAACTTCCATACATCCCTATCATCCGTCATGTCTTCATTCACCACTATCTCTTTCATATCTTCAGTCACGTACTCCATCTATCTTTTTCTTGGCTTTAACTTATTGATAGATAATATAAATAACCTTGTAGATTAATATTTACAATTGAAGGCCTCTATTAAGCAGTTGGCTCGTGACTGATAACACAAATCGTGTTCGATCCCCGAATCGAACCAAACGTTAGTACATTCATAAACTTACACCTACATTCTTAGCAACGGGAGACGAAGGTGTATATCTGGATCCATATTTTACCAAGTAAGTATTAGTCCTACGTAATAATGGGCGTGGCTATTATCGTTTTTGGCCACATTTCCAAACTTTATGCTGCTACAGAGAATTTCCTTATAAAAAACTTTATAACATTTGCCGCAACCTGTAATCGAGCCTGGGTACTCTAGATCAAACAGCACATGCTTGTGTCGAGAGACCACCAGAAATTCAGTTGTTTATATATTCTGTACTACATGTCTCACATAGTATATGCCTATTATCTTAGTAACATGAGCTTAGAGCGACGTCTCAAATTTATTACGTTAGTTATCTTTGTTATTGTCTAATATCGGAAACGCATAACAAAATTACCAAAATTCGTATAAAATACAATTTGCAAGTGTCAGAAAGTACGGGAGATTTTTAGACCTCGCCGAGTCTAGTCACTGTAATTTTTAACAAAAGCCAATAATTGTATAAATGTATTTTAAAAACTAGAAATTCCCATAAAGTTATACAATGAAAAAACCGAGAAAAAAGTCACAACTAGAAAAACGGTGGTTCGATCGTTCTGAAACCATTTAAAGCTAGCCAACCGCTGCCAAGCTCTAAAATTACGTTTGGCATAGTGTTTGACACAATTCTGCGCACCGCGAGCTGTAGGTTTTGTTAAACACTGTTTCAAACGTCTGCCAACAGAGTGCGCTAATAGCGCAGGCTGTCTCGAATACCTAGATGTACTAATGAAGCTGGGATACATAATATACTATGTTCTAGCCCGTATCTTCAATATGCTTGCTAGATATGTATATGTATGTATGTATATTCATGTACATACAGCTAGTCGTATTTTAGGTTATAAATTTTAGCGAACACAAAGCTGATCTCGAGAGCACTTTCTTAGGTCTTTCTAAGAAATTTCTTAGAACTTAAAGATGATGCAGGTTTCCTCACGATGCTTTTCTTCACTGCTAAAGTAAGTGATAACTAACTGTGAGTGAAATGAAGCCTGGGATTTAAAACTGCGATCACGCTTAAGCCTTAAGGCAACACTAATTTCTTTTTTCCGCGTTGCTACAGAGTATTTCTTAGTGGAAAAACCCCCAGCAGCACTGCTCAACCCGGGAATCTAGCCAACAATTTCATGACCCAAAAACAGTTCCATAGTTAAACGAGATCTATACAATATCTACAATATTAAATTTCACTAGAAATTACTTATTGTCACGACGTTTCACCGTCACAAATAGACGACAACAACATAGCCACCCTGTAGAGAAGTAGGTAGCTCTACCAGGATTAATCAGCGGCTGTATAAAACAATGCGCCCAGCCTCTTGGCAGCCGGCATCCGCCATTTATCTACAACCATCTCCCAATACACAACGTCACATCCAAAAAGCTAACAAACAAAGCCACTTAGATCCAAGCCGTCATTAGCAGAAATTCCCCCGCGCCTTCCATTTCAGGTCCAGTCCCGTTCGCACAACACTCATTTGGGAATCGCGAACATTTTTATCTCAATTACGATCGGAATTGTTCATAAAAGATTGTTTTTGTTTCCTGCATCCATGCTATTGGCAGTTTAACAAACAAAGGTAGCTTTGTGAATGAAAAAATATTTCAACTGTTTACGTAAAAAAATACTGTACTCTGGTATTCAGATTCTTTTTACTGCATGTAACATTTTTCATGACAAAATGACAACATTCGAAAATATTATGTTTCAGTGATTTTTGGACAACAAATACTTTTATCGACGAAAATATTACATTGAATTGTATAAGGTCATACATTAAATTTTATTTTATTAAATAAATTCGCAAGGTAACTGGCAGCGGTTGGATGAGGAGAGCCGGAGATCGAGCCGAAGTGGCGTGCCATAGGAGAGGCCTATGTCCAACACCGGACGTGAAAGGCTGTTGATGATGATGATGATACATTAAAGTGTATAGGATCTAATTATCGAATATTTTATAAGTTTATTAAGAAGTGTAATAAAAACCGTGATTTTCTTTCTATACTATCATGCGTCCATATACGTCCCACTGGTGGGCACGGGCCTCCTCTACCTTCAGAGGGTTTAGTCCTTTATCCACTACGCTAGCCTATATACTTCGTTCGTTTAAATTTATAAATAATCTCAAGCTAAGTTACAATTAAAAAGTATTTATTATAATGTAATTTCCAACGACAAAATTTTCATTTTTTTAAAAAGATGAAAAGGTTTAACGGACTTATGCCGACGTGAAAGCACTGAAAGCTTTTAAGTTTGAGTGAAAAGGGCTAAAATCTTATATTGTGATTTCACGTGAAAGACTTAGATTATGTGTCATTGTGTAACAAAAGTAATGTACTCAAATCGAATAAATGTTTAATAATGTTCTTTTAATCATATTAGTTATTTTATATCTTATCATAGTGAGTGCATATACATATCGACGGCGGAAAGCAAAAACGTAGTAGTCCACAAAATGTGAATTTTTTTTTTATTGCACTGTTCGAATCAGAAAAAAAACTGCTTCGAATGGTCCCGGTCCCATAAACCTAGGATGAATAGATTAGAAATTAACATTAAAAAAAAACAGGTTTTCACGTAAATGCCTGCATTCAAAAACGCTGTAAGCTACAGAAAAAATAGTAATAAGTTATACTATGTTGATTACAACAATTTCGCTTTCTGTAAAAAAAGGTACATGTTGATGATGCGGTCAGTAGTGCTGCGTTTACTACGTTTTCGTCGCTCGTGTTTTTATGTATCTTGCATTAAGGACGTTTTAGCGAGTAGTGGTATAAAGAACCGAACCTATTACTACATTTGGTACGGTTACCCCAAGTTAATTACCCCAAGTCAGTAATTATTGTAGTTTACACCATATCTAAGAGATGGGTTTCATTAAATAACCACGTTTACAACGTTCAGTTGAGCAGCCCTAGTTCAAGTATAACTGCTTACCACGTTTTCGCTTTCCCTAAAAAATGTATTTGACCCATCTCTATACAACTCGATGTGCATTTACAGCATTTTAGCATTCTGTAAAAATATTTCAAAATGTCGTAGTCAACAAATTTTTGGCAAATAATTGTTAGAATGAGATTTGAGAGTTAGAGTTATATTTAGAAAAAAATAACATGTCTAGTGTCCAAAAATCATGAGTCTAAGTTAAAAAACACGCGAGTAATGATTTTTTGAAAAAAAATGTAAAAGTTTTTTGGTTCTGGTGAACATTTCCATTTTTGTGGTTTACTACGTTTTCGCTTTCCGCCGTCGATATTTACGTCGGCTGCTGGGCAAAGGCCTCCTTAACTGAAAATTTTGCCCCTTAGTCCACCATGCCGGTCTAGTCCGGGTTAGGAGACGACACATCTAAAAAAATTTTAATAATTTTTAGGTGGACTGGTTTCTATATTTTATAATATATTTTTACATTTACTAAAAATTGTAAAGCAGTATTATTGTAAGCACGTTTCCCTTCAAATATAGCAATCCTCTCTCGTTTCAGACGTTAAAAAAAATATATGACTAATTTTCCCAAATAAGAGATTAGCTAACGCGACCGGGCCCATTTCAAAGCGTCGCACAGCCATTTCCGTATTTTGAAGTGAACATTAAGTCAGTATTGCTCTGCATTAATCTGCGGCCAGTCAGCGATAGTCGCTGCTGAGCCTGTAATGGAACCGGGGGATTTTTGTATTGTTCATAATGCGCCAATAGATTTAAATCTTAATGTTATGTGCGTAGGATTCAAAATTATGTGAATTGTGTTTTGTTGTTTTTTCTATTTTATATTTAGGAAAATTACCTTGATAACGATTTCTTTTAATGTCGGAAATAATATTTTTTGTCTAAATATCATCAACCCACTGCAAAGCGCGCCTTAGATTAGCAAATTATACTCCTAAGAACTTTTAGGTGTGCAAGTTTTCTAACGACGTTTACCTTCACCATTAAACTTATTGATAATGATTAAAATAGGTAAGTAAATTAACGGGAAAAATGTCGTTACAAAGTTTAAGAATATTTATACACAGGACTTTGATCGACTGGTTAAAGCGATAAAGATGGAATATTGACAGTATTCTTTGCAGAATGTTTAGAAAATATCGAAGTAATATTCACAAAGTAATCTAAGTCAAATAATGCAAAGTCTTATCATGCTACAATGATTCTACTGCGGTAATTTATTATTAGCTTCAATCAAAGTACTTCTTAAAACCACGCCAACTCCAAATAAATCTGGAGTAAAGGATTGGAAAATCATTACCAAGCGGAACCTGTCCAAAGCATTTGACAAGATAGTTGCAGAGGCACACGACACGATACTTTTCGCTTCTGCCTGCATTGTTTTCATTGTGATGCAAATTGCGAACGGCGAATGCGACAGTATCGTAACAAAGCCGGATTCCCAAACCTTTTTAGCGCTCGACAAAAAGGCTCTCGCGCCAATGATTTTTCCACGAAACCTTTTACTTTCCAGCAAAATCGTGTAATTTCATTAACACCGGATCGCAGGTACCATCCGAGTCGAAATTTAAAAAGACAAGTACAGTCCGGGATTTTCTATTATATATCCAGCTCCAATGCATTACAATGAGCTCCTTTTTTCGCTATCATAACGCGAACGGGCCCTTGGGTATTTGTAGTACGAAACAATGAATACAGAAAGGATTCCATACGAATGTTGGTAACAAAAACTCTTTGTTTCTGCGGCTGGTTAAATTTAAGATTTCATTTTTGTGTGCTCGGATTGTGAGGCCTCGTTGCATGTATGCAAATATGAGCCTATTCTCGATGGCAGGATAACATTTTTTATCTTGTTTCGTTGTTATGGAGTTTCTTTTTCTTGTTTATTTAATTTTGATGTATTTTTGTTGATCCAGCTTATGATGTGGTTTTATCAGTGTAACATGATTTTTTCCCGTTTTTATTGTCCCTAGTTCTCTTCTCAGAACTCTTATAGTAGTTTCGTAATGTCCGTCCGTCGTCGGCCTTTTTTTCTCAATTCAGTCATATTTTTTCATTGTTATTTGTGTATACGGTAAAATGATATACACTGCAATAATAAGTCTTAGTTTTTAATACTTGTTTATCATATTGGTGTCTATTTGTTGGCTGTTACAAAATATTTTTTTCTGTGTTATGCCGAGTACGTCAAATCGGGTCTTAATTTTTATCTTCACTTATAAAGGTATAAAAACAAAATACGGCTTCAACGTAATTTTTTATTTAAATCTAACTGTATTTATTTTACAAGGAATTTTTATTGAATTATAAAAGAATAAACTAAAATTCAGTAAAAACATAAATGAAAGAAAACCAAAAGTTTTATATACCAACGATTGCTTTCATTCTAACTCCATCCACGATAAGAGATCAAAAGTCAAGCATTTAAATACGCAATTCCATTCACATCCACACTCGTATTTTCACGAAAAACACCTAATGAATCAGTCTAAAAAAGCCATGTTAAGTAGATGCTATCTTAATAAATTCCCCTACTAAATGTTTCAAACTCGCTATCCAATATGGAGGCAATAACCGTAAAGTTTAATACAGATATAGAGTGGAACGCCCGGCTGTCGGAGCGGCGCACCTGCTCTGTCGAATGTCAATGTGTCTTCAGTCTGCCTTCTCTTGTTTTCATGGTACGGGCTTTGTGGATGACTGGGAGCGATTTTGAGATTATTACAATTTTTTTTAAAGCAATTAACCTACCGAAAAGGGTTTATTCCCAGTCTGTATTCAATCGTTAGATTATATTTTCCAGTTTAAGATTTGATTATATTCATTCTTAGATAACTCTACTGTTATCAATGTATGTACAAAAGTATTCTTTTAAATACTCATTCATTGATACCCACATTAATAAAATAATTTATACAAAAGGTATTTCATTTTTAATTAATAGTGTCCATTGTAAATTCGAGACAGTTTCGTTTTTGAGACACAATGTAGCCTATTTATAACGTAGTATCTTCTTCTTCTTCATCAACCCATATACGCCCACTGCTGAGCACGGGTCTCCTCTACCATTGAGAGGGTTTAGGCCATAGTCCACCACGCTGGCCTAGTGCGGGTTGGCGGATTACACACCTAAGAAATTCCTAAAAACTTTTAGGTGTGCAGGTTTCATCATGATGTTTTCCTTCACCGTTAAAGCAAGTGATAATTCAATTTTGAATACACACATAACTTCGAAAAGTCAGAGGTGTGTACCCGCGACCGCCGAGATTCTCGACCGCGCGCCTAAACCTCGAGGCCATCACTGCTCAACGTAGTATATTCAGTAGGGTGGGTCGCTGTTGTATGAAAAAAATTTTTTTTTGCCTATTTGTTTAGTAATAGCAATAAAAACATGACCCACCTCTTTTAGTTATAAAATGTCGAAAAAAGAACTTTCTTAGTACATTCCTTCTACCCGCGCATTAATTTTGAAAAAATAAAATATTTTGTTTTTGAGTATAATTTGGACGCCCGATCTTTGTGATTTTAAATAAAGATAGTTAAGGTAATTTAAAAAAATACGCAGTTGTAAGACAGAAAAATAGATAATTCAAAAGGAAAACTAAACATTCAGAGAAAAATCATAAAGATAATTTTCCTTACGTTAACATCTTTCTTACTTCAAACTTAGGCATTTGTTTTCGAGAACGAATTTTGTTCTTTGTTATAGCTTCTATCGTTTTTTTGTGATAAAGCTGTCAAAACCTTCTATTATTGTCTTTACAACTCACTCGACAGCTTGGGTATCATGTGGTAACCTCAAAAAAGTACTTCATCATCACCAATAGATACTAGCAGAGAATAAAGAGTAACAGCCGAAAAAAATATCAATATTGGTGGTTGGGAATAAGTTTACTGCCAGCCAATCAAATCAATATATGACGTAACGTGTAAATTATTTTTAAACACTTCAAAAATCTGAAGCTGACTTGAATCAGATTGTCCTTGCCTTTAAAATGGATCTAACGGCGAGTTCTCTCACCTATGTTTCTTCATCAGACAGCATAGACAAAAGTAAATTGTCTGGGTGTGCAAAAAAGGCATTCCACTTAATTACAGGATCAAAAACACTACTTAGTTGTTGAGGAAGATATTTAAAATAAAATACAATATCCAGAAGTGTCCTGCACCATCTTTGCATAAAGAGTAAACTTTAATTTAGAACCAGATGTGTGAATAAGCTTTGACCACAAAAGTTGCAAGTTGCTTTAGCTCATTCGCAGGATTTTCAGTTGATACATAACCGCAAGGTCCTATTTGCCCTTGTAAGCCACCTGGCATGCAACAATTTTTAATAAAGAGCGATTTGAGAAATCAGAAGGGCATGTGCCTACAACAACAGCCAATGTTATGTCTTAAGGTAACTTTGATTAGACCTTAGACCGTTTATAGTTAAAATATTTGGTAACATAACTCCTATCCTCTTAAATATTACAACAGAGTGCTTCAAACAATGATCCAGTAATTTGCCAATCGCTCCTGAATAAGTAGAAGGTCCTGTTGTAGTGCTATCAAGTTTTGCAAATAAGTGTCTAAATGTTGGTTTATTCACGTGGCTTGGAACGGCATGTCATAACAGTAGACAGATTCTTGAGGGGTGGTATTTTCTTCTTTTTTGTGTCAAGATTTGATAAAAGTTGAGGTCAAGTTTGTTCTTCATCATTTATTCAGTTGTTATTGATGAGTCAGGATTAACTAATTTGGTGGACTAAAACAATTACGCTCGTGATCATATAACTTCAACCCTCGCATTCCCCGCCAGTTTATTCTCAAATGTTGATTCGATTATTATGTATCATTTCGTTTATTATGTAGCTAAGCAATAAATATAATTAAATATCGTTTAGTTTTTCAAAAATACACTCATAGATGAAATCTGATTTTTGCCCTTTTTTTTCAAATTGAAACGTAATGCGCGGGTAATTAATATTATATAAGAATAAAAATAAAATTAGTAGTTTGTTAGTCTCTAATCAGGTCACGTTTTCATCACTATTACAAAACGAAATTCCGAAAAAAAAAATTTCGACCCACCCTAATATTCAGTCTTAAATATACAAATGGTGTATATTTTACCACTTATATGACAAGGTATTGAAACTTATTCAATATCACAATTTATCATCATGCACATTAAACATTACAAAGGATTAAAATAACCACACATTACAGCTCGTAGATTCCCAGCAGATCTGGACCCAGGAAACGACAATACATTATTCAAATTCCTTTGTCATCAGGCCGGTGGTTTTAAAAACCCTTTATCCTTAATATTTGAAATGTCCCAAGACGGGGCATCCGCCATTCTCCCATCACCAAACCTCGGATTTAAACAAAGCAATCTGTGTAGCGTATTCCTAGAATTATTCAACCGTCTCATTGTTTTATACTTTTCTTTTCTACCGTTCCTCATGAAGATGTATTCACATGTTTGGCTCGTGTTTATTTCGTTTATGAATCATACATGCATTTGTCGTGTTCGTATCATTTTCTGAGTGAAGAGATTTTCGCATTTACTGCTAACGTTTTGTTTTGCTTTCTTTTATTTATGGCAGACGTGCGTGGTTTAAGGTATTCTTGTGTTGGCGAATGGAGAATTTGTATTACTTGTTTGTTTAGCTATCGACAAAGTATTATCTGATCTCCTAAATATTATAGTGAAAGTTTGGTCCTCTTTTTATGGACTACAGTTTTTGGACAGCCTTAAGATATTTTTCAATACAATGATACCAGAGAGTATCTACTATTTTAAAATTGAAAACGAAAACTACATGTTTGTATTAGAAAAACAACTCATTTGTGAATCAAATAAATATTATAACATCCATATGTAAGTGTTTAAAGGTGTTACATATCCATAAGTCCACCGTTTAGATAAATCGTGTATGCGTAAAAAAATACCTAATAAGAATTGTAAATGGAATATGAGTGCTAAAAGGTGTGAAGTGTTACCCTTATCCTAGAGGATTGACACTAAGCCACTTCAAGTGCAGCTGGGGTGGTTGAAAGGGTTGTGCATATTATGCACGGAGATATCTCCGATACAAAGCTTCCACGCCTACTATATGGCTGACGCTCGATCCTATGCAAGGGTAGAATTGAAAGATTAATTAATATGAAGAGATTGCTAGGAATTATAATAATCGTCACTTATAAGACGATTTATTGGTATTTATATCATGTAAACTGAATTTGAGAAGACAAAATGTTATACAAATCTTATTATTTCAACTCATGAAGTATAAAGACAACCGACCTATTGAACCTATGTAATTATTTATAAAATCACTGTTACCAATAACGCGCCTTTATCACTTAGCAATCCAACATTTATAAAAGAAATAACTGTAACATCAGTAAATTCAGCAAACAAATTTTATTCGGAGAACGACGAACAAAAAATACCGTGAAAAAAGATACGGCGAAAAAGCTGTATAAGCATTAAAATATCTGAATCAACGCGTCATAAAAACACGATTTCGAACCAGAAACCATCGACCTGCAGATACGGCGCGCGACCGAAAAAATAATTTAAGCAATCAAAGGAAATGTGTCACTGGAGAGAGGCGATAAAGCTGCGAATGTAGGCTAACGATGTGCGGTGAAATATTCTTTTGTTACCTTTTTTGTACACTCGACCTTGGCTTAGGAACTCAAATTAGGACTTGTTTAGTTCGTATTCCTCGTGCCATTATGTTTGCCTTTTACTTTGATACTGTTCGTGGCCTTGATTCGCTTAGATTTTGTCTCGAGATAATTCCACTTTGTGCCTATTTACTTTGATGTTTCTTTACTTTCTTTCATCTTTTTTTTTTTTTTTTTTTTTTTTTTAATTGCCCTAGCAGGCAGACGAGCTGACGGCCCGCCTGATGGTAAGCGGTCACCGTCGCCCATGGACTTGGCAATGCCAGGGGCACAGCCACGCCGCTGCCTACCGTGAGGAAAGTACTCTTTTTAAGCCTCGTTTGAAGAAGGCCATGTCATAGCGCTCGGGGAACACCGAGGCAGGGAGTTCATTCCAGAGCTTGCACGTACGTGGTAAAAAAGACCTCTGGAAACGCACCGTACGCGTACGGTACGTCTCCAGGTGAAATGGATGAACTCTACTGCGGTGACGGGTGGTGCGATGGTAGAACGGCGATGCCGGTACCAACCCAAACAGTTCCTCGGAGCACTCCCCATGGAACAACCGGTAGAACACACAAAGAGACCCAAAGTCTCTTCGCAGTCCTAACGGCTGTAGTTTCTCCGTGAGATCGGGATCATCGACGATGCGAACAGCCCGTCGCTGTAAGGAGTCAAGTGGGTCGAGCTGGTATTTTGGGGCACCTGCCCAGAGATGCGAGCAGTACTCCACGTGGGGCCGGATTTGCGCCTTGTAGAGCAACAATCTGTGACCCGACGTGAAGTACCGCTTGGCTCTGTTCAGGATACCCAACTTTTTACTCGCCAATTTGGCTTCGTCCTCCAAATGACTCCTAAATTGGACTAAGCTGGAAATCTCAACGCCGAGGATCCCAATACTCTCGGAGATCTGGAGAGATACTCCTTGGAACTGTGGCGCTATGACGAATGGATCCTTCTTCGCAGTGAACGCGCAAACTTGTGTCTTCGTGGGGTTGAATTGAACCAGATTCTTTTCACCCCATTCGAGAGCCCGCCCCAGAGAGCTCTCGACTTCAGACACAAGTTGTGACCGCCTTTCCCCAACGGTAGTCCGAGGGACATTCTGTTGGCCGATGTATCGCGCGTCACTCGTACTATCATCTGCATAGCAATGCATGCTATCGATAGACAGCATGTCATTGATATGCAGGATGAAGAGTGTCGGCGATAGCACCGAACCTTGAGGAACGCCAGCATTAATGGTCATGGTCTCGGAGCAACAGCCGTCAACGACGACCTGGATGCTCCGACCATCCAAAAAGCTGGCGATCCACTTGCAGAGTCCCTCGGGGATCCCGTATGCTGGAAGCTTCGCCAGAAGGGCGCCGTGCCACACTCGGTCGAACGCCTTCGCAATGTCTAGGCCGACGGCAATAGCCTCACCCCCACTCTCCAAGGCCTCCGCCCAGCGGTGCGTGAGGTACACAAGAAGATAGCCAGCTGACCGACCGTGTCGAAAGCCATATTGACGGTCGTTAATCAACTGGCGATCCTCAAGGTACCTCAGGACCTGAGTATTAATAACTCGCTCCATGACCTTGGAGAGAAGGGATGTGACCGCTATCGGCCTATAGTTGGAAGGGTCAGACCGGTCACCCTTTTTAGGGATTGGGTGGACAGTGGACACGTGCGACCTTCCAAGAAGCTGGGACCCTGTTGGTTTTGTAGGAAAGACGGTACAGGCGCGTGAGCACGGGGGTCAACTCAGGGGCGCACGTCTTAAGAACCACCGCGGGGATACAATCCGGCCCACTCGACTTTCGGATGTCGAGAAGCCTGAGCTCCCGTCTGACAACACGATGATTAAATCTGATGTCAGACAGGATACTCTCACACCTGGGAATAACAGGTGGAATGGCTCCCCTGTCATCCAGTGTCGAGTTCGAGGCAAAGGATTGGGCCAGGAGATCGGCCTTCTCCTTTGCACTATGGGCCAGACTGTCATCATCCTTACGCAGTGGCGGGAGACTAGGCTGGCAAAAATTACCTTCGACAGCCTTGGCGAGTGACCAGAAAGCTCGACTTCCAGAGGGATAACTTTCGAGTCGCTCGCCAATTCGTCGAACGTGTTCCGCCTTGGCCCTAGCGATAGCCCTCTTGCTAGATCTAGAAGCGGCATTGAATTTTCGCTTCTCCTCCTTTGTTTTAGGATCCCGACGTTTTCGGGCTTCCTGCCAAGCCTTAAATGCGGACTGCTTGAGGCGCGCAGCATCGGCACAAGCGTGGTTGTACCAAGGTCGGCTGCGGCGCCCCACGGGTATTTTGGAACTGGGGATGAAAGAATCCATCCCCAGGATTATTGTGTCCCTTACGCAGTCCGCACAGACGTCAGGATCGTCGGAGGAGAAGCAGAGCCGCTTCCATGGGAAGGATGCGTAGAACTCGCGCAGTCCATCCCAATCTGCTGACCTATAACGCCAGACTCTGCGAGTCCCAGTAGCTGAAGGACGACTGGGACTCACAACAGGGGCCCATGAACGAACAAGGCAGTGATCAGATGACCCTAGAGGGGCTTCGATCACCACCCTGTATCCGTCAGGATGAGTAGTCAGCAGAAGATCCAACAGAGAGGGCTCATGGCTCTCGACATCCGGAACACGGGTAGGCTGTGTTACCAGCTGTGAGAAGCCATATGCCAGGGCCAACTCGTAGGCAGACCGGCCCGGGAGATCAGTGATCCTGGACCCCAACCACTCTTTGTGGTGGGCGTTGAAGTCACCCAGGACCACCACCTCCGCGGACGGGCACTGCTCGAGTATGCAGCTAGTCCCCACTTGGACGTTCTCAAATAACAGAGAAGACCCCGAATCACTGGCATGGGACCTGTAAAGGCACGCGTATACACGGGTACGACCCCCGTAGTCTACGCGGAGCCATAATATTGACAGGTCCCGATGCTCGAGGCCCCGAAGGCGGCGACAACAAATATCACCCCGGACGAAGACGCACACCCCGGCTTTACGAACGAATGTATGTTCCAATACGTAGCCGGGGTAGTTAAGGTACGATACGTCGTCCGGGGTAGATATTTGTGTCTCCGTTAAAAAGAGCAGGGCAGGCCGCGCCGTCTCGAGGTGGTGATGGACGGCGTCGAGGTTGCTGTGTAGACCCCTGACATTGCAGAAGTCCACTGGAATCGTGGATGAATTTGCCGCCGTGGGTTGCCTGCTACTTTTATTTTTCCGGTTCATTTTAGAGATTGGTGGGAGGGAGGTAAGGATGGGTGCGGTGGGTCCACGGCAAATCCTGAAAGATGGTAAAAGAGTTTTAAGAAATTCAATGTGAGGCAGCACACGGCCGACTGAGTGGCCTCCGCGAGGCACGGAAGGGCCCCCGGTGCCCCCCCGCGTACAGTCGCCGGGATCCACCCCAGTCTCCCACTCTGGCACGACGACTGCACGACGGGATTTTCGCCGGTTGGCGGGACAGCTTCCCGAGGCGGGAGTTAAAAGTGAGCGGATCCCCGGGTTCAGGTCCCCTACTGACCGGCAGGCGGCCGACGGAAACCGTTCCCACCGGGTCTCCCTGTACCCCGCATCGATCCCCAAGACCGCATGCCACCCCAGACACATGATCCACCCGGAGTAGTGCCGTTGAAACCCACCAGCACCCAAGAAGGTAGGGGGAGGGACATAGAAGGAACGGCTATCCAGTCCTTCCGCCGGAACGCATTCCTGCTTTGCGGTAGAAATAGACTGGACGGTGGTACCAATCCGCTCGGGTGCAACATTGAGTAAATAAATACTCAATATTTAACCCTACCACCAGTGGTGGGTGAGGGAGGGGACACCAAAGCTGCGGAAAGGATAGTGAATGCAGCAATGATGGCTCGAGGGGCCGGGGTCGCGTACCCGTGCCATTTTATAAGCCAACCGGACAAGTTGGCAGAAAAATGACCCTCTGACTAAATCTTAAGTCTGTTGTCATTCACCTGGGCATGTAATGATTTCAAAGACTTTGTGTTTGTTACTTTCATGAATTCGAGAAAAAATCCATTTCAGACTGGATTTTTGTTTACTGCCAGGTTTCCACAAGTTTGGCAAAATGTTTTAAAAAATCTGGTAAATCTCTTTTTTTATATAAGAAGGGGTGATTTCTATGGAGTTAGACGTAACTTTTTGATATATTAATTTCATTACGATGTTTTCCTTTACCGTTGCTGTACGTGATAGTACATAATATTTGTCTTGTTGTAATTAAAGCCCGACGCTACCTTATTTCAATATTAATATAAATATTTATCAGTTAAATATTATTTCTTTGCCTTTAAATTACATACCAAAATATGTATCGGAAACGTGGCGCTTGAAATACCGTTTCCGGCCTTATACAAAGATATTTATTATTGAAAGATCAGCGAATTCGATTGGCCAGATCAATTCTATCAACTTACAAATAATGGTCATCTAGAATCAAAGGAAGTCTGTATTACTCATGACATTTACCGTAAATCACATTACCGTCATCGACATGATATTTCTAATTCTTCTCCTCAAAATATCTCCTAAAACTTACCCTCAAAATTGACATTTCTATCTGGCATTCAACACGTTCGCATACAAAGCTGTACGGCTTTGATGAAGCAGCCGGGCACTTTGCCGGTCGGCCGATACTTCGACGACCCTACTGTGACGTGACACTATCATTGTTAGGGTTGCCAAGTGGTTCTATAATGCTGACATTATGCTTTTGTTTTGTATTTAATAAGATTTTTATCGGGTATGGTTGCCTAGTCATTAATGAATATTAATCATTAGGTGATCCATAACACAAGTAATAACTGCTTTCCGGGCCGAAAAGTCGTTATACAGGGTGTATTTAGACTGTGATCGAAAACTGAACCAGGTAATAGCCAGGGTGATTACAAACCCAGTGGCGATATTAACAATCGCGACAAAAAATAAAAATTTTGACGTTTTCCATACAACCATTGGTGTTAAAAGTATGTGGTTTGTATGGAAAACCTCAAAAATTTTAATGTATGTCGGGATTTTCTTTAATGCCAGGGGGTTTGTAATCACTATCGCTATTACCTGCCTCAGTTTTCGATCACGGTCTACATACACCCTGTATATCCCACCACAAACTTTTGAAAATTTAATTATCATTATGAGTTTGGGTGAAGATCTTAGTTTATATATATATATATATATATATATATATATATATATATATATATATATATATATATATATATATATACTCAGCCTATTGCCGTCCACTGCTGAACGTAGGCCTCCCCAAGTAAGCGCCAACCATCCCTTAGTTTAAAAAGTTTGAAAAGATCTTAGTTTACTGAAAAAAAATTGAAAGATGAAATTTTGAATCATACATCATTTTCAGATCAGATATAAGATTGATTCTCAGTAGTTAAACGTAAATAAATTGGTGTTAATAGAAATGCAACTATACCCCGAAAGTTTTACAGTTGTAGTCAACTTTTCTATCGTATTAAAACTTGGATTAAAGTACCCATTCAAATGATTTCAACTAGCGATAATGTCTAATTCAGAATTCACATTCAACTTCATTCAGTATTAAGTACTGAATTTTAATTTTAAGTATAGTAAGTTCAAGCTGAATTCAAAGGATCTTTTGAAAACTATGTTCTTTTCATGAGTTTCGAGGAATTTCTTAAAAATTCGTGATGACTTCGAGGAATGCATTTGTATTTTTTCAATAATGTTTAAATATCAAGTTTTTTAATGAAGGAAAACAGCAAATGGTTACGCGGTCACCCAAAAGTTCTCCAAAAGGAATTTGTCAGAGAAGTGCACTCTGCTAACTAGATCAGCATGATGAACAGGCCTAATCTCATTAGTAAAGGAGGCCCGATCTCAGTAGAATGACGTAGGAGTGAATTATATGGTTGGAACGGACACCACCAAATATTGGCAACGTTGGACACCGCTGTCGTACCAAACACAATAAATATTAGAATTACCTTCATCCACAACATTCCTGTGATTTATGTTTGCCAGACTTCGTATAAGTTTGTTTCGTTTTGTTTGCAATTGTTACTCTGCGGCTATTTTCAAAATGGTGTTTGTTACGTCAGCCACGGTGGAGTCAAACTAAAATTGTTTATGCCAAAGTTTTTCTGTTTGTTGGCTCTCAATTATTTCGCAAAATTGCCAGAATTTTAATAAACAGTGGACAAAAGTTCTTCCCAATAGTTGACATGGCCTGATTTGGAAACGGGAAAATGATTTAACGCAGTGATTTTCCAAAGGCGTACTTCCACAGAAGCCCTAACGTTAACGTAATTATTTATAGTGGAGTCCATATACTGTGATACTCTATCGACAAAATATTGAGTATTTTTTTATACTCAGTTTTTGTCTAGAAGGCTTATTACCCATTGGCATTTTAAAAGCCAATTTGGCAAATACAAAATTCCACCTGGCAACCCTGTACGCTGCCATTATTCCCTAATAGTGACCGGTATTGGTCGTATCCGCTCAGTCACGCGCGAGATTGGACTCATGCAGAATTAGTCAACATGCTGTTATTGTAGCGCTATCTGCAATCTTCAGAACTTCGTCTGGGAACGTAATTGCCGTAATGTACTGTAGAGGAGCGTCTTAGGAATACCGATCGTCGACATTATTTATGCGGACTTTGTAACAAGCGGCGTGGGTATTGCAGTTTAGCTCGGATCGAGATCGGTCTTATTGGTTGATGGTAAATGTTTAGTTTAAGTTACTGCTAAGCTATATAACTATTTATGTAGCTGTTCAATATTTCAATACTTTTTTCTTAATCACCCTAAATAATTGTTAGAGTATTTTTAAGGGATGACCAAAAAAGATAACCATATAAAGCGATTGGAAATGTTCCTTGAATATAATCTCTTCAAAAGTACTCTTGACCAATGGGAACTAGCCAAACCACTGAAACCATTAAGATTCACGTTCACGTTCCGCTGTGAGTCTAACGTTTTAAGCCATCATATTAAAGTTGGCATGATATATAATACGAAGTAAAACCGATCAAATTCCCGAGCACACGAGCATCGGAATAGCCGGCATAAACAATTTTAAAAGTTTAAACCAATACGAAACTCTTGCATTAGCTCGGTACAGCTAGATTCAAAATTTTCTATCGGACCATCTTTCCTCGAGCTACTCTTTATAATATTTTCCTCCAAACTTACGGCTTAAAGTCTTAAAGAGGTCTGTTATTGACAGTTCTCCCCTTTCGTTTAGTTAAACGAGCAAAAATGTTGCAAAGTTAGCGGGTTATGCGGAAAATTTAAGATTACCTAATACGTCTTTTTACGTGAAACTCTATAAAACGTTCTTTAAAATTTGATTTAAAAATTTGCCATTTTACAATAGAATGAGTGCTTAATTCACGGAAATCCCGTTCGAAAAATATTTTTGTTTTGGATTCGTATTAAATTTTCTGGCAGAATGGCAATTGGTCTAATTAATTCTACTAAGATTCATTAAGCCGAGACTACTTAGTCTGAATTTGTGGGGTTATCTATGACCACTTACGAATCATCATCATCATCATCATCATCATTAACAGCCTTTCACGTCCACTGTTGGACATAGGCCTCTCTCATGGCACGCCACTGGGCTCGATCTTTGGCCCTCCTCATCCAACCGCTGCCAGCTACCTTGCGAATATCGTCACCCCATCTAGCCGGAGGACGTCCTACACTAACGAATAGTAAAAATATATTCTAGTACCTTATATTTTTAGTTTTTAACATGCTTTCATTAATTTGACGAACTCACACTAATATAAGATGAAAAACTCACTGAATGAAATTAAACAAAATTTCTCTTTATCATTCCTTTCGTTCTGCATAGTGCACTATCTATCTTTGTTTATTTCAACAAACGCATTTAGAAAACTTTTAATAACAGACATAAGTAATGAAATTTGAAATTGCTTTTCTTTAACAAAATCGTGTATAAAAATGTTGTTTTCATTGCTCACTTCAGTTACAAAGTAAAAAATTGCAACGATATATTTCTCCGCTCCAGCGGCGCAGCATCCGCGATGACGTCTCACAAAGTTTTCATCTCATATCTCGTTAGTGTCGTATAGGTTTATGACAGATTGGCTTACACGAGACACATGTTATATTTCAGTGCCAGACAAAAGAGCAAAGTAAAAATTGGGCGGATTTTACGCTTTGGTTTCATTTTGTGTTGTGGTATTACTGATCTGGAAATTTTGTGTTTGTTTTGCGTTTAGTTCCGTTTCGTACCGACACAGAAAAATGTCCGCACTGGGATATAATTTGTACTACCATGCGACCCATAGGGTAACAGTAGTAAAAGCGTAGTTACCACAAGTCGGCAAAATTGAGCCAGTCTCTACCATTGGTAGTAGTTTATTTTTTTAAAAGACAAAGTTCTATTTTCGAATAAGAATTTAGGCTTCAGTATCATCTTTTGGGATTTCTATTTGATCACCCACAACTGTTGACGGAATGGTTTCAAGAAACATTTTTTATAAGCACTTTTCGTTAACCAAAGTACACATAAAGATTTACACAAACACATTGATGAAACCTTTCATTAGCTAAGTAACGTTTTGTTTGACTCCCCGCAAGGAATAGGGAATTCAATAGAGATAGCCTAACACAGTTTTTCCTACGAAAATTTAATATTTTTTTTTTAGCTCAATGTTTAACCCATGCAAGTCACTTTGCTGAGTCAGCCTGCGTCTCAGGTTTTTAGATCACATTGTCGTTATTATTTACTTGCTGTTTGAGAAATGGCCTCTTTTATCCTAAACGCATATTTCTAAACTATATCTTTATAAGCGGAAGTTTATTTGTATGGACGTTAGAATTAGACACAAAAACTATTGAATAGATTTCAATTAAATTTGACGCCGGTAAAGCAATGGTCATAGTTACTCACAAATACTAAATTAATGACCTGAACTTAATTTCTAGTCTTCTAAATAATCTATAATCCCCTATCAATAAAGTAGACGGTTTTATACTACTAAAAGCAAAAATACTTCAAAATACAAATTTTCATGACAGGCGATTTCTTAAAAAAGTAGATAAAAGTATCTTTCATCCAATCTCAAAGTTGCAAGTCTGCAACTTGTTCTAAAATAAACAAACTTAACTTAACAACTTCACTTGAGAGCATGACACTACGAGGCAAAACTACTGGCAATAAAACGGTTTTTGATTTATCTGCATAGAGGTAACTTTATTTGCGATGCACAAATTGAAATACTTGGAAGTCAGAATCTTCATGACAAATGATCAAGCGGTATCATTTTTTCCCTCGATTATCTTGACGTTCCCCTCCGCTGTTTCGGAATAAAGATGATAGATCATTCACAAAGTCAACGTGTCTCAGAGATAATAAACTTAATGGCCGAACCGATTCCGGGGTGAACGGAGGAATTTATTAAGGAAATTATTTTTGAATAAACGATGTCCGCTTTTATAGATTCCTTTGTCTACTTTTAAGACGGAAGCCATGTTGGATTTAGAGGTGTAATTAGACGTTTTCGGGAAGGGATTTAAAGGATTTTGATATTTTTAGCAAAAAAAATTATTGTAAGATATCGTTACCGTCATTAGTGCGATCAATTTAGATTGTTTTTCTTAGTTGTAAAATTCTGCTTTTTGTTGCGTAATATAAGGCTAATGTTCTTATACATAAGTCTGATAAAAATTGACATAACTGCCGTCAAAGCAAAATCAAAATACCTAAAAGCTTTGTAAAATATTTAAGTCGACAAAGTGACAAATGCTTGAAGACGGAATGTCCTTGTAACGAAAATTATTCGGTCATTTTATTTTATTACTTCACGGCTAATTTAAACTCGGAAAATAAACAGCCAATTTCCGAAGATTTATTCGTACCGCCCTTTGTAAACGGTCTGAAAATAGCACTAAAAGAGCACTAAATTCAAGATCACACGCGCAACAATAAAAAAACACAACTTCCCGCAAACCAAAGGGTTCAGATCCGTAAACATTCGACAAAGACCAACCAGAATGTAGAGAACCCTCACTTAGAGTCAAAAGCTTTGGAGACACGGACCAGACGAAAGTGGCCGTCAACATGTATATATAACGGTGTAATTGTTTGTTTGTTAGTCATTCTGAAGCGAGCCACCTTTACCATTAGGGAGCTACCACTAATGCGTTTGTGTTTATTTGTCCGCCTGTCTAAAATCAAGTGTAGTGTATATTTTTATGTTTACCCCATCTTTTTATCAAACATATTTGAATCATCATTTAGTATGATATTTATTTAAACGAGTATCCTATGCCAAATCTTTCCATATGACTCAGACACCTTAGGGTCAATTTCCAGGTCAAGCAATATTCTTCATAGAGGCATAAAGTCGAAAAATTGCAATAAGCTGCCCTTTTTGGGTTTAAAATAACGTCTAGATAGTAAGTGTTAATTATTTGGCCGACGGTCGGACGGCCGGTGGAGCAGACAAGTGTTGGAGTGGAGACCGCGCTTAGGCAGACGTAGTGTAGGACGTCCTGTAGCACGATGGACCGACGACTTGAGAAAGGTGGCGGGTAACGGATGCATGAGAGCTGCTCAAGACCGGGATGGTTGGCGCTATCTTGGGAAGGCCTACGTTCAGCAGTGGACGGCGACAGGCAGAGTTATGAGTTATGAGTAAGTATATCCATGGTTTCACTTTGTGCTTTTGTAACAGAAATTACCAGTACAAAATTTACCCTGGGAGAAATTCTAGTCAAAATAATTCCATGGTAGAGTCAAACACGCAATCAACATAAACAAACATTCGTCGTAGCAATCCACAATACAGCAGCAAGCCCCCGGTTCGAGTTCCCTACTAAGCCTCAACATGTTTTCTAATAACACAAAGTGAAATGGAACTCGACTGAGCGCCGCGTGTCCAAAATATTCATACGAAATATTCGCGTTCACAAATCATATGCCGCCTCTCTGAAACCATAAAAGCATTCTTAAAACAAGAACGGTGAAAAAAGAATCGGGACAAACCCGTTGAAATGGGGGGCTGGTACAATGGACGAACGGGAGAGATTTTTACGCCACAAATGATATAATGAAGCAGTGATGGCCTGGAGGTTTGGGTGCGCGGCCGAGAATCTGGGCGGTCACGGGTTCGAACCCCAGGCACACACCTCTGAAATTTCGAAGTTATGTGTGTATTCACATTGAATTATCACTTGCTTTAACGGTGAAGGAAAACATCGTGATGAAACCTGCACACCTAAAAGTTCTTGGGAATTTCTTAGGTGTGTACTCCGCCAACCCGCACTAGGCCAGCGTGGTGGTCTATGGCCTAAAACCCTCTCAATGGTAGAGGAGACCCGTGCTCAGCAGTGGACGTATATGGGTTGATGAAGAAGAAGAATATATAAAGTAACAACATTTTCCCATCGATTTCTCTTTCGGCTATTAGAAGGTTAAATAGCTTCATATGTTATGATTAAATAGGTATTGTATCTTTGTAAGCGTAGGTATTAGATGCATTTATTTTAGACGAAAAAAAGCTTAATCTGATTTCTGACTCTTAACCCTTCGTAGCCCAAGATCATAAAAAATTATAATACTTTGGTATATGATAGGCTTTAACAAATAAAAAAACACGTGTTTCGTCGAAATTCAAAAATATTTTTTATTCCGTATGTATTGGATCTTTTAGGGTTTGTGACATTACTGTCACATTGGGTTAAACTGGAAGAAAATGTTGTAACGTAGTATGGAAGGATCTAACAGATTTATTTTGTTTTTTGTAACAACTACTATTCCGATTTTTTTTTAAATTGTTTGTGCTACATCAGGACACCGAAGAAACTTGGGCCAAATGATTTTCAAACCTAATTCGGTCAGTAGCCAATTTGATACTGCCCCACCGCCAATGGGGGGACATGTTGCGCCGGACTCTTGTGATTTTGGCTTGTATTTTATTTTCAATTAATCTTCGCTGTTGGACATTAGGATTCAAACAGAGCTTACATAAAGTCTCCAATTTCAAGTTGAAAATCTGCTGAAGACATTGGTTTGTCATTGCATAGTTTAGTCTGCCTTACTCTCATATACATCAGCCAAGAACTGGCCATGGTCAGGTCTAATAATTGGTAAAACATCCAAACCTGGCATCTTTTAATTCGTGTCATAATACTATAAGCTCCCATAATGCTGTTAATAAAATCTACACCTCCAATATACCCTTTACATTCTTCGACGATATGAGACCGATCAATGTTGATGTACTTCTATTGGCCTTATCGTAACGATTTGGACCTTCGACCACTCACCAGCAAAAATTGAGAGAAGCGTGACAAGTTTGTTGTCTTTTCATATAAATTTTGACACATCAATTGCGTCCATATTTGCTACGTAATCAAAAGAAAATCTACATTACTTTTTATTACATCCTCGTCAGGGGGTAGTTTGCAATCTAGAACGAGATTATTCCGTACGGTCCCAGGACTCCCCAAGTCCAAGATATATCCACTTCTGCTAAGTACTCCAGTAAAGTTTCAAGCCACGGAAGTTAAGTTATTATCCAAATATATATGTTATTTCTGATGTCTGGGTATGCCCGCGTCATTCTAAATACGACGTTTCAAGATGCTCCTTTTTTAATCTACTAGGAGCAAAACTGTTCCAGTTCCTGTTTCAGGGTCAATATTATAGACGAAACTTGAAACTAAGCTCAGTACATAAAACTTTTAACGGCAATTGTGTTTTTTTTATAGGCATATATCTATTCAAATTGTCTCTTCTCTTAGTGTAGCAAATCTATTCATCCACACAAAGGTATACCTCGAATAGAACTCCACTAGAAGTCCTATTTAAGGCTTATATTATAGATCTAATTTTTGTGTAAGTACTACCCCTATCTTAAAAAATAGGAGAAAAAATTCATCAATATATGGATATACATTAGTTGTATTTTTTATGACATTGTCACTCAATGTTACAGAAATGTAACAAACATAAAAAGTAACTTTTTACATATAAAAAATCAAAAGTATGAATTGGTAACGATATATAAACCAAATCATTTACTTACCTACGGGTATCAACGAAAATTATACAATTTTATATACTTTTAGTATTTTTTTATAAATTTTAAACTTTTTGCAAGTTCAAACATGGCATTTTCATCAAAACACGAAATTCAAACCCAAAAAGGGAGCAAGTTACGCTACCTATGATTTATATTTGATGCTAAAATGTTCGGTGTGTTATCTAAGAATATATTGACATTGATTTGACAGATCTTAAACGTTTAGTTTAAATTTTATAGAGACTTTTTGGGTTTGTTACAGAAATGTCACCAGGGGCTATAAAGGGTTAATTAACCTACTCTTTTTGTGATTTTGTTTATTTTATTTTTATTAAATTCAGCAGCCTAAAGTTTGGTAATACGACTAAACAGACTAACAGGCTCACAAACACCCAGACGCGAAACAAAATTTCCGAGATGTATGTTTGTAGATCACATAAACATATTATGTCTCGGTGCGTGGACCGAACCCCCGGCCTCTCCTTTGGCAAGCTGTGTAGTCAACTGCACCACGGGGCTGTAAAAAGTTTTATTTGCGTTTTAAATAAACCTGTTGCACTCCGCGCTACGCTCTTGGCTTATACACGCCACGAAAGGAAGCGTTTGAAATACGCCAGTGAATCACAGTGGGAAGTGGGGAATGCGTTAATAAGTCCCGAGGGAATTCCTGGATTCTTTGTACGTTTGGCCCGGCCGCATAAATCACAGGAAAAAAAACCGCTGAAACAGCTCCGGGAGTGATATAAATACATAAATATTTATTTGAATGCGTTTATGACAGTGTTTGTTTTAAATTTATTAATGTTATAGATTTATTCTTCTGGTGAACTTTATTTGTAAATTTTATTATAGAATACAGTTCACAAATTAATAAAAATAGACATTACCTTATACAGAAAAAAGCGTGGGGCGCTTTTTAAGACATTCTTTTGACGATTATAATTAAAGGTCTCAGATTTTTTTGAATGTTTTTTTTTTATTTGGCAGTGTTTGTTATAAATTTATAAATATTACAGATAGAATTATCGTACTAGTGACATTTACTTGTATTTTTTTTCATGTGCTTAAACCTGAAGTCAACTCAGACAGACGCAAGCAACGCGTAATATTTAAAAGGTAACATTTCACAAATTAAGCGCAAACGAATCAGCACCAAAAGGCGGGCGTAAAAACAAGCGGCATTTACATAAAATCGGATGAATTATGTAAAACGAAATCAAACAGCGTCCTCCGTGTAAAGAAATTACAGACACGAGGAAAAAAGACGAGACAAATTCATATAATCATCCAATTTGCGTAACACAAAATGGAATACGAGAACCGGTATGAATTAATCTCGAGTCGCTAAGCGACCGAGGTGGAGCGACGACGAACTGACATCGGATGCTCTGGAAATGTACGGGACAGAGGATAGTCTTTTGTTTTTTTATATCACACATGACTTATATACTCCTTGGGGATTATTTCTACACCCACTTAGAAGCCCACGTAATAATCAGTGGCAATAAAGAAAATACCAAAAAATATCATAATAATGCTAGAATTTCTGAATGGAAAATTTGAAATGTTGGTGACATTTTACCCATGACAGGGATCTTGGGCATATTTTTCTGGAGAATCGCTTGAGTAGTCGTATATACAATCCAAGTACAGTTCTATGCAGACATAGTACACTTTAAAAGTTTTAGAGGTGACAGGAAAAATTGCTTTGAAGTACAAGAGTCATTCCAATTAATATATAATTAGTACTTGAAATACTAGAAGCTAGTCAAAGTTAAATTTCAAGTAATCTTAATTCAATTACACTTTTCAAGTAATTTTCAGTCGTCAGTTTTGACCTATCGCCGCTTCGGAACAAATTATCGATCTGGAAAAGAAACGTCAAAAAACTCCTTCACGAACACGAAATGTCATATTTTTTTCTTTGACATATAATAATACATTTACATAGATAAATTACATAGATAAATTGTTGAGAGATAAATTTTTGTGATAAATTCATTTACATAGATACATTATAAAAAATGAACAAAATTGCTTTCCCTTATAAGATTAAATATCTTTGAAAGGCAATCGACGATGCGAGTTAAATAAAATAACTATCAAAATTATTAGTTTGGTAGGAGCAGACAATTAACACTATACATTACCTACCCACGCTCTATAACTTTTCTTGACCTACCAGAGAACTGTTGACTAGTTTTTGACACTTCAGACAGATGCTTTAACAAACGCTAACTTCTAAATATGAACAACAAATTTGACCTTTGAGCTTCGAAAATACTTTAATTGTTATATTAATTGGAACAAGAGCAGAAATAGAATAATTGGCGGCTCAATCCGGGATTAAATCGATAAAGGAAAATAAAAACATTCTGTATAAAGACTAGAGTTGTTCCTCGTTCACAATCGATTATATAAACGTAAACAGCCATCCATAAAACATCAGAATATTTATCGAATGGAAAGGGAAAAGTAGACAAAGCAAAAATATCGACCATTATCTATCGATGTTTCCATTGCCATATCTCGAGGTGTTCTAACTATCGATAACTCCATGTAGTTTGCGTTCCGCCATGGATTTTATCGATGTAATCGAATCGTGCCTTGGAGTGTAGCCAAAAGATAATAATGATAAATATATGGCCAGAATTGTCGACACCGCTTCCCCTAGATGCTGTGTGCGCAGTAAAAATCGTTAGAATAAAGAATAATTTGTTTTGTTAGAAAGACGATGTTATTCAGGTAAGGTTTTTTGTAATTCTTCAAGGTGACGTCATAGTATTTTATTTATCTTGTGTGTATTTAAGAATTTTTTATGGTCTAGTACAGGGCTTCCCAAACTGTGCGTCGCGGCAACATCCGCGGGGCGTCGCGAGGCGATCGGCAAACATTTTCTGACCGTAATTTTCTGATAACCTCATATTACGCTAACTAATGCTGTTTTTATTTTCAGTAAAGTTGGTAGTTTTGATGATGGGGGGGGGGGGGGGGGGTGCGTCGCAAGAAAAATAATTATCATATAGGGCGTCATAGTGTAAATAAGTTGGGGAACCCCTGGTCTAGTATATCGGTAGCTGTTTTTATTTTATCCGCAATTTTATTCGCTCTACAGTTTATGATCATAATTTAACTCAGAAGTCGTTTATTTCGCGATATAAGTATCATAAATTCACAGTCTGCGGTCTAATGTAGACTATCCAAAGAGTATATTTTATTTTACCGCAAATCATATTTGTGTTTGATAATATTTACGACTACAGTTTAATTTATAATAAAGTAACGTTATATTTTGGTTTGGAGCATTTAATGTTTATATATCTTACATAATATATGAATGTAAGTAATACGCGGGCTGTCATGTTTTGAAAATTCAACGTATTAATTACAAAGATATCAGTCTTTTGGTATGCATGTCACTACAAGGCACGAGTCTGCTTCACAAAACAAACAGGCTAGATATTAGTCCACCACGCTGGCCTCGTGCGAGTTTAGAACTATACACCTTAGACATTCCTAAGAACTTTTAGATGTCCAGAATTCCTTTCGTTATTTGCCTACGCCGTTAAAGTCAGGGCTGCCAGCAAATAAATCGCAGCTATACGGTTTAGTATTTGCAATTATACAAAATTTGATCTCATTATACATAACCTTTGCACCAAATGCAGCTCTTTTTTTTTGGATAACAGTTAATCAAATGGTCGGAAAATGGGCCCTCCAAAATAGTTCTAGTTTTTTTTAGGGTGATAAATGCACAAATTATTGATAAAATGCGAACTTATGTTCCATCCCCTATGCCTTTGTATCGTATTATACAAAGTGGTCATGGATACAACACCCCATCCGATTATACAAGATTTGTATCCAATTATACAATCTGGCAGCCCTGGTTAAAGTATATATGATATGCACATATACACGTAGCTTCGAAAAGTCAAAAGTGTTTGCTTGGGTTGTGAACTCGCGACAGCTGAGATTCTCACCTCGCCTAAACCATCGCTTCTATAAATACAAAAACTATGCATGTCGTTTGTCATTCCTATATCACAGTTAGGCATATTAGGCTTGTCTGGGTTAATACCGTCGCCATAAATAGTCACTTGTATCCATCCATCAAGCAGCCATCTAGGCGGTTGTCTCAAACCCAAGCTCTGACGTAATATGGAGACCGTACTTATCGACTTAGCCTTACATGCTTCAACCTATATGAATTGACTGGTGGCTAGATGACGAAGATTAACGATGTTATGGTATTTATATGGATAGACTATAAATAGTGTGTGCTTTGACGAAGCTTTTCGCTTAATATCTGCTGCTGAATTTCGAATAGGAAGAGGAGGCAGTAGGAAATTTCTTCTTTGTGAAAAATCTTCCTGGAATCAGCTTTCGGGTATGACTGAACAAACATCTTGTTACCACGACAACACGTAACATAACTCGAGTTTTCCACGGAAATCTACAGTATACAGAAGTCCCAAAAAACTATTAGATTGAGATAATTTTATTTATCTATGAATCTGATAAAAATATTGATATTACAGTAAGCAAGTTCGTAATATTCGTCAATCGCAAGTACATATTTTGTGTCGATGTTTAACACTGTTTAACAACCGCCTTCCAATACCCTAGCGCGAAACCCGTCAATTAACTAAAACAAATGCATAGAATTACGAGTGAGGTCACGAACAGGGCTAGTTGGAATGAAAAATAGTGGAACATTTTCTAAAAGCACTCAAGCGACAATATTTCTTAACGTAATGTAGGGTAATAGATCTGCGCCGCCCAGTGATCGTTTATAACAATTGTGCACGCAAA
This sequence comes from Cephonodes hylas, assembly GCA_030295005.1. NCBI lineage: Eukaryota > Metazoa > Arthropoda > Insecta > Lepidoptera > Sphingidae > Cephonodes > Cephonodes hylas. Next base: position 11,949,336 of record AP025372.1, on the reverse strand, counting down.
ATCTCCTTGCACTTCACAGATAATATCTGATGCCAGACAATAAATTCAGGTAATAGAAACGTGAATACCAATTTTCCAATGCGTCAAATTGGGAGAATTTATTCTGCACCGATACCGCGCCACGATTCTTTCACTATAATTTGATTTGATGATTTATCGATGCCGCTTGATAAATTGCGGTGTAAATTGAATATCGACGGTGTTAGATATCAGAATATTTTTATAACCTTGAGTAATCTGTAGGTATAATCGAAAGGTTATTTCACTAATTAAAAGAAAATCTTAGAAAATGCTTTTATTTAAAATTAATTTTCTGGTCTGTAGTTACGTTATCAACAAACAAGAAAAATATAATTACTGTGACATTATGAAGCTCAAAAATGTTTTCTTATCAGCAGAGGTCAAAGCTTAAAGCCTCTTTTTATATATTATGATCATTCGAAAATTTCTTTCAATATAATTCTATAATTTATTTTGTGATATAATGCGTTCTTTACGGAACATTTTGTCTCTCCAAAGCATTAAATGAAAAAAGAAAAAACAACAGTAATTCCATATTTGAACCGCCAAATTACAAACCTTAAACAAACGAGCTTAGGGCGGGAAGAGAATGCGGAGTGTAAGTAATAATTTAGTCTTTAACATAATTACATAAGGTCGAAAGTTCTTCAATGCCATCAAAGTAATCAGATAGCCCTGAGGGTTCAGTTACAAAATTTAATGTCATTTTTGGTAGAGTTCATACAAGAGTTAAAACAGGAGTTACAGCTATGGTATCCGGTGAAAGGCTTCTGATCTTTACCCAAAATGGATCCCCTTTACAACGGTGATAATCTGGTTATGATATTGGATTACGTTCGCAGAGTGAGCTTTTATCCTGCCATAGACTAATGATATTAAAAAATCTTTTAAATGATGAAAATCCACTCAGGGCAAATACAATTTTTCAAGCGATAAGAATCTAATTACGATAAAAAGATTGAAGGGTGTTTGAATAAGGGAGTGTTGCTTTGCATATTTATTTAATAACGTACTTAATGACATGATGTTTTTGACAGCCCCGTGGCGCAGTTGGCTAGACACCAGCTTGCGAAACGAGTGGCCGCGGGTTCGATCCCCGCACCGAGACAAATGTTTGTGTGATCCACAAATATTTGTTTCGGGTCTGGGTGTTTGTGAGACCGAAAAGTCTCTCGTAGTTTCTGATACTCACGACACAAGACTCGTATCTTAGTGTGGGGTCAGGACTATGTATGTGACTGTTGGGTGTATTTATTTATTTATTTAATGATGCTAGTTCATATAATTTTGTTTGGCAGGTTTGTAGCATCTTCTTTCAAGGAAATTCGGCACTTTATGTAGGCTGCCATCAAAGCGGATACAAATAAATAAATACATACACTCAAGAGTCACAATTTCTACTTAGTTGGTATAAGAGACAACGAAAGACTTATTCGCTCTCACAAACACCCAGACCCGAAACAAATATTTGTATCGGTGCGGGGATCGAACCCGCGGCCTCTAATATAGCAAGCTAATGTCTTGCTTACTGCACCATGGGGCTGTCAAATATCCAACCAAAACAAACTAAGATCATCACTTACAATCGTCCAAAGAAACGCAGCACTTCTCTATTCAATCCATATTCTCCAGCTCTACCACTCGCAAATCCCAGAACGGCGATATGAATAAAAACCACGTCCATTGATTGCCAAACTGAATGAACCCCGATTGTTCTCCGCCCACACGCCGCAATATTCTTCAAAATTCAATATTGCCAAATATGCTACATCACAAACGCTCAAGTAGTACTGGAGGAGGTCGAGGGCCCGTGCATCCCTCCCTTAACATTATTGAGTGTTCCGTCACGAGTATTTTCGCCTGTTTGATGTAATATGTAAAGCGGAATCTGTATCAATTTATTTAAGCGTACAGCTCTGATTTTTCTTTCATGAAGAAGAAATTATGAGTTTTGATGTACAAATGAAATAAGGCATGTTTACGTTTATATTTTTTTTTAATGTTGTTTGTGTAACTTTATGAAGGCCGACTAAGGCTTCTGGGAACTTGAATTTATCTAATTTGATGCTAATGTTATGGAGCAAACAACAAACCCGATGCGAAGAAAGATTTTGGGCATTTTTCATTTAAGAGTGTATGACGTGATTGCGTCGATGATAAGGCGTGGCAAAATCTACAGTCGCGGGTTCAAGTCTCAGGTGTTCTCCTTAGCTTAATAAGAAAATGCTATATTCAAAAAGACAGTCTCTGTTAGCAGACCTTCCACTGATCGCCCTGTGGTCGGGGGCGTAAGAATACCGCCACGGTATCCCCTGCCTGTCGTAAGAGACGACTAATAGGGGATCGGGATTGTTGGGCGTATCACGGGGGAGGTGCGCCCTAATAGAATAGAAGAGGTACGATCCCGAGAGGAGTCCTCTTTTGGACAGAGCGCTGGGCGGCAACGGGAAACAATTAAGGGCGCTCGCCCTATATTTACCGTACCGTCCAATATGCGCAAGAGGGGGCCATCGAGAGGTTTTAGTCGGTATGCCGGCATGGAAAGGCCGGTGACCCCGACATACCCTTTTCGGCCTCCCCCCGAGGTACCGAACAGGGAGCTTAAGGTGCTTTCCTCTCGTTAAAAAAAAAAAAAAAAGACCTTCCACTGAAATAACGAATAAAATAACTTGTCCAATCATTAAGTTTCAGTGACTCAAAAAGTCAGTGCAAGTAAGTAATTATGAACACTTTTATTTTCTTAAGCCATCCGTATTTAAGTTTTAAAAAAACTGGCCTTAAATTACACTTATTATACAGATAAGTACACACGACGCAAAACCTGTCAAGATAAGCACACCATAGACAAAGGATGACCATCCTCACCAGCTTTGCATAGACAACAGAATTCAATTTATCGAGAAATAGCTTCGCCACGTGCCAGCTTTGTTGTGTGGATAATGGAAACATGTGATAGACACTGTGTCTACAGAATTATTTTCCTAGTTTACGAAAAAATGCGTTTAGTTTTAAATTATAGTACAAGAATGAATATATGAGTATGTAGAGTAAATCTATCAAAGGTTTTTTACACTATCCAAACGCAATTCTAAAAACGTAACAATCATATTAACATTACTAAAATGTGTAGACAAAATTTAATATTTCATTGTTTCGATTCCTATTAAGTATAAAACATAATAGATTATTCCATCAATCCATTTGTACAACAACTGGAGCTCTTGAAAATATTGCCTTAATTTCCTAACAGCGATCCAAATGAAAAAATAAAACAAACGATCCATAACGATCATAAATCACTCGCACAATAAAAGCTATTAGTTACGAATCTAATACAGAAAGACGGATGGAAATGTGAGAGAAATTATTGCATAATGAACGGGCTACTAGTCATGCCAAGAGTCAGACTCACCCGTCCAGACCGGTCAAGGAAATAAGGTAATCTGCGAGAATTCCCAAGATTTATTCGCAGTTTTTTTGTGATTCCATCACGGCCGAATGGAACTGAATGGGAGATTGCTCAATAAGTAATGTGCTGGTCTGCCAATGCGCTCATATTTTCCGTGTAGAATATCCTTGGGTTTTATGTTACGTGTGTGTGGGAAATGGTTTTAGGAGCTATGGAATCTTTTGTTAATAACCAGGTAGCTTAGGATAAGGGAATTGCGTATTTGGATGGTTGTTATCATTATGGCTATCTAATACGTAATAAAATATATTTAATGTTTAATCACTGAACGATAGAGTGTCATAGACAATCCTAGCAAATTTTGTATTAGGACAATAAAAATATACCGGCAAATATGTAGGTAACAAGATAAATGGCAAAATATTTTTTTAAAAAGTTTTTTAGAAAATTATTTGCTTAGAAATGTGCTAAATCTTTATTAAGTAGGTACATATGTTTAAAGAGCTCAAGTTAAGTTTACTTCAAAGAGAATCAACTTAATGATGGGAAGATTTCTACCACAACATTCACAGTACCACATTTCACTATAAAATATCCAGTAGTTAAACTTTTTACGTAGTTTTCCCAAAGTCCACAATGCATATGAGCTTAACGTCTTAACAGCTCATTTAACACAATTTAACTGCAACCACACATTGGCCATTACGGCGTATCCGTAACGCGTGACCTAATGGACACACAGCGGCCGCAGAATTAGGCGCAGCGGAACGAGCTTGGTAATGCTTTAATGGGCTTTAAAGTACATTTGCGTTTTTCAGATTTTATAAATATTTGCAGAGATTATGTATAAAACATTGATGTACATGATGATCATGTACTTTAAGGGAGAAAACGTCGAAACCGGCCTAGCTTACAGTTTTCAGGAATTTCTTGGACTAACCTGAAAACCCGCTCAGTTGTAGGCGAGGCTGATAATGATGATGATGAATAATTGAAATTAAGAAAGCAATGTCCAGCGGATCTCCTTGGATCAACGCCGTTTCAGACAACGGCTTCAAAATTCTTTGAACTTCTTGCTTTGGACTTTGGAATCCTTGCTTTAATATGCTTGCATAACTTGGACTTCCTACATTTTAATTTTTACCCTACAAAGATATTCATACAGAATCGCAAATATTTTTCAGCAATACCATTACTTGTCAAGGCACTATCATGGAACCCAGTTATCCCATCAACTTTGCCGCGTGAAAAGTTCCTATTTTAATTTGTTTAGCTTCTAAAAAATGGCGGCGAGTCCAAAACCGAAGCTCGTGAATTTGAATCCCGCCCATGGCGTCAATCAACGTCACCCCTCCTTGTTCAAACGGAACCACGTCAGGAGTGTATTTTTTCCACACTTTTCCGCCAAAAATAGTACATTTTGTTTCACAGTTGCACATTTGAAACGTAAAATACCTTTTGTGATTTGCATCTGTTGTTTTCGCGATTCACGCTGTCAGACACTTATTTTTAGCAATACATCGGATGTACCGGTGTTTTTTCGAGTGGATATGTTTACAATAGGAATTTAGTGCTATCTAGAACGACGCAAATAAATAAATCTCACGATGTGACACATATATATTGACGCCTGCATCCCTAAAAGGTATTTCAGCGTCATCGTTCCACAAATTGTGTTTTCTTACTCCTATGTAAAAGAAAACACATTTCTATCCGCCATTAGAATCTCCTGATTAAAAAGGTAACCTTGGTTGTCTTGATAGGCACCCTCATGTGCCGCAAAACTACAAGAAAGTCATAACTTTGTGTTTCCTAAACACTTCGTTTCCAATTCTTCCTTTATATCTTTTTTCAAACTACGTTCATTCCAGGATCATGATAAATTATGTTCCCTTAAATTGGTTAAGTTTCATTGCTTGCCGTGAATAGTGTGTTTAATTCTGAAGCAAAAGAGTTGTGGTATATGTGAGCTGGTATAGTGTTACAACCTAAATCCTACTTACCGAATACAAAAAAACCTTATCAAAAACATCACTTCAAATGTCGCGGAAAGTATTTTCAAACCCTCAAGTATTTAAGCCGTACAGCCCAGTTTCGAGTACAAACTAAAGTTTAACCGCCAAACTGTGGTTTTACGGCCAACTTAGCCGCCGGGTTCCGTCAAAAACCGCTTTCAAGTTATGATAAGTACTAATTTGTCATTACTTCCGTAACTTAGAGGTTACTTATAACTGTCCTTTGTATTTATATTAAGAGACTAGGTTTTATTCGTAGTTGCACTCATAAGGAAAGATTTTGCGGACTAATATAATTCGAAAACAAATATCTCTAACATTTTTAAGTCGGCTTATTATTGTCTAAATCGTGATGGCCTCGAAGTTTAGGCACGCGGTCGAGAATCTCGAGGATCGTTGGCTCAAACTCCAACCTCTGACTTTTCGAGGCTATGTGTATGTATCATCATCATCATCATCATCAACAGCCAATATTCGTCCACTGCTGGACATAGGCCTCCCCCAATGACTTCCACCGTATGTAGGTATATTTAGGTATATTTTTAATGTGTATGTATATTTACAAATAATTATTATGTACTTTAACAGTAAAAGAGAACATCATGAGGAAACCTGCATACCTGAATGTTTCAAGGAATTTCTTAGATATATAGTCCTGGCGGGCCAGCACTACGAAAACCTGATTGACTAAAGCATACAGCCTCTCAGTTATACTAGAGGGGGTGATTATGATGATGATTTATTGACCTTTATGCTAATTGCCATTTTAAGGCATTTTTCATCTACTAGATTCTGGCATCCTAACAGAACGCTTTGTAAGTCTTTGGGGAGGCCTATATTCAGAAGTATCTTTCAGTTGATGACGATGAAGGCATATTTCCAAATGCTCCTAATGAAAATTTTAAATACAACTTTACAAATATTTCCGAATATTTTCTAGCTCTATAATCCAGCTTAACAAACAAGCGAAGTCAGCAAGTTATCTGTTTACACACGCACCTCTAATCAAAGCGCCGGTCTAATATCACCCTAGAGCCCCGGAATGGCCCGGTCTTAGGTCACAGCGGGCCAAATATTTGAACAGCAGTCTCGTGTGGCCGCACACAGGTTTGTGGTTGTTAATGAATGGTTTCGTGTCGCTTCTAATGTGACTCATGCTAGATGAGAAATTAGCAATGAAAATAGGGGTTGAGGTAATGAGAAACGTCGGTTTAAGGTTATGTGAGTGTGAAAGTAGGGGAAAGTCGGTTTTGTAAGGTTAGGATTTTGTAGGAGCACGGAGAAATAGTGGCAACCTGATAAGTGCGTTATGGTTTAAATATATAGTTAAGAAAATATGGCGATTGCCTCTTATCACTATTAATGATTATTAAGCCTGGTGAATGAACATAATGTATGAAAATAACAAGTCGTTACGATTTAATTAGTAATTTTTTAAGAAGTTTATTTCCAGGTCAGAAGAACTTACAAAGTAAAAAATGCGTAGTTGTAAATTTTTATTACTTTTCTTTATTTTTAATAAGATTTTTATTTTCTACCCCTATTAGAAATCCGTCAAAACTGAAATTAAATATACTCTAGAACGCAGCAAAAGTCAAAACATATTAAATTAAAAATAATTATTGTCACAAACTGTCCTCTGTCACACACAAACAATGAAGGAAGCCTCTCTTAGCTAGGATTAAAAAAGGTACGCAAAAAACGGTAAACAGTACAAATTCGAATTTCATCGAGTATTCCAACGTTCGCTCACACGTTCAAAATAATTTACGTCGAAATCATATCCTTTCCCATACCTTTACAACCCACGTTATTCACGGCACATTAGATTCACACAAAATGTCTGAAAACGTTGCGCCCCTATTGTTTGCTTGTTAGGTCGGGCTCACATGGACAGTCTTGCCTTGTGGACTTATAAACTACGTCACTAAAACACTTCGAGCCATTACCGCCAATTATTATCGTAACCGACACTTTTGTCGAAAATGCGTTTTTTATCGAAACTACTACATATTTTAAGCCTTAACGAACCTATCCCTTGCCGATGTGTTTTTTTTAATTGTATATGTAAATATCTAAAAAATATAAATGTATGTAAAATTTTAATTAACTGGCACATTTATGTTTAAAAATATGAAAAAAGAAACCTCTCCTGTACATTTTGATTTTATCGGTTGCGCTAAAACGGCGGTAAAGGCTCGATTTGATAGCTAGTAATAGTAGTTCGACTGCCCCGTAGTTGGCTAAGCACCAGCGGGTTCAATCCCCGAACCGAGACATTTGAGTGATCCACAAATACTTGTTTCAGGAGAGACTGAAAATTCTCTCGTAAGACACATAAATTGTATCTTATTGTGAGGTCAAACCTATGTATGCGTTAGGTGTATTTACTTTATTATTATACGGGATAGTAATGTACAAAACTGATAATTCTCAGTAGAGACTAGATTGATAAGAAGATTGTAGTGACGTATTATATCATATACATAATATGTAGACTATGATTAAAATAGTTAACTGTTCGTATAAAACCCCATTGTTGTATCGGAATAATATTTTTCTTTAAACATTAAATGGTAATGCTCAAAATAACACTCGTTATTTCTTCTATCTGTGGTATAATATCTACAGTACGTGTATTTTGCGAACATTTATATAGCTAGCAAATAAAATTTTCCCTTCTAAACACTTTCTTTAATTCCCAACCCACCAGTTTTAAAGTAAAATTGTATAGTGTTTGCTAGTCATTTTCGCCTTTTAATACCTCTTCGCCCATTTTCTGTACCTAACTATGAACAAAGAAATTGTTTGAGCTAATTTTTTATTTTAACAATCACATAAATATATAGATATGTACAAGTTTGAAGACGCAGCAAAAAGCGTTGATCATGTGATCTAAATGTAAATCGAATAAATAATACCATCGAATTACTGTTATGGTATTCTCTTATTATAGGGCAGAACTCGTCGCCCCTCTGTGGTCACACGTTCTTCTTCGGATAAATGGTAACTAAGTAAATGTAGTAAACTTGTCCAAGATTACTACCTGAAGCTCAAATTGGGCCAAAAATGAGGAAAAATCATAGCTCTTTTCCGCACATCAAAATTTAATTGGATGTAATTGCATTAATCATTTCATGAGGTGTTTTAAATTAGCTGTGCTTATTCCAAAAATAATAATAAAGTGCTCCTATAACTAAATATGCTTTCATTATAAAAAACGCTTCCTTTGAAAATGACTGAAGTAGGCTATGTAACCGCACCTTTACCAGTATGCCAACCGCCAACAAAAAAAAGAGGAAAAAATGATAAAGTGAACAAAAAATGTCGAACGCGTATAAAGCTATATTGAGAATTTCGTATAACCTTTCCAATACAATTGTCGGCTGTATTCGACTACCACGTTTAAAATTACGTGATAAATTGCCCTCTTTAGTATTGACATGGCCCTTTAGGGATTTCTAGGCCATATATGTGGTGAAACGGGATGGCATGAGGGTTTAGATGCGTGGTACAGTAAAAAATCTTGGCTTATACGTCTCACTGCAAGGCACAGGCCTCCTATACAACTGAGAGGGGTTAGGCATTAGCCAACCACGCTGGCCTAGTGCGGGTTGCCGAACTACGCGTCTAAGAAATTTCTACGAATGTCAGGTATGCAGATTTACATTATGAATACACACATAAGTTGGAAAAGTCGAAAGTTTGAATCCACACCCTTTAAGATTCCCGACCGCGTGCTTAAAACTCGTTACCTTTACACCTTAAATTATAATTGTATTTGCAGTTAATTATACAAAGTCTTAGGAATTTCATAAATCTGTTGTTTAGTGTATCGGTTTTAGGCCTTATCCCTCTTAGTTGAAGAGAAAGCTAATGAACAATAATACCATGTGATTACGCAGGACCGACTATCCGTTGGCAGACATGGCTAGCCAAAAGTGAATTAGCGTGCTAATCCTACGGGTAATATCAGTGACTACGATTCTCCGACGGATGACTTCATTTTGAATTCTATTCATTAGAGACACTCCAAGCATTTAGCATTGTAAGTTCCATAACACGCTGTGTAAAGACTAGGTTAGGCTACGAACAGGTAGCATTATTTGTAAAATTGTCCAATTAAATTTTCTTATTTCTTTCCAGATTTGAAGGTCATGCCTTACATCGCATGGTACTTTCTCAGTTATATGGCAGATTTATTTTATAATACTGGCTTGATGAAACTCCTTCTCATTTCATTGCAATGTTTCGAAACTATTTTGAATAATTAATGTATATTCATCTATCACTAAGCATTGGTAATCTCTTTACCCTTTTTTCGTTAAAAATTGCATCTGCCCATACAACACAGTATTTTAATTGCACCAAATTACGAACATATACATGTACATACATATGTAGTGACAGCCTGAATCGAAACACTTTTCTATAGAATAGCCGACATGACTTGTGCTTTCAATGTTGAAAGGGACAACCTCTTCTTAGAAGTAGCAACATCAAACACAGCGATCTCTTTTCCAGACCTTTGCCACACATCATTAGCACATCCACTGTTTAATTAAATATTAAAACGGACAAAGGTGCTACAAACAGGCATAATTAAAACATCATTTGCAATTTACACTGGAGCGTCAAAAAGCAGCACCTCGTCCACATTACACGCGGTGCAAAAAAAACTTTTCATTTTACCCAGAAACACGTGTCAACTTCTAAAGGTGATTTAATGAATCCACATTAAAAAAACGGGCCTTAATTAAGCCTCCGCCATTCAGTGGACGTATCTGCCTTAATTTCTGCCATCGTTGCCTCTCATTATCGTTTCGTTAATGTTTGATTTACTACGTTGGCCTGTTCGACGTTTTGATTAATATTTCCCAAGCTCCGAAATTCGGTATTCGCTTAAAAAGTCTTAAGAATTTTCTTTCCGCTAATTACCCGGATTAAGGATGGTTTCGCTTTTTCTGCTGAAAAGACTTATCGATTATGAATATTAAATTCCGTATCTTTGAGGGCTCGGTTTTTGGGTTTATTCATGTTGGAGCGGTGAAACGTTTTGCTTATTTAATTGGACTTATAAGAGTCTTTGTTAGTTATTGTATAAGTTGTTCAGATTTAAATAGGTCTTGGAATAATATATCATTAGATTTTCCCCATCTTACTCCACCCTGATCCTTATTGGAATTTCCTTTGTTTAAGTCCCAGACGCAATCGATTTATCCATCTACGAATACAACAGAAGTAGCCTGAATTAATACAGTAACTAATCCACAAATAGATAACTTCGACATCCAGCTATTATTCATAACTGTGATTAATTCAGAGCACTAGTTCCTGTGGGTTTCAAATTCCAGACCAAGTTGCAAGACATTGATAAACTCAATTTTACAACAACTTTTTTCTGTTATTTATCATTGTTACTAGTGTAATAGCAGCGTCCATTTCAACGGGAAAATACAGTGTTAGAAACAGTAAAAAATCCACAAATTAATTGCTTGGGAGTTCATAGCACTATTTTAATGGCCGACAATTTGCAGTGCGCTGGAAAAAGCATATTACGGCTTTATTGTGGCTTTCTAAGCGTCTTGGTTTTATGATGCATCTTAGCTCGGATAGCTTGTTTTACTTACGTGTTTTATCTTTGTGTGAAAAAGTAGGTCGAATGTATAAATAGAGTTAGTTTTACAAGCTCCGTTGGTAACGTTTCCTTGCAACGCTTAAATGATGCTAAAAGCGAGGATTCTGGCGAAGATAGTTGGATGAAAGGAAGTGTATAATGTATATTGGTTGTGTTCTAATATATATTGCACTCAGCATTCACAAATCGAAGCAGTAAAGGAAAACATCGTTCTTTGGGATGAATGTATACGTGCCCAACAATGGAATGGATAGGGAGTATCTAACTATTTTATGTATTAACAACTAGACTTACCAACTAGTAATTATTATAATTATTAATACTTCAATCAACCAACCAAAGCAGATTTGTATTTTCTCATCTGTATTGTTTTGCTATTTTTATCTAATTACCCATATGATTACTAAACAATCAGTTCCCCTTCATTCAATTAGAAATACTTCACCCTTTATTCCCATGATGTAGAAACTGTCCCTTCCTTCTAATGTTATAGTGAGATGGAAAGATCCAAAAACACTAGGAGTGAGTGAGATGGACAATCACGAAATGGTACAAATGGCACAGGATGTCGGGCGGAAACTAACGATGCAGTTTCATTAGAGAGTACAATTAGTTCGGACCCGTCGTCACGGGACAGTCAGCGGTCTCGTAATTGTATGGGAGATTTTGAACTTTTGTATTGATTTTGAATTTTTAATTCTTCTTCTTCATCAACCCATATACGCCCACTGCTGAGCACGGGTCTCCTCTATCATTGAGAGGGTTAAGGCCATAGTCCACCACGCTGGCCTGGTGCGGGTTGGCGGACTACGCACCTAAGAAATTCCTCAGAACTTTTAGGTGTGCAGGTTTCATCACGATGTTTTCCTTCACCGTTAAAGCAAGTGATAATTGAATGTGAATACACACATAATTTCGAAAAGTCAGAGGTGTGTGCCTGGGGTTCGAACCCGCGACCGCCGAGAATTTTTAATTAATACTAAGTAATATTGCTCAGCTCATAAACATAACGGCTGAGAATCTTGACTCGACTATTCACAATAAATTATCACTTGCTTTAACGGTGAAGGAAACCATCGTGAGGAAACCTGCACACCTTAAAGTTCTTAGGAATTTCTTAGGTGTGTAGTCTGCCAACACGCGTAATGGACTAAATCCTTTTAGGCGATGATGAGGCCCTTGCCCAGCTGTGAGGCGTATATAGCCTGATGATGATTTCAATCAATCAATCAGCCTATCACTATCCACTGCTGAACGTAGGCCTCCCCGAGAAAGCGCCAACCATCCCGGTCTTGAGCAGCCCTCAGCCATCCGTTTCCCGCCACCTTTCTCAAGTCTTTTTTCAATCACCTGATGATGATTTAATAAATACTAACAAATATTGGTTGCTCTTGCTAACAAAACAGTTTAGCTGATGTCGAATGATGGTGAATACTGTGCATTGATTTAGAATTAATTTCTGTGTATATTTTATTTCTTTAATTAAAAGAATTACAATTTATTATGATGGTGGGGAAGCTAATCAGTTAATTTTAATCATCACCTAAATTAACTTAATATTTTATCTAAGAAAACTGAAGGAATTAATTTTTACATTTTCATTCTAGTAATCCATCTGGCAATCCTATTAACTGCATTTCATCTCAGTGTCCCCCCAGATGACTCATAGAAACAGCCTGACTCATACATTTGCATAACCATGAAATGAATCAAGGGGCAAGAGATTAGTAAATCTGGTGCCAGTATTCCTGGCGTAACAGGCATAAATTCCACCAACACACAATAGTCTTACATCTTGATGTACGGCCGAGACCCGATGAATTGGGGCTCGGCGAAAAATTTGAATAACATGAAATATTCACCAAGTTCAGTACATCATATGCAAATGCTGTGGAATAATATATATGAGGAGTTACCTTGAATTTAAATGTATCGGGGTCGTGTCGTCATTTATCAAGAGGGTGGACAGATCCTTTACCTTTGCTGACCAGTTACTGCTGTGGATTGAGACGAGGTCTTTCTTAAGTCGTAAAACATGTTTGTCATGATAGAATTTATGTTTAGTGATATTCTATATGTGGGGAATACAGGATAAAAAGGGCGGATTATATACATTATTAAGGAAAAACTGTCTGAAGATAAAGTGAACAGAATTGTCGAATTTTTGCTTCATAGCATTCGAATTAAGAGTTTTTGTATGGTTACCGTAGTATTATAAGATGTTATTTTAAAATATTTGTTGTAAATTACTTATTATGCAGCTTTGGTTGACAAATATAATTATGAAGCATGGTGTGCAATTAAAAGAGTAAAATTCCATGATTTGTATTATTGTGTTTTTCCATTAAGATATTTTTAATTGCATGATAAAATTTGGAGATGATGCCAAGAATCCTATTACGAGAGTCTTTAATCACAAATGCCACAATTTAGTTGCAGCAGAAATTTTAACTGTATAACCCTTAGGGAATAAAGGTGTAACAATAAATACTTTAAACAATAAGCACAGTCTCTAAGCGTTACAAACTTTCCCCTCACCCAAGAATTTAAATTCTTCTGATTGCATGTAACCCCTTACCCGAAAGAACTCCGAGCGTTCACAATTCCTTATTCACACAAGTACAAATTAAGAACTCCTTCCCCGAGTTTGTGAACTTAAGAACAAAATACATTTGACAAACAATAAAGTCAGATTGTAGGTACTTCCGTGCAGTCTTCAACTTCAGCTCTCACTGGGAAACTTGAACCTCTGGTTAATATGTAAAGTGTCAACGAAGGAAGATTAGCGTTCTCATTGTTCGAGTTGCGTTGGATAACCGCACGCTTCATACTTCCCGTTTTATATACTCTTATGAATAGCATATAAACAATAAATCTGAGTCTTTCTTCTTCTTCATCAACCCATATTCGCCCACTGCTGAGCACGGGTCTCCTCTACCATTGAGAGGGTTTAGGCCATAGTCCGCCACGTTGGCCTAGTGCGGGTTGGCGGACTACACACCTAAGAAATTCCTAAAAACTCTTAGGTGTGCAGGTTTCATCACGATGTTTTCCTTCACCTTTAAAGCAAGTGATAATTCAATGTGAATACACACATAACTTCGAAAAGTCAGAGGTGTGTGCCTGGGGTTCGAACCCGCGACCGTCGAGATTTTCGACCGCGCGCCTAAACCTCGAGGCCATCACTGCTTTTTGAAATCTGAGTAAAATCTGAGTCTTTATCTTGGCCCAAATGTTTGTTTGGTGCGCAAATATTTGCTCCAAGTTGGTGTTGGGTTAGTTACGAGTAACTTCTATGAGTTGTAACTTTCTATGTGATGTGTGTTCTCATTTCTCAAATGGAGTTAAAACGTGTGAAAACATGATGTTCATCTTGATTTATAATTTTGTTGGTTCCTGGTTGGTGTACGATAAGCTCGTATATTTCAAGAATTGTAGGTTCGATCCTCGAGTCAAAAATATTCTTTTTATCTATATAATGTATTTAAGAAGACCTGCATAATTGTTTCGAGTGACGAGAAATAAAACATATCTGGAGTGTACGATATAGCATAAGAAACCATTTTATGTATGCAAATTACTGAATGTTTTTAAAAAGTAATTTATTTGAGCAATACGTGAATCTTATGTTAATATAGCGCAAAAATAATAGCCTTTTTTCATAAATTCAATGACCTACAAACACTATACAATATTTGATGAATGCCAACCGAGTTCTTTACTTAAAATAATCTTTTACAAAATGAAAATAAAATTTTAAAACATGCATTCTCTTTGAAGTAAAAAAAAACAAAATGTTTTAATGTCAAATACTTTTATTTTATAAAATTGGTTATAAAAGTCACCCTCTTGTCAAACAAACTAATTTCCTAACACATCAAAATCAGATAAAATGATGTATGTAGACAAATTGGAAAATAAATTGACTCGACTTTAATACTACATGCTATTTTAATATACATACAGAAAATTAAGGTAAATTTGGCGATAGAGTGATAAGACGAGGTATAGGAAGAGGTTTACTTGTCTTCTTCTTCTTCTTCATTAACCCATATACGCCCACTGCTGAGCACGGGTCTCCCCTACCATTGAGAGGGTTTAGGCCATAGTCCACCACGCTGGCCTAGTGCAGGTTGGCGGACTACATACCTAAGAAATTCCTAAGAACTTTTAGGTGTGCAGGTTTCATCACGATGTTTTCCTTCACCGTTAAAGCAAGTGATAATTCAATGTGAATACACACATAACTTCGAAAAGTCAGAGATGTGTGCCTGGGGTTCGAACCCGCGACCGCCGTGATTCACGACCGCGCGCCCAAACCTCGAGGCCATCACTGTTTACTTGTCGTTATTACTTAAATACTATAAAATTAAGCCAAGTATCTAATATTGGGTTCTTTTATTAGGCACTAGCAACACGGACCCTGTATTTCTTGAAAGTATGTATCAGTTCGACATAGTATGGGGCGAGTCTAACGCCGTTTTTGGTGCACATTTCCAGACTCCGTGTTGCTATTGAGAAATTTCCTATCAAATAACCTAATAATACTGCCCGGCCCAAGTATCAAATCGGGGGCCTCTAGATCGTACTGCAGATAGGTACTTGTTCCGCAAACCACGAGACAGTTTTCCTGTCAACGATAAACAAAACTATCGATATAAAACTAATTATCTTCAAGCGTCAATTACCGAAGACGGTACAAAGAGCTCATTTACAAAAACTAACGTTTCTCGTCCCTCCCACTTGCTCCATTACAAAACAATGAAATTCCCAGCTCTGTGTAAGTTTCAACTCAAAGTTACAATGAAAGGAGGTGCCGTCGCCGACCTCGTATAGTTACTTGTTTGTCCGTCTGTCACAAACATCATAATTATTAGTTTAAATCCCGCCATTGTTCTACTGCGGGTATTGTGGTATAGTTATCAAAACATAATGCATGGGAATAATTGGTGGTGACGAAAATGATCCGGAATATTATTTATGGAATTTATTATAGAATTATTAAATTAAAATGTTGTTATTCGAGTGTTTTACATTTTATTAATTATTTCATTTCATGTCAATATTAGACTTTTTTGCAGGAGCAGTAAAATGTATGAAAATGACAAAAATTGGCAGTAAGTACATGTATGTTTAAAATTCACAAAAAATAGATAAAATAAGTAGAAATACAATTTCCTTCGTCCACGAAAGAGTTGTACCCTACTTAGGTTTAGTTCCAACTGGAGTTATATCTCCCAGAAGTACCTTCGAGTTGAATTTCGCTTCTATTCCGGTGAAGTGGGCTGAGTAGGTACTTTAAGTACAAGTACCTTATAATAATGTTAGTATAAAATACTCCAAACTGTAAACGCAGTTTGAGTACGACTTTTGGGTGATATGCAAATTTGGATGATGAAAGTCGTAAACTTACTGGAAATTTTAACTAAATGATAATTTGGGAGATGGTGATAAAGAAGATATTTAATTAAAGTTAATTGCTTTTGTCGACGTATGATGGCATAAGTAAAAATGTGGATATTATGAGGAAGTTTTAGGTAATAGTAGTAAAAGAAACCAGGTGACTGTGTATGTTAAATGTATGTTTTCCATTTTTATTTAAATATTACCCCTTAATTCGAAACACTATTTTTTCATTTTATTAAGACTATCATTATAAATCTTGTTATTCAGCTTGTGATGTATAAAATATACTTGAAAAACAATCAACATATTTTCTGCATACTGAAAATTCTACTGTCATTATAGACATTTTCAACTAAAACTTTGTTTACTTTAGCGAGAGGTATACCTGACGTATAGTCGTCTTTAATTTAAGGCTAAAAAGCCTAAATCTCATTGTACTTTCTCTCTTAAAAATACTATAACTCAATTGACATTCTCAACTCAATCACATAAACAAACAAAGAACACTTACACGTAATGTACAAAATAAACAGTCGAAGCTATGTATCATGCCGCTCGAATGGAGACCGTCAGTGTTTAGTCAATTTAGCTGAAATCCTATTGTCTAAACATCGTTAGACTAACCAACAACTTTAAGGTTATGTGAAGATCACTGGCCCGTTGAAGGATACAGGGTCAATAACTTTGTCGGTGTTTACTTTTTCAATAATTTAATGCAGAAAATTAATATTTGAAAATACGAAATAAACTTTTTGTTATTATATAAAATTAATCATTTAATGTCTAGTTTGTAATTGTTTATTGGGGGGTTCTGATATTTCAATCATGGCACATTGTTTTTGTTAAAATGATTTAAAGCTTAAATCTTTAGGTGTACAGATTTTCACATTATGTTTCTATTACCCGTTAGATTGCTTCTAGGTTACTTTCTAAATAAATTTATTAACAATTTTTCACTTTTAAAAATCCAAATCCAATATTTATATATTTTTTTGTTAATGTGGATCTAAAATCTACCTAGAAAAATCTCATAAATTCTTTAGAGATGTCTATATTTTGAGATAAAAAAGTACTGGTTAAAGCAGCCTTAGAAAGTATCAAATGGAATTGTTGCCGACAAATGAGTCACTTTGACGACTTCTCCAATTATATGAAATGAGCTGATAGCTCCAATTCTTCACAATCTTTTACAGAAAATTTTGCAGAAGTAACTAGCATTATTCATAAGCCTTTGTGGTATTGTAGTATATATATATAGAAAGTAGAAATATTTTGTAGCATTACAACAAGAATTTTATTTATGTCTACACTTAATTTTACAAAATAGGCAAGAACTAACCAAACAAGAGATTGTAGGTCATAAAAAGCTTGACATCATAACATGAGGAAGACTATATTATAATAATATTAATATGCACTTTCATTAATTTACATCTCCAAATAAGTATTTTTTTGGTCTTGACCCTATCAAGCTTCGTCGATTTATTTCCCAAAGATAAATTTTAGAGTCTGTACATAAATGTAAAGCGGGTATGTTGACAATCTATGCTATAAACAGCCAATCATTTAAACCATGCCGGTTAATTTCACAACATAGAACATTACCAAAGAAATAAATTATTTTTAAGTAATCTATACTATTATTATAAAGCTGAAGAGTTTGTTTGTTTGTTTGTTTGAACGCTAGGATCTCAGGAACTACTGGTCCGATTTGAAAAATTCTTTCACTGTTAGATAGCACATTTATCGCGAAAGGTTATAGGCTATATAACATCACGCTACGACCAATAGGAGCGGAGCAGCAACAAAGAATGTTTCAAAATCGGGAACATTTTTTCCTTTTGGTGAGCTTCCGCTGCGTGCGCTGGGGAAACGGTTAAAGTTTCGCTAAAGTAATGTATGACAGAATTGTTCCCCTTTAAAAGTTCTAAAAAAAAATCCGCGATAGCAAATGTCTATCTTTTAAGGTTAGCTAACTATAACGTTTTTTATCTTAAACAAATTTACTTAAAAATAAAGCATTATTTGTGAAGGTGTTTTATAAAGTTGATATTAATCCTTATCTAAATAAATACGTTATTCATTACAAGTATTTAATATAAAATAAATTTACATCATGTGATTCTAATGAGTATCTTAAAAGATATAGCAGTTTCAAAATAATGATCAAGCGCGCAATAATGACACACAAGTCGCCAATCGACGCGTTACGGTTTCACGTTTAAACAATTTGACCAATTTGTATGGTTTTTGGTATGGACCTAAATAGGGCAGGACTCTGAGGAGTAAATAGACTATTTCTTATTTTCTTTCTGAACTCAACCCTGTAGTCTACGCGGACGGAGTCGCGCGCAAAAGCTAGTTTAATATAAAACTATAAAAAAAAATCTCTTTATATGCCATTTACCTAGTTAGTCACAATTCACCAAATGAAACAACATATAATTTACTTGTCTCTCACTCATTCTAATTATCCGTCGATTCGGCAGTACGTGTGCCAAGACTCGCAGTAATTGTGCTTCGACATTTGGCAGTACGCTCGTTTTAACTAGGGATTTAACAAGCTTGCGACACAATGTGGAAATTTTACCAATTAAATTATTCTAATCCGGTAAGGAAGTAGTGCTATTTCCATATATCATAAGATTTGATGGAAAAAATATCGAGATCATAACATGGGAGTGAGGACTCACAACGATTTTTTAGTTGCATAAAGTTCTATACAGATTTTCTCCAAGAGTTCTAACGAATTTCTTAGGAGTCTGATCCACTAACCGATACTTCGCCAGCATGATGGATTAATGTCTTAATCCTTTTTATTGAAGGGATCCGTACCCAGAGCAAGAAATGGTAATTATTATTCTTTACTAAATAAAAAATTGCATTAAACATTTCATTAATTCCTCCCATATTTCTCAGGATCAGATTTTATTACGAACCCAGTTTAATATCAAGCAAGTTAACTGTACAAAGATTCTGTGATAGCAGTGAATAGTGTTTCGAAATAAAATTCACTGTAAAATATTTGTATGAATTTCCAAAGCAGATGCGATCTCACTAGTTCTTGAAATGAAACAGATTCTAATGCGAAATTCTCTTGTAAGCTTCTCGCATGAATACATAAAGAGTCGTCCGGAGCTTACAATAAAGGAACTATTACGGCAAAGGGCGTACTTAAACTGTCGAAGAAAACTTTTGCAAAGGCGATGTTCGTAATGAAGATTTGAAGTTAGTTACTATAAATAGTATATTAAGATTTAATTAAAGGCGAAATGCGGTTCTTGAAATATTAGCCGTATTCTTTAACGCCAACTCGCACTAGGCCAGCGTGGTGGATTAGGACCTAAATGTATTTAATGATAGAGACGGCCCATATCCAGTTCCCACTTGTACTGTATATTGATGAAGATACTTTAAAACAATTCCATAGTAACGGATCAAAAATATTGACAAACAGATTTCTTCCACCGAAGAGAGAATAAATTATGAATAGCTTATTAAAATTTACGATAGGAAATCAAGTATCTATCACCAACAGGTCGATTAAAGACTTACTTCTTTTCACATCGTTACAGAAACCAATATGATCATCATCAGTCCATATACATCTCACTACAAGGAACGGGTCTCCTCCTACTACCCTCGACCTACCGCATCCCTTACCTCGAAACCATATACTCGTATCTACAAAACCCAGTTGCCATCACCGTCACAATCTATTAATAAATAGTCATAGTCCTGCCAGTCGATAGCACCTCACTATAACCAGGCAATACTATCATATAGTATTGCCGTGCTATAACCATCAGGTGCCAGTTCTGAACAGCACCCCAGCTCCCCTACCTACGAAGGCGTAACAAAGACTGCGTCACAGATCAGTGACCCCGATCTCCGAGCATTGTTTATAAGACATCGCAACGGTTCACTGCACACACAGTCTTAATGGATGCAATGAAAAAAATAGGTCTCGTAAATGACGCGTGGTTAATTAAATCTAATTTAATGCTGGTTGAGTAACACGATTTAACTCATGTGTGCTATTCTCCTTCAGGAAGTACCAAGTAACTTAATGTTCTGACTGTATGTCAAATGTACATACTTAGTTATTGCTTACTGGCTGATTAAGCCTATCTGCGATATTGATCTATTAAAACAAATAAGCGAGGGGTGATCCAAAACTAATATTAGTTCAATATGAAATAAGAATCATCATCGTCAGCCAAGAAACTGCGACTACTGGCCATAGGCCTCCCACAGAGACTTCCAAAGTGTTCTATTGGAAGCAGGCTGCACCCAGCGGCTTCTCGCGATGAAATAAGAATATTTTAAGTAAAAAAATATTTCTCTAAATAATGTCCTGGCAAGTCAATACATTTAGTCCATCTTTTTTCTCACTATGAGGAATTCTCTCTCTCTCTCTCTCTACTATCTATATCCGGCTATCATTAGTTTTGGAACACCCTTCGTAGTTCTGGTATAGATAGTTCTATATTAATTTCACTTTAAGTCAGCACGCATATAGTTATGACATAGATATCCACATTAAAAGAATTTTTTAATATGTACCCTATAAGAAGATCTAAGGTGTCTTAAGTTAGTGTCCGAGAATGATACGAGCTATCTACATCAACGCAAACCAAATCTAGTTGCAAAAATAGAAATATCTTTAGGATGTAAATAAAAGTAAAGAGAAAGAAAAGTATATGAACAAAAAGAACTAAACTGAATAAGTACTTATTAGGTCACTCATTCCCGGGTGTAAGGGGGGCAAACACCACCTAACGTCCCCAACTGCCAACCCTACCTGCACGCGGTACACCTGCTGATCAACGGATGTGGCTCTGGCGGCCGACGAGTGGCAGCATAACCACTCCTATTAGTTGGAGTGCCTTAAATACCCAAGCCTTCGGTGGGCAGCAGCGCCGTCGGTCCAAGCACTCCAACCACTGCGGTCACCAACCCGCCTGCCAAGCGTGGTGACTATGGCAAACCTTTAAATTCTCGACCCCCAGTTCCCGGTAGTCTCGCTATTCCTGACCACGGTACCGGTCATGGTAACGGCGAGACGGGGGGTGCTAGGAATCTCCGGGTTACGGAAGGGTACCAAAAACTACTACATTTGGCGACGTATAACGGACGCTCTCTGCGGCTGAACGAGCACATCTCAGAACTGGAAGTAGAGCTAAGTCGGATCAACTGGCATATTGTGGGGTTGTCTGAAGTCCGAAGACAGGGGGAGGACAAGATTACCCTACCTGCCGGTCACTTGCTCTACTTCCGGGAAGGACACCAACCATCCCAAGGAGGCGTCGGATTCATGATCCATAAATCACTCAAAAGCAACGTTGTAGAAGTTGGCAGTGTGTCGGCGAGGGTAGCGTACCTTGTCTTAAAATTAACCGAGAGATACTCGCTCAAGGTTGTACAAGTGTACGCTCCGACGTCAACACACCCTGACGACGAAGTCGAGGCCATGTACGAAGATATAGTGAAAGCTATGTCTCGTACCAAGACTTCTTACAGCGTTGTTATGGGTGACTTCAATGCCAAAGTGGGAGTACGGTGTTACGGCGAATCGAAAGTAGGTCCGTTCGGTCTTGGGTGCAGGAACAATAGAGGGCAAATGCTGGTAAACTTCCTTGAAGCTCAGGGGCTCTTTCTAATGAATTCTTTTTTCCAAAAGAAGCCCCAAAGGAAGTGGACCTGGCGCAGCCCTGACAGTGCGACGCGGAACGAGATCGATTTCATTATTACTGACAGGCGCCAAATATTCAGAGATGTCTCTGTGATCAACAGGTTCAATACCGGTAGTGATCACCGACTTGTAAGAGGCACTCTGAATATTAACACTAAAATTGAACGAGCGCGTTTAATGAAATCGACTCTTCGTCCGTCACTGCCCCAGATCGAAGCCGGCTGTGAAGCCTTCCAGCTGGAACTACAGAACCGATTCGCCTTACTGGAAACCACTGACAGCATTGACGACGCCTCCGATAGTCTGGTGCGGATTATTCGCGAGGTGGGCTACAAACACTTTCAACATAAGAGCTGCGGACGTAGGTCTAGGCTCTCTCCTGAGACTCTGGAATTGATGAGAAAACGACGAGAACTATTAAACGCCACACCATCTGAGCGTCAGGTACTAAACCGAGAGGTGAAAAGGCTGATACGGCGCGACATACGACGCTCGAATACCTTAGAGATAGAAAATGCCATTGCACAAAACAAGGGCTCTAAGGTATTCGCTAAGCCACACACCGCCGGTTGTCACCTGACAAAGCTCAAAACCGATCTGGGCACCACCGTCACCTCAATTCCAGAAATTCTCGGAGAAGTCGAAAAGTTCTACGGAGACCTATATGCTCAAAGGGCACTTCCACCTGTAGCTCACAACGTGGATGATCCGCGAGCCAGACTAACCCGTCACTACTCAGACGAGCTTCCCGACATCGAATTGGGCGAGATTAGAATGGCCCTCGACCAACTTCACCACAATAAGGCTCCCGGAGATGACGGAGTAACTACTGAGCTTCTCAAGGCAGGAGGTATACCTGTCTTGAGAGAACTTGTTAAGCTCTTTAACTCCGTCATCCAAACTGGTACAACACCACAGGCATGGAGCAAGAGTGTGGTGGTTTTATTCTTAAAAAAAGGTGATAACGCCTTATTGAAGAATTACCGCCCCATCTCACTCTTGAGCCATGTCTATAAGCTGTTCTCGAGGGTCATTTCGAATCGTCTCGCCCAAAGATTCGATGAATTCCAACCACCGGAGCAGGCCGGGTTTCGGAGGGGCTTTAGCACCGTAGACCACATACATACGCTGAGGCAGATAATACAAAAAACTGAGGAATATAACCAGCCTCTATGCCTCGCGTATGTGGACTACGAGAAAGCTTTTGACTCCGTCGAGACCTGGGCTGTTCTGGAGTCCATGCAGAGATGCCTGATCGACTACCGCTACATCCAGGTGATGAGAAGTCTGTAAGAAGCCGCAACGATGACCGTCCAAGTACAGGAACACAGCACAAAGCCAATCCAACTGCGGCGAGGGGTAAGGCAGGGAGATGTAATTTCTCCGAAACTGTTTGCCAACGCGTTGGAGGACGCTTTCAAGACACTGGATTGGAAAGGACGGGGCATCAATATCAACGGCCAGTACATCTCTCACCTGCGATTCGCGGATGACATCGTGGTCATGGCGGAATCTCTGCAGGATTTGGAGGAAATGCTCAACAGCTTAGACCGGTCTTCAAGACAAATAGGACTCGGGATGAACTTAGACAAAACGAAAATCATGTACAATAGTCATGTTCTCCCGAGGCCGGTTGTCGTAGGGGATGCCACTCTCGAAGTTGTCCAAGAATACATCTACCTTGGCCAAACAATACAACTAGGCAGGCACAACTTCGAGCAGGAGGCAGACCGAAGAATACGGTTGGGCTGGGCGGCATTCGGGAAGCTGCGTCATATTTTCAAGTCGTCGATCCCTCAGTGCCTGAAGACGAAAGTCTTCATTCAGTGCGTCCTACCCGTAATGACATATGGAGCCGAAACGTGGACACTCACCAAAGGTCTGGTCCACAAATTCAAGGTCGCTCAGCGTGCTATGGAGCGAGCAATGCTTGGAGTTTCTCTGGCGGATAGAATTCGTAATGAAGTCATCCGCCAGAGAACCGGAGTAATTGACATTGCTCGCAAGATTAGCACGCTGAAGTGGAAATGGGCCGGCCATGTCTGCCGACGGTCGGACGGTCGGTGGAGCAGACAAGTGTTGGAGTGGAGACCGCGCGTAGGCAAACGTAGTGTAGGACGACCTGCAGCACGATGGTCCGACGACTTGAGAAAGGTGGCGAGTAACGGATGGATGAGGGCTGCAGAAGACCGGGATGGTTGGCGCTTTCTAGGGGAGGCCTACGTTCAGCAGTGGACGGCGATAGGCTGATGAGACATTCCCGTCTAGAACGCAAGTGTTCAATACCCATCATGCCCAAGATAAATTGCGGAATGAGTAATCACAGAAATCCCAATCTATCTTCTGGTAAATAACTTGGGGATACATCTCAACTCAAATTGCTTTCAAACATTTACGATTCTCATCTCAGACTATGTAACATAGATAGGTATTTGATTAAATAATCAATATCATAGGTGGTTCTACGCATTGCATTAAGCCGTTTGAATGAATTCCGACCTTATCAACCAAGGTGAAGGATTAAATTCGATTGAGAGCCAACGAGACTCTTTGGCGCCGTTTAAAACATTCTCGCGACACTATCATTACACAGAGTTTCAATAATGTTTTGAAATTGGCCTTTTTATGGAGTTTTCAATGGCCTTTGCCCGTAAACTTGGCCGTTTCTGTACATATTTATTGGTATCATAGTTCGAGCGGTTTTTATATGGGTTGCGTAACTCTCGACTTTTTGCTACGTTTGTATTTTTTTCGATGGTTTTGTCCATCTAACTGGGGTTCACGGGAAACAAACAATGGGGAAGTCTCGTAACAGGATCAAACTGTCGGTTTCGAAGCAGCTCCGGATATTTTTCTTCCAAATCGATTATATTCTGATATTTCAACTGCACTGGTATTTTTCATTCTCTTTCGAACCCAAACCTTGTTCAATATCAAATATTCGCCTGCGTGAAATTCCTTTGAAATGGTATTTATACCGTTACAAGAATTTTTATAAATGATAATATTTATAGGTCTGACTATAGTAATATGCATCTTCGTTAATTAAAAAAAGATATATCATTTTCGATTTCAAAAGCCCCTAAATTTAAAGTGAATATTTCTTTTGATGTAAATAATATATTTCTAGGAACAGAAGATATTCAATGATTTTGCAAATCTTCAAAAATTTGGAGTAAAATAACCTCTTCACTAGTCCATTTTCAAAGTAAATTCAATATGTATTATAATTATATAAGTATTTTCATACAGATTATTAGGTGATTTAACGATAAAATTAACATAAAGAAATATTCGTTCTATATATAATAGTACTTATATTATCAACAATTTTTCAAGACTGTCAATTCAACCCATGGCTTCATCTTAACTCACCACAATAAAGACGATTCGTGCTCAGAAGTCCGACGAACATAGAGTAAAGAGAGTGCATTTCTGTAACTACTGCAAATAAACTTCAAAATCAGTTATCGTTTTAAATTCTCCAGGCGTTTTAAAAGTTGCCTCGTTCCCAAAATCGGCGTGCTCCATTGAAAAAGTTCTATCATTAGCCAAAACTTAGCGGGCACAATGGAAACTTTCCTCTGAAGATAATAATTAAATTTAGTTGGCAACTGAATTCTTCGTCAGTATTGAGGAGATTCGGTTTTAGTGAAGTATCTTATGTTACGACTGTCTTCAAGCACAAGCTGTTGGACTTGGGTTTGCTCGTCGGTTTATTCGGAAACTTTTACATCTGTGGTAGAATTGAATGATGAAAATTAAGGTTTATCTACTGGTATCAGGAAGCAGTGATGGCCTCGAGGTTTAGGCGCGCGGTCGAGAACGTCGGCGGTCGCGGGTTCGAACCCCAGGCACACACCTCTGACTTTTCGAAGTTATGTGTGTATTCACATTGAATTATCACTTGCTCTAATGGTGAAGGAAAACATCGTGATAAAACCTACACACCTGAAAGTTCTTAGGAATTTCTTAGGTGTGTAGTCCGCCAACCCGCACTAGGCCAGCGTGGTGGACTATGGCCTAAACCCTCTCAATGGTAGAGGAGACCCGTGCTCAGCAGTGGGCGTATATGGGTTGATGAAGAAGAAGAAGAAGACTGGTATCAATTTAGGTGCATTTTTAGGCCGGTTCTAGCAGAAGTAAAGGTCTTACAGCAGTGTTTCCCAACGTGGAGCCCACGCTCTACAGGGGGGCACTTAAAAATAGACTCGACACGACTGATTAGAGACTTGTGTGTGGCGACAACTTTTAAAGGTTAAAGATTATGTATGGGGGCGTCACAAAAATTTTAGAAATGTTAAGGACATTTTAGAAATGTTAGGCATGGCCTAAAAAGCTTGGACAACACTATCTTATACAAAGATTTAGGTAAGTGAAAGGTAGTCATAATATATACGAGTATTTTGAGTTGATATTTTTATTCAACTAACAATATTACGACTTTGCAATAAAACTAGCTGTTTATTTCGTGACGGAAAATGGCGTGACGCTATATATTCTGTTATCTATCTTATAAATTTTATGTCAAAATATCAAATATCTGTATTAAGTAAACGAGACTTAGGTTCAATAAAGAAGATACCGTCGATTTGTTTTCCAATACATCGAAAACGAGCGATATCGAAAAACTTTTTGTAAGACATCTCTTGGAATGTAATTTTATATCTATTAACAAAAACTAATAGAATTCCGATGAGAGTATTGCCGAAGATTTTAATCAACGGAGCCGACTTGAAGGCCGACTGGCTGCGTCGAGAGGCCTTGACATGGAGTACTTCTGTAAGAATAATAATTGGAAACGAAAAACGTTTTACGCACAATCGATCGCAGTATCTGTTGCCACGAACGACGTGACACCGAAGATACAAAACAGATTCTCTCACTTATGTCTTCAGTAATAGGTGAAGCTCAAGATTTTTAGGTCTTCTGCTGCTAATCGGGCGTTTACGGATGCTGATACTGAAAATTTCTGATAACAAAACCTCTATGAATACAATCGTGAAATAAGGCAGGTAATAGCTGCAGAGATTAAAAACTCAGAGGCACTAAAAATAAATCCTGACTAGTAATAAAAATTTTGACGTTTAGGAAAATGTTTTTCTTGTTATTTCTTGTCGGGATTTTAAAATCACTGTGTTTGTATACATCCTGTTTATGTAATCGAACCAGGAATGTATATTAGATTTTTTTTTATTTATAAAAATAGGTTTCCTAAACTTATTAGAGAATTTGCATCCTTTTGACACACTAACACACTCTCATTCTCTACACACGCTTCTCGACAGCATCAAGATTATCAATTGTTTTACGGCAACACGTCAATACCTCAAACTTTTATGACAGCTAAGTTCAAATAGAATTATAAAATAGCTAGAAGAGTCTTCGTTCGTAGATTTCCTCCTGTTGCCTTTCACGCTATGCTTAAACGGCAAAGGATTATAGGATTACATTCGTATTAAGCATCGCAAAGGCTAAACATTGGCGCCTGTTAGACGACCCCTGCAGTGCAGCCAGCCAGTCACCAACCGAGAAATGGGAAATCACTATTTCAATAGTATTTTTTCTATTTACAATTTAGCTTCTAAGTTTTTGTACTGTTTCTCTTTGTCTTTTTTACGTAGTGGTTGAGCAATTTATTGCTGGACTAATTCAATTGTCTTCGCTTGAAAATGAATGTAGAGAAAAGACGAAAATATAGGAGGATTTTACCAAAAACTTGTAGATTTTGTGAGTGAGTATACACTTTAACACGCGTCTTTTTAAAATTCTACCCTACAACAACGTCAGGTACGTTATGGCAAGGTTCTATTCATCTCTTTGATGTACTCAAACCTTCTTTGTATGGCTGCTTCGTGGCACTTGTAGATGTTGTGCAATCTAGAGGTCCTGGGTTCGATTCCCTGGTCAAGCCAATGAAATTAGCGGTAGCAGTACGGAGTCTGGAAATGTGCCTGAAAAAGGGCAATAGGCTCGCCCCCTATTACGTGGGGTTGATACATAACTGGTGAAGTATAGGTGCAGAAATGCACCTCTGCCAATATAGACCTCAGGTTATGTACAAACATAATGTGTGTGTACCTACGTATGGACAAACCTTGTTTATAGAAAGGAATTGTCATTTTACTACATATATTTATACAACATGCAATTATTTATAAACAGTCCATACTAGAAGTTATTAGCGATAATATTAGTTTCCAAACTTATTTACTTTATTACATATACCCTAGAAAAAATCATTTCTCTTTAATATTTATCACAAAATCCATTACCGAGACAAACAAGATATTACCACTAGAACATCTAAAGAATTCCAATATATTGAAAACAACGTGGGCGATTTCAGAAACGCCTCAATTCCTTTGATAAGATAAAATGCTGGAATATGAGATTGGAAAATAAATGTAATTATTCTAATATTACACTCTAGTCTCTCATTAAAGAGCAAAGCAAAGTGCTACGTCTAATAATTTTTATAAAATCATTCTAGCGACAGGGTTTTGGTTCACTTGAGCACTTTATAGCAAAAAATAACTTATATCGTTTTCGAGGATCTTATTCATTGTAGCACAATCTTGCAAATTTTTCCTGTATTTTTTGGATTAGTAAAAATGTATTCGACAGCCCCCGTGGCGCATTCGGCTAGACACCAGCTTGCGAAACGAGAGGCCGCGGGTTCGATCCCCGCACCGAGACAAATGTTTGTGTGAACCACAAATATTTGTTTCGGGTCTGGGTGTTTGTGAGACAGAAAAAGTCTCTCGTAGTGTCTGATACCCACGACACAGGTCTTGGAACCTAGTGTGGGGTCAGAGCTATGTATATGACTGTTGGGTGTATTTATTTATTTATTTATAAATATATGCATAAATATACATCATAGGCATAAATATGCCTCATAAAATGAGACTTCTCTTTGCTTGGATGGAAAAAGTCTTTTGTTGATTTTGGCGTCCTAAAGCAGTTTGTTTTACTAAATATTATACTCTAAATATTTGTAGGTTACAGAGCTCGGCTATTAAAGCGATAAATATTTAAGATTAGACTCAAGTAGGTTTAAAAAGTATTGCATTTAAACCTACCTGTATTTAACTAGGTAAAGCAATTTGTCTATGACAAAACTCTTTTAGTTTGCACGTATTATTATCAATTACCTAATTTCTAAGTGATACAAGCAGCAATGGCCTCGAGGTTTAGGCGCGCGGTCGAGAATCTCGGCGATCGCGGGTTCAAACCCCAGGCACACACCTCTGACTTTTCGAAAGTAATGTGTGTATTCAAATTGAATTATCACTTGCTTTAACGGTGAAGGAAAACATCGTGATAAAACCTGCACACGTAAAAGTTCTTAGGAATTTCTTAGGTGTGTAGTCCGCCAACCCGCGCTAGGCCAGCGTGGTGGACTATGGCCTAAAACCCTCTCAATGGTAGAGGAGACCCGTGCTCAGCAGTGGGCGTATATGGGTTGATGAAGAAGAAGAAGAATTTCTAAGTTATGCACTTTTGCTACGTTAGTACGTACGTAAAGACACTTATGCTGGACTGATTTTTGTTGTCATTATATTTGAATCGGGGTTCTATCATTAAGATTCCCTGGTTGTAAGCTTGGGTTAATGGAAAACATCGTGATGAAACCTGCACACCTAAGAGTTCTTAGGAATTTCTTAGGTGTGTAGTCCGCCAACCCGCACTAGGCCAGCGTGGTGGACTATGGCCTAAACCCTCTCAATGGTAGAGGAGACCCGTGCTCAGCAGTGGGCGTATATGGGTTGAAGAAGAAGAAGAAGAAGAAGAAGAAGCTTGGGTTTAGTAGGTGGCGAAATGGGGGATTTTGAAACAGCTCTATCTGCACATACGGGAATACAGGCATGGTCTGTTTACATCACATTTACATCCCACAACAAATACTTTATTTACTATAATTTATTATTAGATGCACTTTTATATGAAATAAATGTACACACGTATAAATACTTGTCATTATTATCTTATTTAATTTTTCAAATATATTTTTATGTAAACCCCTATACATACTTTGCCTTCCTACATTCAATCTAAAAGTTGTCTAGAATAGAAGGCTCTCAGCGACAAGGCTCTCTTGCCTATAGTTCCAACTTTTTATTGATAATTAATGATTAAACGAACTTACCTGTACGTGAAGTTCTATCATAATTATACGAAGTGCATCGTCCGAAGAGATTAGTAACGTCGAATATATGTAGTTACACGTTAGTGACACCACTCTTTGCACTGGCTGTTCGGAGATTTTAAAATTTTCTTTTTACTTGTCACTACGGCTTCTAGATTTTTCATTGAGTTCAGAGTCTGAAGCCACCACGTTCCAATAGGACATTTCTGCAGCAATTTGGGAATTCATTATGGGTGGGTGGGTGTTACTAATCTCTTCGGACGATGCACTTCGTATAATTATGATAGAACTTCACGTACAGGTAAGTTCGTTTAATCATTAATTATACTCGTGCATCGTCCTCGAGATTAGTAACGTCGAATATATGTAGACCTTGAGAGATGGCTGTGGAAATGTCAACTGCAAAATATACTTTTGTATTAATTAATTTCTTGTTTAAGTTATTTGTTAATGAAATCATGATATTACAAGCAGTCGTACGTTTTTGGCACTTTGTGCCGAGTATTATTTATAATTGTCTATAACTAATGAGTACCACTCTGGTCATACTCTGATAGCACTGCCGCGGCGAGTGCTGTTTCGTTATGATTGATATAATCAACCTGTTACAAAACTTCCCAAACACGTTAGAGCTATTGCTCCAGCTCGCGTTATAGGTATGTAATCATCTACGGATAAGACACCTTCATGAGCTTTTGACGTTACCGCGTGTCTCATGCTATGAGCAGAGAATACAGAGGTGTCAATCCCATTGTCTTTCAGGACAGCTGTTATCCGCTGGATTAAGGATTGCGTGGCTACCGATTTTTGAGATTTTTTAAAACAGATATACATATTTGGGCATATTTTCGGTTTTGCCTCTTAAAAGAGTAAGAACAACGGTTGTTATTAGCTCGGCCTAAAATCTTTTACGCGCTCCGGTATATTAATTATGATTTTTGTAGCCAGGATTTATTGTGTTTTAAAATTGATCTTTTCTTTTTATAAAGTCTGTATAATATTTTGCGCGTTAGGTCTAATTTAAGCAATAGTTATTTATCCGTGGTGCGTTAATTACGTCTAATTTTTTGGTAATTGTAATTGTATTTCTTTATGTGAGGTTAAACCTCATAGTTCAATGCTTTGTCACCCGCTTTGCTGTGGAGGGAAGTGGACAACTCTTTATTTTCCATCTCCTCCTTTACATTGCTTTTCTGATTAACTTCGTTGCGGGATTGTGACAATTTAGGTCCTCTTAGATTCGCTGAGCTTCATTGCTCGGCGCCAATACTTTGCGTGCCGCTGTTGATCCTGGAGTACAGGAGTTGCAGTGGCGGGTGTGTGGTGAGATAGGGATACAGTTTGTACTGTGATACTAAAAACATGTTTAGTAAAGGTTTCTACTTACAAATTTTCCATTTGAAAGTATTGACTTAGATAATTTAGTACCATAGACGTGTTCCACGTTGTGTTTTACTAATGTCGTGACGGCCCAAGCTGATAAATTTCCCTGAAAAAACTCGTGATGCTCATCCTTTGAAATGACAGGCCCTATAATATTATATTAGTGCCAGGGTTGATCTACATTTATTCAAGGTAACGTATTGTTTGTCCATATTACATATTTCTGTAAGAAAATATGTTAAGGATTACCGCCTCATATAAATCGTTATTATTACACAGAATTTGAACCACTTCTTGACGGTCGAAACATATTGTCCGAGTGAGTGATCAGATAGTAAAACCATCATGATCTCTATTGTCAGTGGTAGAATCCAGCGTCGCAAAAAATTTTGCCGTCCGGATAATACGGCAGCAACCAGGGTAAGGTATTCTTGTATGTTCTCCTGTAGCTATAATGTGAAAAAATAACATTATTTCTAGGTTTGAATTCCAACACCTCAGACACTAGAAACCAGAATATAGAGAACTAGAATTGTATCGGTCATTTGGGGACAACCATGATTCCTGATGCTTTATCGGATATTCCTTAAGGCTTTAAGGATCGCGATGCCATGACACAGAGACCACACTTAACGTTTATCCTACTTGGGAATAAATCCGCCTGTGGACAAGTGTGGAGTTAGTTGATTATTTCTGCACTATCGGTCCCTACCCATTCAATGTCTGGGTGTACTTGACAAGTCTCAGCATCAGCAATCTCGTTTACTGCCGATTTTATATAAGACGCGTATATGAAGATGTTGCAAGATTCGGACCATTGCTATATCCCCTTAGTAACCTTTGTAAAGATGGGGGTATTTTATGCCACCTATGCGGTTTATGTAGGCAATGGCCATGGAGATATGTATGCGGAGGAGAATTTTGCTGTTATGGAGATCTTTGGCAAATACTTTTAGGCCAAAGAAAGATGCCAAAGAAAGAATTCATGTCCATTTTTTGCTCATCTCGGGACTATACTCCACTGGCACTAACATGTAGCACCCCCCCCAAATAGTTGAGGCGTCAGTATTCATTTCGTACCGATGTGACGATCAAGTTTATCCACCATTGATAAGAACTTTGATAGGATTCAGATATACACATCACATACCAATCATAATTCTCGTGATCTTTTAAGTTCAAGAACTTTAAATTTCAAATTCTTTAGAGTAAAGTATGACATATTCGATTGCCGGGCTTTTTTTTTTTTTTTTGTATCTATAATTATGTGACCTGGAAACTTGCAAGACTGGGAACTCCGCAAGTCTTCAATTTTGAAGTGGGTTCTGGTTTAGTATCTTCAACATCAAACCATATACGTCCCACTGCTGAGCACGGTTCTCCTCTACCATTGAGAGGGTTTAGTCCTTAGTCCGCCACGCTGGCTTAGTGCGGGTTGGCGGACTACACACCTAAG
Source organism: Cephonodes hylas (assembly GCA_030295005.1). Lineage (NCBI taxonomy): Eukaryota > Metazoa > Arthropoda > Insecta > Lepidoptera > Sphingidae > Cephonodes > Cephonodes hylas. The sequence continues at coordinate 11,916,161 of AP025372.1, read as the reverse complement.
AAATTCCTAAGAACTTGTAGGTGTGCAAGTTTCCTCACGATGTTTTCCTTCACCGTTAAAGCAAGTGATAATTCAAAAAATATACACATAACTTCGAACAAATCAGAGGTAAGTGCCTGAGGTTCGATCCCGCGGCCATCGAGATTCTCGACCGCGCGCCTAAACCTTTGGTTTAGCATAAACCTCATTTTTCTAGATGGTTTGGGTCGCAGAAAAAAAACTCTAGAGACATATTGACCATCACATTAAATTAAGGTTTTTCAGTCCTTGTTAACTGTGTATCTATTTGAATATATATTGGCACAACTGGCTTATTAAAATTTAATTAATAGGCCTTCACCCAAGACAGTATAGTTTGGTTCTATGTGATCAGAGACCACTAATAATAAAAAGATGACAATTGTCCTGCATACTTTACCGGGTCTATCGGTCTTTGACGGACGTCGTGACATCTTCGACGAGTTGCCTTATATGGCTATGTGCTTAAGCGTTGTAGCTAATTCTTTATGAATCTTGGGCCACACTTATCTACTGCGTAAGCGTCAGCTCCAAGAACGTCTAACAGCTCTGAATCGAGGCTCTACTGGATCTGTCAGCACTTCATCGACTTTTGTGGCCGGCTCCACCTCCAAAACTTTTTCTGAGGAGATGGTCTGTTCAGTAAGGACATTTAAATTTAATAATTGTGACACTTTTTCTGGTTCAATATGCATACATTGTGATATGTCATCCTCATGTTCTATTGTCCTTGGACTATCCAATATGGCAGCCACTTAAAAGCAGATCCAGGAGTTTTGTTGTTACTTTAGACTCCGAGAGAGTTCCATGTCTATATAAATATATTTATATTTTTAATGCCAGCGAAGCAGCCCCAAAGACTGTACTGATAACAGGTGTGGCTTAGTTTCTAAAAAACTGCTGTACTGAAATTAGACCCTGCGATGAGGCCCCAAAAGCCACTCTGATAGGGTGTAATTCACCTGGCTATATGGCCCCAAATGCCATTCTGATAGGTGATTAGTACTATGCACTGTTGCGTGTTCTTTCTAAAAACTGCCGTACTGAAATTAGACCCTGCGATGAGGCCCCAAAAGCCACTCTGATAGGGTGTAATTCACCTGGCGATATGGCCCCAAAAGCCATTCTGATAGGTGATCAGTACCATGCGCTGTTGCGTGTTTTTTCCTGAAAACTGCCGTACTGAAATTAGACCCTGCGATGAGGCCCCAAAAGCCACTCTGATAGGGTGTAATTCACCTGGCGATATGGCCCCAAAAGCCATTCTGATAGGTGATCAGTACCATGCGCTGTTGCGTGTTTTTTCCTGAAAACTGCCGTACTGAAATTAGACCCTGCGATGAGGCCCCAAAAGCCACTCTGATAGGGTGTAATTCACCTGGCGATATGGCCCCAAAAGCCATTCTGATAGGTGTTCAGTAGTATACGCTGTTGCGTGATTTTCTGACATACAAGTATAGTAAAAATTGTGCCGTCGAAATAGTCCCAAAAACTAATCTGGTTGGCAGGGGGTTAATGTGTGTCAGTCACTTACCCACTGTTTTGGATAGATTAATCTTAATACACCTGGCGATATGGCCCCAAAAGCCATTCTGATAGGTGTTCAGTACTATACGCTGTTGGGTGATTTTCTGACATCCGAGTATCATAAAATTGTGCAATCGAAACAGTCCCAAAAAACTGATCTGGTTAGCAGATGGTTTTATCAGTCGGTATCAGTCTCTTATACACTGATTTGCATAAATTACCTTAAATCATCTCGTATTTTATTCTCTGGTAGGTATTGCGTTCCTCAGTATGAAACATACTTTTTCATATCAATTATGCAACTTGCCGTTTTATCATATCGACGGAATAGTGAAGTGAACTCTTCTTAAGTAAACAGTTTAGTTTAAAATTGATAATTCAAAAAATATATGTAAAAATCTGGTTTACTGAAGATATATAATTTGATTTTTACATTGACATTGACAGATTGAACGACTTTTGAAGGAGTTTGTATATTCTTAAGTAATTTTCGTAAAATTATAAGCCACTTATTCCAACTCATCATCATGCCTGTCACGGCATATGATATTTTCACTTTTTTCTTGAATTTTCAAATTTCCTTATATATGTTATGAAATTTTTTCTTCCTTTTAGACATTTTTTGGACTTTTAAGCTGTATACAGTGACAGATTACTTATTTAAAAGAATGCGTGTCGAGTGGTGGCGCACTGAGACGTGAATGAAAAATCTAGAAGCCGTAGTGACAAGTAAAAAGAAAATTTTAAAATCTCCGAACAGCCAGTGCAAAGAGTGGTGTCACTAACGTGTAACTACATATATTCGACGTTACTAATCTCGAGGACGATGCACGAGTATAATTCCATTAAATTCTTGTATAAATATGTGTATCAATAAAGAGTTAAGTAACAAGTTGTCCTACAACTCCATTAACATTTTACTTCTATTGCATAAAGTGGAAGTATTACGTAGATGTAAGCATGTGGACATGTTACCTTCACAGGGAAACTTTAAAATGGCTCAAGTTCTCAAACATATCGCAGACTTCTGTTTAGTCAACTGAAACTTGAATGCCGTTTAATACAAACAGTTCTATCTATTTAACTGGTTGTGGAAGTGTATCCTGTGCTAAAGTCCCCGGGTTTGATTCCTGGGTAGGTAAGTGTCATGGAAAATTTTGTTTAGCAAATTATTATCTGCAAAACGTGAAACTGTGATAGTAAATAGCATTAGGCGCGACACTGTGACTTGAACTTAAAACACAATAATTGGCGAAAAAAAACTCTTATTTTGACTCATCTCTGCATCACCCTAGGTTCGACTGTTAGAGAATGTCTTTGGCATTAAGTTCACCTTTACAAACTTATATAAAGTATTTATAAAAAAATATGTATCTTATGTATGTATGGAATGATGAACTACAAACTTGTTTATAGTTTTAATAAATACTAGCGACCCGCCCCGGCTTCGCACGGGTGCAATGCTGATACTAAGTACACTACAGAAAATTAGCCATTATTTGTCGTAAAAAGTAAATGACAAAAAAACGTTATTGTGGGATATCCATAAGAGATAGACATATACCATCACAGACTTTTCTGTAGACTTTTTTAATGTGTACATTATTTTGATAAAACTCGTATGGTTCAGCCTGCGTTTGCAATGTAAGCGGAAAAAATTTAATTATTTACAACATCACATTAGAAACCTCAAAAACAACAGTACTTCTCCACTATTTAATGGATGTTATTATGCATATAAACCTTCCTCTGGAATCACTCTATCTATAAAAAAAAACCGCATCAAAATCCGTTGCGTAGTTTCAAAGATTTAAGCATACAAAGGGACATAGGGACAGAGAAAGCCACTTTGTTTTATACTATGTAGTGATGTATCTTATGTATCAAATATGGAATGACTTCTCACATCTAAGAAATACATAGTATATAACGGATGCCTGTTAATGACAGTTTCCTCACGATGTTTTGCTCCATAGTTGAGAACATGGTAAATTCATTACACATACACAACTTTGGAAAGTCAAATGTGTGTAGCGCGCCAACTAAGATAGTTAATATTAGGTTATAAGGAAACACGTTTATGCATAAAAGTAGTTTTTTTGCAAGATAAGTAAAAGATACGATTCGACTACGACCTAACAAAAAAGGTTTTACGAAACAAATCAATTTTGTCTAAACGTCGGTAATTTGTCTACTGAATGGCTTTTTTGTTTTTTATTTATTATTTTTTACATCATGCATAATTTCACGACTATTTTCCTCGAAGGTGTAGGCGTCTGCCTCAGGGCTGCCAGATTGTATAATTGGATACAAATCTTGTATAATCGGATGGGGTATTGTATCCATGACCACTTTGTATAATACGATACAAAGGCATATGTTCACATTTTATCAATAATTTGTGCATTTATCATCCTAAAAAAAAAACAAGAACTATTTTGTCGGGCCCATTTTCCGACCATTTGATTTACTGTTATCCTAAAAAAAAAAGAGCTTCATATGGTGCAATGGTTGTGTATAATGCGATCTAATTTTGTATAATTGCAAATACTAAACCGTATAGCTGCGATTTATTTGCTGGCAGCCCTGGTCTGCCTACACAAACTTTTCTTAGAGTATCTAGCAGCCGTACATCATAGGGAGCGACCCTATTGTTACTCTCAGACACTTTTCACGACTCATTGCTGCAACTTAATTTCTAATAAAAATTCGTAATAGCACTTTTCCAAACCGAAAATCGAGCCCGGGAGCTCTAGACCGTATGCCGATTTGTATCACGAGACCATGACGCAAACATTTATTTATTATTTGAGTAGTAATGACGACGACTTTATTACTATATATTTACCTCATAACCATATAAATGTCGTGGGACATGTCTATATATGTATAATAAAACTACCTACACAAGATTATTACCGAAATATATTCATGTAATCTGGTTTATCAAAAGGATACGTCTATCTACTAAGATCATTACAATAATTGCTAGCAAACACGCTCGGCCTAAATGAGGGTGTTTTAATGGATGCGCCGGATTATCCTCCCCGGATTAACGTAAAGTATATAAATATGTATGTTATGTAGCTTTATACTTAACAATAATTAGGTAGAAAACCTGCACACCTAAAAGTTCTTAGGAATTTCTTAGGTGTGTAGTCCGCCAACCCGAACTAAGCCACCGTGGTGGACTATGGCCTAAAACCCTCTCAATGGTAGAGGAGACCCGTGCCTAGCTGTGACGTATATGGGTTGATGATGATGAGGAACTATACCGACAAGCCCGCGCTAGGTCAGCTTGCTGGACTAAGGCCTTAACCATCTCTGATGTAGAAGAAGCCCGTGACCGGCAATAGGACGAATATGATGAGTAAGAGAACAAAATCTCTTACGGCAATCGACTGCTTTCGAATTCATGTTAACATTATTTTACACATACTGATTTGAAAATATATGAAAATAATTATATTTACTCATGGAAAAGAACACTCTTAATGAACGTGATTGGGTAAAGAAATCGAGGAAGGCTAAGAACCTATTTAAAACCAAGGACCAAAAGGACGAAGCATTCAATGTAAAAATTTATCAGAAACGTGAACAAAATATGCACAAATACCATGCATAAACAGTTAAAGATACTTAAAAACACCATGCTATTGATATCTCTCCAGGTATACCAGAAACGATATTTTCCACAAAAGTTAAAAAGCCGACTTTGCCTTTTAAAATTCTTAATAATGATATTTAAAACTGTATTGAAAAAACCAATTTGACATATAAATGATCATATCATGACCTCAACATAAACAATTACAAAAGAGACATTACACAATTTACGTGAAAAGCTATTCAGTTTCTATAGAAGTACTGCCACTGATACAAGCCGTATAGTTTCACATACGGAATTGTAAGCAACAGCAAGTAAAATACACATATACAGGGTGTATTTAGACCGTGATCGGAAACTGAGGCAGGTAATAGCGATAGTGATTACAAACTGCCTGGCATTAAAGAAAATCCCGACAAAAAATAAATTTTTTGACGTTTTCCATACAAACCACATACTTTTAACAGCGATGGTTGTATGGAAAACGTCAAAATTTTTGTTTTTTGTCGGGATTTTTAATATCGCCACTGGGTTTGTGATCACCCTCGCTATTACCTGCCTCAGTTTTCGATCATGGTCTAAATACACCCTGTATACGCAAACAAAACTGCAAATTCAATTCTAATTAGTCTACCTTTTATTCATATTATAATGGCGACAAAAACAATATCCATTGAAATACATTTTAAGCTTTAATCAAAATGGAACACGAGCAAGATTATTTTTGAAAATTCATTCCATATAAAATATTTGAAAGGCACTGTTTGGATATATTTTTGACACTAATATAGCATCGACAAAAGCATTAAATCGTTATCGAAATGGATGGCGGTGACATCAAAATTTTATCGTGAAATAAAAATCGTTCGTAATAAAAATGATATTAGTTCGTACAGTCAACGTGCGACTGAGTGATTCCGGATTCCAAACCCGGTCGAGAAAAGTAATCGTGAAATTGTTAAAGGAGTTTATCAGTAGTATGGTAGTAGTTTTAAGTGACCAAAAAACGGTAATAAGTTGAGCCATCTATTACGTGGAACTTAAAAAACAAAACAACGCGATTGTAGATAGAGATCTACTTACACCTTCGGAGATACGAGCATGAACATTTGACTCATGTTTTATGCTCAGCTTTTTATATTTCAAATAAACAGTGTTAACTTTGTTTTAATTATATCTAGTCCATTACTTATTTAAGAAAAATTTCTCTACTAGGTATAGTGTTTTGAAAATTTGTATTTTAATAATAAAAATCTCAAATAACTTAGACTGTTAATGATAAATTGTGTGTAACTCCATAAAGTAAATCTTGTTTTTTGATAACCTTTGACTTAGCAGTTATAGCAACCGATAAAGTCTACCTTTTTGTGTTCATTCACGAAACGGTTATTTATTTGACATGACTTAAGCAATTAAATAACATCGCTTATAAATCAAATCAATCAATCAAAAACTTTTTTAATTTCAGTGTAAGTAACTTAAAGTATAGAAAATGTTATTATCCAGTTAAATTTATTCTTAAAATCCCGCAAGGAGCCGCAAATATCACATTTCCTTAAAAATTAAATACGAGTTTATTATTAAATCATCCTAGAAAATTACCATAATAACTTCACCTGTAAAATTACTTCCATCTTTCATCCGTATTATTACTTCACCGTATCGTCTTCGAGGTCAACATCCCATGGGGACGTCGGAAATCCAGTAATTACAGGTAATAATGAAACAGATCCCTTAGCATTCCGTAATACAGCCATAAACCTTAAGTAAACACACTTAAGTTTGGGAAGATTAATTGAAGCCGGGATTCCACCCCTCGTCTATTTATAAAAAGCGGTCCCTAACAATTAAACTGTCACAGAATACCATTAATTAAATAAAATCACAAGATTATTCCCGTTCAAATAAATTTATAAAGTAATTAAAAAGCCGGTAAACAAACTTACCATAAATCATTGACACGAACAGTAATATCGCATTCAGAATGTACGAATGCCGCTTTATCCTCTTCAAATTCCAAGCCATTTTGTCCCATGTCATCTTAGTTACATTAATTTACTTTTAATTTGACACTGTCTTCATTATCACTGGCACATATGAGTTACTAATACATTTCCCACTAGCCGCGAGTGTCACCAAATTGACATGTTAGCACGTTGACATCTGACACTTTTAGTCACATAATGTGCGAGATGCCACTTATAATTGCTTACACGCACGTAACATTAAAATTAAAAATATATTTTAATAAATAGATCTTTTTTCTGGAAACTTTACTTTATTTGGCACAGCATCACTATGGCACTGGTGGAGCGTCGCTCATAAAAGTTTTTGAGAGCGACAAACAGTGTGTGTGGTGCGTCGCCGATCGTTGGACATTTTCGGAAATATATTGAGCACTCGCGCACGTCCTCCCGGTGTGCAGTCGGCAGCGGCACTGCGTTACGTAAGGGTGGATTGGCGACGGAGGCGCGTGCGAGCGAGACAGCAGATAGTTTCCACAGGCCACAGGGTTACAGGTCGCGGGATGGCCGAGACGCGAAAGATTTTCGCGACCACTCCACTGAAATCTTGCGATGCAATTAGAATGTAGAAATTAATTTAAATTTATTACTTTCTGATTATTCCGCGTGGAGTTAAAATTTAGTTTTGTATTTTGTTCAGGTTTTGAGCTTTTCATTTATTGTTCAGGTATTCTCTTTTGGTCGGCTCCTTCTAAATACAAAAGGATTCATTAACCGTTACGCTAACAGACTATTCTATATACTCATTTTGTATGACTAGCAAAATGGACCTTAGGTTAACTCACTTTTTGAAGTATTTTGACAGTCCTGTGGCGCGGTTTGCGGGGTTTGCGAAAAGAGAGGCCGTGGGTTCGATCCCGGCATCGAGACAAATTCTTGTGTAATTCACAAATATTTGCATAAACTTCTTTTGCAGTTTCACATAATACAGGACGTTAATCATAGTGTATCACATACAAATATATGTAGTTCCGACGCCATACTAAACAAAGATTATGTGGACCACACAAGCAATTGTCTCGGTCCAGGGATCGAAGCCGCGGCCTCTCGTTTTTCAAACTGATATCTAACCATGCTTCGGGGCTGTCAATATACATATTTCGATAAGTGAATTAAGGTGAAGTCCACTTTGCTAGTCACACATACGTTGGGAGGTATTTTATTTATTTATAACCTGTGTGGGTTCTATACAAGAATATACTTTTACCCTTGCTTTTCATACATCTATGATATGAACAATAGATACGTCTGTTGTCTTCGCGGGAGCGCGCGGAACCCACAGTATCAACTATTATTTCATTTCAAGGGAACCAAATCATCTTCAGGCCACTGTGCGCGACGTTTTGTGAAACAAAAGAGCGTATTTATTATTATTTAGAGATGGGAAAGTGTAAAGTGCGCTTTGTTGGCAGCGACTTTTATTTTTTTAATTGTAGTCATTTTTAAGGTGACATAAATGATAATTTGAACTAGTGTTTAGAAACTCCGTATATGATCAAAAGTTCTATTGAGTACAAACCAGATTGTGAATAGAAATACATATACAGCATACATCTCTGATTTTTTGGGGTAACATATTCACGATTATCGTCCCAAAGAGAGTAGACAAATGTGTATTTCTGCGGTCTTTTTTTATCAGTATTTTAGGAGCTACGCCATAGTGGGGACCCCCCACTGCCGTTTTTCGGATTTCCAATTTCGTATTGTTACTGTAAAATTCTTATAAACAGTTTGCCCGACCCAGGAATCGAATCCCGGACCAAAGAGCATAATTTTTTCCTACGAGACCAAATAGGCATTTAATGTCAATGCAATAACCTATACCTTAGTGTATAATTGTCACAGAAGTTGTTTAAAAACATCGTGTAACTTATTAACCAAAATTTCTTAGATATGTCAAATGAAAGTGATACTATCTCAATCTCTGATGAGTTGTTCTATGAGACGCTGATGCAAAAAATGTATTACTTTACATTACGTAAACTAAGCTGTGCTTACGTAAATTGCCGTCACATCTGACGTCATAACTGGCCATGTGAGCTTACATTTTACCTCCAACATAGCATCAAGCCTTTCAATAGAAATATATTTATAAAAATCTTTTGTACCCCTTCCTTACTTAGGTAAGATTGATAAAGAGGAATTTGGATCTTTCAACCTTTTGAGGGGCGAATGATTAAGCAATTTGTCACCTATTGTTTCACTTTTGGCAATAGTCAAACAAGACCCTAATGCAGAGAACGGCTGCGAATTGAGATTGTGCCAAGATTCAAAATAATCCCCATCTTTTGTGGAGATAAAGTTGATTTTGTATTTTCAATAAATTCAAGTTTAAAAGCCAATTTAAATTCCGTATTGGGATTATCTTTTTTCTTGGGGATTGAATTTTCATATTTTTTGTTTTTATGAAGTCATTTGGAAGTGGGTTAATTGGACTGTTTTGTTATACGCTATGCTAAGTTGTTTTGTCTATTTGCATTTTTTTTCATTAGATCTGTTATCTTGCGAATTAAACAGTGGAATTCTATCGAGCGTCCTAGGTTCATTTTCTGGATTGTGAAATTTGGTGTTGGGTTTTCAAATGAGGAATTCATAAGAGTTTGGATATGTTCTCTATAAACAAAAAGAATATTGGCAAAATGAAACATTTCAAGCAGCGATATTCGAAATGTCTTTACGCTTTAAGTCCGAGTTAGTGGCTCATTGACATTGCAGTCCTAGTCAATTATGACATTTCCCTACCACTTATAAAATTCCTTAAGCCGCTTACGTTTGATCGCACACAATAAAGGTATAAATTAAAAAGCCACACATCAAAGAGAAATACATTATCAAAACGTTTCCGCAAATCCATTCATACACAAAGCTACGAAATTAATGAAACGATACGAAAGAGAAAAAAATCCTACGTTTGATCAATTCAGACACATTTTTTGGTCCAATGATAAGCTGGACAAAGGACTAGCGGAAGTAATGGCATCAAAGCCGATGTTTTCATACGATTTCGAAGCCAAGATATTTTCGACCTTATGGCTGGGGGGTAAGAGCGAAATGATTCTAACGCTGTTTATACAGAAATAACATTGACAATGAGAGGGAGGTATCTATAATTAACTGCAATCAACACTGACGTATTGAATTTCGAGATTTTCGAGCATTTGGTACAGTTGCGCACATTAGTGCAGCTTATAATTAATTCAGTTGTGTGCGGATTTAGATTAAATTTACCATAGAACACTTAAATAAGCGGGCCGAAGCGATGATTAGACTATTATTAGTTCGAAATCGCTGCTTTTAGTATTTCGAGTTGCATGTAATATACATAATTGAAATAACAATCAATATTTGCCCTTCTTGTTTGATTTTCGTCATTGGTCGTCTGATAATAGCGGAATGAACAAATGACAGACAAGCGGCCACACTCGTCCCGATACAAAATACTATCTATTTTTCTTCTAACCTTATTCAAAAGTTCTGTAAAAATGATTAAATTTTAACCTTACTAATTTTTAAAACGTGCACATGATTTTTTTAGTCTTCCGAACATTAGACTTGAGACTAATATTTGTGGATAAAAAATAGAAAAATAGTTCTCTTATAAGCTAACTTATCTCAGTTCAAATTTAAGTTTTCTTTTTTCTCCTTTTAGGAATTTATTCTCCTTAATATCCAACAACTTCCCTTTATCCGACACTACTGTTTAATCATTTGTTTCAGTCATACGATGACAGATACCCTCTCTTGGTATAAACATCCTCAAGACTATCCAACCGAAACATCATTACGTTTTTGTAAATACAATTCTGTGCTATTCCAATGTAAATGTCTCTCTACCGGTCTTATTACAGCCAAGTCATAAATATACAAAGAAACAGACGCTAAGATCGCACAGTCGAGACCTGCCTCTAGTATTTTCGCAACAAATTCATGTCATTACATCAAAAGACTTTTAATTTCATACACTACTCCAGAAAATCACCGCAATATGTCCGCTCACGATTATGTTCTTTTATTTACTCTTTGGTAATGTTTTTGCTGTGGCTTTGCTCATGTAAAAATCTTTAGTTAATCGTGGCGGCGTTTGCAAGGTATATAGTACTAGTTCCATTAGTATAAACGTTATTAACGTAAGAGTAATAAGTCAGTTTGAAAGTAATACTGCGATACAAAAATTTATAAACTGTGTGCACAATCCATTCCACCCAAAATTGTTATTCACAATATTCTACTTCAAAGTATATCAGCGATATTTTCTAGTAAAATTAACCGTTAAATTACGTTCATCATCATCATCATCAGCACATGTACGACCTACAGGTGATCACGGGCCGCCTTTACTATTGAAAGGGTCTACCTCTCTGGCCTAGGCGAGTTGGCGTACTAGACATGTAAGAACTTTAAATAACGCGATAATTCATTGTAAATACCCACATAATTTCGAAAAGTTAAAGTGTATGCCTGGCGTTTGAACTCGCAGCCACGAAAAATATTGAACACGTGCCGAAACCTCAAGGCCTTCATGACTTCTTCTTCTTCATCAAACCATATTCGCCCACTGCTGAGCACGGGTCTCCTCTACCATTGAGAGGGTTTAGGCCATAGTCCACCACGCTGGCCTAGTGCGGGTTGGCGGACTACACACCTAAGAAATTTCTAAGAACTCTTAGGTGTGCAGGTTTCATCACGATGTTTTCCTTCACCGTTAAAGCAAGTGATAATTCAATGTGAATACACACATAACTTCGAAAAGTCAGAGGTGTGTGCCTGGGGTTCGAACCCGCGACCGCCGAGATTCTCGACCGCGCGCCCAAACCTCGAGGCCATCACTGCTTATCATGACTTGCTTATTAAAAAATCTTCGCAGTAAAATTTCTTGAAAGTCATCAAACATACTGCCTAGGGCATTTCATAACACCTAAAATACGTCCACAAAATCGTTCATTTAATTTAGATATAAAATCAATGTACGTACACCGGCTCCAACAGTTTCATAATACACAACAATGATAAAGGGAATCATAAAAATAAATTAATGGCATCGTCTTAACAACTTTAGCCGCGTCTGTACGCTCGTGCCGCGACAGATGTTAACACACATTGTTTGTTTTCTTACTTTAAGAGATATGTTTGTTATTTTTTCCTCGGAGGGACGTCCTCCCTACTCCCATTTTTATTTATGTCGCGAGAAATTAACTGTCTCTAGCGTTAAAATAAAATTCTCTAATAGCCCGTACGATTAGGCGGACTTGATTGAATCCCTTGGTTGCTGATTGGTGTATGTTTGGTGAATTTTTTTAATATATTCCAAGTGTCGAGTTGTTCGCTGATTTATATGTTTCGACTGCTCTATTTTATGGGATACACGCGACATTTGAGTTATGGAGTAAGTTGGGCCCGAGTTTATAAACAAGACAGATAGAGAAATTGAGTTGAGTAAATGTTTTAGAAAAAACTTTTTTTGACTTATACTTTTTTATAGGTTACATGAATGTTATTTGTTGGAAAATTCTTCGTATTGCGTTATACGACGCATAATTTATATTCAATTATAACGGTGATTTGTGGACATTTAAGAAATATATTTGATATGTTAGACAAATATTTAATAACTTCTTGAATATCGTGTCTATTCAAAGTGAAATATCATTATGTCCTAAATGGCAACTAATGACAACAAATAGTATTTTAAAAAATTATGCAATATTTTATAAACCCAATAGTGCTGTCAGGACATCATATTTGCCTTAATAAATAACCAACAAAATTCAGACAACTTCTAAACAAAACCATATTTTCCGATGCAAAAATATTTGAAACATTTTGTTCAAACGCAAATCCAGAAGTACGGCGCCACGTACTGACAATCTCAAAATGTTCCCTGAATATTCCTTCAAACAGCATGGCCATCGCCCGCTCAAATTTAAAGGAAATAAAACGATAAATCTGGACAAATGCGCGACACACGTCCCGTCTTCGATTCCGGAGGGGGAGCACTTTTAAAAATGACTTCATTTCTAAACGACATGACGAATTCTGTTAATTTTGTTTATTTTAAACTCAGTTCAAAGCCCCAATTTGTCTTGGGTATCAAAGGAACTTTAAATGTACGCCTTGAATTGACGGTTCTTACCGTCTCTTGTACCCTGGTACCTGGCTTTACAAGCTTTGTTTATGACTTATTTTTTTGTTGGTTACTTGAGTGTTTTGTCTCGTAAATCTTTGTGCGGGGAAAAGAGATGTTTCTTTATGATCTAGTAAAATGCGTCGTTATGGAAAATTGACCGCGGATTTTTTATCTCCAAAGGATAGATGTTAAGATAAAAAGCCTTGGGGAATTTTCTTTTATAATTCGACGTAGATACTTATCTCGACCTGGAAATAATGTAAGTTGGCCTCTTCCACAGCTGATAGGGTTTTAGGCTTTAATCCACCTATACTTGTACTAATGGTGGACTACGCACCTAAGATATTCCCAAGAACTTTTAGGCGAGTAAGTTTCTTTCACGCTATCTTCTTAAACCTAATGAATTAAAAATAGAAATATTTTACTCCCAAAAATCACTGCGTAAACTACGTCATTATGTCACTAAAAAAGATGATATCTAAACAAGCAGTAAACACTCATATGACGTCAGCTATACTGGTGTATGGGTGGTTTGGTAACCACCCACGAATCATTGAGGATGGATATTTGTAACAAAGCTTATTTATTCCGCACACGCGGCACGGCTGAACGGAACAAGAGCCACACGACAAACGGCAAAATATTGAGAGCGCTTACAAATTATCCCCAAGTTCAAATTGGTTGGAAAACATTGGATTAGATGTATGCTTTTACACATTCCAATGTTCTTTTACAGAGTGTATTAAGACTGTTTGGATACTAAAGCAAGTAGTAGAGAAGGTGATTACATACCCCTCGGTGTAAAAATCCTGATAAAAAAAAATTACGTTTTCTTAACGACCATAGATATAATAAATGTATGTGTGTGTCGTGTGACAGTTAATAATGGGACCTACTTCTCCCCAGGCGTGATTTAAGAAAAAATAAGTAATCTTTTTGCCAGTGTCAATCCGTCTAAGTTGATATGAATAATTCCCTATAATATAATTAACAATAATTCCGGATAATGCATTCTTTAACGTAACTTCATTTTAATTTCTTGACTTTGTTCCTTTAAAGTTACTCTATTAGTTTATATTTTGAGAGAAGCTTAGTGGTGTACATAACTTTTTATTTAACAATCTCGTACATAATTTGACCTATGTAAAATCACTTATTTGTTGGAGTAAAAACTCCATAAATATAACAAAAAAATATGAAATCCCAGGAACTGTCTCTTTACATCCAATATTGAAATGCTCAATCTATTTTTATCGTTTCTCACTAGTCGACACTCAATTTGGCGTTACTCTTCATATATTTAATTTTCAGTATAAATAATTCTCCAAGACTCATACGATTTTTTTTACGAAATGAAATCGTTTTAGTCTCCCTATTGGTACCTACGGGGAAGCCGGCAGTTATGTCGGGGTCTCTGGCCTTCCAAAACTGCGTACGGAACAGTTGCCCGACATACATAGACGCTTTCTTGCTATTCACTAATCAATAGCACTATGACATTTTTTGGTTTTTGTTTTAAAATCAAAAAACGGCAACACTAACCAATTCTACACGAGACTTATGTACATTTATGTACATATATCACAAGCATCAAAATTTCCAATTGACACTTCCACCTACATTCTTGCAAGCGTGACGCCTAAACCGAATGACATTTAAAATCTCTCTCTAACTATTCAACACATCTCATTCAAAAATCCCTCCCCGGCCCAATTTCATAGTAAAAATACTGCCAGTAAATTTATGGCGTCTGCGTGGATGTAACACAAACAAATGCCTTAAATACCAACATGGACGAAATGGAACGCACTGCTTAACGATCCACTAACAGTTTATTGATCCAAATGAATTTCTAATAGTACATGGGAATGTATTTTACAGCTTTTTGATTTGTGTTCTATATAAACATAAACTGTCATGGGAATATGCACTCAATTTTATGAGGTATAAGATCTGTTTTTGTTTGTATAAAGTTACAATAAATGCGTAATGAAATACAATTAGTTTAAAACAACGCTTTTTATACTGCTAATACTATTTAATTGATTGAAACTTTTGTATGTGACCTATTTGTGTTGTGAAGTAGTGGAATAAATTAATATTACTAGAGGATTGTTCTACGTTTGATGGCAGCAGTGTCAATTGGATTATCCACGGCACGGGTCTCCTCTACCATTGAGAGGGTTCAGGCCATAGTCCACCACGCTGGCCTAGTGCGGGTTGGCGGACTACATACCTAAGAAATTCCTAAGAACTTTTAGGTGTGCAGGTTTCATCACAATGTTTTCCTTCACCGTTAAAGTAACATCGAAAAATCGTGTACGTGTACCTGGGGCTCGAACCCGCGACCGCCGAGATTAAGTTCTTATGCCTGATATTATGTAGGTAGTCACTGTTTTAACGCGGGGATCGAACTCAAGTCAACTGCACCCATAGTACAGCATCTATTGGCTGTCATGACAAAAATTAAAGTTAAAAGATATATTTCGAAAAAATTATGGCGGGACGTGTATCTTATGTGTTTTCTTTAGACACTGAAAGGAATATCCGTATTTAATAACTTTTTTATGTTGTTAAAGTAAATTTATTAATATGGGATACTCTTAATTGGGTAATGCATTTACTTTTATGCACCTCTTCCTAAACATTCATAAAATAAAAAAACCGGCCAAGTGCGGGTGGAACTTGCACAGGAAACTTCCCCTAACATTTAAAATAAAAAACGACCACAAAATCTTCTCCGTTGTATGGGAACCCCACTAATATATTTTAATCTTTTTGTAGTATTCGTTGTTATAGCGGTAACAGAAATCAATTATCTGTAAAATATTTCAACTGTCTATCGCGCTTTAGGAGATACAATTTGGTTTCAGAACGAGTCATGGACAACGAAGTCTTAATAATAGTGTCCTGTATTACCTTTAGTAATGGAAACTTAGAAATGGAATAATTTCAAAGCGCTTTTCAAAAGTAACCTATCACATCCGAACTAATATCAACCCAGAAAAACAATTTAAAATGTATTATGCTTGTTCTTTGTGCTCATGAAGTCTTGTATATATCTTTGTTTTAACTTCTACTTTATTCATAGACTACGAAGCAATTATTCTACTCTATGGTAACGTTTAATAGACAAACATTTTTGCTTTGTACAAACACGCATAAATATAATTCTAAGCAAAACAAAACCACTTCTATTAACATTGATATAAAGTACAATCAGGCGAACCGAGATAATGTAAAAATAGAATCAATTTACGTGCGGCGGATACCGGTGGATATTTGTCGGATATTTATTTATCCGCGCCGAGCCGCGGTCCGCGCGACTGTACCGACCGACAGATGTTAACATATGCCCGTGTTTTCTTTATTTAAGAGATCTGTTTGTTACTTTTTGTACGGATCCGCGGCGCCTCCGGTCTCTCACTTATTATTTATGGCAGCGAATGTACTGCTGACGTCGATACACAGCGCATGGAAACGACACTCTATGAGATACCATTATTTTAAAAAAGAAACACTAATGTATGTATTTACTAAAGAAATTTCTTCAAAATATTCAAGTATTAACATTTTATAAATCTATATTCGTATTTCGTTTTCACTGTTTCATTTTATTTATTTATTTATTCGATTAATATGGTTACTCCAATTACAATAATATCTTTCTTATTTGTTATAAATGTTAAATAGTTATTTTTAAAGGTTTTCAATGTCTGTAATTTTTGTTTTCAATAGAAACTTTTTGTGATGTGTGTACTTATTTAAAACTTTGAATATATGAAAAAATATATAAGGCAAAATATGTAAAAGCGGTAAAAAACAAATAAAAAAAAACTCATTTTATGCATTAATACATTTCAGATACAAATGTAAGTTAACTCGACAATACTGACAATTAATAGCTTATTAACTAAATAAATCACAAACAAACACAAATGATAATCAAAACTGAGCCAGAACATGAACTTATAGTTTCATTAAAAGTGTAGACAATTTTGAACATTTTAATACTACGCTCAAGCATTCTCTATTGCCACTCAATCGCTTCTATCATACCTAACTCCCGGTTCCCAAATGTAAGCCCGTGCGGGATCGGACAAGTTTTCACATAACTCAGGCCACTCGATTTGGTAGAGTTTATTATTTGTGCGCCCGATACGCGCAGCACTCTACATAACTCTACATATTTCGTATTTTATTCGCTACTATATCTTTGTTTCAGTTGAAAAGTCAATATAAAGGACAAAGAGATTCTTGCTTTGTTTTTCGAGTAATGTAAACCTAGAGTTTGGTGCCTAAAGAAAACGTTTCGCGGAGTCGCAGGAAATTGTACGAGGAGATAAACTACTGTGCACAAACTTTCGCATTGATCCGGTTTTTGTGTTGGTTGGTTTAGTTCCTTGATCATGAAAATGTATTTATTTACATACATAACCTCACGCCTATATTCCCAGGCAGAGATGCATTTCTGCACCCACATTTCGCCAGGTAAGTATCAGTCCCACGTAATAGGGGATGTGTGGAGGGAGAAAACAAGTTGCGCCGACCCCAAATAAAAATTGGGAGCAGGGCAAGAGAATGATGATGATATAATAGGGGGCGAGCCTATTGCCGTTTTTCGAGCACATTTCCAGACTCCATGCTGCTACTAAGAATTTTCTAATAAAAACCCAATAACACTTTGGCCGACCCGGGAATCGAACCCAGGACCTCTAGATCGCACAGCACGTACTTGTCTACAAGACCACGAGGCAGTCTATTTTGTCAGTGTATTTATTTCTAGCTGATATTTGCTTTGTGAAGTATTAATGAGCAAAATAAACAGTTCCGTGGCGCAGTTGCTTAACATCAGCTCATGGAACCACCGTGTATTCGATGCACCGAGACAAATATTTGTGTCATCTATTGTTTGTTTCGATCTGAGTGTTCGTGAGTCCGAAATGAGTCGTAGTTTCTGATACTTCGTAGTACTTGATCTTATTGATATTATCTTGATCTCCACATGAAAATGAAACAATTTGTAGATTGCACGAATATTTGTTTAAAAGATAAAACTAATCATGGCAAAACCAAAGATATCAATGGATGGGAGGTTCTCCTAATCATTGTTCTAGGACAAAGCTCTATTACTCTATTATACTATGATTATAATCAGATGCTAGTGTCACTAGTACTATAAAATAACTTACAATTCCACAAGTGATTTAATATAAATGACAAAGGAAGGGATAGATGACACATCAATCTTTTTAAATTTTATTTTAAGTAAGTACTATATACTATGCAGGGTTAAATTAAATCTTCGTTGGCCCATATGCGACTCATTTCTGGTGGCGTTTCTTCTATAAACCTGAGATGAGTTACGTTTAAGTGCAGCACCCTTTTTTTTTTTTTTTTTTTTTTGTTCTCGGGGGGAAAGCTGTTTATGGCTCTACTTCCCGCCAGCCCGGGGGAGGGGGGCGGGAAGTGTATGTCGGGGTCACCGGTCTTCCAGCCCGGCGCGCGGCGACGTCATATTCGCGCAGATGTTAATGCCGGGCTGGGTCAAGTGCAGCTCCCTGGCCTAATCGCAGTTAGCGGACTACAAACCATAAAATTTTAGATGTATGAGCTACACTACTTTCCGTCACTGCAAAATTACGTGATATTTCAGAAGTATGTATTTCGGGTTTGAATCCGCGACCGTCGAAATTTTCTCAAACTAATAAACTACTCATCTAATAAATTCCTCAGTACTTTTAGGTGTGCAGGTTTCCTCACTTTGTTTTTCACGATTTCATTAGGGTTGTATACTATTTTGTAAATGGAAAATCTACATTTTAAATTGAGAATTAAAAGCAATATTTGTTGGGTGTATTTATAATTAATAGCCAGAACGTTTACTTACTAAAGGAACTTAAGGTTCTTCTACAACTTATTTCACATTTAGGGCACAAGGCACTTAGGATTCAAAACTAAAAATATATCAAGGTCCATAGTTCTGCGTAATTTTGTTTTGATGTTTTATTAAAAAGCGAAAAGATTTACAATAGAAATATAAATATTCACAGATTTCTTGGGTAAATTGTAACTTATGTACTTATCGTTTTTTAAGATAATATTATGGCAACTTTGTTTTCTAGCAAAATATTGTCGAAAATTCAAAATCATAAAATAGGACCACCCTTCATATTGCAGGACTCAAACAATTCTCATCATATCTTTTAATATGCTGCAATCATTGAATATGGTTTTAATGCATAAAAATATTTACTTTGGATAATTTTACGTTATATAACACATTTTAAATCATTCAGTATAATTGAAGCCCCATCGTAAATACGGGACAATTTTCATTAAATCCCACATAAAAAAACAATGTGTAGTGTGCAACCCTGCAGTAACAATAAACATTACATACGTCCAGTAAAAGATACTGTAACAAAGGGTTGGCACTTGGCATGGATCGCCGCTCCGTACAATCTGTATCCACTGCGCTCCGTGAGTATTCGCCTGCATTGATGTTAGGAACAGATGCGACACTCCACTCATACTTGGTGTGATGTCTCTCAGAGGACAAAACTATTGATAATATTTTGTAAAAGAATTTCGTTATAGCAAATTTTGACAGTGTATGTCTCGGCTGCCGTGATGTGAGCAACAGATGCGTCACTCCATCTGTTTTATTGTCTCTCAGAGGACAAAACTATTGTTAATGGTTAGTAAATTAATGTGACAAATTATTGACAGTTGATGACAGACCTAATCTTTGGGTATTTGGTAAAAATACGGAATGGAATAAGCGCTGTCTAACTTAGTGAGGTTATTCAGTAATAAGAAAATATCGATTGGAGATTTCATGTCAATTTTCCATTTATAATGAATTGATCTTATGATGAAATACCAATCTTTTGTTCTAGAAATAAACAATAGCAAAATCCAATGTTGGACGTATTTAAATCTCAAAACAAGAGATGGCGACAAATAAATCACCCTCCGATGCTAAATTAAACCTGTACTTATCAGAATAAATGAGATATACATATTTCAAAACATCAAAGGCCGGATTGCGCGATGTTTAATGCTCTTCACTTCTTTATGAAAGATACGAAAATAACTTTCGACTGTGAACATTTGAAAATATAATATCAAAAGATGAATCTTAATTTTTTTACATTATAATAAATAACAAATGTTTCTAGATATGTATCTATCGTTACTACCATCAGACTAAAAAGAAGGTAATTTCTGTCGGCTGCCCACAAACTACACCGGCTATTACTTATCAATTGATATTTTTCGTTGCCCTATAGCAAACAAATACATCATTAATAAACCGAACTTTTAAACAACGCGGCCAGTACGTAGCTTCCATTCGATAACTTCTTTAAAAGTAATATAAAAAAATCTTTTTATTGATAATATCTATCTTTACCTACCTGGTAGAGGTGTTTATAACAGCTGCTATAAATGTTATCATATAATTTCATTATTTATAATTTTTTCCCTTTAATCGTGATTGTAAATATCTCTAAATCCGATAAAAACAATTAATTAGTCACGTATATTTTCATGCTATAACAACCCTCTAATGTTTTGCCATAAAACTGACGCTTCGATGTATTAATTTCTTTCGGCAAAAAAAAACACAGAAAATACACGTTAGGTAACTCTAGGCTGTCCATTCTGTTTCCTAATTAAATAATCTATGTTGATTTTATATTGGGTTTAACCGGGCGCTTGTACACGCAATACATTAGGGCCAATGTACCTCACAGTCTAACGCCCACCGGCTTGCTATCTGGGCGGTCATAAAACTACTGCGATCTGTTCTCTCCATCTTCTGGAGGTAATTACCATTCTCGGAGATGTTTATTGTTAATTTGGCTTAAGAAATGTTTCTTTATCAGGTGATTTCGAGGCCTTAGATAGAGTATGTAAATTACATTTTTTTTCTGTTATATATTTCTTTTAAGAAACACATGGTCACACTCTGACTTAATTCATTCTACGAGCGAAAATAAATGAAAATTGATAAAAGGCCTTAGTATACAATGTGAGCGTAGGCTCTAAAAACGTTTTTGTTTTTTGACTCCTTAATATATTTCAGATAATTAAGACGTGTTATTATACAGCATTAATTCTTAAATATTATCTTACAGTATTAATGGTTGGCGCTTTCTTGGGGAGGCCTACGTTCAACAGTGGACGGCGATAGGCTGAGTATGTATGTAATTCTTAAATAACATCTTTATTTCACATTTGTACCATATAAGAACCATTTTCCACGGCTTAGGGCGGTTAAAAGCTAGACTTAGGCCTTACATCTTATGACCTTTCTCAGCTTAATTAAACTAATGAGCTAATGCATCTACCGAGAATATATTTATTTAAAGTCGGATAATTGTTTTAAATGCGGTATTTATATGTTGTACTAGTGATGGCCTCGAGGTTTTGGTGTGCAGTCGAGAAACCTCGAGAACCTTTTCCAAGTTATGTGTATAATCTCAATGAATCGTCAATTGATGATTTTCTTTAACAGTGACGGAAAACATCGTGAGGAAACCTGCACACCGAAAAAGTGACTAGGCATTTCTAAGTTATGCAGTGCAGTCATGGTCTCAATCGTAGGTTACAAGAATCTAAAGCGCTTAGACTATTCGATGTCAATACATTTCGAAACCCAAGGTTGGTGAATCTCAAAGTTATCTATGCACAAAAATTAAACTAGCAATTTATTTATTTATTTATTTATTTACTCTTTATACATAACATATACAGGTGGACATAATGCCTGAGGCATTCTCTTACTGTCGAACCTTGGGTGGTGCAGAGATTAAAGGCGTAGGTGCGTAAATAAATTTATGAAAAATAAAATATACTATTATGTAGGACTATAATATACATACAATATACAAAACATAAATATCTTCAATTTCTTTATAGTCGGGGTTTATTTAAAGGTATCATGGCGGATATCAAGTCCGAAACAAAGTCGACGGAAAATTTATTAAATAATATTTATGTATATCATTATTCAGAACTCTTGTTATTCAAAGTTACGAAATAAGCAATCGCCGCATCAAAGCAGGCCAGGAATTTAATTTCATACAATTTCCGGACACATCACTTTGATGTTGGATGGGCGGTGCAACGTCACCTTTGCAAGTGCTTTGAAGACACCCATCTAGATGGAGGGGCTGCTATTAAAAGCATGAAGGTAGCCTATTTGGTCTAGGGGTACAAGTATGTGCCATGCGATCTAGAGGTCCTGGGTTCAGGCAGAGTCGGGCAAAGTGTATTTGGGTTTTTCCTTTAGGAAATTCTCAGTACCAGCATCGAGTCTGGAAATGTGCCCGAAAACGGCAGTAAGCTACCTACCCCTTTGGGGAATATAGATGTGAGGTTACGTATGTATGTATGGCTGCTGGTGCTGTGTACAATGTATAAACTGACCCAGTGACAGCACTGGTAAATATGTACTAAAACAAGATGACTGTTTAGAAATATTTTAGACTATTCTTCTTCTTCAACCCATTTTCGCCCACTGCTGAGCACGGCTCTCCTCTACCATTGAGAGGGTTTAGGCCATAGTCCACCACGCTGGCCTAGTGCGGGTTGGCGGACTACACACCTAAGAAATTCCTAAGAACTCTTAGGTGTGCAGGTTTCATCACGATGTTTTCCTTCACCGTTAAAGCAAGTGATGATTCAATGTGAATATACACATAACTTCGAAAAGTTAGAGGTGTGTATACTAGACAAAAAATATGTATCTAGAGTGTGATGCAGGTACGAGGCACTTTCTAGGTTCACTTTTTGAGGTTTTTAGTCACGATCACAGGTTAATAAGTCTAAAAAGGAAAAATCAGCATGTCGAGCGTGCCGATCCTACGATTACCTATCATATGTATGACACGCTTCTTAGTGATTTGGTTGCGTGTAGTATCAATTTTTTATAAATGTGTATATATTTTAGAATCACATTTTCCGTTCCACACAAACACCCTCAACAGTTTCAAACTCGTTAAAAAACACTCAATATAATAATCATTTATCTAGTTGTCCGCTATCGCTTCCTTCTGTCGCTTGGACATTGCCGTGTAAACTTTTCTTTGTAATTTCAGATCGGCTGCTTTCTCTCTTCCAGTGTTGTGCCTTCACTTGTGCATTATTAGCTTTTTTTAAACTTCCATTCTTTGTTTGCCGGTTCAAAATTCTCCAACGTAGTGTTGTGTATGAATAAATGCCGTTTCAGTTTTAAAAGGTTCGCGATCTCATAAGTCTTTTATTCTTTCTACAAAGTCAAACTCAAGATTATCTTTATTCCTTTATTTATATAATTATGTTGTTAAGGGGCAATAATTTAAAAATTGACTATTCAAAACAACTTGTAAAAGTCTATTTGAATAATGAGTACTCGTATTTTGGCTTCGACTTTGAAATGTGGGCTCAAAACTATTTATCTAAAAGTTGTGTGTATTTTTTTATATCCTATTCACTTCTTGTGCTAAGTTTTATGGCCACAAATATAACAGGTTTTCGCGGCACGACATGATTTAAAAGACGTTTATGAATGATTCTTGTTTCGCTCCCGCTCCCGTTCTCGCACCCGCTACCGCTCCCGCGCCCACTATCGCTCCCGCTGCGTCTTATGGCCGCGGCGCCGGACCGTTTCCCAGCAGTTTTGATATAGTTTTCGCGTAGTGTCCATTGTTAACGGAGTCGCCATTGTTCTTTGACCGAGGCAAGTTTTTGCCTCAGTCATTTGCTTCTCTCTGAAACAGATTTACGTACACTCGTCTACGGAAAGTATTCTTTAAATGCAGGTATACTTTCGTTATTAATGTTATGCTTGTTTATTAAAATGCTGTAGTTATGGCCTCGAGATTTAGGCGCGCGGGCTTGAATCTTGTGGGTCGCGAGCTCGAACCCTGGGCAGTGATTTTTCGAAATTAGGTGTGTATTCACAATGACTTATCACTTGCTTTAACGGTGAAGGAAATCATTGCGAATACACATGAAATTTTTTAAGTATTTCTTGAGTGCAATCCGCAAATCCGCATCAAGCCAGCGTGGTGGACAAAGGTCTAAACGCTCTCAATAGTAAAGGAGATGAGACATTATATTTAAAACCATGTCAAGGAAACTGGCTCAATTTCTGTATATGAATTATCTGCAACTTGTTTTAAACAGGATATATTCAGGCCATGGCCGAAAACTTAGGCAGATGAGTAATACCTACGGTGATTGAAAATAAAAAATGACGTTTTTCCTAACAAACATAGATATATTTCGTTGTCAAGAAAACGCTTTATTTTTTGTCGGGATTTTTATTAACGCCAATGCGTTGGTAATCACTGTAATTATGGCCTGTCTCAGTTTTTGATCACGGTCTGAATACATCCCGTTTAATAAAATTACATAGAAACGTTTTAAAAGTAGCCTCGCCTGTTTAGATCGTCGATATAAACTGGGATAGAAGCTAGACGCCCCGTGGGACGTTTCTTTATGCCCTGCTTGAAAGACTTTACGTGGAAGTGAGTTTCGGTGCCAAGAGACTAAAGCCTAATCGCAGGAGGATGTTTTCAATCGAGATGTTGCCACGAATTTATTTATCTTTAGGTCCGTTCGTATAAAAGTTGAATTTACTTATTGTTTATTTAGTTTTTATATTAAGATATGAAGGTGGTAAAGCTTATTTTCTCTTTGAAATGGGGTTTCAAACGCCACTGAAACTTTAAAAATCTAAACTTTTTACGATTTTTTTTACATTCAATAAACTATTGTATAAGAAAATCGGATAGTTCACCAACGTCATAAATGCTAGCGAAGTCACAAGGCATTACAATTCTTCTCCAAAAATCTGCAGAAATAAAAGTGGCCAAATATTAGGCCGCGAGAAACAAATAACATAGTCAAGTTTTACATGTAGGTACAGCCTACGTCGCGCATTTAGCTAGACACCAGCTAGAGAAATAAATGCTAGAAACAATTTTTTTATGTTTGTGCGATTTACAAATTTTTTTTTTTGCGTCTAGAATCTAGAATTTTTTGAGACCATATTAGTCTATTTTACTAAGCTTCAATTTTCAATGCCATCCTACTGGTATGAATTATTTATCAGAATATTTATTTATTTATATCTTTTTTGTACACTATACATAAATATTATTGAAAAGTAATGAAGTAAAAGACTAAGAGTAATAAGACAGTATAGGCACAATAGGTCATCATCATCTCCCTGCCCTCGTCCCAATTTATTCCTTGGGGTCGGCGCAGTATGTTTTCTTCTTCCACACATCCCTGTTAGCCGTCATGTCTTCATTCACCCCTTTCTTTTTTATATCTCAGTCACGCACTCCATCCATCTCTTCTTTGGCCTTCCTCGGCCCGCCCATCCATCCACTTTCATATTCATCACCTTTTTTCCTACATATGATTCATCCCTTCTCATAATGTGCCCATACCACGACAGACGGTTCCTTTCACCTTTTCTATCACAGGAGCTACTTTCAGACTTCCCCTAACGTATTCATTCCTCACTCTGTCACTCTGTGTTATACCACACATCCATCAATAAAGGCACAATAGGTATGATTCAGATTTATTTTTCTCAATATTCAGAATAATCAATTTGACGCATTTTTTTTATTTGCAGGTTGTATTTAAATGTATCAACGACTGTACCCAACCTAGTTTAACATTGTATGCCAGACAACCTAGTGATGTTAAGTTCAATAAGAGCAGCTTTGAGCAACACCAACGGATGTCATTAACAAATAAACAAGTTTCTTACACGCCCCCACTTTATAACAAGAGGAGAAATTCAATTGATTTCTTTTTCATTAAACGTGACTTTCTTAGTAGTGAGTAGGTTTAATTTACGATTGACCTTAGTAAAAGAGATCTATTATGATTACTTTGACCTTTACCGTATCGTGTGGATGTTGCCTGCTCTTTAACAAGACACTATAGGATCCTAGCTTACTTTGAGATACGATTACAATCAATAAATTGGTTGGTGTCGTTTTATAAATGGCCGTATGATTAGGGGTCCCGAGAACCGGTGTTTTTGGGAAAAAATTTCCCAGGTTTTAGGATAAAAACCCAAGCACACATCGCCCGATCCGGGAATCGAACCCGCAACGTTAATACTTTATGGTATCGATGACTGCTTTGTAGCAGTCAAATAACGAAGTCACTAAGATAACATTAATTTACGCAAATTACCTTACACCATCCTTTACACCCAACGCATTATTAAAAACCAATACCCAATAGAAAATTCTGCAAAATAATCACTAAACGAAACGCCAACACAAAAAGGTAAATGTAAACACCGCACCGGCAATAATTTGGCCACACATTTGGCTTAATTAGCCATCTCATTAACTCGCCTCGTGGTTAACCGACCGATTCAAATAACTATGTCTAAACGGGGATCTGTAAGCGCGTCGCTTGCGGTCATTGGCACGGACATAGCTTTTTGCCTTGGGCGCGTATTCACTATGAGATAAAATTGCGCTGGGAATGTAAAGAGATTTACAAGTATTGGAGAAGGCGTTATTTATTTTTGTAGGAAAATAAAAATAAGAGGTGGATGATACTGATTGAATAAGTCCTTAGTCCACCAGGCCGGTCTAGTGTGGGTTAGCAGACAACTAAGAAATTCCTCAGAAATTTAAAGTTTGCAGGTTTCATCACGATGTTCATCTTCACCGTTAAAAATAGTTGATAATTCATTGTGAATACATGTGTGTATAGGGGGTTCGAACCCGCGATCTCAAAGATTTTCCGTACTGTTATGGAAAGATTACCATAGTAATCTTGCAGATTCAATAACAGTTTTGCTCTCAATGAAAAATATAATACAAAATACCGCATCCAAACCACCTGGTTTATTCGCGCATCCTCCCATCGGTTTCCCTTCGCCCACTATTAACATTTTAATAAGCTGTTTTCAACCAACAAAATTAATTTCACATTACGCCTGTATTATGAAATTCAAATTGCGTTCTCATTAACGTCTGCGGACTTTGCGCTTTCGTATATTCATATTCTCCGACGAGTGTGCTGAAAGGCTAATCTCAAGAGGCCTGGAGGGTCAAATTAGGGTTGTTTAGGTAAGTTAGGGGAG
Organism: Cephonodes hylas; assembly: GCA_030295005.1. Taxonomy (NCBI): domain Eukaryota; kingdom Metazoa; phylum Arthropoda; class Insecta; order Lepidoptera; family Sphingidae; genus Cephonodes; species Cephonodes hylas. The sequence goes on along the minus strand of AP025372.1, from coordinate 11,888,739 downwards.
GCTTTTTTTATACTGGTCCTGCAAAGGAGTATATTATTTTTTTTTAAATCAACGATATTTTCCACTTAGAAAACATGCCCCTTTTGTTAAGCGTCTTGTAAGTTGTAACCCACACCAGGTTAGGGTGGTGGACTATAAGCCTGACCATTCTCAGCCCTTAAGGAGGCCCGTGCCTTATGAGACACCTTTGGCCTGATTATGATAATGACATAAAAAAATCAAAACATATCTATCTATAACCTATCAAATCTCGTAGCGTTTCGTAGACTTGTAGACTTGTTCTACGCGACTACGTATGGCAGTAGCTGATTAGGTAATGCATGTTCGGACATGTTAATTATGTTGTCAGGCTAAGAGGCGAGAGTTAAACCATTATACCATTCACTACATCATGACATTATGTAATGACAACTGTATCGGAAATGTTTTGGAAACATTTTTACATTTTCATAGAGAAGACACATCTGACGGTTATTTTAAATTTTTGCTCATGACACGCCATACAACCCAAAAGGTCCTGGGTTTAAAACTTGGTTCGGGAAAAGTATTGACGTGATTTTTCATAGGACACGGCGTTCGAAAATGTGCCTTAAACACGGAAGCACGCTCGTCCTATATAATCTCGGAGATACACACAGAAGCATGGCAATAGAAATTATTTGCACCAATTCTCAAACTGTTTGTATGAAGATAAAAAGAAGCCGCTACGCACGTGTGAAAATGTCCAAAAGTATAGGAACCAATAGTTTTGCAAACGCGTTATTACTGCTTACGGTTGGGGACGACGCCGCTCGAACAAACGGACAGGCATGTACTTGGAAGATTTATGCGGGGCGTGACCCCCTCATACAAAAGTGTGGATAAAAGATTTTAATTTTTTTTATAATAATTTACTATTATATAATTTTATTGTGCACCACTTACGGAAGAAAAAATAAATTAATTAAAACTACCTTTTAAACTATTGTGCCACAAAGGGCGCTTTTATCACTTTTGTCAATCTCTTTCAGACAACCCAGTAAAAATTAAATAATTAGGAAAAAGCTCTCGTGTGTTTGTGATCATACTATGTTCTGATTTATAACATATTGATTTTTAACATATATTTTGACAGCCGGCGCAGTTGGCTAGACACCAGCTTGCGAAACGAGCGGCCGCGGGTTCGATTACCGCACCGAGACAAATGTTTGTGTGACCCTCAAATATTTATTTCGGGTCTGGGTGTTTGTGAGACCGAAAAGTCTCTCGTAGGTTCTGATACCCACGACACAAGACTCGTATCTTAGTGTGGGGTCAGGACTATGTATGTGACTGTTGGGTGTATTTATTTATTTATTTTAAGAATAATAAACATGTACTGTTCTCCTACGTCAGCAGTCATCATCATCCCATTTGTCCTGATTTTTTAGCTTTAACGTGTACTTACTTAGAAGTAGTATCTCATACTCATCAGTTGATGAACGTCCTACTGCTAGGCATGGGCCTCATTTATAACTAAAAGGATTTAGGTAAGGTATTTATTTTTTATTCACATAAATAACACAGAGCACATAGGAAATAAGTAGTAAACATTAGTAACTTATTTTTCCATTGATTTGAGTCTTGATATTGCATCTCCACATACATATAGAACGACGAGTAGTTACCGCATCAGATAAAAATTCCCTCCACAGCATCCCCCAAGTCCGCCCCACCTCGGAATCATAGAATATTTCTGTGTTCACGTAAAAAAGAACGGGTGACGTCGAATATCCCTTCCGTTCGCCCTCGTGCGGGGAAATTGCCCTCATATATCGTGGCTTATCTCCGCATCTATTTACATCTCCGAACGTCTACGAGCTTATCTTGTGTGACGCCGTATCTACTTGATACCTGAATTAAATTGCTTTCGGATTTATCCTGTATTTTTTTTCGAGCGCAGTATTCGTGTTTGCTGAATGCAGATTGAGCGAACGTAATTTGAGGAGTACTTTTATGGTAATTTCTTGGAGTTGTGCTCGAAAAACGACGGTAGGCTCGCCCCTTGTAATGTTGGAAGAAAAAATAATTACCAATATATTATGTTCTAAAGATGGACACGGGTATCTTCAGCAACTAATGTTTTAGACCTTATTCCCCCACCCTGGACTAGTGAGGGTCAGCGGACTACACACTTAAGAAATTTGAAGAGGTGTGCAGGTTCTAGAATAATATTTTCTTTCACCGCTAACGTACGTTATTACGTGCTTTATGAGTGAAATCATAATAATATAAATATATAATAGATAATATATCTATTATGATTTCACTCATAAAGTCACAGGTGTGAGCCTCGGGTCGGGCTCGCAACCGACGAGATTCTTTACCACGAACTTAAACCTCGAAGCCACCCCTATTCAGATTGACAATATATACGTGAGTGTATGAACAACTGTAAAAAAACACTATCTGACACTACCTCAATAAAAACACATAAAACTCAAATCCATAGACAACAGAGCCGATAAGACAATGACAAATTAAACGCGAATGGTTTTTGCAAATTGTTCCACTCACGCCCTACGAGGGTTATTTATCGTTCACAATTATTTCAGTTCGATAACAAAATGACAAAGGGAGACTGATATGTTAATCGCTTTTGTGTTGAAATTAATTGGGATAAAACAGGAAACAAATATGGGAGGGCAGTTTATATTGTTTTGTGTTAAAGTGAGAGATAGTTCAGGTTTATTTGGGCTTGACTACCGAACCATAACATTTATTTATGACGTTCCACTGCTATAATTTCGTTTTGTTTCGTTAAGTACTCATGCTAACCGCCCTGTGGATTGGGGGTGTAAGAATTCCGCCACGGTATCCCCTACCTGTCGTAAGAGGCGACTAACAGGGGAAACTGGGGTTGCTGGGCGTACTGCGGGGGCGGTACCCTATGATAGCAACCCCGAGATTGGTGGCAGAGGGCGTGGCCTCTTAACTGTCGCGGACGTTCACAAAAGGTGAACGTCCAAATAGAGTAAGTGGAGGGCATACCAAGCCCTCCCAATTTGGAGGGGTCCATAACTGGACGGTGCGCTGGGCGGCAGCGGATCATTTAGGGCACTTCAGCCCTGAGATGCCGTAAAACCGCCCTAAATGTTTTTGTTTCTTTTTTTTTTATTTTTGTAAACAAGAAAGTGTTAAATAAATAAATAAAATAAATGCACGTGATGGTCACCGAGAGGTTTTAGTCGGTATGCTGGCGTGGCCAGAGACCCCGACATACCCCTCAGGGCCTCCCCCGAGGTACCGAACAGGGGAGCTTAAGGTGCTTTCCTCTCGTAAAAAAAAAAAAAAAAAAAAAAAAGTACTCATGCTAAAACCTGAGGAAACTTGTTCCTAGAAGGCTCTCCAAAGTCTATAAAATCTACCCAATCAGATCTGTGCGATGTATTGATGGATGCTCATTACACTCATTATACTGCTTGGCATTGTCTTTTTCTGCGACTTAAAGGGTTTACAGAATAAAAATTTTGTAAGAAATTATGTCTGTGCAGATTTCTTTACGGTACTTTCCTTTACCTTTAATGCACGTGACAATTCACGTGAGTTTGGGTTTTAGGCTTGCGATACCCAATAATTTGTTTAGATCACGCGCCTTAATTTTGGGCCCTTCATTACTATTACTGACACTAATGTACTTGTTATCAGAGGCCGAAGATTCTATTTCCGCATCGATACTAAATGTTATGTTTATCACAATTATCCAGTTGAAGTGATTGTAACCAAGAATACTTATCTGTAAGTAGTTAAAAAACTTGCATTACTGTTAAATAATTTATTATCCCAAACGCATGTACGTTCGAAAACACCTTAAAATCGTAATTCATTTGCAACCTTTGACAATGTTTACCCGGCTTTGATAAACAACTAATATAATGCTTCAGAATTTGCCTCGGGGGAAACAGATAGCCCCCTCCATCGACTTCGGAGTGTCAACAAAATCGTTAATTGAATTCCGCGTTTAAAGGCTCAAGGAAAAATTTCGTAGGCGCCGATCTGACAGACTATTTTTCTATTTCATTCGTTCGGATCCGACTAAACTGTTTAGGAGGATTTGTCGAAGCTTTCAGTGTAGTTAAGGAACACTTTACCGTGTATACGTTTTAGATAAGATTTGTGATTTCAGCGGTTTCTGATACTTGATAGGGGATATGGAGTTTCTATTGGATACGAAATTGGTTTTTATTTTTTTGTTAATATTATTGGAATACTATGTAGGTTTTGAAGTGATTATTAAAAATGGAAGTTGTGTGTGCCTAGGGTTTGAACCAGCGCTGCCATAAGTCTCGACCGTGTGCCTAAACTTCAAGTTTATCATGACTAGTCGACTACTTCTTCTTCATCAACCCATATACGCCCACTGCTGAGCACGGGTCTCCTCTGCCATTTAGAGGGTTTTAGGCCATAGTCCACCACCCTGGCCTAGTGCGGGTTGGCGGACTACACACCTAAGAAATTCCTAAGAACTCTTAGGTGTGCAGGTTTCATCACGATGTTTTCCTTCACCGTTAAAGCAAGTGATAATTCAATTTGAATACACACATAACTTCGAAAAGTCAGAGGTGTGTGCCTGGGGTTCGAACCCGCGACCGCCGAGATTCTCGACCGCGCGTCTAAACCTCGAGGCCATCACTGCTTAGTCGACTACAAACATTTGATAATATTCCACACACACATACATACTCACGCTTATATTCCCCGAAGGGGTAGGCAGAGATGCATTTCTGCACCCTCATTTCGCCAGGTATCAGTCCCACGTAATAGGGGAAGAACTTTTTGCCGTTTTTCGGGCACATTTCCTGACTCCGTGCTGCTACTGAGAATTTCTTAATGAAAAAACCCAATAACACTTTGCCCGACCCGGGAATAGGAACCCAGGACCTCTAGATCGCACGGCACATAATTGTACCGCGAGACCACGAGGCAGACAGTGATAATATTCCAGCATTATAATGTAGTAATCGATTCTCACAAGTTTTCAATTAAGTACAATAAAGTACCGTTCCCTGTCGTCTTAATATGTCTCGGGTTCAATTCTCGGTTGGGGCAAAGTAATACTGGGTTTTTCCATTAGGAAACAGTACCTAACAACACGGATTTTGGAGATGTAACCAAAAAACAACAATGAGCTTGTCCCCAATTTCGCGGGACAGATGCTAACTTGCCAAAGTAGAAATGCACCTCTACCTATCTCTTATGGTACGCAGGCGCGAGGTTAGCGTATAATCTGCTTTCGTTTGTTTTACTGAGAAGGTACTACATTCTTTACATCATATTACCCAACCCAATACCCCATTCCATAATTATAAAATGAACCTACGTGACTTCCAAGTTCTTGAAGCGATTTCTGCTAAGCAAACGGCAGAAAGCTGTTGTATTATTAAGCAGTTTCCGATATACCCACACGGTACACAACACGAGCAGGGGAAGTTTTACAGTGCAAGTTCGCTCTGCGGCACAACTCTAGCGATACACGATGTTGTGGTCAGGAGTCTAAAAATAAACTCTGGTGGGTTGAGACAACGCCTTGTTGCTTATCGGTTGTACTTTTGTACATATTGAGTTTCTAACAAAAAAGGTATGTAGTTACTAAATTTGAATAGTTGTCTTTCGCATGTATTTGAGTTAATGCTTTGAAGAATTTTGCGTTATTTTCCTTATGCAACATTTTTCAAAATCAAACCTTTAAATGTTATCATGGGAACGAATATAACGATCCATTTCGATTGATTGTGTTCTCTCGGTGAAATATTTTTCTACCAATCATTCAGCCTATCTTTATCAATCTGGTGCAAACAAATTAGACTAGGAAGCGAGGTTCTAATGAGTTGCAGGGTCATTAAAACTCTATAAATTTGTGATATTATGTACTTTCTAGCAATTTTGAGAAAAATAATATAATTGTTACGAAATTAAATTACATTTCACTTAAATTCAATGTTAGGACAATATGTTTTACCAGTATAATTTCAAAAAGCATTTTCCCAAAAAAAAGCTCTAGTGCTGCTTACTCTGTGGTATAAATTGCAATCAAAGGATCTACTACCACTTACAAAAGATTTGGGATTGTGCCCCCAAAATCTAGGGATCAGGATGCAAGATTCAATATTGTGAAATAAAGTGAATTGAATTCCTTTAAATTACAATAGTCGCCACAAACGTTAACCGCAGATAAAGCGAAGTGACGGGGAAGTAAATTCGTTCGCGAAATATGATCTAATTTGGTTTCTAATTCAATCTTGTAAACTCAATTTGTTACCGGTGACTTACTGTCCTTTGCAAGGGATGAGAAATTAGCGTTTTGAACTTTGTTTACAGGAAGTATTACATCGTTTCATTTTTACCTATTTCTTAAATCTGCATATAAAAATCCTGACTCTATGGAAGGGGAGGCCCGTGCTCAGCAATGGGATGTATATGGGCTGATGAAGAAGATGAAGAATTCAAAAAGACCGTAATCACTGTAAGATCTCGTGAATTTATAGCAATAATTGTATTTTTATGCACAATTTTATACATTCTTAAAACAAGAACATGGTTTTACAAGATAAAAGTAAATAGGTAGCCTTTAACTGGCTTTAAAGGCTTGAGTGAGTTTTTGTATAAGCTAAGTCCGTCTGATGAAACACATGTTAGCGACAATCGATTAATTTAATCTTATATCTTGGAATGTATTATTTTTATAACCGTTCAACGCCAGGCAAAAAATAGCTAATTTATACTTCTCGTTAGAGTTACAAACATGTTCCTTAATATGGACGTTCATGGATTTTTTAGGATACTGAAAAAAGTAGATTTTTGAGTATTTTCCCTCACAAGCTAAGTAATGAAATTTCTGATGATGATATAAATGAAATTAATAATAGTCTGCCACATAAAGAATTTAAGGAAAATAATATTTATACGCGAATATTACTTGATCCTGTAACTTACGCCGCAGCCGCAAGTAAGAATGAAGCTCGATAGGACACCGTCGCCTTAGGAACTGCGACCCTTATCAACTATGTCGGCTGAATCCGATTCCATAATATACCAGTGTCACGCAGCTAAATAAATAACAACGCGACATTCAACCTTAAGCTCTAAGCACAAGATTCATTTTCACACAAGCTTCCGTGAAGTTAGGTCGCTATAACAAAATTGTTTCGAAGTTTACTATCGCCCTCATATTAACTCAATACAAATATATTGTCTCCCTGTACCTTATTTTCAATCAATCGGATCCTTTATATTTGAATGTAAATATTGTTTTTGGATACCACTTGTGGCCACCGGGGATTGTATATATAAAGGGTCCGTAATGGAATATTGTTTTACTTTGAAATATTTTTAGCGCTTTCAATTTATTTCTGACTTTCAGCCGATATACTGCTATGTTGAATAATATTATACCTAAGTTTGTATTTTATATGGACCTCGTAGTATGTTTTAGGAACTCCCAAGTTTTTCAGCATTTTTGCCATCCTTATTATTAGAATTTAACTTGACCCCGAGCACGTTATGTCCCAATCATATTTTTGTCCATAAACATCAGCTTATATTCGTTCTAGTATTGCACACCGGCCTCCTCTACAACTATTAATTTATCCTAGTTTATATGTATTTATTTTAGTAGTTTCTTTTCTTTGACTTCTTCTATACACTTTATTCTACGCTATTTATTTTTTTCTCTTTTACTATCCATCCTAAGGTTGCCTCTAAAATATTGCCCAGTGCGATAAAGCCGCCTCTTGTTTTATATCTTGTTAATTAAGTATCGTTATTTTATTCAGTGTATGTGCAAGAAAGTTTTTAAATAAAATAAATAAAAAAATAAGAGGGGTTAGTGCTTATTCCATCACCTGCTGCCACTGTTCGGGTTCGCGGAGTAAACACATAAAAATTTCCTAACAATTTCTATGTGTGTTATTCACGACATTTTCCTTTAACGTTAAAGTAAATACGAAATAGAATTAGATGTCACAACTGCAAAACAAAATAAATATTCAAAACTTTTAACGTAAAATAAATTTAATTATTGTCATAAACTTAATTCTAAACAATCCATTGAAAGTTTATTTACGGTAAACCATCCCGAAGGTGCGTAACAAGCGTGAAATATAAAGCAAAATCCGATTTAGTCGGTACAACCACACCCATATCAATGCTGAGTGACACATTCTCGCAGAAGAATGAATGGAATTGGGAGCTGCTTGCGAGGGTCGTAATAAAGCAAACTGTGACATCTGGCCGTGTTAACAAGTTATTCCTTGGCCTGTATCATTTTTTTCTATTTAAAGGAGTTTTTAGGTTGAAGGAATGACATCGTTGTGTATGAGTATCACTAGCTGGTAGCTGAATGAAAGGTGCCTTTGCTAGTGCTTTTTTTTGGAAATTTTTACGTGTAAATTGTGCCAATCAATGCTGCACCCATTTTTATCAGAAATAACGAGAAATTATTAAATAAATTATTTCATAAGTCATCATCAGTTAAAAGTAGTCCACTGCTGGACATACGCCTCCCCCAGAGACTTCCCAAGTGTTCCAAAGGAAACGGCCTGCATCCAGCGGATCCCCGCGATTTTAACCAAATAGCCGGTCCACCCTGTGGGTGGACGTCCAACGCCGCGCTTACCGGTAAGTAGCCACGAATCGAGACCTTTCTGCTCCAGCGGAAATAAAATTATTTTATAACTGCTTTCAAACAATTCCGTAATGATGATAGGGAAAGCGAACAAAATATGATGTACTCAAATGTTTGTTTGAGTGTGGGACACAAAACTACGGTCTCTTTTTTCACAAGCTTATTTCTATCATGTCTATATCTATTATTAACCATACATTCAATAACTCACTAAGCAAAAGAAAATAATTTCATTTTCATTCATCAACCCATATACGCCCACTGCTGAGCACGGGTCTCCTCTACCATTGAGAGGGTTTTAGGCCATAGTCCACCACGCTGGCTTAGTGTGGGTTGGCGGACTACACATCTAAGAAATTCCTAAGAACTCTTAGGTGTACAGGTTTCATCACGATGTTTTCCTTCACCGTTAAAGCAATTGATAATTCGATGTGAATACACACATAACTTCGAAAAGTCAGAGGTGTGTGCCTGGGGTTTGGACCCGCGACCGCCGAGACTCTCGACCGCGCACCCAAACCTCGAGGCCATCACTGCCTATTTATTGTAATTATTTAATTTTCCTCCCTTCTCCTTTCTATACCCTTCATCACTACCTATATAAAAAGTATTTTCATTCAACTTATGACAAAATACGACATAAACAATATATTTCTCCGGCAGTAAACATGTTGTTTTTAATAATGTTTCTAGTAAACAATGTGTGAGTACATTAGGGGTTCGGGTTAATTCCCCAACACGCCTCAGGGCCGCCACTTGTAAGCTTAAAACTTTCATAAAGGGTCCTTTTATTTCACACAGCTGACGTAGCGCATAGCTATTTTGAAGTTACTGATATCTCAGCCATAATCTTGGAGTTTAGGATAAACCTTAGTAGTGATGACTTGAGTAAACGCAGTCAATCTCGGTAGTTGCGGATTCAAACCACGGACACACACCTCTGACTTATCGAAGTTATATATATATACATACGAGTAATGTGATGGCCTCGAGGTTTGGGTGCGCGGTCGAGAATCTCGGTGGTCGCGGGTTCGAACCCCAGGCACACACCTCTGACTTTTCGAAGTTATGTGTGTATTCAAATTGAATTATCACTTGCTTTAACGGTGAAGGAAAACATCGTGATGAAACCTGCACACCTAAGTGTTCTTAGGAATTTCTTAGGTGTGTAGTCCGCCAACCCACACTAGGCCAGCGTGGTGGACTATGGCCTAAACCCTCTCAATGGTAGAGGAGACCCGTGCTCAGCAGTGGGCGTATATGGGTTGATGAAGAAGAAGAAGAATTCATTATTATCATTTCTATGGCTTCAAAGGGCTTCATCGAAAAAAATAGTTCCGTGGCATTAAAGGACTATTTTAGGTGTGTAAGTTTCCTCACGATGTTTTCCTTCACCGCTAAAGTAAGTGATAATTTAACGTGAATACACACTGCCAATGAACTACTACAACAATGACCAAGCAATCTCATTTTCAAATATCAAATTTGCTTAAACTAATTAACTGGAAGATAAATCCGGCTATTAGCGATAACGTACGTACCTGAGGGTAGATAATGTGTAGAAGAAAGACCTCATTATAATTCGTATTACTTTAATAACGATATAAATTAGACGTGAAAGTGAATTAGCCGGGCGGGCAGCGTGTACCGCCCAATTGTCGCCATCTGCCTTTTTAACGGGCTTGACATACTGGCAAACAGTTCAGACAACTTTGGGTTTTTATCGCAGAACAGGTGGATGAGACTAGAAAGGAAATGTCAGCATGCCGAGCCTACGATTAGCCTATCATGTTTAACACCACCACTTCTTAGTAATTCAGATTGCGTGTAATAAATGTGACTTTTTTAAATCTGTGGTAGCTAATAGCAGCCCTTTTTTAATATTATTTTTCATTATACGTAAGAGAATGATCTGGTGACAGACAAACGGCAACACTCGTCTCAATAATAAATTACTCAATACTATTTCCCCCGTTAATTTTATTCAACTGTTTTACTGTATTTTTATCTTCATATTTAACATTAATTGATAATTATTTTTTTCATTCTGTAAATCAGTAATTAAAATACAAGACCTAGTTTTTGTATACTTTTTTTTATCTCTTTGTACTTTGAAAGAGAATGATGCACCAAATCACTTGATAGTGAACTGAACTCCACCCATATTCAAGGATCTTCTTCAAAAACTCTGATCCTCAAGTTGTCTTCAAAAAGTGCTACCGAAACCAGCTGCTATCCCAACCCTAATTGGCAACTGGATCGCCAGTATGTCACACTAATAAACGGTGCTCGTTTAATCGTCAGATACATTATTAAAATACATTATCATAATTCGTACCATTGGTCGTTCTGTGGTCTGGAGCCAATTTGCTATCCTCACGGGGCGCGAGTGTGTCCTTTAGTATAATTACACTGATTACATTTGCTTTTTGAATAAAATTAAGTGTCAGACCAAACACGGCCCGCAGTGTGGGGGCTGCTGTGAAATATTAGGGGTTCGTTGGTTCGGGTTGTTACTGTTAAATGATTTCTTGCCGTTTAAGCATTACATGCGGTTTTGAATGTTGTTGACCGTTTTGGACCCTGTTTAACTGCGGTGCTTATGAGATGAGAATTTTTAATGAGGTTGAATACGTTGATTGGGAAGGAATGTAGACATTGGTGGTTGAATTGTACTGTCATTTTCAGTACTGCTGCTATGTAGATAAAGGTAATGACCTTAAAAATATATGAGATACAAAATTAGTATGTTAATTTTTAATTCTTAACAAATAAGTCATCGTTTATGTTATAGTTATTGTAAAACATATTTTTTAGTTTACAAAAGTTCCCCTATAACGATTTATGATGTATTCTCAGGCCTGCACCAGGATAAGTACTAGTACTAATTCTTACAATAATATAATTAATTTTGCAAATAGTTAAAACTATAATTTTTCATTGAATTTAGAAATTCAAAATGACATTTTCTCAACCAATTCAATTGGAGAAGTTTTTTGAACGTGTCAAAACCTAAATCGGCATTTAAATTTTAAACGGTTAACGCAATATTATTCACCAGATTTTCATTCATCGTTCCCAAAATACCGTTGTTAAAGAACCGAAATAGAATTCTAAACAAATTATAAACTTTTGTTCGCGGCGTAATTTAATTTCCGAAATTATTTACATCAGACACATCAATTTTCAATAACTTTGCACAATTATTAAATTTCCAAATTGGAATGGAAAAGGACTCAATGAACCGTAAAGTAATAAATTAGATTTTAAAATAAATTAATAAAATCTATCATATCGTTTCTATTACAATCACTTCAATAGTTGCTTGGTTTAAAACCTGGATTTTAAATCACTTAATGTTTTCTCTTATTGTAACATCTTTTAATGAAAATTTATTAAAAGGTAACACCTCCTGTTTTTATTTCATGCTGCTGGAAAGTTATGCCAAAGATGTGTGTGTAGGTTTATTAATTTGCGAGCAATTTTCCATCATTTAAGAAAGTTACCCATTGTTATGCATATTTTTTTGGTTTCGAAGTCATCCTTCCCATAATTGAAATCTAAAGCTATATCAGCACAGAGAAACATAACTCCGTATCTGTATGAAAATATTCGCAGAATGTACAGGGTGTATTTAGACCGTGATCGAAAACTGAGGCAGGTAATAGCGAGGGTGATCACAAACCCAGTGGCGATATTAAAAATCGCGACAAAAAATAAAAATTTTGACGTTTTCCATACAACCATCGGTGTTAAAAGTATGTGGTTTGTATGGAAAACCTCAAAAATTTTATTGTTTGTCAGGATTTTCTTTAATGCCAGGGAGTTTGTAATCACTATCGCTATTACCCGCCTCAGTTTTCGATCACGGTATAAATACACCCTGTATATAACATTATCGCGTCCATTTACAATTGTTTTCTTCAAAACAGAAATAATTTTCCCTGAATCTGGCAAAGTGACTGGCAATGGTAAACAATAAAGAGTCCGACACGGCTGTAGTAAATCCACACAAAAACGTCACAATCCCCAACACGGTGACAGCGTACAAAAAAAGAACTGAGGGCAAAAAAGCGGCGAAAAAACCGCAAGACAAAGTGGCTTCGACCCGGACAATCCATCAAAGGTTTCAAAACTAGACGCGCAAGGCTGATATCAAAACGTAGTTACCATTGTCCCGGGCCTGATAAAATATGAGCTTTGACGTTGACAAATCGGCACGAGCCAAGCAAGAAACGTCCGTACACAAGTCGTTCGATGCCATTTAACTTCGAGCAATTCAATATATGAACTGCTGGCTTAATTTACAACTCCAGTATTGGGAAACTATTTGACGAGGATTCCGGCAACTGCTAAATCGCTTATGATGAGACTTTTCCGTTTGGCTGGAAGTTTGATTTGCTTTTAATAAAGTACTTATTTCATAATTATTGAAACTCTTATCCTATAGCTAATAATACTCTTCATTACTAGGAAAAAAGAATATGTTGCATGTAATGTAACCCATTCCAAATATAAGTTTTTTTATGGAGGCAGGTCCAACCTCTTTAATCATAGAGAAAACTCGGGATACTATGGATATCCATTGGAAGTCTCGACGAAACAGTCCTGAACAAGAATTCCCAACCACAAGGCTTAATGTAGCTGAACTTCTATCAAAGTTAATTTAGATTATCGACACAATAACTCGACACGTTTCCTCAAACATTAATCAAGGGGGAGCGAGACAAAAACCTACAAACATCGGCCCTGTGTTTACAAGAGGCTTGCTCTTATCACGTCCGCGAAGTATTTATCTTAGCATGAATAGGTCTGTGGACTTTGACGGATAGGCCGAGTTGTTCACTTGAATAACTCACAGTTGGCGTCTGTCTTCGTGTGCTTACTTGGGCGACAATTTGTTTTACGTCAACACATGCTCCAGTTCGTTGCCTTTGTAAATTGTTATTAAGAAAATATTGTGTAGCATATCAAAGAGTTATTGACTTCACTCCATTCGTTTTGAAATCTATAGTTTCTTGCTTTCCGAAAGAATTTTTGTACTTTTCAATTACGTCATAACTCTTTCTTTTGTACATTCAGATGTTTATAAATAAAATGGTAGTCAATCCAAAAGCTCCAGTAGTATCCAAAAGTTCCATCCATCCAGTAGTAAACCCAAAAGTTTTTAGTCACAACAGAAATAAGATTACACCTTAGAGGTATAGTAAGGAGGTATTTTATACATTCAATTGTACTTTTTTATTCTAATATCTTCTAATCCTTTTCTAATATTCTAAGCTTGTAATCAACTTTGTACCCGTTCCTCTTTGCATGGGTATTAAGGGATCTGGTAATATCTTCGATTTTCGTAAAAACCTCTTTCATTGTGAGGTTGGAAAGAGTCATCTTTTTCTGGTGTGGTCGAGGTCTGTAGTTGTTCTTTTCGCGCAAAGCCTTCTGTATGTATGTTGGCATATCTGAAATTAATAACTTAAATCAATAATTTTGACACATTAGCGTTTCAACTTCGATGATATAAGACATTAGCGTTGGTCTCGCGGCATACAATTCCTCCGTGCTGGAGAAAGGTCCTAGGCTCAATTCCTAGGATGAGCAAAGTCAGGAAATTTTCTGAAAAACTATAATAAGGTCGTTCGAAAGGTGACTTGAGCATTTAAGCGTATTATAATCATCATCATCATCACCAGCCTTTCACTAATTATAATAGCAATGTAAAATCGTGATAATTTACTCTGATGTGTCGTTGGATTCCTTCATTAATAAAATTCATCGCAGTTATATTTTTTACATAAATAAAATATATTGCAACATGTCCATTACATTTGAACTCGTTTCAGCAAACGCTAAAATTTCTATGCTCCCTTTGAGTTCCGCCGAGTTCCTCTGTTGCAATGAAATTTCAGTTGGAAATTGTTTGCTGCTAGAATAAAAAATGTAGCATTTTCCAAAACGTTGTCTGTTGCATAACTTTTTTTTATAAAAATAATATTATTGTTGAACACGAACATAATTGCAGATATGGGAATTTAATTGATAGCAGAATGAATTTATGATATGCACACGATTTTAGTTTCGATGACTATTATTTTATGTATAGTTTTTAATTACTTGTTGTTATTATAGTTACGAATAAACCATTGATATTGTCATAATTAAGAATAAGTGAATTATAAATTGGTGGCGGTACTTCCATAGAAGCTCAAAAGCGTTACACGTTAATTGTTAATTGTCTGGTTGATAATTGTTTATTTTAGGGTCAAGATATTCTCATTTACATATTCAATAACTTTTCTTATATAATGATTTAAAGCTTAAAGCTCTTATTCAGATTTTTGACGGCTTTTGAGCTTCCATGGGACTATTACCACTTCTATGAACTTAATCATGGCCCTACAAAACGTTTTCACGAAATTTTAGTAAGTGCTTTCATGAAATTAAAAACTGACCTAGTGTCAATCAACCAAGCAATACTTGAGCCCTTCTTCTGCTAGAAACAAATAAAGAATCTATTTACTTACTTTTATTGAATGAAAAGTCATACTGCGAAACGACAGCAGATAGCGCCAATAGAGTACAGCAAGAGATAGCTAGCATTTGCGAACGTCCTGCAAAATGATAAGTGCATTCAGCCAATATAAAAACACAATCCTTAACTCGAATGAATATACTAGTACTAGGGACCAGAAAACTTTAGAGAGTAAAATTCGCTATATTATTTAGAAAGGATAAACAATACCCCTCCCATATTTGTGATCTATTCTTTGATATTACTATTAAAAAGAAAAAAGCCTTTTATCGAATAAAATTTCAAAAACACTTGACAGTTTTGAATGAATTTTAGTATAGTTATAGACAAGAACTTCGGAAGTAGCATAGACTGCAGCTCCGGGCGGAACAGGTCTTAAAACGACATGATACATTTTCGAACCATATTGCTTAAAAAGTTATGACAGGCGTTTTGTAAAATAATATAAAAATGAATGTATGGTTTATTATATAATCCTTAAAATAGGAAATAGTATCGTGTTTAAATAGTTTTGAGCGATGCTATAGTTCTTGTTTGAAAATAATTCTGCTCCCACAAATAATAAATTGGTCTGAGATTTTATCATTATTTTTTTCTAATGTGTTTTTGATATGAATTATTGGTTCCAAGCAGATTTTCTCCAGGCTAAAAACTAATCCTTTTAAAGAACCCCAAAAAATTGTTAACTTTATTCTAGTGTGGGTCGGCGAACTTCATACATCTGAAAACTTCTCTCGTAGATTTTTAAGATGAATTTTCTAATGATATACCCTACCTTCGTTGAATTGCATGATGATTCATTACACGGAAACTCAGAGGCCTGCACTAAGTATTAAGAAACGACGCTAAAACCACAATCACAGCGCTTTACAGCACAACAATTTTAAATATTTGATATTTCCCGCACCTTATTTCTCCAATACAAAATCCACACAAAACCGTGAACTGGATATCATAACATTTCCAAACACAACGGAATTGTCAATTTCACTTTATTCCCGTTATCCCATATGTACATTCGTCCTAAGTATCCACTCGGATAGTACGTACAGCAAGAACTAAAATCTCATTGCACTCTAGCCGCGTTTTGTTTCGTTTTAACTTCCTTTGTTTTAGAAACGGTCACTTTGTTTTGAGAATGCAGTTGGTTCGTTCCGGGCGAATGTTTTCTAAGTTTGTTTGCTCTTGTGTCTTGTAACGTAAACTTCTGAATGCCGATATGTGATGAGTTTTGGGATATGTTTGGCTGCTTTGTTACCCGTTGTTTGTTTTAGTTGATTTTCAGGTCACTTTCTTAGTACAAAAAATTACATTATACGTAACTGTGTTTTGAGTACATAACCTTACGTCCGCATTCCCCGAAGATGTAGAAAGCAGTGGCGTGCCTAGGGTGTCAAACTAAGGCAAGCCCAAATGTTTATTTAGTAGCAGCATATTTTTTTTGGTACGTAGGACTAATAAATACCTACCGGTTAGTACTCACATTCACGTTTATAGCGTTATTTTATAAATAAACAATCGTTAAGTTCGTTATTCGGAACTATGTAAGGCAAGTCGGGCTTTCGGGCTTCTATGGAAGTACCGCCACTGGTAGACAGAGGTGCATTTCTGCACCGATATTTCGGCAATTACATCTGTTAGAATAACATCGTTACATACACTATCTCACGTCCGTGTATTCTAAGAGAAGGCTAATTTCCATAACTAAAACTCACCAGCTAAATTTGTAAGTCACACGTTGACGATTTTCTAAAACATTACCCGACCAATTTTATTTGCTCAATTTAATATTTTCAAAGGAAAAACCTATCAATACTATAAATACGTACCTTTGAACTCCCACCGAGACTTCTATAGAATAGCGTATCTATAAACCGACGACCAACAAGGTAGTAAAGTACGAATGCGGTTTATTCGAGAAACTATTGGTTAACAAGGACTATACATAAATCACAGCAATATTAGCGAACTTCCGAGCAGTTCGATGCAAGATCTTCGGTGCAACAGCTGTTGTTTGCACCAACACCGCTAACGACACAAACTTTCAATATCTGCAATTTAGTGACGTAGAAGTTTTAACGAGTAATTATGAATGACGTCATTGAAAAATGCCGTTGACGCGATACGTTTTGCGCAAGTTTATGTTCTAACTTCGATGGTGCAATTAGTGTTTTGCACTTCCAACCTGAGTTGCCACAGCGCTGGGTTTTGTTCGACATCAAACTGTTGGGGAATAGTTGGAATATTTTATAAATATACTAGCGACCCGCCCCGGCTTCGCACGGGTGCAATGCTGATATTTAATGGATGTTATCATACATATAAACCTTTCTCTTCAATCACTCTATCTATTAAAAAAAACCGCATCAAAATCCGTTGCGTAGTTTCAAAGATTTAAGCGTACAAAGGGACATAGCGACAGAGAAAGCGACTTTGTTTTATACTATGTAGTGATTTAATACAGAACCGCTTCGCCATGGCGTAAATTTATTGAAAATAGCCTATTTTTCGGAAGGTGTCATCGATACCAAAAAGCAGTTAACTTAGGGATTGGGTTTCCTAAAATATTCGCTGATCTGAGCTGGGTGCATGAGAAAAATATTCCTTCAGTGGACCAACTAAAGCCTTCTGAAAGCCCTCGCCGCCACTTGACGCACTGTCCATTGGAAGGCTAAATAGAAAGGAGCTAAGGTATCCCCTACTTCATACACCTACCTTATTCGCATTGATTTTATAAGTTCCATTATCCCATCGTAAAATATGTAGCACTCGTAGATGCCCAACGAGGGCAGTGATAAATATTCAATGATTAAACATTTACCATAAAAAAGGGATTAGGTCTAAACGCACCCTACTTTCTTTCCATCATAAAATAATTGCAAGACTGTATACTCCAGAATAAGCAGATAAAGAAAATGAAGGGATAAGCACAGAAACACTAGCAGCTAGTTAAACTGTACCTTAAGTCGAGCATAACAAGGAGTTAGTCCAACTCCATTCTTCAACCCAGAATTTTGAAATGGACGAACTGGATTGACGAATCAGGGAATCGAAGCTAGTCCATCTCAATTGCACGCTGCAGGGTCTACAAGCCAGTCGGTCAACTCAAAGACTTCATATTCTTTCTCCCACATATAAATTTCATCACATGCTTGATCTAATCAAGATCTAGGCAGCCGTCTCAAAATTGAATCCTGATCGTATCACTAATATAATCCTCAACATGACCGCGAGGCTGACCGTAAATCAATCGTTATCCGGACCCCTCAGTCATCAATTCGGCCAATAATTCCATAGCAATATTACGGCATACAAACACCTTAACACCACGCCACTTGCAATGAATCATTAAATACGTCACGCCGATACCCGATTCTGGATGATAAATGGCTCAAGTAATTACTCCAATATTTGCGAAATGAATTCTTGGCCCTTTTTAATATATCTCGTTAATTTATTTGGTACGGAGTTTGCTAGTGATGGCTGTGAATGCTTAAATTTGGAGGGGGTGTTAAAGTTTTGATTTAATGCTTTCCCGTTTATCGTGGGTTAAGTGCCTTGCGATCTTGAGGTTCTGGGTTCGATCCCCGGGTTAGGCAGTGTTATGGAGTATGTTTCGTTAAATAACTCTCATTAGCAACACGGAGTCTTTTATTTCGTAGGAGTGATTCGTAGCAGGCGAAATGTAGGTGCAGAAATGCACCTCAACCGATTTTGAATTAATTGAATTGAATGAATTTGTGTTTAACCTACAGTTATTTTCAGTTCTTTAATTATTTTACCTTCATCAAGCGATGTTTTTTGTCAGTTAAGATATTAACCTAATAAGAAATAATACCCAAACAAAATTTTCAGGTAGATTGAGTTTCAGTTTTCTCAAAATGGATTAAGCGTAATAAATTATATTTGGAGCCACTAGTAGCCTTATACATTCATGATATTTTTGACCTTTTCATTCCATTTGGCTTATTTATTATGATAAAATTTTATCACTGACTAAGTAAGTGCGGGACGACATTATGATCTTGCAACTCAAGATCCCGAAGGGATCCAAAGGTCCCGAGATTGATTCCCTTGTCAGACAAAATATGGGGGATGCAGAGATGAAATGTGGTAGGTGTATTGTGTGGCTTATCTTACGTAAAAATATAGGAATACAAAAGAAAACCTTGGCTGAAGCCAAATTTCAGGACCTTCCGACCACAAGCCACAAGACCAACCAACATACCAAAACAAAATGTGATGACCCCAAATGCAATGAGCTACTTTCTGCTGATGATCTTTTTTAATGATCAGCTTCTAAAGGCGAAATTAAAACTCTATCAGAATTTGAAACAAAAAGAATTAAATCAAAAGGTAATACAGAAGCTTCGAAATATCGTTAAATTATCAAACTTTCTAAATAACTTCATTAAAAACATTTTACGCAGCAAATTGACTGTCATACTTAATAATAAAGTTAATTTATTTGAAAAAGTTGCCAACACAGGAAAGTTGAGTGTATCGTGCGAATAAATACGAAGTTTCGCTTCGACGGAACATGTGCTTGTTTATATTGAACTAAAAAGCAAATACTAACTGAATATGAACGCGGAAGATGTTTTTATGATTTTGGTATAGTTGGTTGGAAATGGTAGTGAAGCTAGAAGTGTGGTGGATCGCAGTACATAAACATATTATGTACGTATGTGCACATATATATTCATACTTACTTATATACCTACTAAAATGTGAAGTCACTCAAAGTTATTTAAAAAAGGAACAATGGCTATTATTTAGACAGCCTCGTGGTGCATTCGGCTAGACACCATTCTTATGGAAGGGTAGGCCGCGGTTTTGAGACAAATGTTTGTAGGATTTACAAATATTTGTTTCGGGTCTGGGTATTTTCGAAATCGAAAATTCTCTTGTAGTTTCTGAAACACACGATAGAAGACTTGTACTCTAGTGTGGCATCAGTTATATACATGTGACTGTTGAGTGTGTTTATTTATTATTTTTGTGAAAAGGCTGTCAATTTGACTACTGAATTATAGCCTATTAGTATTTCTTTTTTTACGTTTTACAGTCATATTTCCCCTTTGTATGATACAGACAAATAAAAAGCTTTACAATTAGAAAAGGCATGAACTCAGTTAAAACCAAAACAGAAGTTATAAAATCAAAGTTTGTTAAAGTAACCTTCAAAGCAAAAGTTACAGCCTCCAGACAGATAAGACGAATAATCACAACAAATTCCAGCACGGCTTGTAAACAAACGATGTGTGCACAGACTCATATGATTTGAAGATATTGTTTTATCCCGTATGAGAACGGGCAAACACGATTTAAGTTCGCATAAAATAATATTCTCCCTACCATATGCTCGAGCCGTCGGGAATGGAATACAGGCTATTTGAAGGAGCAAGTTTACTTGAATATTTATGAAGAAATATAACCTATATAATATTATAAATGCGAAAGTAACTCTGTCTGTCTGTCTGTCTGTCTGTCTGTCTGTCTGTTACTCTTTCACGCCTAAACGGCTGAACGGATCTTGATGAAATAACCTATAATTCAGATTGAGTGTTCTTCAATGATAGAATAAGAAAATTAGTCGCGTAATTGATAGATTTCAGTTCAATGACCACTGTCATAGATTATATTATTTTAGTTATATTTAATTTGTTATTAGGTTTTTCTTAATATTGTCTTTTGTCTAATTCTGCTCTAAAGATTACCAAAAACGAAATTTCAAATTTCTGAAAGATTGATAATTCCGTTAGTTAAAGCTGGCTAGATCGTCGCTGCATACTCAGCCTATCGCCGTCCACTGCTGAACGTAGGCCTCCCCAAGTAAGCGCCAACCATCCCGGTCTTCAGCGGCCCTCATCCATCCGCTACCCGCAACCTTTCTCAAGTCGTCGGACCATCGTGCTGCATATACAAAAAGTAAAATCTATTATTTTATTATAATGCCATTGGTTCCTGACACATTTTCTTATCAAATATTTTGTTCGAAGTTCTTTCCACTGTATTTACTTAAAGAGTTAAACCGAGCATTGTTCTAGAACGCATGGTAATTTTTGCCCGTGAGTTATGTTATTTCGACATACCTAAGTCAACAGAATATGATGGAGCATGTTTAGGCCAAGGGGCTTGGTTAAACAATAATTTTGTTATTAGATTTCTGAGCGTCGGCGAGGCACGAATTTGCATTCGAGTATACTTTTCCGGATATTAAACTTATATTATTACGTTTGTACGTTCAAATGGCGAACGAGGTTTGAAAAATACACATCTGAAATCATATCTGATATGGATTGTATTTTCGCGTTTTATTGGCAGAAGAAAACGTGAAGAGGAAATCTGCATCCTCGATTCCTTTATAAAAATTTTAGAAAACAAGAAGCATACAATTATATCTAGATTTTGGTTGGGAATTGATATTTTGGGAATCGAGGTGAGTTAAAAAAATTAGTGTTGACAAGGGATTAACCGGTATCACTCATTCAATAGTCATTTAAAAACGAAGCCTAAATCTTTTATAACCTCTCCTCAGTCCTTGGCTTCCAACCAAGTTTATTCAAAATATCTAAGTCTCTAAATCTCCTTCATATTAAAACACTTACAATCAAATGGATTATTATGCAAGGGAAATACAAAGACTCCATCGGTGTCACGTCATTCTCCGATGGTTCGAGCTCTGTGCTAGCTGATCGCCCAAGGTGTATGTTTTCAATAGGCACATTGTTTAATGTAATTGTATGAAGCAGTGATGGCCTCGAGGTTTAGGCGCGCGGTCGAGAATCTCGGCGGTCGCGGGTTCGAACCCCAGGCACATACCTCTGACTTTTCGAAGTTATGTGTGTATTCAAATTGAATTATCACTTGCTTTAACGGTGAAGGAAAACATCGTGATGAAACCTGCACACCTAAAAGTTCTTAGGAATTTCTTAGGTGTGTAGTCCGCCAACCCGCACTAGGCCAGCGTGGTGGACTATGGCCTAAACCCTCTCAATGGTTGAGGAGACCCGTGCTCAGCAGTGGGCGTATATGGGTTGATGATGAAGAAGAAGAAGATTGTTTAATGTACATAAGATAAACCGGTGAAGAATAAGGGACTCAAGAATGTTGTATTCCACCACTTGTCATGTTCAAGCCTGTTTGATTACATTGTTTCTTGTTTCTATAGCTTCGTTTACAGTATTTTAATTACTTTAAGGATTGCTTCAATGTAACACAATAATTGAAACGTCTTCATCGGCATAAATACTTGTCGTTACTGGGCAAGGGCCTTAGCAATAATTGAACGATCACTACCATAAATCTATTCTATACAATCAAAGTAATAATCGAGAATCTAAGTTAGACTTACACGATACATATTAAGTTTTTGCAAATTCTAGTTGAAACGGGGATCAAATGTGTTAACCTTTTAGCGCAGAAAAGTTAAGTCCTAGCCGGTCCTTTGGACGTCGTTCAATATTTTATTCAAACTGGCTACTCTTGAATTCGATTTCATTAAAAATTTAAAACTAGAATCGAGAGTGGGATTAATCCAGAACACTTTATGTAACACGTTTTCTATTTACACATGAACAATTTTATTTCATCAGTATTAAGACGTAGTTTAGGCCAATGATTGAATATTTTTTTTAAATATGTATGAATTTCAATTTTTATATGATCCACATTCAATAAAAGAGAAAGGTTTCTTAACTAAGGATAATTTTAACGACAGCATAACCATTATCATCAATCCATATAAATATGACACACTGGTTGACAAGGACCTTCTCTACAACCGAGAGGGCTTAGGCTGTAGTCCACTACGGAATATTGATATAACAAAAAAGAACGGTATTCCGGTGTCTGCTGTAAATCGTCATCAGATGTTTATATATCTTATATTGCGGTATCGCAACATTGAAAATAGACTGTTTTCTAAATTATGAGTCCATCTAAATCATCTACAGACAATCCTACATTCCTTCATGCGACCAAAACAATCCCAAACTCTAAGCAAATGCTTTTTTTCTATACCCTGTAAAAATGACAAAAAGCGGCTTTGCGTCCGACAGAATATACTAAACAATGAACACAATAAAATAAAGAAAACGTCCGACTAACCTCACAGGACTTGTTTTTGACACAAAGCCCGCTGCGCGAGGGGTAGGGTAGAGGGGGGATCGTAAAGTTGTCAGCGCCAACGGCAGTAAATATTGCATGGGTCCAACGGGTTCGGGCCCGGCGAGGTAATGGTATATGGCTTAAGTGAAACGCCGCGCAAAGGGGACGTGTGTCGGGTCTTGGACAAATATACTAGTTTAACTTTGACTCCGAATGTGTGGTGAATGAAGACCGTGTTTTGTTTTATGTATGAATTACTGGCTGTTCCTTATTATTTTTTGATAGCGGCATTAAAATAACCAAAAAAAATTGTCATCATTTTATATTAGGTGTCATGTCGAATACTATCTGTTACTAAATCATTACTTATAGTTCGTCTGAAGTAAGTGTCTTTATCATTAGGAAGCTTTGAAAGGTGCACCGAATGAGTGTCAGAGAATTTCCAGGGTCAACAAAATAGTGAATTCTATAAATTTAATTATCTATAAATATATTAGTCTATTAAATTGCATTCATTTTATAAATACGGTACCTCTTGAGATTATTAATATCAACCGGGAATAAATTATGCTGTATAAATTCCTAATATCTATACGATAAACGAGACTGCTTAAGCTGAGGAAACTTTTACTGAGAAAGTTCTGGACTGAAATACAGCGGCAGCGAAGCATGTTAACGTTGTGGTAAAACTACTAGGTTAAAAATAAACCGAGGTAGAAGTTAAACGTGAACCATAGTTAATGATAACATCTGAGTTTCGTTTCGCTATCCAACGGAGTAGAGCTGTACAAAAAGGTATTAGCCTATTTATTACCTTCGTTCATGTTATATTTGTATTCATAATGAAATATCACTTACTTTAACGATGAAGGAAAATATTGAGAAGAAATCTGCACACCTCAATGTTCTTGGCCAACGTGGTGAACTAAGGTTTATGTAAACCAGTCTCTAAATCTCAATTTTAAAGGACGCCCGTTTCCTGCAGTGGGACGTGCAGAAGCTAATGATGTGATGTTTTGTCATCAAAAGAACTATTTATCGGATTACGAACAAGTCATGTGACACTTGACACGTTTTCCAATTATACTAAGCCTTTTTTTTTTTATCACGGGGAAATCCATTTACAGATCGTCTCCAAGCGTGGAAATTATACTAAGCCTACCGCCAACGTGAACTAAAAACGCCAACCATCATTCCGACACCTTTCTGAAGTCGTCGGGACCATCGTACTGCAGGACGTCCCACTCCAACACTTGTCTGCTCCATCGGCCGTCCGTCCGCCGGCAGACATGACCACTTTCATTTTAATGCAGTAATCCTGTGGGTAATATAAATAAATCCGGTTTTGTAATTATCAAATTTTATGTTCCCATATTATGCATAAAATATTTCTTTTAATTTGGTACCAATATTCTAGTTAAATTATGGGTTATAAAATTATGGGTATCGTGTGTTAATTTTGAAGTTTATTAATAAGTGAAATCATCCCGTTCGGGTAACATAGTTGTATATAATATCAGTACAGCTTTACCGCAACCAGATTTTATAGATATCTTTATGAAAATCAATCAGAACTAAAGCAATTCTTGAACGAAACAGTCCTAAACAATTACTATTAAATTATTATCAACATCAATAGCAATGAATACCAAAACCATTACCAAAGTTATCGAACATTTACGAACAGCGATACCGTTTCTCACACCCCACGTAATTACTCAGCAAAAACCATTAAGAAATTCCGAAAGCAATCGCAACGCTCCCGTGGCACAAACTTAATCAATTCAAACACTTTGCCAGCATATTATCTTCAAAGTTACATCTTTTATGTGAACACTCTGTCTAGATTGTTGAGCATACAAACAAGTAGGTAAGAGGCTGCAATAACACGGAAGTGCCTCGCTGGGAGACTTAGTAACCGAGTCTTGTCGCTGCACAGAGCGCCGTTTGCGAACGTCGCTGGACAAAAACATCGTGAATATGGTTTTTGCGTGGTAACCGTAACGAGGATGTCGTAACACTAAAGGATTATACCCTCGGTTTTATAGATAAAAATTCAGATGGCCAGTTTCGAAAAATGAAATTTTAACACAATGCTTTTAGATGTACTTTTTTTTACAGAGAGAAATATTGATACATCGTAATCTGTGGTAAAAATGTATATGGCGATGTCAGTCGATGACAATAGTTTTCTCTGTGGAAGAGTTAATAAAATATCAATTAAAGTTTGGCTCATAAAATATTTATATAAATATATTTCTATCCTATTGTACTCTGTTCTGTTAAATTCGACGCACACAGAATAAAACGTCGATAAATAAAAAAGCATAAAACCAAATGCTCACAAAGTGAACTCTAGTATTTCATCACAAAACAGTAAATACATAAAAATCATTCTCATACACTTTCATAGCACACTGGCTCGCTATAAATTTCACCGGCCAAATAATAAAAATAAAATTGTATCGAGCAACGTTTAAACGTTAAAAGTTGTAAAAATTCACTACAACATTACACTGCATGAAATTTGAACAATTTATTTACAAATAAAAGCAACTGAATTTTGAACGCAGCAAAAATAAAACATGCATCGCACGGCTGTGTGTTGAGCAGTATAAAAAAATGTTTCGATTTATTTGTTATATTGAATAAAATAAACAGATTGTTCAGAACTGTGCAAAAGATACGGTATTTATCCACATACAGAGAGAAAAATATTAAACGAAAATTTATACTTGATTTTTAATTACGTTTGTGTATCAAATTTACTTTTTTGTTTCGTATATAACATTTAAAAGTTCGAAAGCTTCTGGAATCCCTATCAATTGATACTTGAAAAACAATAAATTCTTACGTGTTATACTACCAGAATAAATAATTATTGGATCTTTTCAGGAGTCTTTATAATAAGTCATGCAATTAATTAAACCTTGTGTTACGACTTGCACGGAATACAGACATCTCCGCATTTAGTTATAAATCCAGAGAGGTACCTATAGTATTCCAACTTTGGAGAACTGATCAGCCTTACCACTCGACAAAATTATGGCGTTCTGACAATTTGACGTATCCTTCACGATTATTGGATCACGTTTTATGATAGATGAGTGAAACTACTTCGTTCAAACCAGACCATCTGTATTTCAATCCAAGTCCATTAAGGCATTAGTACTCATCATCATCATCATCATCATCAGTCAATCGAAGTCCAAGGCTGGACATAGGCCTCCCCCAATGACTTCCACCGGGACCGGTCGAAAAAACAACATTACTACTACATACTACCAAAAAAAATCTTGCACCACTTTTGAACCCATAATTTTCTAAACCTCCTTTGTATCAGAAACAAAGCAAATAAACCCAACCTTTGAAAATTGGAAATTCCCCTCAAACCTCAGAAGCGAACCATTAATATAATAAATAATGTTGTCCACGTTACCGACCGGCGGAGCCCTGTGCAAGCATAAGATTGATAGCTCCACTAAGTGTTCCCCTGACGTCACCTGCTGAACTTCACTTGTTAACTCGACGGGAAAATTGCCACTCGCAATACATTAACGATCTTATAAATACTCGCGACGACTTTCGCAGTCTAATTTGAGTGATGGTCCTTTACGAGGATGCGGGTGTGGAGTTGAAGTAATAGGGAAAGAATCGTGGTTTGATGACAATCATTGGATTTTAAGATCGAGCTGTGTGAAGTATGAGTTTTGAAAGATCTGAATGTTTGTTATGACTGTATTATTATGAGTATTTTATGAGCGTATAACTACGTCATAATATAAGGGAAGTTCATTGTTGTTTCAAGTTTGTAATGAAATAACTACATATACTCGATTTCCGAATAAAGATTGATCGTCATCTTAAACACAATAAAATTAAAGCTGGCTAAAATTTAGGATAATAGTCACAAAACAGGCACTCCAAAGACCTAAAAAATATCTGATTAGGCGCACAATAGAACCATTGTGCATTGATTAGAAAGAAACAAGGATTTGACTTTTACAATTTCGATACTTCTGTGCCAACCTGTTTTCTAATAAACACATTCATACCTGACTGTCGATTGAGATTATTTCTTCTATGTCAGTCCCCGGAAATGGGCCTCCCCTACAACATGAGAGAAGTAGGCTATAGTCCATCATTCTGGCCTAATGCAATACCACCATCATCTACAATTGATTAACCATAGTAACTTTCTAGGACTAAACCAATCTCAATGTATAGAATATAATAGCTCCAAGCTATTTTTCTCTACAAGACAATTTATATACAAACTTCAAGAAAACTTTAAACGAATCGTAATTTGTTGAGGAGATTTAATGTAAAAGTGTACAACATCGATCTTTCAAAGAAGCAACGCCGGCAAAGATTACGCAATATATTTTAGAAAGAACAGGAAATATCCTAAGAATTTCTTCCGACTTGCAGATACAAGGAAAGGATTAAAGCTATGCTTCTTCTGTGAGATGTTAAGACGAATGTGTTTCGGGTTATCAAAAGAAACTAACGTATGATGCTAGGAGTGGGAAGAACAGCTTAAACATAATCCAATATTACTATAGTTTAAGTTTTCGATTATATTTCAGAAAAACCTGACACACAAACCTAAGTGCCTTTAAAGTAAAGAATAATAAAAAAAACTTATAATAGACTGCTCCAAAAGACAAGACAAGTATTATAACAAAATATATAAAATACTAGCGACACGCCCCGGCTTCGCACGGGTGCAATGCTGATATTTAATGGATGTTATCATACATATAAACCTTCCTCTTCAATCACTCTATCTATTAAAAAAAACCGCATCAAAATCCGTTGCGTAGTTTCAAGGATTTAAGCATACAAAGGGACATAGGGACAGAGAAAGCGACTTTGTTTTATACTATGTAGTGATTACAGTCCACTTACAGCTGAGCCATGCATCTTGTGTCGTGGGCATAATTTATACGAGGGTCTTTGTATCACCATCATCTAGATGAACAAATATTCGACACACCATCAAATCTTTGTATTAGTTTAGGTCAAGAGCCAACGAACTTTTGTGTTACAAAATGACTTTCCAACTACGCTTCTACGATGGTAATAATAGTTAGTAT
Source organism: Cephonodes hylas (assembly GCA_030295005.1). Lineage (NCBI taxonomy): Eukaryota > Metazoa > Arthropoda > Insecta > Lepidoptera > Sphingidae > Cephonodes > Cephonodes hylas. The sequence goes on along the minus strand of AP025372.1, from coordinate 11,860,358 downwards.
ACCATCTCATAATATTTTAAGCCCCTTGAAATTCCATTTTACTTCGTATTTTAAAGCGAGTACATTTAAGTGTTTGCGTTCACATCAAAAATACTCACGTAACTCATGGAAAACGGATGTTACAGCATTTTAGCGTTGGCAGAATATTCGTGTTGATTTTTTCATATTTTAAAGAGTCTTTAGATGAAGTGTGCGAGCGAGTCATATTTTACGACTGAATATGTACTATTTTATATTATGTGCTTCATATTACAAATGAGGAAGTTGGTTGCTCGATCACGCAAAAAGTTTTAATCTGGATTAACTCGCCCGATAATTTCGATTTCGTTTATGGCTAAATAATGGTTAATACAATCTTCATCAACCCATATACGCCCACTGCTGAGCACGGGTCTCCTCTACCATTGAGAGGGTTTAGGCCATAGTCCACCACGCTGGCCTAGTGCGGGTTGGCGGACTACACACCTAAGAAATTTCTAAGAACTTTTTAGGTGTGCAGGTTTTATCAGCTTGGTTTTGCTCATATTCATGTGAAGTCCGACACTAAGGCTTGCAGTTGCTAGCTGTTGAAGCATTGCCTCTAATTCCGTAGCAGATGAGGCGAATAGAACAATGTCATCGGCAAATCGAAGGTTCGTTATTCGCTTCTCGCCGATGGGAATGCCCTTCTGCTGCCATGGGTCTGCGAGATCTTGGAACACTTCTTCCAACGTTGCAGTGAATAGTTTTGGGGACAGAGGATCGCCCTGTTTAACGCCTTTTTCTATCTTAAATGTGGATCCCTTCGAATTAACTTTAATGTGTGCATAACTAGTGTCGTATATGGCTTTGAGTAAGTTGATGTAGTATGGATCTATTCCTTGCTTATGGAGAGCTGCAAATATAGAAGAGTGAGAAACGCTATCGAACGCCTTGCTATAATCTACGAACGCCAGGTATACTGGGAGGTTAAATTCACGGGATTTTTCTAAAATTTGTTGGATAGTGTGGAGATGGTCTGTGGTTGAGAAAGATGAGCGAAAACCAGCTTGTTCAGGCGGTTGTTTACTATCTAATTGCTTTACGAGGCGATTTTGGATAATTTTCATGAATAGTTTATAAATATGGGATATCAAACTTATAGGCCTATAGTTGCTGATTTCTGATTTATCGCCTTTTTTGTGTAGTAAAACTATTTCTGAATGACACATATCTTTGGGAAAACTGGCAGAGTATAATATAGAATTAAATAAGTTGGCTAAGTAAGGCATAAGGGTTTGAATTCCTGTTTTTAGTATTTCTGTTGTAACACCGTCTACGCCCGGGCGTGACGAATAGGACGCGACGCAATATCACCGTGGATGGGCAGAGTATGCAATATGTTGATGACTACATATATCTAGGTCAGGTCGTAGCATTCCAGAATTCTCAGGACAAAGAGATCGAAAGACGCATTCAAAATTCATGGAAGAGCTACTGGTCCCTGAAACAGTATTTTAAGAGCGATCTACCTACCTGCCTTAAGCGAAAATTGTTCGACATTTGTATCATGCCTGTCCTCACTTACGGGTCCCAGACATGGTCCTTAACTAAAAATCAGATGTCCAGGCTAGGCGTCTGCCAGCGATCGATGGAGCGCAGCATGCTTGGATATAAACTTAGAGATCGTATAAGAAACACCGACCTGCGCTCCACTACTCAAGTGACTGATGTGGGCAGAAGATCTGCCGAGCTGAAGTGGGACTGGGCCGGCCATCTTTGTAGGATGGATCCGACCCGATGGGCGAAGGCTGCCACTGACTGGACACCATGCAAGGGCCGCCGAAAGCGTGGCAGACCAAAAATTCGATGGAAAGACAGCCTAGAGGCCTTTGACAGGGACTGGCGTAAGATGGCAAAAAATAGAGATGTATGGAAGAAAAAGAGGGAGGCCTTTGCCCAGCAGTGGGATCTGATATAGGCTTATAAAAAAAAAAAAAAAAAAAAAGGTTTTATCACGATGTTTTCCTTCACCGTTAAAACAAGTGATTATCCAATGTGAATACACACATAACTTCGAAAAGTCATAGGTGTGTGCCTGGGGTTCGAACCCGCGACCGCCGAGATTCTCGACCGCGCCTAAACCTCAAGGCCATCACTGCTTTAATATTAATACAATCAGACCTGTATTTTTTATTGTGCTTGCATAACTATCAAAGTATCACTTGAAAACAAAAGGACCCAATCTATCGCCCTTAGATACACGCCTTGTATTGGATAGTCAGTTTAACTACTCGAAAAAAAAAAAATTATAATCTGACGGGCTAGTCTGACAGTCAACTTAATTTGGGCTGACTATTTATTGTAACTAAAATAAATAACTCTTTAACGATTCTGGCATATTTCATCGTCATCAGCTCATATACGTCCACCGCTGGGCACGGACATCGTCTACAGCTGCTGTTTTGTCTACAGGGCTTAGACCACCACGCTGACCTACTGCGGGTTAGCATACCACATACCTAAGAAACTCCTAAAAACTCTTGTGTATTAAACTGGAAACTATCACTCCATCGATTGCATAACACGGTTCCGTGAGCTCATTCCCAACACAAACATCGGATGGTATAAGGAAACCGATACACTTACGTCTCGATACATTTAGCTAACCGTTTGAACAAGCGCCACGCGCAAGATGGATAATGATGAATGATTCCGTCCGGTACAAATTACCGACAATTTTCCTTCGAGTAATTTCTACGATGGCTGCTTTTAAAATGGCGTTTATTTCAACGTTATTGAGTGTGATGGGAAATTTTATCCAACTAAATTGTATTTTGTAATATTTTTCAGTTTAATCTAAGGTAGTTTTCTATTTTCTTATCTACAAAAACTTTGCATTAACGGATTTGGAGCTTTATGATACTGATGATGCATCGCAATTGTTTTATTAGGTAAAATTTAATCCTTACCGTTTTCATCAAATCTCTCTTAGAACCTATCTTATTTTATTTCCAATACTTTTTATGGAAAGTTTTTTACTATCAAAAGAGTTATACTTCCACTCAATTTCTCGTTCAAGCAATTTTTAATAACACTGGTACAGCCATATTCTCTAAAATCTGCAAGAAGACCAGACATCAGTTTTCTAGATCTATTCCTAAATTTTATCCTTTCAGTACCAAAAAATACGTTCCAATACCAGCTGTTAATATAATAGACATACCCTTCTACGATGACAAAGTTATTACAGAAGACAGTATTCATACAAATCCGAGTGAGGTTCGTTTAGAGCCCGATGTAAATGTACGCGGCGATCACTCAATGTCGTACCACCTTATTTATCACTGCATCCACCACCATCCTCATTTGCCATGAAATCTGTTTCTCCTCAACCGTATCGTCTTAAACTTAAGGTGGAAATTCGAATGGCATTCAGTTTCACAGCTTCCAGACACCTTGGTCTTACTCCTATATTTTTATGAATAGCTTGTGACGGGTTTCAGTTGACTCGCACGTATATCCTAGGACCATTTAAGTCGTTTGCATGTGGCGCTAACGTTTATCTGGACTGGATTTTTGCTTTAATAGTAGCCAGTAAGGAAACAGGACAGTATCTAGGAAAGTATTGACAGCCCCGTGGCGCAGTTGGATAGACACCAGCTTGCGAAACGAGCGGCCGCGGGTTCGATCCCCGCACCGAGATAAATGTTTGTGTGATCCACAAATATTTGTTTCGTGTCTGGGTGTTTGTGAGACCGAAAAGTCTCTCGTAGTTTCTGATACCCACGACACAAGACTCGTCGTGTGGGGTCAGGACTATGTATGTGACTGTTGGGTGTATTTATTTATTTATTATTTATTTAATACTTGCACTTATATTTTACAACTTACCGATCGTCCCAATGCAGATTATAGTTCCAACTAGCCTCGTGGTTGGAGGCGGCAAAACCCAATCAAGATTATCCCAATCTGTCTTGAGACATATTATGGACTTGTAAAAGGTATTAGTATCACTTAAAGCGGTAATAAGGATTGAAGCTCGTTGACAGTACTTTACGCAGTGCGTATTCTCTGACAAACCCCTTCTTAAATAAAAATCTGTTTTTAAAAGGACAAGGAACTATAAATCAAATTTTATAAGGACGTTAAGTATATTGACGAACACTTATGCCTCTTGATAAGTCCATAATTACGGCAGTAGATGATATTTATTCCCAGCTTTAGAATGTCTAAGGACCGATATAGTCACATAGTTTATAATATATCCTTTAAAAAAGTGTTTCTTATAAGACTATGAAAGGTAAATATATGATAAAACCTGTACTAACAGGAAAAACAAGGTAATGTTAAACTTCCTCAACCTACAACGCCATCTGGTGGCAATGAACAATACATCGGAGCTATGATAATGGTGCGGACTCATCTCAAGATATTACTGAAAACACTTCAGCTACTTTCGAAAGTTCCTATGTAAAGATTGAATCTTAGGAATAAAATATTTTGAAGTTCGAATATCCTTTTTTATTACTTGCTAAAAATAAAAATGATATCAGCCCAAACACTTCCCACTGTCAGACAGATTCGTCTATTAATGTTATGAGTGTGTAAGGACAGTCTTATTACTTAAACTTTCAAATTTTTTACGTTCTTTCTAACATTCCTAATAACTTTTATGTGTGTAGGTTTTATCACGATGTTTTCCTTCACAGTCAAGGGAAGTGATTATTTCTTGTGTCATCACAACTTGCAAAAGTTAGAGTTATGTGTCTGGGAAATATATCCACGACCCTCGAGATGCTGATCTAAACCTCGAGGCCATCACCGTCTTTTAGTTCTATTAAATATAATTAAAAAATAGCTTGTAATACGACGGTGGTGCGCAAACTGCGTAGTTTACACTGAGGTTCCTTAGTCTCATGAATATTCTCCGCGGATAATGTATGTTTAATATTGGCCGCTACTTCGAACTACGCTGCGCTCAGACTAGATCTTAGTTAAGCTACCGTTGTGATGAGTTTTGATCTAGTATAGAAGTTGTGTTCATACTTTACGATGCATTTTCGTTGAGCGAAGACTAACCGGCAAGTTCCACTTATTCAGAAATTGAATTTTAATGTCATAGGGACTGAGGACTTGTTGCATAATGTAATCTCATCAGCTCGTATACATCCCACTGCTGGGCTGAGGCCTCCTCTATCATTGAATGGGTTTAGGCCACAGTCCACCACGCTGGCCTACTGCGGTTTGGCGGAGTACACACCTAAAAATTTCCTAAGAACGTTGTAGGTGTGCAAGTTTCATCACGATGACGACGATTCATCGTTAAAGCAAGTGAGGTACCTATAAGTATGCCTGGAGTTTGAACCCGCGACCGTCGTTATTCTCGACCGTGTTCCTGAGGTGCAGAGTGATAACTTGTTAGCTTCATATTGTAAAAATATATTATTTAAACGTTAATTTACGACGTATAGTGAAGTTTTAAAGTACCCATGAACAGATAAACAAAATCGAAAAACTGTAATAGACACAAATCAGAATCCAGCAATACGTATTGAATAATAAAATTGTTTTGGTTTTTCTGCCGATAAAATATTAAAATAAATTTGTTATATTACATATTCGGGCTATATTCATAAAAGTTGTATTTTAGCTTCGTTTTCTGTCGCATAAAATATTCATAGTTATGACAAACTTAAACAGCGTTATGAATAAGACACTAAGAATCTTAGAAAATATTTTGAGCTAAACCCAAGACGCAAGAAAATTGCGAACATTTTCACTGTAAAACTAAAATCAGCTTTTAAAAATAGCGCAAGATCAAAATTTAATAGCGAAAAAGCCCACCTAAAAGATATGTGGGTTAATGAGATGCTTTGATGGATCACAAGAAGCGCCTACTGAAAATTTAAGAGCAACAGAAGTAAAGTGTCAGCGCTAATATATTTTCAAAGGCGCTATCTTTAGAAGATAAGCTGGAGATTTATTAATGTAGATAAAAACCTTCAAGTCTTTACTATAAGGCAACGTAAAGTTTATGCTTTCCTAAATTGTTATTACTCAGAACAGCGGTGCTAAGTAAAGTTGCTTGCGAATTTGCATTATTTATCAGTGAAGCAACTTAGCCTTCTCGACTGTGGATGAGGCCCTTTCTCACCAGTGGGACGTATATGGACTGATGATGATGATGATAAACATATTATTTTCGAAGACGGTGTGGATGCTCCGCGTGACAAGTTACTCAATATCTGTTTCGCGCCTGGATGTCTGTGAGACCGAAAAGACTCGCATGGTGTCAGAACACCACGACACAAGACTCATATGTTAGTTTGGAGTCAGATATATATGTGACTGTTGATTACCTTGTTTTCCTACTCAGAAGAACAATGAGATTACAATGACTCGGGTATTACCAGTATAGGTAAAATGCTATCAAGTTTTTTCATTTTGAATTTTCCTGTAGCTTTTGTAATAGGTCTTAATTTATTTTCCCGCACTAGAAGATATATTTTTTTATCCTAACTTCTTTCTACTACGTACAAATCCACATGTACATAATATGTTCCTCCAGATCTGAAACTCTCGAAAAAAGAGATGAAATATTGCTTACCATTGACAGGCTATTTTTTCTTAGTTGTAATTTAAGACGACTCAACTTAAGTGCTCTCTTAACTGGTGTGGTATTCTGTTACGGAACGGTGTATGGGTTAACTTCGATACTGCCGGTGTATTAGACCTTTTTCATAATATTTTAGCTGGGAGTCACTTCAATATTGCTGTAGAATGCTTTTCTTTTAAGCTGGTTCTATTGAGCAAAATAAACTGGTGTTAGGAATCCTGAGAAGGCGCCTCTATGACTGAGAAGGCTTGGCCTTTAGTCCACCACGCTTACTTAATGCGGGTTGACTGACAGTAATATATGTATGTAGGCACATTTTTTATTTTCAAAGTCAAAGTCAAAGTCAAATTTCCTTTATTCAAATAGACTTTCACAAGCACTTTTGAATCGTCAATATTTTATGCTATTTTTAAAACTAGTGCCGCTTCGAAACGTGTTATCGCTGTGGAGAAGAAACGGCAAGAAACTCCCTCAGCAACACGAAATGTAATTTTTTTATTATTATTATTTTTTTTAAATAAATTCAACTCATATTACAATATTAATTTTATAAAATATGTCAAAGGATATAAATTGTAGCAACACCTCCTCTGATCAGTTTATTTGCTCCCAGGGGTTAGGATCCTCAATATAATCTGAAATTTTATAATAAGCTTTTTTAAATAGCTTATCTTTGATTGATTTTTTGAATTTTTTCAAGGGAAGCTCCCTAATGCCCTTCGGGAGTTTGTTATAGAAGCGAATACATTGCCCCATTATTTTACATTGTATTTTTGTGGTTATCGAAGGCAGACGACCAGAAAGCCGAGCTGATGTAATACCAAAGTTTAATTGATTTAACAAAATTGGATGAATACAGAAACCGCAACGGGAGCCCTCAGTGCTTGTACAAATAAGGAGATTTTCCCACAGCTGTAATGGGGACCGCACGACCCGCCGTGGAGCAAAGCAAATATCACTATCTACCTTAGATTATACGGGTAGTGACCTTGCAGGTTCCTTCGCAAACTCCGGCTAAACTTACGACAATACGGGCGATACTTATCGGCCTACAACTCTTTGGGATTGGGGAAAAATGCTGCTCCTGCGAAAGGGAGGAATTAGTGTTTCTTTTTGTATTTTTCTTGGTAATCGTGTTTGCGTTGTTGGGTTAGTTGACACGAGACAGGAATTTGGAAGGAGGAAATGAATAAGTCACTTGAGGTGTTAGTTTTTAAAATAATAAACGCTTTATCCGTTAAATTTGGCTAGCATCATGCCCTCATTCTTACTATGTTTCAGGACAAAGTTGTTATATCGGATTTGTCGCCGACCCGCACTAAGTTCGAATGGTGGACTGAGGTCTAAACTCTCTCAGTTTTACAGGACGCCCGTATGTAGTAGAACTTACTATGAAGGTTTTTTAAGTTATGTGATTTAATGCGACCCGTGTATTTTATAGGGTTTCGGCTGTATACACTCTTAAATCAATTTTGCTCAGTACTACTCTTAAAACCACAATCTACTAGTAAAACTAAGGCATCAGCACACTCGATGGCTATATTAATGGCAGTCCCAGGCGCAACGGAGCGAGACCCCGGCCGGCAATAATATTGATAGATTGTCAGATGTGCTGACTCATAAATTGTATGTGCCAACGTTTAGTGAATGTCTGTTTGGCGTTTGGACGCTGATGTATATGGCCGACTAATTGGTACGAGTTATTGGTGCTCTGTTTTCGATTCTAGCTTTATTACGTTGCTAAATTCCCTTGACAATTAGATAGATCTGGGAATTAAGCATGGCAGACTGAAAGAAACAAACTTGTGTTTTTTTAGCTGCGTCTAAGTCGCTAACCAAGACAGCTTATTAAACCTATCCCACCACACACCCGCCACTGCAACTCCTGTACTACAGGATTATAGATGGGCGGTGGGAAAAAACCGAATCGGGAATTCCCTGAAAAAATTCCATTTGGGCAAATATCGGGTTTTTATGTGGAAAAAAACCAATCGACGGGTTTTTTCATCACTTAACGTGATTATCGCGATTTAAAAAAAAATAACGTTTTTTTTTTGCTTTATAGAACAAATGCAGCGAAAAATAGGTATTTTGCAATGCGCACATACTTTGCACCAGCGTATATAAGGTACTAGCTGTTGCCTGCTGTTTGAAACTTCCAAATGTGTAGCCTGATCCAGGAACTAAAAGAAAAAGACGTCTTCTTGTTTTATAATAAGATTTTTTCTGTGCATTGTGATGGAATGTTGCTGAATTGCAGAAGGAATGACTATTTAAATTTTAAAAATCTTTGAAAAAAATAGAACGAGAGATACTTACTTACTATAATCATTTATTACACATACAATAATTATAATTTACTAGCTTTTGCTCGCGACTCCGTCCGCGTAGACTACAGGGTTGAGTTCAGAAGGAAAATAAGTTGTAGTCATTTTACTTCTCTGAGTACTATTTATGTCCATACCAAAAATCATACAATTCAGTCTAATTGTTCAAACGTGAAACCGTAACGCGTCGATCGGCGCCTTGTGCATCATTATTGCGCACTTGATCAATATTTTAAAACTGCAATATCTTCTAAGATACTCGGTGAAATCAAAAGATGTAAAGGGCAATTTTATTTAAAATTAAATACTTGTAATGAATAACGTATTTATTTGGATAAGGATTAATATCATATTTATAAAAACACCTTCACAAATAAAACTTTATTTAAAAATAAATTTGGTTAGGATAAAAAAACGTTATAGTGAGCCAACCTTAAAAAATAGACATATGCCGTCGCGGATTTTTTTTTAGAACTTTTAAAGAGTAACATTTCTCTCATACATTATTTTAGCGAAACTTTAACCGTTTCCGCAGCGTACGCAGCCGAAACTCACAAAAAGGAAAAACGTCCCCGATTTTGAAACATTCTTTATTGCTGCTCCGCTCCTATTCGTCGTAGCGTGATGTTATATAGCCTATAGCCTTCCTCGATAAATGTGCTATCTAACAGTGAAAGAATTTTTCAATTCGGACCAGTAGTTCCTAAGATCCTAGCGTTCAAACAAACAAACAAACTCTTCAGCTTTATAATATTAGTATAGATTACACTTACGATAATCATTATTACACGTACGATAAGCATTTAGGTTTTACACTTACGATAATCATTTCTTCCGTTGGGCTATGTCGGTTACTTTAGTTCTCCTATGGATCTCCTCATTTCTGATTCGGTCACGTAGGGAAACCCCGAGCATAGCCCTCTCCATAGCTCGTTGAGTGACTCTGAGCCGTCCATTAACGCCTTTAGTGAGAGGCCACGTCTCAGTGCCGTAAATCATCACTGGTAATACACAACTATTAAAGACTTTCGTCTTCAGGCACTGAGGTATTTCGGACGAGAAGACGTCGCGCAACTCCCCGAACGCTGCCCAGCCGAGTTGGATTCGACGATTGACCTCTCTCTCGAAGTTGGACCTGCCTAACCGGACCACTTGTCCCAAATAGACATATTCGTCAAAAACTTCGGGAGTCGAGCCTCCAACTGGAATTGGGGTGGGCACAACATGGACATTCGACATGATTTTAGTCAAACCGAACAATGTCGTCGGCAAACCGAAGGTGTGTGACACATTCGCCGTTGATGTTGATGCCGAATCCTTTCCACTCCAAGAGGTTGAAGGCGTTTTCCAGCGCGGCAGTGAACAGTTTCGGAGATATGACATCTCCTTGTCTCACGCCTCTCTGTAGTGGCATAGCCTTCGTGCTCTGATCTTATACTCGGACCGATCTAGTGGCGTTGCTGTATATACTTTTCAAAACCTCGATGTACCGACATTCAATGTGGCACCGCTGGAGAGACTCTAGCACCGCCCACGTCTCGATCGAATCAAAGGCTTTTTCATTGTCCACAACGCTAAACAAAGCGGCAAGTTATACTACTTGGTTTTCTGTATAACTTGCAGAAGCGTATGGATGTGGTCTATGGTGCTAAAGCCTTTTCGGAAACCAGCTGGTTCGGGAGGCTGGAAGTCATCAAACCTGCGTTCGAGACGGTTTGTGATGACCCTCGAAAACAACTTATAGACATATCTTATAACTTAGAAAATATCTTATATAGGGAATGAGTAGGATCCGTAGGAGAACTAAAGTAACCGACATAGCCCAACGGATAAGCTCGTTGAAGTGGCAATGGGTCGGCCACATAGCGCGGAGAACTGGTGACCGATGGGGCCAGAAAGTTCTCTAGTGGAGGCCACGTGCTGGAAAGCGCAGCGCGAGACCTCCGTGCCGTGCCCTCCGACCAGATGGTCAGACGACCTCGTAAAAGTCGCAGGACGTCGCTGGCTGCAGGCGGCCTTCGACCGATCCCGGTGGAGGTCATTGGGGGAGGCCTATGTCCAGCAGTGGACTGAGATTGGGTGATGATGATGATGAATAATTTCTTGACAACAATTACTAAAATGTTTTTTTACAATTGAATTTTTTTTGTCACTGTCGCAGTAATCATGGTCATTAACCCGGTGCAAATGACGTGAAAAAAGTTACTAGGACGATGACGCCTGGTCATACTGACCCGAATTTGAACGATTTTATTTAAAAAGAAATATAATGAGTTGCCTTAATTTTAATTAGTGTTTATTATAATTATTCTTTGCTTAGATAGTAAAATAAAAATAATAAGAATTACATGTTAGAAATATACTTTTATCATTATTTTTAATAACACATGCAAAATTAACGATAAAAACGTAACATATTTATATTTTGAGTATTTGGTGAAGTCTTATAATAGGAATCACTAATCTTATATACTAACAAAGAGATCAAATCAACTTTATAATATAAAAATTAAAACCAATCAGTCTTCTACGTCATCATTGATGCCCACGGAGCTGCTGCAATTGTCGCAGTATGGAATCAATCATCGTCATTTATAGGGCTACCCAACGGACTTAATTGCCTGAGTGTTGATAACGGCTCGCAATAAGAAGTAGGTATCGAAGTCCGTAAGAGTCGCAGTAGTCGTCAACCCAAAGTAAACCACGTATTTAATCTCACTAGGCAATCAAAGTCCACAAAACAAAAGCCATGTCGTCAATTAAACCTACAAATTAACACGAGTTCGCAGTACGAAGTCAAAACAACGTCTGAGATAATAGATCACCAACGCGTACGCCGCTGCAACTACTTGCTTCACCGCCCTCCACCCTCGTACGTAGTTTCGGGTTGCTTGTCACTAAGAGCGGATGAACACACACAGACAAACAACAAGACAAGTTTTTAGCATATATAACGTATAGCTGTTGCCCGCGACTTCGTCCGCGTAGACTACAGGGTTGAGTCCAGATATAAAATAAGTTATAGTCTTTTTTACTTCTCAGAGTCCTTTTTATGCACATACCAGAAATCAGTCAAATCTGTTTGGTAGATCCAGAAATACCCATTCTCACGGGAATACATTTTCTGGGATAGAAAGAATTCTATATTACTTCCTTCTTATTCTTTATCTCCAAACCAAAAATCCTTTTCTCTCAGTAGATGCAGAAATACCCATTCTCACGAGAATACTTTATTTTCCGGGATAAAAACTATCCCATGTTAATTTTGTGAGCTCTACCTCTCTCTATACCAAATTTCATTCAAATCGCTTTGTTAGATCCAGAAATACCCATTCTCACGGGAATACTACATTTTCCGGGATAAAAAGTATCATATGTTTCATTCTGATGTATAAACTATATTATTGTAAAAAATCATTAAAATTCATTCAGTAGTTTTTACGTGAAAGCGTAACAGATAGACAGAGTTACTTTCGCATTTATAATATTAGTATGGATTTAATGAATTATGAAAATAAACAAAGTTAGATTAGCTCTAACTAGTAGTAATAGGACGTACTATTTGATATATACATATCTCTACATTTTACCTAAATGTTACATATGCTAAATATGAAAAAACCCGAATATTTTCCCATTCCCGCATATTTTTCGGGTATTTGAGGTTTTTTCCCACGTTTGAGTTTTTTCCGGGCAAATGCCCATCTATATACAGGATCAACAGCGGCACGCACAGTAATGACGCCGAGCAATGAAGCTCAGCGAATCTAAGGGGACCTAAATTGTCACAATCCCACAACGGAGTTAATCAGAAAAGTAATGTAAAGGAGGAGTTGGAAAACAAAGAGTTGTCCACTTCCTCCACAGCAAAGCGGGTGACAAAACATTGTGCTATGAGGTTTAACCTCACATAAGGAAAGACAATTACAATTACCAAAAATTAGACGCAATTAACGTACCACGGATTACCGGAGCTTATTAAACCAAGGCCTAAATACCTTTTTGAATAAGAACATAATCTCATCAGTGGAGGAAGTAGTAGTAATGTAAAGGAACACATCGTGATGAAACCCGTACCTAAAAGTTCTAAGGAATTTGGTGATTAATCCGCCAACCCGCTATCTAACGTGGTGGACTTACGTCTAAACCCTCTTAATGGTAGGCAAGGCCCGGCAGTGGAACATAGATAGGCTGATAATAATGAATCAAGAGGCAACATAAAAACAATCATCATCATCATCATCACCAGCGAGAAGACGTCCACTGCTGGACAAATGCCTCCCTCAAATCCTTTCAATGCTTTAATAAAAAAGTAAAAACAACATGCCGTGACAATAACCCATATTTTCTCCATGAAAAGCTCGCACCAGCCAATACATTTGCGGGCACGCACGGTCTATCGACTTAACCGCTCGTACCAATAAATCGACAGATGTTGAATCTCCAATTGTAAGCCCGGTCTCCGGTGGCGTTGTTATAAAAATCACACGCAAACATCCACAACAATAACTGTTTAAATTTACAATTTATGGGGAGACGTTTCATTAATTACGCGGCTGCGTTGGTTTATAGCGTTCGCAAATAAACAAAACAAACAGCGGGGGACGGATTTTACCTTGAATGCTACTTTGATTTACACATATATCATACATATTATGTGTATATGTATTTCTAAAGGGGAAGGTAGAAGAGCATTCCTGCAACCACAGTTCTCCAAGTACTCATGTAATGGAACCTTATTCTGCGTTGGTCTTAAAAATGCCTGATGGTAAATCAAATAATACTTTAACGGAAATCGAAATCCAAATCCTCCGATCATATGCCAAGCAGATCGGTCATAGCAGCATATGTATAAGAAATCCATTAAAAAAATTATCAATACAACTTTCGCCGACATCTTTATGAGTTCTTTCAATAAAATATACTAAAGATATTCAAAATGCAATACGCACAAAAAATAAAGTTTCAAGTAATGGTGATACTGTAGTATTCACAATATTCATAATTGAGTTAACAACGTCCGGGTTGGAGCTAGCCGGCAAAATAATGCCAATTCACGACGAATATTCTTTTATATAAAATCGTTTTCTTCAAGTTATTTTATATATTAATCAAATCGGAGTATCTCAATACAAATAAGCAGAGGTGACCTAGAGGTACTTTTCTAGACAAAATGCTGATACTCATAATTTTCCGATACTATATCTTACCCTCTCAATGGTAGAGGAGACCCGTGCTCAGCAGTGGGCGTATATGGGTTGATGATGAAGAAGAAGAAGATATCTTACCAAGAGATTAGAAATGTTAAAAATGTGAATCAATGAATCAATCGTAAAATCATTTATTTAAGGATGTTAGTATTTATTTTAATTGTAATTAATAACTATACTAGTCCATCTAACGGTTGCCTGGGAGATTTCGCCGATAGCTGTAACTACTCCGTTCCGCCTACCCCTTCGGAGAATGTAAATAAAATAAAGACACCCAACAGTCACATATATGCGTATACTATAGGCGTGAGTTAATATACGTAAGTATGAAGGAGTGAAAATGAAAAGAAAAAATTATTTTATTTATTTTGCAATGAAAAATAACAAAAACGTATAAATAAATACACCCAACAGTCACATACATAGTCCTGACCCCACACTAAAATACTAGTGTTGTGTCGTGGGTATCAGAAACTACGAGAGACTTTTCGGTCTCACAATCACCCAGACCCGAAACAAATATTTGTGGATCTCACAAACATTTGTCTCGGTGCGGGGATCGAACCCGCGGCCCCTCGTTTCGCTAGCTGGTGTCTAGCCAACTGCGCCACGGGGCTGTCAAATATGACGGCACAGTCTACCAGGACAGCAAAAATAGAAGGAAAAAGATAAAAAAAACGACTCACATATTATTTATTTCGCATGATTCATGCCTCGAACCAATGCACAATATATCTAATCATTTAATCGCAATTTATAAAATGACATTGAAAGATTCTTCAAAATAAATTCCGCTGTGTCATCTGAGTCGCTGAATTCCTTCGTTATCATTATTTTTCACAATAAATTATCACCTGTTTTAACGTTGAAAGAAAACAACATTAGGAAATCGGCACGCCAAATATTTTTTTACGTGTCAACCCGTACTAGGTCAGCGTGGTGGACTAATGACTAAACTCTCTCAGTTGCAGGGGAGACCCAAGCCCAACATTGAAACGTATATAGGTTGATGATGGTGATGACCCATTATCTATAAAATGCATCACATACAGATAAAGAGATTCCAAAAATTTGCTAGAGAAAATCTTCCCAATACATTTAGCAGTACAAAAAAATATTAAAGAACTTTCTAGAAACTAGCACCACAGCAAAAACACTATTACTTTTTTAATTACATGCAAGCTGTAATTATCGTCTTTGTTAATAGTCTCCGTTTATTAGTTTTGTATGGTAAACTTCATTTACTTTTATGATCTTAAAGTAAATTACAATGTAAGGCATTTACAACTACAGTACATATTATCTGTGCCCTTGGTACTATGTAAAGGCAAGTCTTATTGTGTCTTTATCGGTCTTTGTGGAACGATTGGACTTGTGGTCTTCATCTGAAGTCATAATTATCAGTCCCGGGTAGGAGCCCGTTCCACTGCTGGGCACTGGCCTCCTTTACCATTGTAAGGTTTGGTACTTAATCCACCATGAAAAAATGAAAATGGTTTTAACAGAAGCCAGAGTCCCCGACATACCCCTTTCGGCCTCTTCCTAAGTACTGAACAAGGGATCTTAAGGCGCGTAAATTAATGATATCATATTGTCTAGGATTACAATGTTACGTGCGATCAGTGACGTACAATCTTGGGTTTAAAAGAATTGAAAAAGTGTGAAAGGAGTCTCAGTATCAGCAGCTAGAAGACTTGCCCCATGTCAAGTCGCACTTAAAAATGCATTTTAAAAAATGTAGAGATACTCCTCTGCTTACCCTTCAAGGACACAGACGATAGCACATGTACGTTTGAAAAACTAAGTTTCCATACCCCGAATTCACAATTAATGACTCCACGTAATTTTAATTCTCATTAATCACATTTTACATAAGAGCTTCATTAACGAGCAAGCGTCTCGCGTAATGGCGGGTTATCATGATTAATGATTAAGAAATACGGTTATAATAATATACTGAATACACCAATGGCGGTACTTCCACAGAAGCCCAAAAGCGTTTCACGTTAAATATGTAATATATATTGAATAATTAAATGCACCCAAAAGCCACATACATAGTTCTGACCTTGCACTAGGGCAGGGTTTCCCAAACTTATTTACACTATGACGCCCTATAGAATTGTTATTTTTCTTGCGACGCACCCCCCCCCCATTATCAAAACTACCTACTTTACTGGAAATAAAAACAGCAGTAGTTAGCGTAATATGAGGTTATCAGAAAAATACAGACAGCGAATGTTTGCCGATCGCCTCGCGACGCCCCCAGGATGTTGCCGCGACGCACACTTTGGGAAGCCCTAGGGTATAAGTCCTGTGTCGTGGTTTTGTATATGTGTGTATTAAATCAAAAGAAATCACTAAAACAGATAAAAAAAAAAGATTTTTAAATCATTCATTTTTAATCATAATCATCATTAGCTTTTTTACGTCCTCCTGCTTGGCATGGTGTTCCTCTGCAAGTGAGAGGGATTAGGCTTTAGTCCTTTTGTGTTATCACAATTATTATTTTCTTTTTTTGTGAATTCCACATCAAAGGGTAGGCAAAGGTATTTTTCTATAGGTACATAATTTTAACATATTTTCTTATAAAGATTGATTTGTGGAGTCTATTGCCACCCCTCGGGCGCCATTCCTGACTCTACTGATAATTTTATTCGAAAAATCAAATACCGCATTACTAAACCCAGGATTTAAGAAGCTAATCACTCATGCCAACTTAATAACAACAATAAAAATAAAATGCTATCAGAATAAAATTGTAACCGTGACTCAGACAAGGATGTCCGTATTGAATCGTATTTTGCAATAGATTTTATATTTTTATCATTACACAATATAATAGCGCGTGCTCGCCATTACATTCCAAAAGATAAGTGATATATTATCAGCAATCAACTGTGTACTATTAGCTCTTTCGATAGCAGTCGTCAAGTGTCATCATACTTTAATCTGGCATAGATAGATCACAACTGAAGGGTCCACAAAAATAAGTTGAAGGTGTGGACCCTGCAAGAATGATGAATGTCCTTTTTCTTTTGTTTCAGATAATTGGACTTAAATATAAATAAACGGTGTAAAAAAAACTCGGACTTGAACATAATAAAATGTTGTTTATTAAAATTTGAGTAGGTATATATATATATATATATATATATATATATTTCTTTGGAAAATAATCATTCATTCATTTTTTACACCGTTTATAAATTTAAAACCCAATTAACTTAAACCAAACGAAAAAAGACATTCATCATTATTGCAGGGTCCACACCCTTCAACTTATTTTTATACTCCTATACATCAATTCTAATAAACAAATTGAGAACTAATATGATTGCCCCGTGGCACAGTTGGCCAGAGATCAGCTTGTGGAGCAAGAGTTCGCGGGTTCATTCTCCACACAAATATTAGTTATATTGTATTCCACCTCCCCATCACTACATAATCTTAGCCTCATATTTTATTAAGCTATAATCAAATCAACTTAACAAAATTTCTCCAACTACCGACAGCTTAGAGAATTCTTTCAAAAACCTTTAAGTCAGTTTATTGTACAAACTATCTAATGAAGGCTAAGCGCCTTGCGATCCGGAGGTCTCTCCTTCAAATCGATTTGGCTACTGCTTGACCCGACCTGCGCTTGTGAAGTAAAATTGGTTGGTTCACGTTGTTTGTTTTACGTGGCTCGCTTGCTTTGAATCCCGAGCGGTGGCGGCCGATAAAATTGTGTGCGAATTTGCTTTGACGTCATCAATTGTGTAAACGTTGCCAATAAGTATGTTGTTTGGGAATATTGGCCCATTCGTTCTAAATTGACTGGTGCGTAGACCAGTATTTGGGCGAGAATTATGTCATACAAATTTAACGTAATTAGAAATCCGCAATGAAACTAGGGGATTTAGGCTGAATTCCCTCATCGACGCAAATGGTTTTATGGGCGTTAAATAATGGCTTCGGGTTTAATATTTATGAGGTCGTGTAGTTTAACACTAGTTTTATTAACCCAGATTAGGTGTATCACTGTCGTTTATTTAAGAAAATGTACCTATCTGTCGGATCACAAGGGCGTGAAAATTCACAATATCTAAACAACTCAGTTAATTTCACAGCCAATAAACGGACTACTCGAATTAATCAATTAAAGATATTTTCGAAACCATTTTCGCTATTAATTAATGTCACGAATTAATCAACCATAACAAAGCAGCAATGTATTTCGAACAATCAAAAACGGCCTCCAAAAACGTTCGCGTGGAATCGGGAGAAGCAAGTAGCGAAATCAATGGAACGATGCCAATGCACCAACATATGCTCAAAGAGGACCGTTCTCTCAATTTCCAAACGATTTCCAGTAAGAGAGGTTATGTACGAGGCAGCGGCGGAGCAATTTTTGCCGTTTTGACATTTTATAGTCTCGTTTAAGTATCGGGCGCGCGTTGTAACTTGTTCTTGAGAATTTTAGCAAGTTATTGAGTCAATTTTGGGATTTGGCATCGAGCACCTGGGGTCGAGGGCATTTGTAATACCATGCTTTACCATACTTTCCTCAGTTGAACGCGCTTGCCAATATCGTAGCAGCTAAATTTGTAAAATGTGTTAGACAAATTGAATGTTTTTGGCCATTTTTTAAGAGTTTGTATTGATTTGTATGATTAGTTTCATAAATGCGGAAACTATTTTGCTATCATAATAATTTAAACGGATTATAGTAGAGATTATGTAAATGGAAAATTGATAGAAATTGCATAAAGAAGCGTATGTGATAGCACAATGGATAGCCGCATGCAATAGGTTACATTCAGATTAGGGCTGACGAGACTTCATCCAATAATCAACTTTAACAACATCGATTCTCATTTAAAAACCAGATAGTTATATATATTTAAATAACCTTTATAAAAAGTTGTTATTGATGGCAACTACTTGGTTAATTCGGCATAATTGTGACAGCTGTACAAAAAATGATATTGCCTATTAGTCCACATTTCCTGACTCCATGTTATTGCTAATTTTACATTAAGATACAAAACTTCTAGCTTAAGTATCGGTAACTGCGAGAGACTTTTCGATTTCACAAATACCCAGACCCGAAACCAATATTTGTGGGTCACACAAACATTTGTTCACACCACTGGTTTTTACCGAACCCCACTTCTGCTGTTGGGACGAACCCTTGCTTATTTTGACTTAACCCATCCCATTTAGCCAATGATGAACGAAACTTAACAAATCAACTTACTTATTCAATCCAAACAGAATTCATAATCCGATGGCCACGTTGTATTTCTGAAGCATTTGAACCGCTCATAATTCAGTGAAATATTTCACGAGCGGTCAGCGGTGCGTCATTCCGTTTCACCGCTGTATGGTAGCCATCGAGTTTCGTATGCACTGGCGTGGAAGGCACGCCGCATTTATTCCCTCTGTTTTATGATACGGCAAAGTCGATTTGGTTTAATATGGTGGAAAATATAATGGTAGTGCTATTGGGTTCACGTGCGAACGGATCTGTGCGAAGAAAGCGCAGAGTAATGTTACGTAAATGGCTTTTTTGTCAATTCAATGAATTGGTTAATTTTATAAATCCTTTGGGCAGAAACAATTTTAAATATTTTAAATGAATGAAATACATGGTAATAAATTAAAATACTTTCTCGACTAGAGCGGTGGTTTACGTCCCGGATATCATGCAACGTCTTTGATACCCTTCGATCATTATGGTTTAGTCGTATGATAGCAACTGAAGTCTGCTAGAGTAATTGGACAATTAGTTATTTATTTTAAACTTCATATAAGTATAGATTAAAGTGGTCTCAATTATATAGATATCCTCTCTCAATCAACCTTAATTTCGCATCTTTTACAACATTTTTATTACCTGTTTACTTACATCCAATTTTTGGATTCCAGTTTTTTTTCTGAATATTTTTCCCCATCAAATTAACTTCTTATTGTACATTTAACCTTATTTCGAAAATTCTAGCCTTAGTTTCGTTAGAATGCACCCGTAAAACAGCTAAGATAACGCGCACTTAGGTGTATTAAACTACAAACAAACAAATTTCAGTATAATTTTGTCCGATAAGAGAAAAATGGCACGTTTATAATCAATTTATATTTGTTGTAGGTAGGTACTGGTTGGCAAAAATAAAATTAAGGTTTTCAAGAGAAAAGTAAAAAAATGACACCTTTATTAAGTGATCTGAAGTGATTTATTTTTCTATGGGAAAGGAGGCAAACGAGCTAGTAACCAACCTGATGGAGTACCATGGAGTACCACAATAACGAAGGAATCATCGGTGTATTGCCGGCTGTTGAGAAAAATTTAGGCTCACTTCTTGAAGGTCCCTATCTCGATCATACGCGACACTTTACGTCAGTAAAATAATCATTCTAATAATCGCTAATCGAACATCTGAATCATTGACAGACGTTTCCTAGCGCCAGTGCGCTGCACTATTAGCCATTGTGAGAAATCACAGGTATCTTTCAGAGGTACAAACAAGAATTTATGTGGCCACTCGCGCGGCCTCGCTCTAACGTACCGTCAGATATTTCACACTAAATTCTCGGCCAAAGTATCGTTGTAAAATACACGAATTTATAAAGGTTTTAACTTGTGAATCATGAGGCTATTTTCGTAATTAATCACGGGAGTGTAAATCAAAACTAGTGCTGTGTTCGCGTACGCTTTCAACATGAATATTAATTTGCTCTCAAGCGTTATACGTGTCCGCTGGAGCGATAATTTATACATCTGCTTCTAAAAGGTATTTAAATGTTTTTTAATCTGTGCGGTTCGGGATTTTATTTATAATTTTAAAGGAGGAAAATTTACTTGATGAAAAACATTTTATTTTGTTATAAATTGACATAAACAAAGTAATGCCGAAGATTTTTCAGACGTAAATGAGGTTCTCAGACTGTCAAAACTGGATAAAAAGAAGATTGGAATGAACCGCCAAGAAAAGAAATATTTAGTACTCCGCTGACAAAATAAAGAAGATGCAATTCTAAAAGAAAACATAAGATATAAGATGCATTAATTAACTTAAAATGATTCTGGAACTATCTAACTTCAAAACTTCATATTCTACGTGCCGTGGTCAGTGTCTGTGAGGATATAAATTTACTATCTACGTCTTGTGGCTCTCTTTCCTTGATTTTCTGGGACCGCATTGTATGTATGATGCATTGCATTAGTCAATCATCGTTAAATCAATTTATACATCAGTTAAAAGGAGGCCAATCGTACCTGCTCTGCCAATATAATAATTAAATTTCCTTCCATAGATTCTTTCCTAGATTCGAATCAATGAATTCAAATTAAAATTCGTCGTTAAATTCAAAGTAAATACTCTCCAAGGTTAATATGAGCAAAAGAAAGCCGAATAAGATTTCGAAAAGACAGAAGATAGCTCTCCGATAGACAACGTTGTCTCGAATAAACCGAATAATGAGACGAGCGATGCCGAACGTTTTAATGACTCGCGATTATGGGCATTCATCAACTGACATTGCTTTTTATTCCATACGGAAATAACGTGGATGCGCCTTGAATAAACATTAGATGCCAAGAATCCAGGTTTTTTACAATTAAGCCATTTTTCTGTCTGGACTTTATGTGTTTCGGAACCGACCACGTTATACCAACAGATTGACAGCCCAGTGGCGCTGTTGGCTAGAAACCAGCTTGAGAAACGAGGTGCCACGGGTTAGATCCCCGCACCGAGACAAATGTTTGTGGGATCCACAAAGAAGACACAAGACTCGTATCTTAATGCCCACAATAAGATCCTGACTCCAGTCAGGATTATGTGACTGTTGAAAAAGAAAAAAAAATAACGAATTTGGGAATCGCATCTGAGGTCCCCCCCACTTCGAAATCCAACTCAAATTTCTTTTTCATTCAATACGATAAAGTTGTAAAAGAATACATGCCAAAATAAAACATTCTTTCGCTTGTGCAGCGATGAACTCATTTCCAATGAATGTGCTTTTATATGCGGAAATATTTTTTTGTATCGGTGTAACCTGATTCACTCGAAAATTAATTTAAATTTCACGAAGTATTAAATTATTTTTCGTATCAGGAATGTTCTCGAACTTTTTGTAAACATTTACAGGCAGTTGTTCATATATAAAATATTTATATATATACACGAGTTTTTTTCTTCTTAAATATTATTTCTGATCAACTTCGTTGTAGGATCATGACAAATTAGGTTCCCTTAGATTTGCCGAGCTTTAGTCCTCGGCACCAGTGCTTGTCGCTGTTGATCCCGGAGCTCAGGAGTTACCATGCTGGGTGTGTGGTGGGATAGGTTCAAAAAACCCTTTTATATATCTTTACAATTACTAAATTCCAGAAATTAGACAAAGACATTTTTCCACTGAAGGTTCGCCACAATTTTGCTGTTTTTGGACACATTTCCAGTCTCTATAGTACAAGTATTGCTGAGAATTTCCTAAGAAGAACCCAATCGCAGTCATCCAGATATGAGATCCTCATGATCATAAGTCGCACATTTATATCTAGCACCCAAGGAAGCAATTATAGTCAGATATAAGGACATAAAATCATCATCATCATCAGCCTACATACGTTCCACTGCTGGGCCCTGGCCTTCTCTACCACTGAATTTAGGCCTTAGTCCACTACGCTGGCCTAGTACGGGTTGGCGGACATAAAATACAAAAGAGTTATTTGTTGAAACGAAAATCGTGTGGGATTGAACAGATCTGATTCATCAAATATATTAATGTCTTTATTGATTGTGTTTTACGACGTCTGTCTACGAACCAGCGGCTACCAAACTTTATTACGTTATTTACGTTGATACGACCAAAGTAATTGGAGTAAATATATTTTGTAGTCCATTTAGTGGTTCAGGTTGGACTTACATATTAAACTTTAGGCGCCACGTTTGTTTTAATTTTGTACTAGTTCAATAGACTAATGTGTACAAATAACTTATGGGGTTTAATGTAAATATAGACCTATAAATAATATAACAACGTAAATTGACAATGGAATAGGTGGCATTCTACATTGTTGTTTTGTCAATGTGTTTATTTAATCAAACTTTGTACAAATTTTAATAGGACCTAGTACCAAATGGACTCTCTTACTGCCGAACCTAGGATGATGCAGAGGTGAAATAAGGCTGGTGTTATATTTTAATACTACGAACAAAAAACAATTAATTCTTGTTAATTTAGTTATTTGATAGTTTATTAACTATCAGCTTGGATTGTCATACGAATGGTCCACCAGACCTGGGTTGTGCAACATTCTCATCAAAAATTTGTGAGGGCCATTACCAGAGGCGAAATTTTCTGAAAGAACAATTGCGGATTTTTTCCCTTCCAAATCCCATACAATCATTGACGAACTGGATATCTAAACAACAAACTGGTGTTTAACTGTGTCGACTGGTTAGAATTGTAGTTATTTCTTCCCAATCGTCGCTACATTTGCGGTATACTTTACCCTTGCAAAAACTAGGCACTATTAAAGTTTGAAAAGCAGTCACGCTAACCAATTTGAAATCACGTCACAGTGGCGTCTATGTATCGGAGCTATTTGTCGGAATGGGCTGTATGAATTTGACCCAGTTTGCCGACTCCTCATATTGTGCGAGCTCGTAAGCCCATTAGCGGCAGTTTGAGGTGCATTAGATAGTACACGCATTAGCTCACGCTTGTTTACGTAATATTCAGGGATTCGGTTAATGCTTAAATTTAAAGGGTCTGTTTTGCCTTTGTAAGCAGTGATAGCCTCGAGGTTTAGGAGCGCGAGAGTCTCAGCGGTCGCGGGTTTAAACCATGCACACACTTCTGATTTTTAGAAGTTATGTGTGTATTCACAATGAATTCCTTTAACGGTGAAGAAAAACATCGTGATGATACCTTGAAATCGAATACTTCGTTTATATTATGAATTTTGTGATTGAAGGATCCCAAAGGAATTAAAAAATAATTTGATAGATTTAGCTATTGTACCTAATATTTATGCCTATAAAATGTACGGTGACACGGTTACTTTGATATCATATTACAAAACTAGTGGTCACAGGTCTAATACCAGCAATAGAGAATATGTTCGTTTGATTCATAAGCATCTATTACTAGTCTAGGTATTTGTGAGTCTGATAAGTCTCTCGTACTTTCTGATCCCCAAGACACAAGACTATCTATAATATGTCTGTTGTAACTTGTAGGTAGTACACATATACATGTTTTTCAATTACTTTACTAATATCAAAAATACTATTATATATTACAAAAATGGCGTATCCACAATATTCATTTCACCTTTATGAGTTTCGTTCATTTTCCGTGAAGCTAAGAAGACGCCTTGCTTACAAAAGTTGATGATAAAAATTTTACATCCCCCACTTTGGAGAGACGCAGTTGCCTCCGTTCCCTATTGTTTACTAAGATGAATAGGTAAATTGAGAATTATTATGTATTTCTTTTTTGGAAACCATCCAATTCTAAATGGTACTTTTTTATTTCAAATAAAGATTTAATCTGGAAATGTAATCGTGCTTCAGAGGCGCGTACAAGTCTATGATATTATACTTATATTTTATTTATATCATTACTAGCAGTTTAAGGTGATCAGGCCATGTGTTTTGAAAAATGTCGTTGTATCTTCTTGAGGTTCAATCTATTCCAAAACTGAAGTTCATTTAACACAAATTCACAAGCTTTAGAATCTCTATTTTTACTACTTCTGACTTCGAAAGTCTCTAACAATATTCAAATCAGTCGTTCAATCAGTCAATCAGTCAACATCGGTAGAATCTTCTTCTATGTACATGCCAATATCAAGTACCTACACACAAAACAAAAGGCAATCATCGTTTTAACCCTTAAAATATTTGCATTAATCATTCAAGATCATACACGCGAAAAATTCGAAAGTCTAGCAGATTTGTTTGAGAAGACACGCCATCTATTATAGGTTAGCACTCAAAGCACAGTGCAAAATTCAGCACACACGCATGTTTACTGCCTCACCGCCGCCATATCTCGTCAGGATACATGCAACACTACTCGAAATTAAAATTGGCTTCAGGCCAATATAATCTTCCTCGGAGGCCGTATTTATCGCGGCGGATAGGGTGCAAAGCATGTATGTTATGGTAATAGTACGTATTACTGAGTGATTACTGTATTATTACAGCTTGGAGGAATGGTCGATTTGGCGCCTACCCCCTATTTCTATGCATCAACTATCCTTATACCCGTTTTGGGGCCGTTTATGTCGTTTACCCTTTGTTCATGGTTCCATAGGAGCGCTTTAAGCGGTCGGGACGATGCTATGTTTTGTACGAAGCGGCAAATATAAACAAAAAATTACAACCTTGCCTTTATTCATCATCAGCCCATTTACGTCCCACTGCTGGGCACGCCTCCTCTACCATTGATAGGGTTTAGGGCTTAGTCCACTACGCTGGCCTAGTGCGGCTTACACACCTAAGAAAATCCTAAGAAGTTAGGTGCGCAGGTTGCATCACGATGTTTTCCTTCATCGTTAAAGCAAAAAATAATTCATGAATACACACATAACTTCGATAACAACCTTACCTTAAAGGAAACAAAGAGTCAACTCAACCTGCATTTGTTTCGCCCGTACGCCCCTAGATGGCGCTATAATAAATCGCGAGTTAATTACCGAAAGAACTGTTTAGTTAACTGAAGCACTTTAACCCCTTGCCGTGGTAATATGGCGTCAACCCGCGTTATCCAGTCCAGTCCACTTACTAAGGATATAATTGTATTGGCTGGAAGCCAGGCTACAAGGTTTCATCTCTAAATGGATGCGTATATAATTTTTATCGCCCCGCTTAAGTTTAGTTGGCTTTGTGGTAGGATACTGGCAAATGCTGCTTTACCTCAAATGGGCTGCGATTGTGAATGCTTGATTTATGCTTTGTATTGTTTTCGGGACATTTGCGAGATCTTTTAGAAATAAGTATGGTTTTATTTTAGCAATTAGTTATTCTCTGTACTAAAGTAATTAAATTCAACACTATGGAAAATTTGAGTTTATGCTTGTCGAATCAATTTGTCGTTAAATATGCAGAGACATAACAACGCGCAAAAATATCAAATCTTCGATATATCACATAGAAAAGGGGAAAAATAAGTTTTTCAAATTACAATAATATTTTGTAGGATTTTTTAAGTTTGATTTTTTTCTAGAATTTTCCTTAATGGGCCGTACTGTGTCTTAAATATATTTTCGGAACGGGAAAACTGTTGTTGGGGATTATTTTTGAGAAAATATGTTGTTTCCTGGACCTATTACTTATAATCAATTGTACTCGTGCATCGTCCTCGATTAATTATTTTCTTATTCTCTTATATTTCAGTTATTATTCACTCACGACTAAACCTTTGGAATTATTTAATCATTTTTGGACATATGGAGGATCTTAGGAAAGAAAATATGCTGCTTAATTTTAATTCGATTGCGACCGTGCGACGCTGGACTCCACCGCTAGTAAATTAAAAAATAGTCATCATTCTCAATACGCTCACTGCTGGGTCTGCAGTAGTATACCAGTATGGTACGGGTAAGGCATTAGTCCACCAGCCCCGTGGGCCGTGGCGCAGTTGGCTAGATACCAAATCCACAAACATTTGTTGTGTGATCCACAAACATTTGTTTCGGGTCTGGGTGTTTGTGAGACCGAAAAGTCTCTCGTAGTTTCATACCCACGACACAAGACTCGTATCATAGTGTGGGGTCAGGACTATGTATGTGACTGTTGGGTGTATTTATTTACTACCACGGCGGACTACCATCACCATTAATCCAGAGGAATTTGTTGCCGGCCTTTGAGAAAAATATAGTCTTTTTTCTTGAAGCAATGGTATCGTATAAGGCTTCGTTAAAGTACGGCATAATAAATACATAACTATGAATACATATTTTAATAAATATTCTAAACATTTTTTCCAGTTGGCTCCGCCCAACTTTTGCATAACGCGAATGTTTTATCGTTGCTAAGCGATCATTGATTTTACCTTACTTGGCTATCAGTCGACGTCAAACGATACAATATTACCGTTCACTCAACATTTACTAATCTATAAACATAATATTCATTGTGTTTGAAGTGGTTATAAGGTGAGTCATATATGTTATTGAATATTATCTATGTGTTACGCATTTTTACATTCTGTCGCGTCATGATTGATGAGATTAATGAAGACAATCATAGTGACATATACTATGTCTTGGTCCGGGATATATATATCTAATTGGCTTCAGGCAGGCTTGTTTTTAATTAAAGATTAGTTATATTATAAGCATTATTTGCACTGCAGTGAATATCACCTATAGAAACTGACCGTTTTAGCGGTACATAATAAATAGTCAATGACCTAAAAAGTTGGGACTATTTCTCACCCATCGACCATCAAGCAATTGTAGTAAGGTGTCAATAATAGACATTAATACTTACTTCAGTAAGTATAAAATTAAGAGTAACTTTTATTCTTTTAAAAGCAAAAGACAAATAGCAAAGTTGCTATATTCATTTATATTAGACAAAGCTAAGAACATGGCTGCCTCACCTGCTTCTATTGAGCAGAATCAAGTTATGACATGGAATGATACATTTGTATCTATTCCGAAAAGTAGACATTCTTTAAATTTCAATCACAGACAATAGAGCCAGCCTCTTGCACTTCAATTATAATCAAAAATAATAATAAATTAAATAATTCAATACTTCCAGTTAACATGATACATTTACCCAATTTGACTCCACCATTAGTAAATCAGAGTATGGTTTGCAACAATGTTAATACAAAGTACTTCAATCTAGTTCACCAGAATATGCAAGGAATGCTAGGTAAAGAGCTGCAACTGGAGTTGTTCATGAGTTGTCAGGAAATTGATATTCTTTGCGCTACAGAACACTGGTTACGAACTGAACAGCTCATGTTCAACTTCAAAGATCATACAATTAGTAGCAACTTTTGCAGGAAAAATGCTATACATGGTGGCTCACTTATATTAGTGAATAAAATTCATAAATATAAAGAGCGCAAAGATATAGTGAGCCTCTCTGTGGAGCAAACTGCCGAACTGTCATGTATTGAGTTGGAGCAGTTCATTGTTTTATGTGTGTACAGGCCACCCTCCTCAATTTATGATAATTTTGAATTAATAGTTGAAGATGCATTAAGAAAACTAAATAGATCAAATAAGAAATTGTTGGTCTGTGGAGATTTTAATGTTAATTTGATAGAAAGTTCTACAGTGGCTATAAAATTAAAAACTCTATTTTCGTCTTTTAATTTAACAAATCTTTTTTCAGAGCCTACAAGAATAACCAACACCAGTGCTACCTGTATTGATAATGTCTTTACAGATATCCTGCCACACAACAAATGTATTATTAATAACATTGGCTCTGATCACTGTGGACAACTGGTCACATTTAAAAGTGGATTCCAAGACGCATCAAATGAGAAACTGACTGTTGTCCCGGTAACAAAGGCTCGGTTAGAGAGAATTAAAATTAAATTAAATAATAAATTAAGTAACATTGTAACTGGAAGTGACCCTAATATATTGTATAACTCCATGTTTAACACATTTTGTAAGGAGTTTGAATCAATTTTCACACCCAGATCTGTTTCTATTGGTAAAAAGACTCCATTTAAAAGTTGGGCTACGTTAGGCATTCACATAAGTAGAAAGAGATTGTATGACCTCTATTATGAAAAAACATACAATCACAGTGTAGAATTTAAAAAATATGTGAAAAAATATTCTAGAATATTTAAGCTAGTTTGCATAAGAGCCAAGTCCTTATACTTAAGTAATAAAATAAAAAAGGCTAAAAATACCATAAAAATGACTTGGAGTGTAATAAATAAAGAAACTGGGAAGACTAAACCTCGAGAAACCGAGTTTAGTTTAAACATGAATAATAATATAATCAAATCTAACTTTGAGGTAGCTAGGGCATTTGAAACTTTTTTTACTGAAATACCAGTTTCTATTACTAGAAGTTTGAACTCTTCCACATCCGTTGCAAGTGAGCTATTACAGAAAACAGTCCCTGGGAGTGAGGATTCATTTAGATTCCATTGTGTTAATAGTATAGATGTTATTAAGACATTTAAGTTAATAAACATAAAAAATACATGTGACTTCTGGGGAATTTCTACAAAAATCCTAAACTCTGTAATACATGTATTAGCACCCCAGCTAGCTATAATTTTTAACTCGTGTGTTAATAGTGGCATATTTCCTGATAAAATGAAATTAAGTAAAATTATTCCACTCTATAAATCAGGCAGCAAAGACGACCCAACTAACTTTAGACCCATATCGATTCTACCTTCTATTAGTAAAATATTCGAAAAACTTATGTTGTTGCAAATTGAAAATTACTTTTCAAAAAACAAACTGCTTCATTGCAACCAGTTTGGTTTTACTAGGGGTCGCTCCACAACCGATGCTGGTGTGGAACTTATTCATAATATTTTTGAAGCTTGGGAGGTCTCACGGGATGCTTTAGGAGTATTTTGTGATCTATCCAAGGCATTTGATTGTGTTCACCATGACATTCTTATCGGGAAACTAAGCCATTATGGAGTTAACGGTATGGCACTAGAGTTGTTTAAGTCGTATTTAAGTAATAGAATCCAGGTTGTTGATGTAAATGGAAAAAGATCTCCTGGGTCTGTTGTTACTATGGGAGTTCCACAAGGCTCGATTCTTGGACCCTTTCTTTTTTTGATTTATATTAATGACTTGCCTTATTATATAAGGGACGATTGTGATGTAGTGCTGTTTGCTGACGACACTTCTTTAGTATTTAAAGTTAAACGCAATCAATCCACTCTTGACGATGTAAACTGCACTCTCACTAAAATCGTGCATTGGTTTAATATTAATAACCTATTATTAAATAGTAAAAAAACTAAATGTATTAGGTTTATAACACCTAATGTAAAATATGCCAATGCCGACGTTTTAATGAATGGAGATAAGCTGAGCCTTGTGGATAATACTAAGTTTTTGGGAATCACATTAGACCCCAAACTTCAATGGGGTCCCCACATAACAGTATTAGCTCAAAAACTGAGTGCAGCAGTCTTTGCAGTGAGCAAAATACGTCAGTTGACAGACATTGATACAGCTAGGTTAGTGTATTTTGCTTACTTTCATAGTTTGATGAGTTATGGAATTCTACTCTGGGGTGGTGCCGCTGACATAAATACCATATTTTTACTACAAAAACGAGCCATCAGATGTATATATTCTCTTAGCTCTAGATATTCTCTAAGAGAAAAGTTTAAGGAAATTGGTATTTTGACAGTAGCATCGCAATACATACACGCAAATCTTAT
This sequence comes from Cephonodes hylas, assembly GCA_030295005.1. Taxonomy (NCBI): domain Eukaryota; kingdom Metazoa; phylum Arthropoda; class Insecta; order Lepidoptera; family Sphingidae; genus Cephonodes; species Cephonodes hylas. The sequence continues at coordinate 11,829,849 of AP025372.1, read as the reverse complement.
GTATGTCCATAAGAATATTCATAAATTTAAAAAGTTTTCTGACATACATGATAGAAATACTCGTAATAAAAATAAGTTAGTAACTTATAAAACCAGGCTCCACAAGATCAGCAAATCTTTTAAGGGTTACTGTATACACTTCTACAATAAAGTCCCTAGTCATATTAAGGCTTTAAAGTATCATAAATTTAAAGAAATTACTAAGAGACATCTATGTAACAAAGCCTACTATACAATATCAGAATATATGGAAGATAACGAAGCCTGGGTATAAGTAAAATGTTATTGTAATCCCGGGCTTGACTGGGTCTACTTTAATGGACATGGCTGTACATAGTTTATTATTATTTTAGTAACTTGTAAGCAATCAGGTATGTCATGCTCGCAGAAATGTCTGTGCTTACGGCGGCGTCGTGTGCCGGGTCGGTCACTTCCCTATGAAATGGTTGAGGAGGCCGATGGCTGGCACATGCGTCATACTCGTGAACGGGTGCTGTTTGTGGGGACTGGTCTGCCTGATTTGCTTATTTCCATTAATGAAATTTTAACCTGGTTAGATGTCAGAGTCTCCATTTAAGATGACTATGTTGTTCTTATATACAAAATTCTGATATTGTATTAATGAGCTGCTCTAATTCGGGAAATTGAGTCTTTGTATCTGTATTGTAAACTATCTCTTGATTGGAAAAGAGCAACACTAGAGTTTCTTGCCCGTTCTTCTCTAGTGATGACTGCCTTCCGAACAGGGTGGTAAATTTTGAAATGACTGAATCTAAGTGATGTATTTGACATTTTATGGATTCAATAAATATTATTTCATTTCATTTCATTTCATTCAAGTAATAATGGCTTTGAGGATAAGGGCACACACCTCTGGCATTTCAAAGTTATGTGTGGAGTCACAATTTATTATAACTTACTTTAATGGTGAAGGAAAAAAAAGGAAAGATTTCTTAGATGTGTTGTAGTCCGCCAACCTGCACTAAGCCAGCGTGGTGGACTAAGGCCTAAATGCTCTCAGTTGTGAAGGAGGCTCGTGTGCGGCAGTGGGACGTGTGTGGTCTGATGATGATGAAGTTTTACACACCACAGACCAAGATAAAATCGAAAACACTGCCTAATCTGGGACTCGAATACGCAAACTCAACCGCAAGCCAACATACACATAGAGACATATGCATACCTATTACATGGCTGTTTATTTTAATTTGTCCTTAAGTCGAAAGTGAAATAACCTTAACGACGCCCGTCACAGCGATTCTGAAAGTAAACAATACGGTATTGTATCGGGTCTGTGAAATTATATACAAATATACAACACCAATGACAAACGTGTTTATTTAAACAATGGTTGAATATTTTAAACAACTTTTGTCTTCCATCGAAGTATTGCAGATGTATATTATGAATGTTATATTGTAACCATACATAAATGTCTCATTGGTTTTTCGGATCGTGCAGAGTGGAATAATCCTTACCTGGATTATAAATATGAAAGTAGGGATGTTTTGTACGCTTTCGTGCAATAACTACATAACCGATCGTCATGAAGCTTTGTAGACATAATATTCTTGGAGGCATTAGAAGTAACATAGGATACTTTTTATCTCGATAAAGTTTTGTGTTCCCGTGGGAATGGGTATAGTCATAAGCGGGTTCTAAATTAGAACTTTTTAATAGTATCGTCGTGCTTGAAAAAGTGTCCAAAAATTGGCTATAACATTGTCTGTCCTTTTATGAGATATTCATCCCGAAGTCAAGTTTAAATCATAGTCCATATTTCTTTCAATGTAGCATAACCTTAGATTCTTTTCGCCGGATCAGAAGTGCTATGAAATACCAAGAAACTTCACTTCATGATTGAATATTGTTTACGTCATATTCTTCTGCCGTAACATTTATGGTAATTTCTTTGTTAGTCTCAGAATGGAGGAGTAAATGTTGAAACTGAAGCACATGTTGCTATGTCTAAAGTGTTACATTTAACGCTTTCCTTTGCGAGCTGAACAGGTAAACGATCTGCGACTTAATGGCTCTTGTTTAGCTCGTTTCTTTGACATATGTCATTTAAGGTAGATACGCTGTTAGTTGAGATTATAGTACAAATGTACTGGCTTTAAGCAGCATGGTAATTAAACAAAGAAATATAACTTAGGATTATGCGTTTGTTTATAATCATGTTATTCTTCGGCAAAGGCCAAAACATTTGTATGATTATCCAAAATTTTCAAAAGTATCGTTCCGCATCTGCGTATGGCATTGTGATTATTTCAGGCGGGTTTCAGACATCTATTATATTCGCTAAAGTTCAATTCTCGGTGTCAATTTAATGCATGGGTCGGTGAAAAGGAGTTACAATGGCGGGTGTGTGAATAAAGCTAAAAATATGATAAAAGCATTTAATGTATATTACATTGAATTTATGCACGTTGGTAGTACTGGCGTCATCATCATCATCATCACCAGCATTTCACGTCCTCTACTGCACATAGGCCTTTCCTAAGGCATGCCACTGAACTCGATCTTCGGCCCTCCTCATCCAGTGATTTTGAAAAATTATAAGTAGATTCTTTGGTCCAGAACGCACGACCTACATTGATATTACATAAAAAGAATATAAGGAAATATAGCATACGTTAACAATAAATAATAACACTAGCCAATCATATTAATTATGACCGTTCTAATCATGTTTTCAAGTGGTACTCAAAGCATTATTACTTTGTAAACAATTCTATGGAACTACGAAACCGTGATTACGGGATCCCCCGAACAAAATTCTAGTGTTTATAAATCAGTTTAATTCTAACGGACACTTTGGTTCTAGAAAGTTGATTTGTCTTGTTGAAGAGTCTCGAAAGTTGAACACATTTATTGATAAATTCTGAACCATACGTTAAAAGTAACAGTATCACTATTCAGCGTTGCAGTATCGTTAACGCGTTACTGCAACATGTAGCTGAATGGGAGGTGCCTTTGCTGGTGCAATTTAATTTGTTTATTTTTTTTTCTGTTTCTATGTTTTGGCAAAATTGTATAAAAATTGTACTAGCAATAAATGCTTATTTCTTTCTTTCTTTCTTTTACTTTTGACATAGGCTGTCTGTGGACCTTTATCACTTTTACAAGAGGTAATAATACCATACCATATAACGGTGGTTAAAAATATTCGGGTTCGATTCCCAAGTCGGGCCAAGTGTGATCGAATTTAAATAGCAGCACGAAATTTGGAGTTGTGCTCGAAAAATGAAATTGACGAGAAGTACTAAAATGTACCACCACTTATCTCTTATGAAAATATCGCAGAACGCACACAATAGTAGGTTCTTAGAAACCACTATTGTTCCGCCAACCTGAATTAGGTCAGCCTGATGGACTAAGGACTAAGCCGAAGATGTAGAGGCGTGCCCATCGGACCATATATGGGCAAATTCTATACAAAGAAAGATAAGAGCGATTCTCAAAGCACTCGAGTAATGACGGTGCAGTATGGACGGTCCATGAATGGAAATACGAATCGATAGAGACAGCTGCAAGATTGTGGTACTGATTCATATCCGTACCGCTTTGTGTCCGTTCAGTATTGTAACAAAACATTGTATGTGACGGGTGTGCGCGCGCAGACGTTATTCGAAATACAAAATATTTTTTTCGTGTTAAATGGAACGTAATTTTATGAGTGAAGTGTTGAGTTAATTAAATTCGAGAATTAATAGTTGAACAAGTAAGTTATAGCGTTGTTAAAAGGTGAAAACATTTACTTTTATACCTATAATTTTTAGTTGTTAATCTTAAAAATAAATTAGAAGAAAATTTTAAAAATATTTTTTAATTCATAAAATTTTAAGAAATGTTATATTTTCTTATTTTTTTTTTATATAAACAATCTTGGAAAAACTTTTAAAATATACATAATATATTTATCTATTAATGAAATTTATACAAGTAAACCACTGTACAACAGTTCTGTTGTAAAACCGATAAAAAAAACTTGTTATTTCTGACACCCACTGCACCGTACATGCTTACTTTAAAAATATCTTGCAACAATTTCACCTTAGTCAAGGTATTATATGGCAATAGAACTTTTCTTAGGGATTTCTTAGGTGCGTAATCTGATAACCTGCACTAAGCCAGCGTGATGGACTAAGGCTTAAGCCTTCGGACGTACAAATTATGATGATGAAGAAAATACGATACAAAACAATTCTCATGTCAGGTGATTGTAACTGTTTTGTGCATCTGTTTGTTTGTTCAACACCCAAACAGTCTCTGAAGCTAATTGAACTGTAAACAAACATCTCACTATTACAAGTGTTCTCAGATGTCTAATTAGTTTACTACTTCATGATAAATTGCAGAAAGCATGTCTGTTGTTTTATGATAAATAAAACTTGAATTTTATAATCTGTAAAGAAATAAAAAACCTTGTGGCGCAGTTTGCTGGATACCAGCTTACGAAACAAGAGGTGGCGAGTTCGATTCCCGCATTGAGACAAACGTTATTCTGGGTGTTTGAGACCAAAAAGTATCTAATAAAAAAAGTTTTGTGGTAATTTCTAATAAAAAAGGTTTACGTAATCACAGGGATGACTACTGTATTATAGATTCCATAGTCTACTCTCGTAATAAAAATATTGACGATTTAAAATTATGTTATAATAAAAAATCATGTCATTACTTTTGTTTTTTAGTAGATATTGATCTACATTTTTTGTTATTATAAAATTCATAATTTTATACATAACTCTATTGGATAAAGATTATTTTTTTTGGATATTAAATAGCAGGAGAAATATATGAAAATCTTGCTTTACACGGCAATCGAACCAGAAATCTCCTAATCACACGTTTCGACTCACACCACAAGACCTATGTAGCTCTTAAAATAATATTTATTATGAAAATAATTTACACCGAATACGTCAGTAATAATTAAAGATGTATAATTTAATTACTATTTGACGTGAAATAAACAATTAATTTGATTTATTGACGATAATTAAATACTGATAATTAATTTATCCTATTAAAATAGATTTATAGCGAAATCATGACTGGTAGTGTAATTAAAATAAATTTTGTTTGCCTATTAATTGCTCCGAGTTACATATTATTATATTTATTCATCTTCATGGTAACATAACGGTTGATTTGAATGTAATAATATAATCGTGATTGCAGGTTTAATTCCATACATTCAATATCAATGGTTGTTAGGAAAAGGTCAAAATTTTTATTTTTTGTCGGGATATTTTTTAACGCCAATGGGCTTGTCATCTCAGTAGCAATTATCTGCCTTAGTTTTCGATCACGGTCAGAATACACCCTGCATGTACTACACTCTCGATAGGTTACTCATATCGCCAACTTTCTGTTGGTATTACGTAAAGAGGGTAAAAATTTTAGTCATTATCTTAATAAATTACAAACAAAAAATGCTATCTATTAAATTTTGCCCGTACTGAGACTGAACCCCAACACCAACAAGACATTAAAAGTTGTAAATATTCAACATCCATTACGTAGTTTTGCTTCTTTACTCCGCCGATTAAAACAACCAACAGAGCGTTGAATAGCACGGTTTATTGATCAACACGCAATTATAAGAATGCGTGCGTGTAAACTTGCGATTGCTTTGGAAACTGTTGTTATGTCGGTCCCGATGACGACCACTGTAGGGTGACATCATAACAACCTTTTACTGTTAGCATAATCACAACAACCCTGGCTAACTTCCTCATGGTCCACAGAACGTTTGTACAAGTCAATCTACAGACCTAGTTAAAAGTTACTGTGAATGTTGTGATACGATACAAAACCAAAATCTCAGCTTGCCTTCCAAAATTATCATCAGACCATATACGTCCCCACGTTACGTCCAATGGTAGAGGAGACCCGTGCCCAGCAGTGGGACGTACCTATATGGGTTGATGATGATGATGATATACGTCCCAATGCTGGGCACGAGCCTCCTCTATTGAGAGGGTTTAAGCTCTAGTAAAGCGGACCTAGTAAGGGTTGACCTAGTAAGGGTTGGCGGTTTGGAGGGGTCCATAATTGAACGGTGCGCTGGGCGGCAGCGGACCATTTAGGGCACTTCTAGCCCTGAGATGCCGCAGTATGCTGGCGTAGCCAGTGACCCCGACATACCCCTTACGGCCTCCCCCGAGGTACCGAACAGGGGAGCTTAAGGCGCTTTCCTCTCGTGATAAAAAAAAAGAAGGGTTGGCGGTCAACTGTTTTATGATGTTTCCTATTATTGTACCTCAAAACTTTTGGAGTCGGTTCATAAACCATCTATAGTATTATTATGTGTACAACATTTGACATGAAATTCTTCACTTTTGTACTCTCAGCTAAAAATTCTCATGTACTTTGCCTCAGTAATATGCATGGTAAACACACGCGCTCCGCAACGACGAGCACTTGATGATAATTCGACAGATTAAGATTGCTTATCTCTTGTTTGTTGTTGCATTATTACTTTGCGCTATTATCCTTGGCGGTGTTATAGCTTTAAGAGGTGCACTGATTACTCCTGTTTTATACTTAAAAATTATAACTTCACGCCTATATTCCCCGAATAAGAAGAGGTGCATTTCGACAACCACACTTTGCCAAGTAGATATCAGTCTATTGTCTATTGTCTATTTTCGAACATATTAGAAAATGTATGCTGCTGCTAAGAATTTCCTAATTGAAAAAAATAATAATTTAATTAAATTAAATTAGAGTTTAATATTTACATTTGAATACGAGTTTAATGAAATAAAATACGATTATAATAAAATTTCCTAGTGCTTTCAGCCTAATTTGGTCTATCATTGTTGCTTGTTTCAACAAATATATTCTCGATATGCAAACTGTATTATCACAATTTGAACGCGATCATGTTTATTTGCATGATATTCTAGTGCGTTTTGATTACACGAGATTATGGCAAGACTTGTTGAAGGCAAGGCAGGTAGAAGCACAAAACTCATGTTTACTGCAACTTTACCAAGCGGGATTGCCTTAGCGAAAAGATACATATAGGTACCCACATAATCAGTATAATTCATTTTATTAGATCCCAGTATGGTCTGTTAGAGAGACTATAAAAATTTATTCGCGAAAACAATCGTGTTTTCATCATAATGAAAACTATTAGCTAAGTCTGCTCTTGAAGCAATGCGTTATAATCTTAATTAAAAATACCATAACACAAAAAACATGGCCTCAGTTAAGCAAACAGGGAATCGTAACATGTTTTAAAAACAATTCTCCAATTAAAATACCAATTTTAACATTGACATACAAATGAGTTTCACCTTAATAATGTTTGAACGCACTTGTTATAGTACCATTAGCTACGCACAAAGATAATCTAACTAAACAGCCGATGGAAATGGGGACAGTGTAAGGTTAAACCACAGTGTGGTCGGTTGAGATAACCATGTGGTTTTTGGTTCTACTCGCCAGTGAGTCGTTTGGATAGTAAAATATTACTTAGCTCCATCTTAGGGAAATTTTGAGTTTCATCGTCATTCTATAAGAAAACTCTATTTTCAAGGAGAAAAATTATGCTTCATTTCCCAAGCTGTTTATGTCCAAACCAAAAATTAAAGAAATCAGTAAAGTAATTTTTGACTTCATTCATCAGAGATGTACCAAAAAACTGTTTCATTTCAATTTAGCATCTTTTACCGACTTTGTAAAGGTGCAATTTGATATTAGCACTTCCTTTAACTACTGTCTTCTTCCATGTCTAATCTTTATAGCAGTTTTGCATAAAAACCAAAAATAATCTTCTACATTAATTCAACAGTTAACATTCCAAATACTATAGTAGTTTCATAAATTCACTCCATATTTACTAGCTACAGCCGATAAAGGACCACTTATACATAATCGCGATCAACTTATTTATACAGGGTATATTCAGACTGTGATTTAAAACTAAGGCAGGCAATAGATAAGATTGTTACAGACACCCTGACATTATGAAAAAACCCGACAAAAAATAAAAAAAATGACATTATTACATCATACCTATTAGGGATGTTGCGGATTCAATTTTTTCACATCCGCGGATGCGGATGCGGATGCGAATTTTAAGAGGCTCACATCCGCGGATGCGGATGCGGATGCGGATCTGTATAAAATTGATCGATTGGTTGATTTGTATAAAATGTTATTGCTTTCCTATTGGTCAATCAGCACGTGTGGTCACCCACTCGACACTCGAGACCGATACGCGCACCTCGCCGCCCCTCACCCCTTTCTTTCTTTTCGGGATCTGCTACACATCCGCAACCGCATCAGCTCCGCAGCGATTTATGCGGATGCGGATGTCTAAATCGATGCGAATGTTCCGCATATGCGGATGCGGATGCGAATATTCGCAACATCCCTAATACCTATAGTCTTGTGAGAGGAGCCATTTGCCATTTATAAAATAGATCTGAATCTATACGATTAATATGTTTACTTTATTGATAACTTGCTTTTCCTTCGTGTTATTACATTATCTTTATTTACATACTATTTCGAGATATGGCTTATCACAGCGTGCCCCCCAGCCAGCTGACGTAATATCAATGTATCTATTATCAAAAATAAATATTGGTTATCATAAATATTTGTACTTAGGAAAGCCGTGGCAGTCTCATGGAATATGTTGTAGGTTTGACTTGGAAATTTTCCCGCAATAGACTTTCGGGCAAAGTCACTTGTGTTTTCCATTTATGAAGTTAGATATAATGGAGGAATTCTCTTGTGGTCTCATTGTGCATGTATTTGCCGTTTTATTTATCGGTACAGATTTTGATTCCTGGATTCGGGATAACTGCTTTTAGGTGTCTCCTATATTAATATCTCAGTAGCTAGAGAAATTTTAGAAATGTTTTTGTCATGGACTTGTAGGCCATATTTCTTATTAACACACACACTCACACACAAACCAACCAAAACCTCGTATTGAGGGACTTAGAACAATATAGGAAAAGGGGGAAAGTGAAAGGAAAGTGGGTAAAATAATATGTACAAATATTCCTTTGGTAATTAATCTTAGGAAGTAATCTCATAACAAATTGCAAAAAGTGATTAACAGTTCATTTAGTCAGCAGTGCCGAAGTTAGGGCGGCGGTATGCGGTAACTTGCCGAATCGATAATTGCTTTCCTGCTTCGACGTAGCTCGTCGAGTAACCGAGAAGTCTCATTTAGCTTTTGTTGTATTTTTTATGGCATACATACAGTCACGCCTATAATGCTCTAAGGGATTGAGGGATTGACATGTATTTCTGCATCCACTACAACAATTATGTTTTCCCACGTAATAGATGGCCTGTTGCTGATTTTCGGGTTCGATTTTAAACTCCGGGCTGCTATTTTCAATTTCTGGCTGTAGATGAGGCTCGTCTACCATTGAGAAGATTTAGGCCTTAGTCCACCAGGCTGGCCTAGTGCAGGTTGGCGGACTACACATACGAAATTCCTTGGAACTTTCATCACGTGATGAAACCAAACATCGTTGTAAGGAGAAACAGGCTATAGATTGCTGATACAATAGTTATATAACCGATAATATACTCTTTTATGCAATATTTTATAACCGATACTGGTGCTGTAGAATAGATTTGATTAGTCAAATCTCTATTTAGACTTTTTTCCATTTATCATCAAATATATATTTGGTAATCACCTTTTTCTCCTTCGTGAACTCTAGGCAGAGTTGTCACGGTAACAACGCGATGAATTTTGGAGCCATTTTTCTACATGTTGCTTTGTGTTAGAGTAACACTGTCATTTTACCATAATAAAAGATTTATAATAAAATATTTCTATAGACAGCGTTTCTACATTGTTTTAGTCAAATTGACCTTTAGTATAGTGATACTAGTAGGTAGTGACCTACGTACACCCATTTAAGAATAACTGGATAAAGAATCGTGTCCATCCCACTAAAATAATAACTCAAGGAGATTAGGACGTCCCGGGCGTAGGATTAAGACATATTGTGGATGTATAATTTGGATGGATTATTTAACTAGATTATCCAAAAGCAAATTGTATGAATTATTTTTTCGTGGAATTTAAGGAATATACACATTTTCATCTTTGTTATAATAGTATGCCATTGATTTGCTTTAAATATGATGAAATCCATATCTGGAGTTTACAGCTCTCGTCTAATCTAGTTGACCCTACATCCTAAGCTAGCGCGATGTGTCGAGAGTTTCGATTCAGGTTTGGAAAAAATATTGAGTTTTGTGATACATCTTTTTCACTATTAACTAGATCTTTGAACTGGTTCCATAAATAAAAATAGTGACATTTTTATTATACGTAATTTAATGATGAAAGTAAGGTGACATAAAGAATATTATTTATTTATTTATAGACACAGGCGTACAATATTATAAAAGCGTACAACATACAGTACAACAGGCTCTGGCCACCTAAAATTATAGCCTGACATTTGGTTGGGTATTATATTAGTAAGCAGTGATGGCCTCGAGGCTTGGGCGCGCGGTCGAGAATCTCGACGGTCGCGGGTTCAAACCCCAGGCACACACCTCTGACTTTTCGAAGTTATGTGTGTATTCACATTGAATTATCACTTGCTTTAACGGTGAAGGAAAACATCGTGATAAAACCTGCACACCTAAGAGTTCTCAGGAATTTCTTAGGTGTGTAGTCCGCCAACCCGCACTAGGCCAGCGTGGTGGACTATGGCCTAAAACCCTCTCAATTGTAGAGGAGACCCGTGCTCAGCAGTGGGCGTATATGGGTTGATAAAGAAGAAGATTATATTAGTAACATACCAAAATCCACGTCTTAGATATTTGGTTATCATGATAAATATTCATTGTATCGAGCTATGATACCAACTGACCTCTACAGCAGTATTAACGTGTGTATTAAGAAATTGTGCCATTTGTAATTTGCATACACCTTAGCTTGTTCAAACGGGCCGGCATAATGAAGTTTATTACTGATGTAATGCGTTTAACATGCGTGGTTAGGTTTTAGTTACCGTGCTGCTATTTCAATATCAATGAAGGAACAATTGAGACAACCTGCATACCTATAAAGTTCTTAGGAATTGATTTGGTGAGTGGTCCGCCGATCCGCACTAAACCAGCGTAGGGGTTTGTGACTGGTGATGGAAAAGTAACAAAAATTCCAAAAATTAGTAAAGACATGAATTTCTAAACCAGCGACCGCTGAAACTTACATCTAAAACCAACCAAATACATATGTGGACCAGCTAAATATCTGGCTACTTGTAGGTAATACAATAGCAGATTCTTCTCATTGATATGTATTTATATTCATGTATATATAATTATATATGTATTCATGTAATAGTATATAAAGATATTCATGCATTGTATGTAAATTATATTCCCGTATAATAAGTGTATTTTAATTTTCATAAATTTATTTACGTACCTACGCTTTTTATCTCTACACCACCTATGGTTCGACTGTTAGAGAAAGCCTCAGGCATTAAGTCCACCTTTACATGTAATGTATGAAGAGTAAATAAATAATACCGGTTACACCTCTAATTCCTTCATATATCCAAAGACAAGGAATTAATCACCATACCGTATATCATGGCAGAATTTGCCGTTGTCAATACGCTAACAGCTTATTAGCCAACGTTGCAAACCAAATTGACAATCTAAGATGAATACTCCTTGCACCATGATTAATCGCGCTTGTGATAAATCAACATAAATAGTTATTAGTTGTTTAGATAGATCAATACATTATAGAGAAGCTGAGAAACTTGAAGGTATGAATTAGCATAGACAGTTCATATAATGTGACTTTACCATACAATCATTATCATCAACCAAACAAATCCCATTGCTAAATACGAACCTTCTTTACGACTATGAAGGTTTATGACTTAGTACACCACGCTGGCCTAGCGTCTGTTGGTGAACCACTTATGTAAGAAATTTTCTAAGATATTTTAGGCGTTAACCCTTAAGGTACGTGATAATACATTTTGAATACCCATAGAACTTCGAAAAATCACAAGTGTGTTCTTAGAGCTTGACCTGCCACCGCTGAGATTCTTAACCGCGTGCCCAAACCTCGAAGCCAGGTGTCTTAATGCTATGACAAAGCAAGAAAGCAATCAATAGCACTTTGAATGAAAGAGAACGCCAGCCTTTTTTTTTTAATTCTCAAATATTTGTTGAGGACGTTTCTAATTAGAAAACTAAAAGAAATTTATTGCAAATATCACACAACCGAGAAAAGTCAGAGGTGTGCCTGGAGTTTGAACTCGCGACCGAGATTTTCGACCACGTGCCTAGAGAATATCACTACTGCAAATTACCGCATTCGATTTCAGTACTAGCCGTACGTTTCCACCATACACATAACCTCTGCGTAACTGTGTAGAATCATTGGCAGCGTCTTGGTAATAGCCAATACTGACGTAAACAACGAACGCATTAACAAGCTTAATTGAAACTGATGGCAATGTAGGTGTGAGCTGTGTGCTGCTGGCGTGCTGAATTCGGTCAGCTGTTCGGCATGATTGGCCGAATGGGTGTTTGATAGGGTTACAACATATGAACAAATGTAGGAGAAATTATGTTTGATTTTTGAAGTCTCAAATGATGCAATGCAATTGTCACTGTTGTTGATCAAAAGAATTTGATAAAAAATATGAATTTATTTTTGTTAGTATAAAGGACAAATTAGAGCTATTGTTTTCAGTGTATTACGAAATAAAAATGTAAATTACATTAATTAATTTGTTATGAATTTCATCTTAAACCCTATATCTATTTGGTTCCTTAGGGATGAATCAAGTCGTTGGATATGGCTAGCCCAAATACGTCTAGTCCATTATCAGTAACCAGATTCATTTTAGCCAGACCGAAACAATTTCATAAACTTTGCCTCGGGGACTGCTTTCTCAAATCTTAGCCAATATATTTTAGTCTAGAGTGACTATGGACTTTTGTTAACAGGGTCAAGATCATATTTGTTACATTTTTTTGATAAAAATCTAGAGACGGACTATTTAATATAGGCGAACCAGTAATATATATTTTAGGGATCAGTCGATATTATAAGTATTATAGGATGAAACTCATGGAAAGAAGGATTCATTTTCCATTATTTTATTTCATTGGTATTTCTTTTCTACGTGGTACGAAGTTGTTTATGATGTTTATTTTCGTGACGTAAAGTTCAGAGCTAAAGCGTAAGTTACTGCGTAAGTGCACTGATGGCCTCGAGGTTTAGGCGTGCGGTCGAGAATCTCGGCGATGGTGAGTTCGAACCCCAGGCACACACCTCTGCCTTTTCGAAAGTTATGTGTGTATACATATTGAATTATCACTTGCTTTAACGGTGAAGGAAAACATTGTGATGAAACCTGCACACCCAAAAGCTCTTAGGGATTTCTTAGCTGTGTAGTCCGCCAATCCGCACTAGGCCAGATAGAGAAGACCCGTGCCCAGCAGTCGAACGTGTATGGGTTGATGAGAGAGCAAGTTCAGAGCTAAATGGTTACATACATAAACATCCGGTAACCTTACATATTCGTCGGAAAATATAGCCCAGATTATTTTTTAAGGCCCCATCTATGTTCATACCAAAAATCCTTTGAATCGATCAAGTTGTTTTTAAGTTAAATATTAATAAACAAACCACAACATTTATTTTTGAAGAATTAAAGTATAAATTAGTTTATTTAAATTTATATGCGTAATGACTTAAAATTACATTTTTTTATCCCATAAATCGTATAAATATTTCCGTAATTCGTAATTAACTGACTATTACGTGAATTTTATTAAAATTTAATATAATCAAATGATCCACGCTTAGATCGTATTTTACTTACACACGGTCGCAACGGTAGGATGGTAATTATAAGTACCTACTTATTAAATTGTCCAGAACAAAACAAGACTTCTTTACCAAATTACAGTCTTTCAAATTACTTTATTTCTTCCAGATCAGAACTGTCGTCTTTGGATTACAAAACCCTGAATCATGGTTGAGATGAGTAAGATACTCTTCAATGAGTACTTCGCGCACCAGGACTGCAAATATTTACTCCATCCTTGGGGAGCTGGGTGCTGGACATCCAGCTTGACTCTGTTCAAGGATGCCCTAATTGGCAGTGCTAAGTTTTACTCCATAGTCTATTTGGTGAGTAGAAACATTAGATTTCTTTGAAATTATGGTATTTGGAACAGGTCAGCATAACTAAGACAATTGTAACCTAGTGTGGGGTCAGAGCTATGTATGTGACTGTTGGGTGTATTTATTTATTTAGCTGTAACTGTCCTAATGGTTGAAAGCTATTTAAAAAAATATATATATGTAATAATATTAACTTTTCTTCTGTCCTTCTTAAAAAAAATAATGAAAATTAAATATCTGGCGATGTTCATGATAGTAAACCAATTTTTGCAGATACAAATAATAATGAGGGGTCGGAAAATGCGACATAAAGAGCAGTGGATCAAAATGGCGGAATACTACGTACGATCAACGTTACTGGGACAATTGGTGACAGCAACCGCTTCTAACATCAGTTGCACTCTTAGGTAAGGTATGTTACTTCCAATGTATGTAAATATGGTAAAGTAAAAGTAAAGCATGAGTGAGAATTATGATCTATGGAAAGTAATGATGTAGATGTACATCGTTGTATCCAAGTTTCGTCAATTGTGTTTAAAGTTTCTCATAATTTAAGAATACTCTTTTGTTGTTTCGATAAAAATCCATAACACTTTGTCTGAACCGGGAATCAAACCCGGGAATATTAGATTCCACAGCACACACTTGTTCCACAAGATCACGAATCAGAGATTTTCTGTTGTTCCAAGATTCCTCATTAAATCAAATTCAATAAATATTTAATTTTATCATCTTCTCGAGCATAAAAAGTATCGTTAATTTCTTACCATCTACATTACGGATCAAATTTATTTTCAGGAAATTAATGGGTGACAAATTCACCTACCACACATTCCTGCTGATACCATTTACTGTCAACGGCCTGTTTATATACTTGGAGCATCCCAGTAGGCGTGGATTGGTTATCAATTTGTTCGTGAACTTGGTAAGTCATTTTGCAACTTGACGGTATCTGACGAGAGAGTAGTGTCTCTCAACTTAATACTCTATTTGGATAGTATTAGAAACGGTATTGTCATTTTGTAGTGCCAGTGTATAATCTCTAATTCAGTAGCACGAAATAGCATCGACATACACTCCATTTTCGCCTTTAAAAATAAAAAAAAGCCACTTATTACTGCACACTAAGAAACAAATTTTGAACTATAATAGACTTATATTAGAATCTGAAATATATTTTGATATAAATTGGTTAACCGTCAAGATTTCATGATCTCACTGACTTCTGGTCATAAAGAAGTTCAATAGCTACTATATTCTACTACAGCGTACGTAGTATAAGTTCAGTTTTTTTTATATTTCAGTACATAGAATACTGGCTTCGTTCATTCAAGAAGGCTGGATATATATCAATTACAAAGACTCAGCAAACGCTGCTCTTTATGATTGGGAGCTCTCTCCTTTTCTACCTCATGAGGTTAGAGGGAGACAAAAAACAGAGAACTCCTTTGTTTTGGTGAGTATAGAGTATGTAGATAATTATATAAGGTATTATTTTTTGTTAATTAAAATCTACATTAATTTATTTCCCACCATTAAAAAGTCATTTGAATACCCAATAAAGCATTATTTAAAACGCAAAATACATTCTACTGTATATTTATGTTAATTCTACACGCATATACAAGTCCAAAGGGCGAAGCATTCATTACCATTGTTAACGATGTGACGTCACTCAGTGTATCGACTGACCATTGACCATACATAAATAATACAACCGACTTATACAAAAACAATATAGAGAAATATGTAAGGCGGTGTAGAAATCTTATTATTTTTTAATTACATACATACGTGGATAACTTCACACCTGTAGTCCCGACAGATATTCCGGAGTAGGAAAAGGTGCATTTCTGCACCAACCGCCAAGAATATAACAGGGTTGCTTCACTGTGATTTTATTTGAAGTATTATTAACTTTTTTTTTTCCTACCTTTGTTTACAGCTAACTAAACTTTCTATAACTTTTCAGGCTATACACGCCAGAAAAAGTAAGAAGAAAATCAGAGAGCCACGAAAATCCATGTCCTCACAATGGAACTTGTGATAAATTCATAGCTAAGGTATGGTTTCTATCATAAGAATAGCGATTAAATACAAAAAAAATGTCAGCAAAACACAAGTTCAAGAAATAAAACACAAAAGCTAATGGTAATTATAGTCGAAAGGAGGTAAAATAGTCCGTCTTAATAGTTTTGACTGACAAGGGATGAGATTCTCTTACTTGTCACCCTTAGTATGTCGGATTATGTCTATTGCTTTACCTAATATGCGGCAATTGTTCTATCAATATCAATTTAAACAAATTTCCTCAAACATGTGATGCTCAATTTTGCTTTTGACTACTTACTTCGAGTCAATTCAAATCTCAGTGCAATTAGAAACAATGTCAGTAATATCATCTGTCTCTAAGTAACTGACGATCCGGACTAAATTAAGCAGTTGCATCATCATCGTCATTGGCCAAAATAGGCCAACTGCTGGACATTTTCCTCCAAAGATTTCCAAAATGCTCTGTCGAAAGCAGGAAATAAAATGACTCAATTTAGCTCTCCACGTATTACTTCCATACTGCGAAAGAAGTCATATTAATGAAGTATTTTTTTATTCCAGGGTTTTGCCACATACTTTGGCGTGGGTCTCGGAATAACATTAGCTCGGGTCATCTTGCCTCGGATCAGATCGCCTTTGAAAGCGATTTCATCCATAAGAGGCCAGCACCTCAAGCTTGCTATGTTCTTCGGCAGTTATATCGGTATTTACAGAGTACGACTTATTTAGTACTAGTATTCTAGTTAAGAAACGATTTTAGACGTCTTCTTACCAAATGGGCATATAACCAGGTAGTGGATATATGAAAGTGTATATAAGGAGTCTGTAACTTTCTATCTGGTACTTTTAATGTTATAGTAGATAGTCAAAATAATGTCTCCACCTTAAGTTGGAGAAATATAGGGTATAAAGACCGTGATCGAAAACTAAGACAGACTTACTAAATACAAATTGATGTTAAAACTTACCTTACGACCATTCGTAATAAATATATGTACATATGTGGTTGTTAGGAAAATGTCAAAATATATATTTTTTTGTTAGGATTTTTTTGTAACACCAATGGTTATACCCATTGTCTTTCAATCAAGGTCTTTTACAACATGTATCTTTTTCAACTCCTTAAAATTCTGCAAACGTTATTATTTAAAGTAGAATAAATACCATTTCTATTGCAGGCTGTAGTGTGCTATTTGTGCCGAACTAAAGGTTTTGACTCAGCAATGTACGCGCTGCCTGCTGGATATCTCGCTGGACTCTCGTTTATATTGAGTCCAAGTTTAGGATTCGCTATTGGATCTGTTACAGCTGCGATGAAGGCAAGTACTAAAAATGCTTTAATGTATTTATTGATTCTTTTTCCATTTAAGAGCATATTTCAAAATTCTGTGCTGTTACTAAGATAGATTATCATAAAAAAAAATTCCAACCCCATAAATTTATATCAGGAGTTCTTGATCGTCCTTTGGCATATTTTGTTTGCATTCATTAATTAGTAAAATTGATTTTATTTTCAGTTGTATTCGACGATCCTATACGAGAAGAAAATAATACCGACAAACATACCATTGCCTGAAATATTGTACTGCATCTGTCAAGGAACGTTGTTCAATGCGAGAGTGTTACACCCTGATGTTTGTCCCAAATACGTCTTTAATCTTATGGAGACAGTGAGCAATGGACGGTAAGTCTTTTAATTTTTTTGCTAACTTCTTGACCATTCAAATTTATTTCGTTACTATAAATATACTACTAATTCTAATATACTAATAGAAGTTTGGATGAAAAACATACTGGAACGAACCAAAATAAAAATTGGGAATAGATCAAGAGAATAATGATTCGAAACCTAATATAAGGCTATATTTGTATGTATAATATTTGATTGTATCATCGAAAATATTATTTGTCTTTCCAGGTCCAAGTCAATAGTGAAAAATGTAAATGAAGTTTTATCGAGGATACCGCAGAAATAGTAGAATTATATTTACAGTTCCTAGAAATCTAGATTTTTACGACGGAGGAGAACGTATCTAAGAATATTCCTACCAACTTTTAGAAGTGCAGGTTTCCTCACGATGTTTTCCTTTAACGTCCAAGAACGTGATAAATTCTTGGAAAAATATAAATTCTTGGATAGGAACAATTTAAATAGCTTATTGTATTTTATAACATTCTTTAGTAAGTCACCATTGGCATTGGTATGCACGTGATATTTTATTGGAAGTTTGTGACATCAGTTATTTTTAAGAGAGGGTAAGGTTTGATTGCAACCAAAGATTTTAACTTTGTTACTGCGATTTGTTTGATAATATATTGATCGTTGTTGAGTTTATTTTGTTTTCTTCTTCTGCTTCTTCATCAACCCATATACGCCCACTGCTGAGCACGGGTCTCCTCTACCATTGAGAGGGTTTAGGCCATAGTCCACCACGCTGGCCTAGTGCGGGTTGGCGGACTACACACCTAAGAAATTCCTAAGAACTCTTAGGTGTGCAGGTTTTATCACGATGTTTTCCTTCACCGTTAAAGCAAGTGATAATTCAATGTGAATACATACATAACTTTGAAAAGTCAGAGGTGTGTGCCTGGGGTTCGAACCCGCGACCGTCGGATTCTCGACCGCGCGCCCAAACCTCGAGGCCATCACTGTTGTTTTATCTAATTCTAATTTGTGACAAAAAATAATGACACTTAAACTTTCATCTGTCTTAGCTTATTTCTTCTAAGCTCGTAAATTTTATTGATAAAATTAGTACACCTAGGTGTGTGCTTTGAACCTGGGAACGCCGCGCCGAGATCTGCGATCGCGCCTAAACCATCATTTCTACAAATACCTAAACAAAGTATACATGTCGTTTGTGATTCTTATATCTCATCGAGGCTATCACTGGCCATAAGAGACGACATTAAAATAAAAATAAATTACTCCTTATTTTAAATGTATTGTATTTTAAAACCAGTCTATCCAGCGGCCGTACTGTTGTTTTTCGCTGGTGGGGTACCAACAGTTGTTGCTGCTGTTTGGTTCCTTCCCCTTTTCGACGTGGCGTCCCACGGGTTGATGATGAGAACTTTATTCTTTCCGTATCTACTCGTCGTTGTTTCTATTATAGGACCTATGCCGTACTGGCAGACTGACTGGCACTAGATAAAAACACGTGGGTGTAAAATTTAATTGTTATTATATCTGCAATATGTATGATTAAGTACTAATATGGAGGATGTAAAAAGACCCATTAGATATCAGTAAATGATAGGAAAAAATATAAAAAATAATATTTACCATTATTTTTTTTAATGCCAGTGGACTTCTAATTATCTAAGGTATTCCCTGTCTTAATTTTCGTTCACGGTCTTTTTATAAGCTGTATTATTTATTTAACTAGACTCTTCAGTGAATGGGGGAAGGTAAAAATTGCCGATGGACCAGCTAGTTGAATAGAGTGAGCTAACTCCCGCTAAACGTTAAACCGTTTAGCGTCGAGTCAAAAAGTTTATCGTGTGAAGTCAGAGCATTGGAAGCCCAAATGGAAAAGTTATACTAATCGAAGTTCATAGGATATCTCAACATCACCAAATTATAATCAGCAACAAGATAATCATTACTGGACTTAGGTCTCCTACAAAACTTCCAGAGCAACCAAAAGGTATTTTTATTATAAGAAGCGGTCTGCATTCAGTAACAAATACGTGACCAAAATTTCATTTTTCTTAGTGGCTGCTTGGTAGCCAGGATTCCCGGGTCGAGCAAAGTGCCATTGAGTTTTCCATTAGGAAGGAAGTTATTTGGTTATGTGCCCGAAAAATGGGATTAGGCTTGTCTCCTATTACGTTGAACTTGCAAAATTAGGGTGCAGAAACCCACCTCTGCATACCCCTCATACAGAGAACAGACAATAAAGACGTAAGGGTTATTAGTCAAGGTTATTTGTATGTGTGATTTCTTTTACCTGTTCCATATTGTAGAAATTGTTCTTGTTACCCCCGCAGCCTGAGTATATGGTCTTCTTGCAAACCTTCCAAAGGCGGTCGTAATAGTACCTCTCTATAGCTCCAAAGCAGAACCCATAGTCGAAGGAGAGGTTGCACCATTTTGGACGCTTGGCTAAAAATCAAAGTAGTTTATGACCTTTGAAAATACTGTGTAAAGTAGGCTTTTTGTACGCGGTGACCGTTATAGAAGCTACTTTATATACTACACCACTTCCCAATCTATTACGTCATTTTAAAACTATTGAAGAATCATCAGTACCTTATAATGTATCATCTCTTTTTGAACTTTGACTGCCTCGTGGTCTCGCGGTACAAGTATGTGCCGTGCGATCCTGGGTTCGATTCCTGAGTCGGAAAAGTGTTATTGGGTTTTTTCATTAGGAAATTCTCAGTAGCAGCACGGAGTCTGGAAAAGTGTCAGCAAAGCGGCAATAAGCTCGCCTCCTATTGCGTGGGACTGATACATATTGGCGAAATGTGGATGTAGAAATGCACCTCTGCCTACCCCATTAGGGAATACAGGAGGAGTTTATGTATGTATGTGTCTTTTTGAAGTCAATTTTCCCCCTTTAAAATTAATAGACTTTAGTACTGTCAACAATGTTTTCAGATTACAATGTATACCTACTATAAACAGCAACGGTTCGATCAACCATTCATGAATTAACAAGCAGGTATAAAACATGCGATAATGACCCAATGGAATGTGTTTTGTTCCGGGAACAGCCATGTAAATACGGACAGCTCGGTACGATTGTGTCAACTGATAATCGTTGCAACCGCTTTTTGCCCGAGGCAACTTGTCATGAATGACATTTCACTCACTATCAAAAGCCTTTTTTTGTATTAACTTACGACGAAATTGCTTTCGAATTTATATCAACGATTTCATGATTAAATCGCTTTGAAACGAAGCTTCGCGTTCATAAATATTTTTTAAACACGTGTACTAAAGAAACCCTTATGAATCGTATGTATTTTCCGGATGAATTCTTTCTACACTTAAATAAGTCTTAATGTAAATTTTTGTACCTAAAGGCATCAATATTTAGGAGTGACAATGCATTAACCAAACTCCATAATAAGACTTCATCAGAACAACGACACTACAATAATTAATTTCTCCATTGATGATCAGCTCTACAACCGAGGGTTCAGGCCTTGTCGCATCAAGCAGCCCTAGTCCGGATTACTATACACCTTCTTCATCAACCCATATATACGCCCACTGCTGAGCACGGGTCTCCTCTACCATTGAGAGGGTTTAGGCCATAGTCCACCACGCTGGCCTAGTGCGGGTTGGCGGACTACACACCTAAGAAATTCCTAAGAACTCTTAGGTGTGCAGGTTTCATCACGATGTTTTCCTTCACCGTTAAAGCAAGTGATAATTCAATGTGAATACACACAAAACTTCGAAAAGTCAGAGGTTTGTGCCTGGGGTTCGAACCCGCGACTGCAGATTCTCGACCGCGCGCCCAAACCTCGAGGCCATCACTGCTTTTACACCTAAGAAATTCTTAAAGATTTTAATGTGTATCAGGTTTTCTCGCGTAGTTTTCCTTTACCGCTAAAGTAAATGATAATTCACTATGAATACACACACAACTTAAAAAGTTCAGACGTATGTGCCATATGAGTGCGCGACCGCCGAGATTCTAGTCCGTTTGCCTATACCTCTAGACCACCGCTGAATAATAGAAGTTTATTTCCCTATTAATCGACGAGAACTAGCAAATTTCTACATACGTGTTCATACGCTCTTAATGCCGTACGTTATGACAACAAAGAATTATTTCTTTGTTACAACGTAGTTTTCGCCCATCTTCATGCAAATGGACATAAATATGTTAACTAAAACCTGAATACGATGTGTTGTCACATAATTTATTCAAATAATCCACACTGGCGGTAGAGAATAAGCGGTGCAGGCAGTCGTGCCAAAATAGGCCAATGTTTTTCTTTTTGCTAAAGCGGGTGTAGGACATTGTCTGATAAAAGAGAAATGAAAGCAAAAAGTGCCTTGAATAAAAAAGAAGACAGCTCATCAGTTTTACACGTATTTTAATTTGAAATCAAAACTAAGATATGTTGTTTTAAAGAGTTCATTGAAAAATTCGTAAATAATTTTCGTATCCAGTTTTAAGAACTTAGATCGCTCACTGGGTCGTCCTTAATTTTGAAGGGCTAAGAAGGGTAATTTCTTTACATTTTTTTTTTACAAGCTTTTATTTAACTTCACTTTTGTATGTATGTATGTATGTATGTATGTATGTATGTATGTATGTATGTTTGTATGTTTACAAATCTTGCAATGAAGATTTGAACCACTTCCAATAGACCGATTGTGCTGAAACTTGGTATACCTACGTAACTTGGATGACAATACAATAATATGGTACCATGGAGCTGGTCTGATGATGAGGTTGGAAGATGGCCATAGAAACATCAGTTCTTGTGGACCGATTGAGTTGAAATTTGATATGTCTTTGTAACTTCGACAACAATACACAAATATGGTATCATGGTGCTGATCTGACGAAGAGTTGGAAGATGCCCATGGGAACTTCGATTTCTGTGGTCCAATTGAGCTGAAATTTGGTATGTCTTCGTAGCTTCGGTAACAATACAAAAATATGATATTATGGAGCTGATCTGATGAGGAGTTGGAGGATGGCCATAGGAACACCGATTCCTATGGTCGAATTGAGCTTAAATTTTGTGTCTCTTCATAATTTCGGTAACAAGACAAAAAATGGTATCATAGAGCTAATCTATTGAGGAGTTGGAAGAAGTCCAAAGGAACTCTGATTCCTTTGGACCGATTGAGCTGAAATTTGGTATACCTTTGTATTTTCAGTGACAACATAATAATAAGGTATCGTTGATCTGGTGTCATGAGAAGTTGGACGGTGCCCATAGGAACACTAGTTTCCATGGACCGATTGAGTTGAATTTCGGTATGACTACGAAATGGATAGACTTAGAAATATTTCCAACTAAAAAGTTAAAAATAAATTAACGGTGAAAAACATATTTTAAAATCAAGCTTTTATTATGCACGAAAAAATAAAAAAATAAACTAAGAAAACATTCATAAAATTCGTAGTTTTTTAAACTTTACAAGTAACAATTTACAAAAGTGTTCGGTTTATCAGTAGAAGTATGATACATAAACATATATTATCTATAACTAGTATATTAATATTCTTAAGTGATTTAAAAGCTTGTCGCGCAGTTTCGTTAATGCAAAGACATCGGCCGCGACGAGCTTTTAGATCACTTAAGAATATTAATATACTAGTTATAGATAATGTATGTTTATGTATCATACTTCTACTGATAAACCGAACACTTTTGTAAATTGTTACTTGTAAAGTTTAAAAAACTACGAATTTTATGAATGTTTTCTTAGTTTATTTTTTTATTTTTTCGTGCATAATAAAAGCTTGATTTTAAAATATGTTTTTCACCGTTAATTTTTAATACATAAAAGAGGATGAACTAATAGTCAAGGTTGGGTCCTCCAAGCTAGATTGAGAATATCCGAAGAAACCTCCTCAAAAAGCAAATAACCTCAAATAACTCAGCAAATTAGTCAAATAATGTCAATTTGGGCATGAATTCAGATACAAGCTTCTGTATTAATTCTGTACTTACATTTCTGATCGGGTTTACTCAGACAGAAGTCAAGGCAGTCCGCTCTGGTATCGAACCTGTTGCCGTTGCCCTGACAACCCCCCCACTCGAATCTTGTGCAGTTCAACGTAGCTGGGTCGAAGTGGTACATGGTGATGTCTGCGCGGCACGGCCCTTCATCAGGTTTCAGGAGACAGGATTTTCTTGCGACTATAATATATATTTTGTATTTTTAGTCTCCCAATCCACAATTCGTCACAAAAATTCTAATAGGAAGACTGTCAGCTTTATACACTGTATTATTTTGTGAAGTGATTGTGAATGATTTTGACAGTGAATATTTTTTGTATGCTAAGGCACCATTATATTTTTTTTAATGTCATCACTGGTGCATTTTATTTGTCATAGATATGTGGTACAAACGGATTGACTTACTGTGGCACCACAGAGAATTTACGTAAAGCAAAACAGCTGCATATGTTGAGTCAGATTGCTGGAAATTAATTTGGTACTGGTAGAATAATCTGACTTCTCTGGCTTGTTAAATTTATGTCTGATTTCGGAATTATAATATGTAATGAAACATTTAACTTAATGTAAAAAATAAGTCTATTCCTCTGAAAAGTAAAGGATCATTCCCTGAAGTTGGACGTACAAATATACTTATTTTTATAAATTGGGATGAAAAATGTAGTAAGCAATCGTCGAATACCAAAATTAAAGCCTCTGTCTAGAAAGCTAGGATCATAATTTGTTTATATAATAATTACTATAGAACATACTATAGAACTTACTATAGAATTCATTTTCCTGTATAAGAATGAAACGCGAATCCCCAAAAATACGATCGAAATAGCAACCGTGAACCGATTATTCATGCACAATAGTAAATATTGAAACGCTGAATTTAAAAGCATCGAAAAAGAACATATTTTTTCAATACCTTTTCATTCGGAACATTTTGCTTCTTTCCAACGTTCGTTTCAGAACAGTTAGGGAAATACTACAGCAATTTGTCTATGGTCTGGTAGAAAACAAGGAGCAAAGAGCTACTTTATGTTTCATAGGACCTTTTTACTTGCATACCATACAAGCTGTTGCGTGCAACTTTGTATGCAAAGTTTAGACTTGAATTTTTTTCCTGTGTTTTTCCCTCATGTATGTCGATGCTCCGTCCTTATTGGTAATAGCTTGTTAATTTATATAGCCATCCTTGATAAAGAGACTATTCATTACAGAATCATTTTTCAATACAAACTGGCAGGTCAAACAAGCAAAGAAATTCTTCTGCTTTATAATAAAATTTCAACATAATATCATATGCATATAAAAACTGCAGCTAATGTGTTATTTTGATTAGCATCATTATCATCATGAATAGGCAAAAGACATGAACCCCTGGACATACATAGGTATTTATAGTAGGTATATTCTATAACACAATATCCAGGCACACACCTCTAACTTTTCGAAGTTATGTGTGTATTCACTTGGAATTATCACTTGCTTTAACGGTGAAGGAAAACATCGTGATAAAACCTGCACATCTAAAAAGTTCTTAGGGATTTCTTAGGTGTGTAGTCCGCCAACCCGCACTAGGCCAGCGTGGTGGACTATGGCCTAAACCCTCTCAATGGTAGAGGAGACCCGTGCTCAGCAGTGGGCGTATATGGGTTGTTGAAGATATTCTATAAGGCATCTCCCGCAGCGAAAGAATCAATACTATTGCTTCATATGTATTTTCTACGATAGTGATAATACACTATTTATACTCACGTGACAAAAACACTTAAAAGTAAAAATAGTCTACCTGATACTGACCCACTTTGAAGTGTTCGAATTTTATCTTACTACTCACTTTTAGGAGAGAATGTCGTGGCCCTAGTAACGATTTTTGGGTAAGTGACATAAGTGATCTTGCAGTACACAAACTCGCAGAGGAACAGAATGATGTACTCGTAAAAAAACACGTCCACGAAAATTGATTTCATTTTACTACGCAACACACATTTGTGACGGCCGACGGCGATTGCAATAAACTTTATTCGAATTTATCGAGTTCCTTTTTTATTGGAAATTGTTACATTATTCCGTTTGGATTTAAAATTTACGAGTTGCATCCTTTATACTGAAAGTTTTTTTTTCAATAAAGACTTTTTGTTGTTATTTTGATAACCACTCGAAACGTTTTATCAATCTGACTTTATCCTGGGTATGCCTCATAATAGTGAAGACTGCTTGGTTTAACATACCTAATATTTGCTGGTACTTTTGACATATCCAAGACATTTTCCATGAGCGACTTTCAGGTATGCATTTTTTATTTTCATTTCTATATTTTTTTCTTTATAAAACAATATAAAACTCCAGCTACTCAATATTGTATTACCAAGAAACCTTTACGAAGTTTACATTCAGTAACGCACTTAATTTCCACTCAAAGCATATTCCTCGTTTTATTATGCATAAAGACCGAAGCGAACACAAAATCTCTCCTCGCTACTGAATCTAATAACTAATCGACGTAATGGAGTCTTTGATTACAGCGACACATCAAGCCAAATCTAATTCCGGACGACATTCTGTTCACATAAATGTAATTTCGTATCCATTGCTGTATTTGTATGACAGGCTTCGTAGCGCAGTGTAACATAAGCCGACTGTGAAACGGAATTTTCATACAAAGGCGAACGTGAGGTAACTATTAGTTTCAAGCTCGATTACTCTCATTGATAGAGATTGAGTTGCTGATACCTACAACTAGAGCTGTGCTACGGAATTGAGACTTAGATTTTAACGTTAAAAAAGTTTTTTTTAATCTCAAAAAATACTAGACCCAACTGCACTTTTTCGCAACGTCATAAACGAATAGTTTCACAAGGAGTAGGGGCCAATTCGAAAATCTTTGGCAACACCTGTTTCCAAAAAATATAATTAAGGATGATAAAGTTGTATAATTATATAATATTTCTGGTATTTTGTTGTTATGAACCAGATTCTACCATACTGTGTCTCTTTAACTTTTTCTTCTTTTACTAATTACGAAGTATAACCTAATTAATTACCTATTTAGAAATATAAGAACTATAACCATATCGATGGCTCCTACGAATAGTGAGTCATGTGAAAAATCCTAATTTTACAGGAGAGCGTATCAAAGATAAATTATTCACAACTTTTTTACTATTTGTTCTACAATTATGAATTTTTGGAGTATATTCTTTGATAACGATGTGGTTTATTGGGCATTAAAATAATTTACCTAATTTATTAAGTTTCTGATTTATTGTAGTTGACTCAGTATATGTCATATGTATCAACGTCACTACTGAGCTAACTCCCTCTTACACTTGTATTCAATGTATGTGGCTAAATGCAATGTTTTTAGAAAATCAAAATAATTTTAATAGCTAAACTCTCTTATATTGTAATTTATTTAGTTTTATTAAATAATATTTAAATTAACTATAATTATAACGATAATAAGTTAGTTGACCCAGTTTAAAACCATTATTATGACTTAAGTCTATGGGTGTATGTGCAAATAAAATAAGCTATTGTATTTCGTAATGGTTGTGTTATTATATAAATTCAATAAATCAACTTTTTTTTTAAATCTTACTGAAATTCAGTATTAAGGACAAAATTTATATATAAGTAGGTGGTATTGTTTTTATTATAAAACAAAACAAATCTTTCTTATCAACTTAACATGTGTGTAGAAAATGGAACTATTTGGAACTTTTATTCATAATTTAATCAACGTTTTAATAATATTAATAAAAATCAAATGCAATAAACAAAACTGACATAAATTATAACACAAAATAACAAATAATAGATATTTTTAATTTGAGTAACTATTAGGTACTTAATTAAATCACAATTGTAGTCTTTTAATTTTAATAATGAAGACAAAGTAAGTATCGTTAATTATAAAATATAGAACGTAAACTTAACCATTTTTCACGGATTACGGTCGTGTTTTATTTGATCGACATGTTGGATGATAAATTCTCGAATAAAATGCGACATGATCCGCGAGAAATGGTTTTACTTGTAGTCTTATATTCACGTAAATAACAGAAATTATAATAATAAATCAAAAATTAAGAAATTAAAATTATTCAGCCATCATCAGAACTATCGTCTTTACGACTAGTATCATTTGGAATTAAAGATTTATAAAATAAGTGGTATTCCTTTGGAATTACTTCATTCTGACAGAGATCCATCAAATCTTTATGTTTGTTTCTGTCAATTGGTAGCGGCTTATCATAAGCTGGAATTAGTAGTAAATCCATGTTACATATATTTTTGTGTCGTGTTGTTCGTTGTTGTGTGTGTTCGTTGGTTTATTTTGGCAGCCAATCCAGTTATCACAATCGTTCTCAAAGTTGTACTTTTTTTTTTTGGCCCTATCCCACCACACACCCGCCACTGCAACTCCTGTATTCCAGGATCAACAGCGGCACGCACAGTATTGGCGCCGAGCAATGAAGCTCAGCGAATCTAAGGGGACCTAAATTGTCATAATCCCGCAACGAAGTTAATCAGAAAAGCAATGTAAAGGAGGAGTTGGAAAAACAAAGAGTTGTCCACTTCCCTCCACAGCAAAGCGGGTGACAAAACATTGAGCTATGAGGTTTAACCTCACATAAAGAAAGACAATTACAATTACCAAAAAATTTGACGCAAGTAACGCACCACGGATAGTTAACTATTGCTTAAATTGGACCTAACGTGCGAACTGTTATACATACTTCCAATAATAGGCATGGCAAAATCGCTGAAAGGCACGGAAATTCCTCCTAGATTCAACGAGGTCTGTATAATAAACAACACCAGACGTTACGTGCATACTATTGAGCATACTGTTACGCTCATCCGACCAAAGATTACACTCCCAAAGGATATGATGTGCGGACTGTTCATATTCGCAATCATGCGTTGAGCATTGGCACATAGGAGAATCAACCAACCTAAATGAGAATAATTTACTACGAAAATTGCCGTGACCCGTTAGAAATTGCGACACGTAATGATCAATCTCAAGCCAAGTTTTTGCCAAGCGATCGCTAACCGAAGGAAAATATTGATAAAGATGACGGCCCTTTACAGACAGCTTCCATCGGTTTTGCCATTCTTCTATTAATTCCGAGTAAGTCTCGGCGTATGGTTTAAATAGTCGAGTTATTTTTGAAAAGTCGCGCGATGGAAGGAAATCTCTATCAATACTTTGCCTGTCAGCAAAATATAACGCGGCGCGACGCTGTACTTCCAGGTCGACTGGAAGCACACCCGCAAGAACAGGTAAAGCCTCAGTACTAACGGTTCTGTACGCCTTACACAAAAATATCAACGCCAAACGCTGACTCTGGAGCAACTTCCTTCTGACTGCGCCGACAGTTGCCCTATCGGCCCACACAGGGGAAGCGTAACAAATACAACCCAAATATGTAGCTCCATAAATTACTTTTAAGGTATTAAACGATAGACCCCAGGTTGACTTTGATATCCTTGTCAAGGCATAAAAGTTGTTTTTAGATTTTTCACCGACGCTTTTTATATGTTCAATAAAAGAGAAATTTCGTTCTAGAACAAGCCCTAGGTAACAAACCGATTGTTTACTTTTGATAAGGACGTTATTAAATTTTATACGCGGCGGGGTTTTCAAGTTGCCTTTCAGCAGCAAGTGAAATGATTTTTGGGGAGCGAACGAGAGACGGTTTCTTTCACCCCAGTGAGTAATTAAACGTAGACACGTGTCTGCTAACTTTTCTAGACCGGACCTACTATTCGCGTGTATGAGTAAGAGTCCGTCATCCGCATATCCTATTAAAGAACAACACGGTGGTAAAGGAATCGCGAGAAAGTCATCAAAGCCTAGATTCCATAAGTAAGGGCCGACAACAGAGCCCTGGGGGCAACCCATTGTCAGTGACTTCGACACTGCGTGGTGACCTAAGCGCAATTTAGTTGATCCATAGATAAAATAAAAGTTGATCATAGAATATATATTCCTTGGGCAACCGCGAGATTTTAATTTCAGAAGTAACATAGGCCACCAGGCATTGTCGAATGCACCAGAGATATCTAAAAATATCCCTAACACATACTTATGCTCCGATTTGTTAACCGCTCTTCTAACCGATAAAGCTGCGTCCACGGTTGACTTACCAATCGTAAAACCGAATTGATTATCGTGGAATTTCGGTCCGCCTGGTAGTAAGCGAGGCACAATAAGGCGTTCAAGTAGCTTGCCTAACGACGGTAACAACGTTATAGGACGATAGGATTTTGGGTCTTCAGGAGGCTTATTGCCTCCTTTTGGTATAAGTTTAATGAGACCACACCGCCAAATTCGCGGAAAAACACCCTCAGCTATACATCGATTAAAAACGCACATTATAGCGACACCGGACAGTTTACACGCTTCCTTTATCATCCTGTTGGAAATTTTGTCATCTCCAGAAGCTTTATTAAGCGGCAGGGAGCTAACTACTTCTAGAAATTCGCGAAGAGATGGGCTATCCGAATCAGGAGTGGATGGTGAAACGGAGGCCCATAGTCGTACTTGACTATGATATGCGGAATCGTTATCAAGGCTATCGTCCGGGATAAGTGAGTTTAATAAGGTTTCCGTGGTCTCCTCAATACCAGTAGTGTATGTTCCATTAACCTTTATATTTTCAATATATGCTGAATCAATTGATTTATTAGCTTTAAACTCATGGTAAAGGGGGGACCAGGGACCCTCAGTATTAAGACGGTCAACTACTCTTCGCAACAAATCGCCTTTTGCTTTAATAATCGCGGCTCTATAACGCGATCTGGCTATTTTTAAACAGTTAAACGCACTTTCAAGTAAGTTACTATTATTACACTTTTTCCTAAGCGAATTGAACCTCCTACGCGCTCGACGAAATAGTTGACGAAGGTGGACTAAGGTATTGTTCCACCAATCACATCTGCGAGTATTAGTTATAAATGCACGACCGAAAGTCATATCCGCACAGTATGTAAAGGTATCGGTCATAATTTCAGCGCAAGCTTCGGCTGAAAGTTCATTGCGAGTGAAATCTGTGGTATGGTTAGCAAAAAGCGAGCCAAAAGACTCCCAATTAGCCCCTCTTAATTTATATCTATAATTGTAATAATTATTATGATGCCCTCGTGTAAATCCAGGTAAAAACTCGTACACTATCAGGCGGTGATCACTACAAGACGCGTCAGGTACAACACGCCATTTATCGAGATCGACGTCTCCACTGGAAAGTGTGACGTCGATTGAAGATTCGCCCGTAGGACTGCTATACGTAGGTGGTGCGTCAGGTGTATTATGAATTACTAAATTTAATTCTGCAATGAAGTCTTCGACGGCACAGCGTCGCTCTGAATCGGTCGTTCTAAATTTGCCATACCAAAGAGGGGAAGACGCATTGACATCCGCGCCAACAACTATTTTATTTCCCGAGAGAGACCTCAGGACATGCCGCAAATGGTGTAAATGTGGACCCACGGGGTCCGAGTATTGAAAATAACAGCTCACAACGTATATTTTAGTTGAGGGAGTAGTAACCTCCGCGACCGCACAGTGTGACGTCATAAGATTACGCACTGATGTGACTGTAAACACAGAACTCGACACGTAAATGCCAGCTCGCGACCTGTTATCCAGTTGTATTAATCTAGTACGTAACCGAGCGTGTTGGTACTGCTCTTGGACGAGGACAATGTCGAGCTTATATTCGTTAATTAAGATATTTAACTCCGACGTTGCCGCCCTATCATTGTGTAAATTAAGCTGTCCGATCGTGAGACTATCCATTTACAATCAGTAATTAGTTGAAAGTAATAAAATCTGCAATTTATGTTTGTACGATGGACATTCCTGAGACCCGCAGCGGTGGTCGTGCGGTTTATTAAACTTTTTGCACGTCGCGCAGATAGGTTTGGACGCGGCATCACCCTTATGTGGGCACGATCTCGAATCGTGTTCACCTGCACACAGAGCGCAAGTCGGGGATTTCGTCGTGCAGAACTTATGCACATGTCCGTACTGCTGACAGTTAAGGCACCTGACTAGTTCGACGTCGTCGAAGAATCTACATGTCGCCCAGTCAATAAATAATTTGTCTTTAGTGGACATAAGATGATTTCGAACTTCCGAGTCCACTTCAATTCCGACCCATTTGCGACCGTTATCTAATACACGCCTGCGGACTACCCTAACTGACTTAACAAAATCCTCCTCTTTTATGGGGAGCTCCCCCTTAATATTTTGCTTGTACAAAGCACTGACGAAGACGCGATCTTCCATTGACGCCGGTACATCCTTGACTAGAATACGTGGTCTACGCCCTTTTGGTTTTTCTAAACGCAAACCGGCTGATTTTATTGCGTCTACCGATTGGAGTTTCCTAATTTGAGACTCGTTCGCGACACGAAGTACAACTCCAGATTTCGCGGTCTTTTTGACGCCTACAATTTGAAAACCGTCGTCACTAGGCTTTATAACTTTCATTAACGCCTGCTTCGTCGCAGACGATGACGCAAAGTCAGCTGATCGTTCGGCGGCGGGGTATGCGACAACACAAGGCAGCGGCGCGCGCGACTCAATTGCCGGTGTCGGTTTAGATAATTTAAGCTTTACGCGGTCCGCGTACGATGCATTCAACGGTGCAGGTTCGCGCACATTTTTACTGTTTTCAAATTCCCGTTGTAAATTTGCAAGTTTGGTTTCGTTGCAGGACGATTTAATTGCTAGTAACGAAATAATGCCTGTGACGCGTTGTGTAAGGTCCATAATTGCCGACTTATTCGCGACGTTGATTCGCGCCCCCTGATCGTTCACTAATTCATTTATTTTACTTAAGAAAGACGACGCATCAGAGACCAAATCGCAATAGTTATTTCTATCCGAATCGCAGCTATCCACAAAAGTCAAGGGAGAATTGTTTGCCGAGCCGGATGGTTTTGACCGTTTGTCCCCTGGAGACATATTAGACGGCGACATGTCACCAAAAAGCCGTTTAGGTCGCGAGTTGTTTGGCGACCTAGGGGTTAAAATACTTTTGCCGAAAGGGTCCCTGCCGCGGTCAGGGGGATCGTCATTATAAACCGACATTATGTTATATTACACCGAACTAATATATAAATTATGCAATGTAACTGACAAATAGCCTACCCTCAAAACAAAATAAAAGTGACTTACCGATGAAGCACTGGTCAAAACTATTAAATTCTACGTTAAAACACTCAAACGACTTACGCACAATAAGGCACAAACCAACACGACACAACTGGAAACACCCACGAGCCGGCAAACAAACCGAGACACGACAAAACACAATTTTAGATGCGCAGTGTCACAGCGTGTCCGCACAGTACGCGTGCGCGAAGGGAAGTGAAGTCGAAGCGAAGGGAAGTCAAAGTTGTACTTAAATGAAATGTTATAAGGGGTTTATGTTCGATCTTAATTTCGACGACTTTGTTCCATGAAACTTTAGTTCCATCACCCGCGGTTATCCAATTATTACAATGCTTTAAATGTGCCTTGAAGTCTAGAATAATTTCTTGTGATACCTCAATGACTTCATAGAACTTTCCATCCGTTTTGGCCCATCGAAAAGCCGCGTACCACTGATCTGGTGTGTAAATTAGCTTGTGCTGAGTTTGTTTCTCTATTAAGGCCTGTATGCTGTCCCCTTCGTTTTGAGTGTGACCGACGACAAGAAAACGTTGAGTTATCTTAAGTTTGTAACAGGCATACATATACATTAAGAATACTATTCTATTACGATTCTGACCTCCACAATTGTCAGACTAGAAACGATAATCTTTGAAACCTTTAGATGCCGTAACTTCTATGAATTTGTAAACAAAACTGGCAATTTTATTAGCACCTCTCTTTCCCGTCTGCTGATGCCAAGAATAACAAAAGCCTTGCAAAGAAGCCATATTGAATATAGTGAAATTGTACAAAGATAACTTCCTTTTGTAATAGAACGTACTGACATTTCCATGCGGCACATTTAAACATTTTTGTAAATCGAAACATGGTGTTAAAACTTCTTTATTCTTCGATGCCAGTTCCTTGTCCTGTCCTTTTAATTTTCGCGCAAGATCCTTTTCTTTTAAATGTTTCCCTTGTATCTCTTTTTCTTCTTCAGTGACTTGTTTTTTGTTTTCAAATATGTGACATGTTTCGCATTTATCTTTTTTAGGCTTATAAAAACTAATTTTTAAATTCTTATTTACAATATCACGATACTGACGTACATTAGAAACTTGGGTAGAGTACATAAATGGATCAAACCACTCCTTGTAGAGGTTAAACATCTTGGGAAATGATAAAGATCCATCCAAAGAGTGCGCTGTACACTGGTACAACTCGCACTTGGACCACTCCGGCCGCACCTCCGCACCGCACCCGTCCGACGAATACGGGAATCCTATCGTTGCCTCAGTATACGACATACCGAAATCGCAAACGGCTCACCTTACACCAGTATTCGTTAGATTATTTTCGATTCTATTTGTGATTTTTGAATTTTTGTGAACTAGACTGATAAATAAGGTATTTTAATCATCAAATTTACCAATAAGTCAAAATACCTAAAAATGTTAGTTGACTCAGTATTCTTAGGAGCCATCGATATTATAAGGATTTAATACTCAGTATTGCCAATAAAATTATTTTAATGATAATTCCCAATTAAAACATCATTGATTTTAATTCAGTCAATAAAATCATGTGGATCACCACGCACTAGTCTTCTAACTTCAGATAATAAAAATGTGATCAAATTAATCTTGGCTTTACTACTATATCACAAGCATATTACATGATTTATCCCTTAGTTAATTAACAAAGTTGCCTAAACTATGGATCAAGTAATCCCTAGTTGTAGAAGATAGTGAAGTTTAAATCTAGGACTTGTATAGTTAGGACCGGCAATTACTAACTTAATAGTTTTAATTTTGATGTCTGGAGATTTGCGGTTCTATGTTTTGTAGCTATAACCAAATGAAACCGAAGTAGGTGTATTTGGAATTTATATTGTCTGTTCTGTTTCAAGAAACAGTCCACTATCACGATCTAATTCTTTCATAGTTTAAATTCATTACAATGTGATTCTATGTACTACATAGACTATCCTCTTCCAAAACTAAGTAGATTTTCAGAAAAGGTTTCATAATCCTTTTTTTCTTTTAATTCTCCTATTTGTCTTATAACCACTTTTTATTTAAGTTTCCAATGTTACTGGTTGAAGTCATAAAATTTCTTCGCTAAAAGACGCAGTGGTTAATACAAGCCTGGTAGTACAGTAAAAACTGTTCAATCCGTTGATAAGCCAAAAAGCCACCGCGGCAATCCGAACTTTGATTAATCAAGAACACAAACCAGCACAAAACACTGACGAACAATGAAATGCAGCTAATTAATCACGGGCGCGGCGAAACTCCAAGTACTCCGCAATCTTAACGAGTTGCGAATTTAAATCCTATTCTATGTGGTTTTTCCCGTGCTCAAACTCAATTACCATATGTACTCACAGTATGAAATGCAAAGCGGTGTTCACACTCCTCGGTAGATTTGCATTGTTAATTGTGGCTCCGTTGGCTCGGCGAACTTGGGAAGCGCGTGTGCACATGGTAATGCGCTCTCTAATGTCGGATGCATACGATTTTTTTTCTATTGTCGATTAACTTATGAACATGTGACGTCAGAGGCTGTAACCCTAATACTTAAATCTCCACCAAACCCCAAATTTTCTGCGCTTGTATTATCCATGGGTGCTAAATACTAGATACGTGAGAACGATGATATACCATTATTACCAACTTCAATACAAAAATTATGAACATGGTCATAGGACCCTACAAAAATACAGACCCTACAGATGATAAACAAAAGATACCAGGATCAATTATGAATATTATAAACCACAAATATAATATCAGATCGCAGACACTGGCATGCTTTTGCAAGGTTTCTTTCAAGATTCTATATTGATCGTCATAATAACTCCTTATTACGGGACCTGAGTATCATTTTACCGTTCTTGGCCACTGGCGTGTAGTAATGGATTTATGAACTCATCACTTTGTCTGTAAACTCTCTTATGCCCATAGAGATAAATTAAAAAGACCTCTAACAAATACAAAAAGTCATTCACTCCCGCTGCCCACATAAAATCAATAAAAATAAAAATTATCATTAAAAAGCCATTCAGAAACGTCGAGTGAAATGCCTATCGGAATAAAAAAACATTCATTTAAATTGCCTTCACATTTCATGACGTAATTTGGCTTGATTTGTTTCAAATAGCCGAAAGATAAACATCTAGTATTTTTATATTGCTAGTAGAATCGGTACGCTGCTTTTATCTAAGCCTTAGGGACTGCCAACGTACGCTGGCTCCGCGGAGCGATACGGCTGCCAAAAACAAATTGATGGTCATAAGAGCAACTCGACGCAAAATATCTATTCATTTTGCCAGTTTAAAACTGTAATGTAGGCATTTAAAAATGTATCAAAGAAGGCGGTTTATTTTCTTGTAATTGGCAGCGTATGCTTTAGTGTGCTTGCATGGCATTTTATTATGGGATGACGGCGTAGCGTTTGGTGTTATGGATTAGGACAGCTTTGACACGCATTATGTCACTATAATGATCATTGATCACACTTATGATTTAGAGGAAATATATTAATTTATTTATGACGTACTTTTGGATACTAACTTAATTATGTTGTAGGTCGTGAGTAGTCTCAAAAGACCATAGGGTCTGGACCTTGCTTGAGCCAGCCTACCTCCAGCTGTGGATGTTTCTGGTATACAGCTTAAAACTAATCTATTAATTATTGATAATGTAGGTTAATTCCAAATAGATCGAGATCAGCTTGAGTGGTGTCAAATCAATAATTCATACGATAATTTCTTTTTCTAATCAATTTTCTAAGATCTTTATACAACTGACAAAGTCTTCTACCCTGAAATGTTGTGCCTTCGACTAGAAGCATCATAAAACCTTAAAGTAGAGACGAAATAAACAAACCCAAGTCAAAGTTAAATCTCGTGCAAATACTCGGGAAACTTGCAGCACTATGCAGACAAGGAAGCATTTTCTTCCCGAGTTGATTCCCAACGTAATCCCACCTCAATCCGAGACTTCTCAATCAGCCACGGACGAATCGGAATTCTTGTACGAGCATCTCGCTGCTCGGCGAGATTGATCTTCAAATATTTATCAGGTATTTAGTTTGCGAGTGGGATGTACTACGGAGTATATCTTCATTGACGTTTAGGAGATAAAGGATATTTTGCACTTGGAATGTGTGTATTTCGCTTGGCGTAGATACTGTGGTAATATAATTTATATTGTTATGTTACAATTATAGATGTGACAAAAATTACTGTTGTACTGTAGTTTATCTTATTTTTGTTGTAAATAATTGTATGATATATATAGCTGCCAAAAATGTGGGAAGTGACGATTAAATTTGACACAAACATGAAAAGTCAAATTCAGAACCTCTTCCTTTTTCGCGTTGCAAGGTGTAGTTACAGCTGAATCTACGTCGAAGTCAAGCTATTTCGCAGTTTTAAAAGAAGTCGTGAATTAGTCATAATATAGTTGTCGTATAAGAATATATTTCAAGCGAAGTGGCTCGACTCCGCGGATCCAAACATTTGTTGTGTATGTGCCTCGAATTCGGAACTTACTGTGATGTGAAAGTTTTGTTCCTGTGTTTGTTTTCCCAAGGTTTCAAAAGTGGAGCTCCCTCCTTGTGTTAGTGAGTTGTGTGACGAATGCGACGTACCTACGAAATAATTATTTAACAGCCGTGTTGTTTGGGAATATTTTAATTGCTTTATGAATCAATTAAAAATTCCGTTAAAGATTCGAATTTTAATTTGGAATAATTGCTTAATTGGAATAAATATTTTTAAAAAATCACTAAAGGGCCTTAGGGCTGAGTTTCATGCTAGGCTTGGGATATATGTTTATTGATTCTATTTCAACAAAGACTTGAAAAATTTTAACACTGAGTTTTTCTTTAATACTAAGATTGAGGTTTAAGAATAAGCTATTATATAACAAGTTTAGTCCGCTAACCGGCAAAAGACCGGAGTGATGGACTAAGGCCAAGACCGTCTTATTTGTATATGGCGTCTTTGCCCAGCAATGTGACGTATAACGTATGATGATGATGACAGAGAAGATGAAGATAAGCTGCTGATAACTAAAAAATTGCAAGTTAATACTATTATATTACCTGTCGTCAGAAATGAGGATTGTGTTGACGTAAAATAAAATTCCTAGCACGACTGGGAGGACATTCACACCAGCCCACGGGGACAAAGTATGCGTCGGGAAGATGCTCTCTGTAATGCTACACAGAGCACTTCCGATGTAGAGCGTTTGCAGTTTAATTTTAATGTTTTATTTCGTCAAGTCCGGCTTTAATTAATGGTGATTCATAAATTTATTTATTTATTTATAAGCGCTTAATACAAACTTACAGATATCCCAAAATGTTTGCATTATCTATGAAATATGTACATACCACTAATAATATCTATCTATACACGAATAATACCTATATCTACACATATTTTATAAATATTAGCAATAGTAAAGCTCTGATGCCAAGTTTATGAAGGAAAACGCTCATGCAATCAGTGAGCTGAGGTTGTCATGGAATATATCGACATCCTGGATCTGTTCTGTGAGAGCGTTCAACAGTGAGGCTGCTCGGGCTGTCGGGGTGTTCGCCACGTAATGAGAGCGCACTGGAGTTAATTATAGTTATTAAAGTATAATAGATACAAAGATGTCATTAATTTGAAGGCCCATTTTGGGCTCAAGGGAGCACTCGGTCTAAGACCGGATTCAGGTTTTATTCCACCATGCTGAGCTTGTGCGTGTTGATGAACTACAAACCTAGCAAATTCGTAAGAAGTTATAAGTGTGCAGGTTTTATCACGATTTTTACTATTACTATTAAAGTACATGATAGTTCATTTTGAATGCACCCATTACTTCATAAAGTCAGTGCCTATTTGTGAGTAATTTTTATAAGCATTGGGGTTATTTAGTGTGGTCCTCGGGTATAAGCATATATAATAATTGGTTATATTTATTATAATTATATATAAAATTACATGTAAATTTTAAGAAGCATTTTGTATCCTTTCTTTAAATGTTTCACCAGTCCTACATCACACGACCGATGATCCTACGTCCTCCTATACTTCTTCATCAACCCATATTCGCCCACTGCTGAGCACGGGTCTCCTCTACCATTGAGAGGGTTTAGGCCATAGTCCACCACGCTGGCCTAGTGCGGGTTGGCGGACTACACACCTAAGAAATTCCTAAGAACTCTTAGGTGTGCAGGTTTCATCACGATGTTTTCATTCACCGTTAAAGCAAGTGAGCATTCAATGTGAATACACACATAACTTCAAAAAGTCAGAGGTGTGTGCCTGGGGTTCGAACCCGCGACCGTCGAGATTCTCGACCGCGCGCCCAAACCTCGAGGCCATCACTACTATACTTACCATATTACAATAGCTGAAAATGCAAACCTGAGGTACAATAAAGCGCAGTCTCTGCACACCGAAAGTCTGTCGCGCCGTCGCTCGCGGCCGATGTTTGTTCATTAGAGGTTTTAATTTGATTTTTCTAGCGGGTTCTAATTGCGCCGAGCTCGTCATAATTTTCTACTCATTTATGCGCCGAGGACGGTCCGACAATTAGTTTCCGCATTTTGCTTCCACGGTACACTAGTTTAATGCATTTTTTATTTGCCATACAAAATGGTTTCAGTTTTTTTTAATTCTTAGTTTACGTAGGGCCTTTTTTGTTCGGTAAGTAGTTGTTGAGCGGAAGATAGTGTTTAAACTGATGTTAATAAGGGTCAGAATAGT
Organism: Cephonodes hylas; assembly: GCA_030295005.1. NCBI lineage: Eukaryota > Metazoa > Arthropoda > Insecta > Lepidoptera > Sphingidae > Cephonodes > Cephonodes hylas. The sequence continues at coordinate 11,790,045 of AP025372.1, read as the reverse complement.
AAAGCCAATACTGTATGGACTATCTCGACTAAACTTCTACAACTGGGTTATAGTATTAACAATACCATTACCAATAGTAACCAATGTAGAGTTCGAATATGTTAAGCCATTAGTAAAATTAGATGAAAAAAAATTAATTAATCAAAAGAATTCTGAAGTAATATAATTAACTGCTAAAAGAAATTTCGTATCAAATGTCTCTTATTGGGTTCAAGAGCTTGGGCAGTTTGATATACATGCAGCACCTATGTACATTGTGCCGGAAACTCACCTTTAATGCACCGTTCAATTCAGTAAAATCGCATAACTTTAAATATTTTTTAACAATCTCTTTATTAATACATTTCTTGTCATTTAAAAAATAGTTCATATTTTAATTTGTTTTTCCGTGTTTGTATTATTATCCCTGGAAAGACTACCGGGTAAAATGGGGTGAATAGGGTTCCTGGGGTGATTAGAGTTACTACCGATATTTTTATTTGAATATATAATACAATCTACATACTGTAACTTTGAGGCTATAGTTATATTTTTTAAAAGTAAAATATATATTTGTTGTGCTGACAATAAGAAATAATGCTCAAACCTTAGAGAAATAACACAAACAATCATTTGAGATACGACGTTATAAAGGCGTGATTTGTGTCCTTGTAAAACGTTATATTTTCTTGATAAATAAGAATATATGTATAAGTGATTGTGTACCTTCCTGCTATAAATACATTTTAAGACAAATTGCGTAAAACGAAGGTTTGTACGAAACTATTGTTTAATATTAGAGTTATCCATATTTAGCAAAGGGTGAATAATTAGGGTTGTTAAAGATATTTTAACATGGTTAAGCTTATTTGTTGGAGCTACCAGGTTTTTAACGACAAATATTATTATCAATATAACTACAATTATTTTGTGTATGCCTTTTTACGGCCATATCATAGAAAAGTATTTATAAAGATATTTTTATTCATAGTGTTTAAAGTAATAGGCACTCAAAATTTATTAAGATATTAAAATTTATTGTTTTCCTGACCACAAAAATGTTGGCTAAAATTTTCCAAGAAAATATAATATTATTCTGTCCTATCCTCAATAAAGCAACAAATGCCGATTATAGCGTTTTTGTCAACCCTAATAAAAAACCCGATTGCCCCCAGTTCTGACTCCAATCACTCCGTTTTCGGGGTCAAGAGGGTTTTGAAGCATTTTCGGGATTTTCTTGATAATATTCATAGAAAACTTAATTACTTCGATATGTATATCGTGAAAATAGACCGCCGGACAGATAATAAGTACCATAAATATTGTTGACTTGATCTTTAAATAGTTGTAATATGGTAACAAAGTAGAAATATTACCCTATTCACCCCATTTTACGGTAATGACTTTACTAAACGTCACACGTCACGTTCTGCGGCTCGCACACGACGCTGACAATCAAGAGGTTCCATCTGTTTTTCCCCGATAATCATCATTCTGATGCCCTGTTCCCTGTTAATTTTAGTATTGTCGCATTATGTTTCGTCCTTCCAAACACCCCTAGCAGCCGTCATGTCTTCATTCACCCTTTTTTCTTTCATATCTTCTCTCACGCAATTCATCCATCTTTTCTTTGGTCTTCCTTTGCTAGTCTATTCGCCAACTTTCATACTCATTACTTTTTTACCTATTTTTTTAACCTTTTCTGGTCGTGTAGCGTTAAAAAATGAAACACGTGAATTATTTTCAAAAACCATGTCTATTTACAATATGGTTGACAATAAAAATCTTTGGATAAATTATTAACAATAATTCGTAATCTTAACACCATTAATATTTAAGTGTTTTAAATATAAAAATTAGCCGTGAGATACAAATCGTAATTTTTGCAGTGCTGATAAAACCGAAAATTTTTTAGTACTTTAATCCACCCTTAAAATCAGCCCTCATAATTTGACATACATAAAATTGCATGGGTACTTTCCGTTCGTAAATAACATAAACGCATAAATATAATATGTTTATAGATGGAATGCATAAAAAATTATAATTCTCGACAAATTGGAAACAAATATTGCATAAAAATAAAGACTTTTAACAAATCCTTTAAAACAAAGGTACCTAATGAAAAAATCTTTGATTAAATCTTTAACACTGTCAAGCACTCATTACCAGTGAAAGGATACATAATAAATTAATAATAATCATATTTTACATTATTAATAACAACATTTTAGGTGCTTATTACTATTACTTCGATGTAATATTAATTAATAATAAAACTATGGGAATAGTCACAATATACATAATATTTCAACCTAAATATTTATAATTTAGATTACACGGAATATTTACATTCATGGTTATGTTTAATTATTAACTGTATTGTAATTATATTATTTCTATAGAAACGTCACGGTATTATTAAGAATAATTAACTTGTCCAAAAATATAAAAATTAAACAATCAGATTAAAAAAATGTGTCATAATTTTAAATAGCGATAGAAATGTAATTTGAAACTTCGTCAAATTTGTGAGTCTTAATTAAACAAGAAATAATCCATTCTACAATTTCGTCAAAAACAATAGTTAACATTAGGTATTCTATGAGAACTATTCATAAGTTACTAGTCCAGATTAGAGCAATCGTTTTTGGTAAGCCAACATTACAAAATAAACAACTTAGATAAAATAAAATTATTGTATAAATTAATAACAACAAATAAATAAATTTTTGGACTCAATTTTTATATATAATTGCACTGTTAGACATGATTTATTTAAAATTAAATAAACTGACTGTTTTATGTACAGTACAAGTAGCGACATCTATGATTTTTGCTAGGCATTAACTGGTTATCACTTTGGACATAGTGTGGAAGTAACCACGGACCTTTGGTTTTATGCCAATTCTATTATTTCTGCAACAAATATTTCCTTAAGATTTAACACAAGACAACTGGACAGAGTCAGCTGTTCTTTGGTTGGGGGAAAAATACAAATAACTTCAGTATATTCGATAAAACAACCTTTTACCTTATGTTTTTATCTTATTACTACTGGGAGACTAAAAACGATAAGAGAAAAGTATATTTTGAACACTTGAAGGCTTAACGAACAAAAGATATTCAAATTATAATATACAGAATTTTTAACATCCCAATTCCTTAAATTATTCTTGTTGAAGTCTCTATGGCAACTTATCCTTAGTAAAAGTAATTAGCAAATCTATTTTATAGATTATAAAAACTTAGTGCTATTAAAACCGTGTTCTTATTTAATCTAAACTTCACAGAATGGATGTTTTACATACAAGCGGCTAGACGCTGCGTTTTTTTAACCGCTTACATTGATCAAATATCTAAATATTTTAAATTTTCGTAATCAGAATGGCATTAATGGAATCATAGATAATTTAACATGTGTCTTTCTGTTATTCATTATTATATTGTTTAACACATTACTACAGATAATAATATAAAAAGCGAATTCAGACCGTGATCGGAAACTAAGGCGTTTAAGAAAATCTACAAGAATCCACGGACATTTGTTACATGGTTGTTAAAAAAACGTCAATTTTTTTCTTATCAGGATTTTATTTAACGCCTGGGGTTTGTAATGACCCTAGATATTACCTGCCTATTACTATCCTTAGTTGCCGATCATGGTCTGAATATATCCTGCATGTGCATATAAATCTAGTCAGCTATAATTTGTAACTAGGATTGTAGTCATTCAATCCTTTATAAGTTACATTTAAAAATTCCGTTCTTTATATATACTGAAACGTCCTTCGTTCCTTAAAAATTTCCTATTAAAATTTTAAGTAGCTCTCTTCCTTTAACCTAATTTGTTGACCGGTAGACATTACATGTTGGTTGTATATTATATTGTTTGAGTAACTAAACACATTCCGGTATGAAAGATAACAGATTGGTTAGTTTTAATATTTCTTATAATGCTATTTTTCGGCATTTCTTTTTCTATCAACAAGTCAGTATTACTAAGAATGTATTAATCAATTTTAATTCATACATTGTGTCTTCTTCTACTTTGAACTCGATGGACTATAAGGTTTTTAAAAACACAGCGTCAAACCACTGTATGGATAATGGACCTTAAATTCGTACGTTTAAAAACTAAATATTCAAGCGCTGAGCAGCGACTTGAGGAAGTCTTGATCATCATTTGGTTGTTGGTTGTCGTAGTCTTCCCATTCGTAGTTCTCGTAGTCCTGGCACATGACGACCATCGGCAGAAGGAAGAGAAGCAGTAGAAGAATCCAACTTGGGAACTTCGATGAGCTTCTGTTTAGAGTTACTGGAATTGTAAAATGGATACATTTATTATACATTCATTTACATTTTATCTTGTAAGAGAGAGTAATGAAAAATCTTTATTTTCCTGGTGAGAACTAAGAAACACACTTTTTACTGCTTAAAATCTACTGATTAATGACTTCGTGAAGGTTAGTGTTTTAGATCAGATTCTTTTAAAAATGATATTGTGACTGAGACCCAATATGTGACGGAATATTGTACATAAGACCTGGAATTTTAACATTCATTTTGTGATTTTGAGGTGTGTTGAATTTAGTTTAAAAATATAGCGCGTTTCACGGTATTTTATAATGTTCCTTTTTTTAAAGTTTAGTAGATATGTTCTGGAAGTGTATGTAATGTGATGTTCTGGAAAGTTTATGCCATAATAAAAATGGAAAAAATCCGTTAAGACAATTTTATCTTAACGTCCAAAATTCACGTTAACAAGACACTAAAAAGTCTGCTACTAAAACCCCCAACTTTTGATTCCAACCCTCAACCTAAAAAACGAGCGAAAATATAATCCTTAACTGAAACCTAAAACTGGCAAGGGGCAAAGCAAACAGTCCCCAACAGTCAAATCGAAAATTAACGCCGTGAGCCATTTAAATTAAAAGGAACAACATATTTGTGAAACGATTAAATTACGGATAACCCTCGCTGCGTCCCATGGGGGAGCTTACTTACCCCATTTACTGCGTTAGATTTGTTTGAATAACTAATTGGGTGATTGAAACGACCCCTTTATTTCTTACTTGGGGTGGGCTGTTAAATATAAGGTGTTTATGATTTTACTATTCAGATATTTTAGGGAGATAAACTAGGTGATAAAGTATTTCTAGCTCCAGCTGTTTATATTTCTTCTTATTAATTTCTTTCTGGTTTGAAGATATTTTTTTGTTCTTTAGACTTTTTCTGTTCGAGTAACAGTTGAAACCATAACTGCAGGAACTTATGCAGGGTTTGACTTTTCTTTTTCTATTGGTTACACGAAAGAATGAAGTTGCAATATGTTGCCTTACCACAAAACATCTAATTTTTTTGCTAACATCGTCTGATTTAGAACAGTTTGCCATCCAATACACGAGTAATTTGTCTTTAGACAACCTGAGATGCTCATTAATTCTCCTAACAGAGGATACTCACTTCTCTCCGGCCTGGGATCAGTGTCAGGCGTGAAAAAATCAAGGTTGGCAGAGCGTTTGTAAACTTCATACACGCTCGCAACACAAGCCACGCGCAGTCGATCGCCCACGAACAGGTCTGGGGTGACCTTCACGTCTGCCTTCACGCTGGTCCAGAGAAGACCTGTCTCTGAAGGGTGCAGACTAGTCTCTGATGAACGGAGCTGGAATTGATAATAATAAAAATGATTACGCAGTCCAATGCAAGAAATTTAGATTAGCGCCATCTAGCGGGAAGTTACGAAATTATATTCGCCCTATACAATGATATTTTTATAGGAATTTGTGATTTCAATAGAAGTTGATTTACACAAAAAATATTAATGTTAAAATATGTTCCTGAAAGAAACTCGATACGATATACGAATACCCTACCGCAAAAAAATTATTAACCTCTGTTTTATTATATTAAGGCTTCGTATTACCTTAATTTTATACGGGATAAACTTATCTTCACTTATTGTACCTGAGTAAAATCATTTTAAGGTTATGTATAACCAAGAGTTTTTTTGCAAAATTATTATGTTCGCGATTTAAATAACATTCAATTAAACGTTTTTTCCACAGAAACCTTAACTCTCCTTATCGCCAAAAATAATCTAACTTCCAGTTCTATTTCAAAAATAAAATCACAAAAAAACCTTATTTTATTTTTAAAAATATCTTCATAACAGGTTCGGATTAACGATAAGTAAGTAATGCTTCATCCTTGCCCTTTAAAATTTTGCGTGGGATCGCGAATTGGAGCAATGCGATTCTTTATTCGGAAATTGTTGATAGTAATTGAAAGCAAAAAGAAATTGAAACGAGTTGACAATCGGTAGTATTTAGTAGGACATTAAATATATCAGGTAAATCATTAGCAATATCCCATTCGGTACTCAATTCCTATCCTAATTAAGTAATAAAATTGCGTTCGTAATTTGTCTATCACCGTCATTACCATCATCACCAGCAGACAATATGACGTATATTGGGTGCTTTACCGATGAAATAGGTCTTAGTCACCCACGCTGGCTAAGTGTTGATTTGCGGACTGTACACCAATGAAATTCCTAAGAACTTTTAGGTGTGCAGGTTTCCTCACTATGTTGGCTGGGATTAAACCCTCGACCGCGTGTCTAAACCTCGAGGCCATAACGGCTCTTTATATACATATTATATTCTCTCCATTTTACTACTTCGAGTTTCATCTACTAGTATCTCACCTCTTAAATGAGTGTAGATCCCTTTATAGGTATGCATGTCATTAACCCATATACGTCCCACTGCTGGGCACGGGTCTCCTCTACCATTGAGAGGGGGGTTTAGGCCATGAACGTATATATTTACATAGTTCTGCACTGCAACACGAGTACAGATGAAAGATGATAATCACCGGCTCCTCGTTGATGTAGATGGTGAGATTGGCGGCTGGCCTCGCTGGTGATGAGGTGCAGTTGGCCCGCAAGGTCTCACCGGGCTGGTAGCGGTCTTTGTCGGCCATCAGGGTTGGACCCCGGGTAGGCAGAGCTGGAAAGTATAATGTGAAGGAATTATTATAAGGCCGTAGTGTCTATCTGGGGCTGCAGTCCATGAAGAGTCCACCCCATGTGAGGAAGGCTGGATTTTTTTATGTTTTATTACCCACCATGTAAATAAAAACAACGTAGATACTGGGTAACAATTCAATAAGGTACTGTCACTTATGTGCGGGCTTATCGCTATCGCCGATTTCTTCCAAGCATCCGTTAGGCGTCCCACACACCTACAATAATATTGCACAATATATCTGGATGGACAATATTATTCCGTTGAATAAATGTAAGGAAAGTATTGAAACATTCGGAGTAATTGAACAAAAGATTGAGCGAGCTTAATTTTTATTGTGCAATACTTTTTCTTGCGATGTGTAGGCTTAACATTGCGCAATATTTTTATTATTTTTTTTTATTTAACAAAATCACTAGCGTGGTTGCTGCCAAAGTTCGTCGTCAAACATGTTGCTCGCACGACAATATTGATCAAACTGGTGTGTCAATTTTATTGACAGAATTTATTGAACGTTTGGAATCAAAGGGGGTATTCAATATTATTGCACAATACAAAGATTGTTCAATATTATTGTAGGTGTATAGGGCGCCTTAGATGGACTGGAGAGTTCAGAACTTTTAATGGTAAAACATGAATCGCAATTAAATAATAAAAAAGTCCGACTGATGAAATAAGAGATCAATTATTGTTTTTTTTTCTACACGACGACGCTGTGCTAGAATATACATATAAAAATTCAAATGGCAAAACCTAATAACACTTTCTTCAACTCGGATATACAACCCAGGGCCTCCAGACCGCAAGGCACGTACTCGTGCCTCAAGAATACGAGTATAAAAAAATATTAAAATACATTTCTAAGTTATTTCTATATTAGTTTCCACACTCTATAAAATTTTATTAAAAATAGCGAAAGTCTAAAAGGCCATTCATAAAATACTCGTATAATGCCGAACCGCGTTTAACGTTTGTATTTCTCAGTAAAATTTTATTACCGCTTCAGTGGTGAAAGCCTTTTAACTCGCTCAAATAATACTCCAATGAAATACAAAACTGTGTTATAAATCGTGAATTATTTATTTAGTAATCACAATGCGTGGACACTGGACACATGGCACGCCGTTCCGGGATTAATGTAAAATATGTCATGCGGCTTAAAAAACAGTTATAAATTAAAAAAAGATCATAAATTAGATGTCACTGTTACTATTTATATTGTTAAAATATAATACGTGCATCATATGCATAATATTTAGTAAATGACTTTTGAGTCAAGATACTCTTGAAAAGTCCTTGGAGTCAAAAGTAGAACAAATTAATGAAATAAGAAGGGATATAGACAGTATTTTGTATGGAGGTGAGTCATTCATTCATCATTAGCCCATATACGCCACTGGGCACGGGCCTCCTCTACCATTGAGCGGCTTTAGACCTTAGTCCATCACGCTGGCCTCGTGCGGGTTGGCGGAATACACACCTAAGAAATTCCTAAGAACTTTTTAATAAGTGATAATATTCATTAAAATACACATTTCTTTCACTATGACTTAATTTTTACAAAAAATCTTTGATTAAAGTTATACTTTTTAAAGATTTGTTTGGCTTCGATATCTCAGCCTATTCCCTTAGGTATACAGATATACCTACATATACACCTATATAGAAGTGTTGAACATCAGATGAAAAATGTACCTCAACATTTTCACATTTTCCATTTACGTATAATTAATAGGACACAATTATAAATTCTACTTTTAGCGAAATAAACCCAAACCGTTTTATTAAATTAAGTTAATTGCCCGAATAATCTACTGAAGCTGAAATTTATGTAATTCGATTAATAGTTCACTTTGAACAAACGATATTTATTAACACTAAAGTATTGATTTTTGGAATCAATTGTCAGAGTCATCATAGTATATAATAATATGTATATATCTTTATTGTTTTATATAAGTATATATATTTATGAGTATATTTTGTGTATTTTCATTATTTATGCATCTATCATGTATCTCTGCACCACTGTAAGGTTGACTGGTAGATAATGCCTTCGGCATTAAGTCCGCCTGTATACAGTGTTAGTATATAAAGCTTAAATAAATAAATAAAGTAGATGTTGTATTTAAATGACCGACATTACAAAATACTGTTCTAAAAGATTTTTTTTTCCAAACCTTTTTATTTTGGTTTGACGCTTCTATCCAATAGATTTATTTCAATAGTATTGCTCCTTTAAATTGCATTGAAGAAAACATACGTGGATAGTAAAAAGAAATTGTTTACTCCCAATATTTCAATACACCAGCGGTCGGTCCAGAATACAAATGGACTCCATTTCCCGCAAAGCTGTTTTGCGTTCCACAGATGTCCCCTAGGGTTGATGTCGATATTTTACAGAATAACTTGGCTACGTTCCGTGCGTGCTTGAAACTTTGTTATTATGCAAAAGATCTGACCGATCGAGAAATAAGCTCGTAAATTTCAGAAATAGACTATCGGCAGGTAGGGTGAGATATATGGGGGATATTTTCTACCGATCAAGTGTTGTCACTGAGCGGCGTATGGATCAGTATGGAAACAATTTTTTGTGAGATCTTTGAATGTTTTTTCGGGTCTCTCATAAGCAAGTCTTTTGTACTTTCTTGTAAACATAGAACATGAGTATCCTAGAGTGTGTTTTGAACGATGTGTGTATGGTGTGTGACATATTTAGGATATTTTATTCATTATAATTTTGTTGTTGCTCTCGGTGATGTATATTTTTTAAATGTTAACCAAACTTTAATTCAAATTGTTTTTCTTGTCATCCGCATCAAAACAAATTCAAAATCGTTGTTAAAATTGTTGTAAAGATAAACTAGAGCAATAACCTTCTCAAGAAAACTTTGACGAAAGTTTGTACCGGACTAATTCCATGGCAAAGTGTATAGTCCGTGCAACTCACCAAAGCGCACTTCATTTGTTCAACTCGTATAGAATTTGACCCGTGTCTCGTGCGACTTCATAAGTTGCACGTACTGTACCATTTAACGTGGATTTTATCCAGAACTTCCTTTATCTTACCTTTCCCAAAACGGTAGGGTATGAGTAAGGAAGGATATTCTTGATTGCTAACTAAGCCTAACCAAATACGAACGTCTCTGGGACATTACCTATATGCAAATGTCCTTTATGCCCATATTCAACGGTGCCTCAAAAGCTATATGGTGTTTATTAAGGAATTAATTAATTCAGCCTTTGAGAGCTGTTTGATTTATTCATGACATGACCCTCTGGTCCATGTTTACATCGTATTGTCGAAAGATATTTGTATAGGATAGATCTTCGTTAGGGCTAGCGTTCATCAAGTTTGCTTTATGAAATCAAATACAGTCTTAAAGGTAGGGCTCCCCTAATGAAGGAAAATTTTGATAATTTCTTGTATCAACTTCAATAATGAACTATGAATATGCTTTGAAGATGATCAGAGAGTAAACGTTGTCTACAAAACTACGCACGAACTGTATATACACAGCTCTAAACTTAAAAAACCGTAGGTGGAGGCATGATTGTAGATTACCCATGATTCGACATCTATTATTATAAGTACGACGTGATGAAGATTTGAGTCTATTTTTCGGCGCATTTCTAGGATTCGTTCTACAATCCACAAATTTCTAAAATGAAACCATTTTTACGATTAAGCCCTAAGGAATCATAATTGGGACGTCACCATTACCCCTTTCTTATATCTTGTAACCAACAACGAAATATAAAAGCAACAATTTCAACCAAATAAAGTCTTTATGGAAACGTGTTGATTGCTTTCTTCCGGTGTTCCGCCGAGCCGTTTCCCCTTTGGCCACTTCCAAAACAATCTTATGCAAAACAATTTCGCTTTTAATAATATCATTGTGAAATGATTTGTAATCCAATTTTATACCGAGATGAGTACACAGATAAACAGTCTTCGCCTTAATTTCGTTCTTAACTGCTTTTACTTGGTAATATTTTATGTCCATTTCCGTGAATTAATTTGGCTGCACAAATTTTAAGTCTATCCGAACCTGGGATTGGTGTAAATTGCGTGACCATTTCATTATGGCAACATTTCCCTAGAATATTATATCAATGTCAAAATGAGAATATCCGTTGAAATATGAAATTTTGTGTTAACACTCACATTTTCTAGCGAAAAATAAATTGTTTATACTTTCATTGACGGTTTGCTGGACAGGTAAAGTAAGTGGTATAGAGAAATCCTGTTGGGAAATATGCAGTAACAGCATAAAATCTTGTATGTAGATCTTATGTATGTCTTGTATACATGTCAGTAAGAAAACAAGATGGTCGGAAGACATAGCCCATGTAGTTATAAAGTTATGGATGGGAGTAGCCCAGGACAGAGAGACATAGCGAGCATTGGGGGAGCCCTATGTCCGGCAAGGAGTACTTGTAAGATGAGAATGATCAAACGTTAATCACTCAATTGTTTGTCAGAGATTAATTTCAGCGATAAGGCCGCCGATTGTACACTTTACTGATTTTTTTTTTGTATTTTTGTTTCTATATTTTAATGGTGCATAGAAAGTATTGTTTTATCTTACCTTCATATGATAAAGTTTTGTAATGCGTCCATTTCAGGAACAAGATGAAGATGCTAATTTAAAGCCGAAATTTTTATGTAAATTGCTTAAAACTACGAAAATGCAATAAAGTGTCCTCAGAATCATAATTGAGGTCCACTTTGCTCATCTTGTTCGGTGTTAAGTTTTGCAAGGTAATGCAAAATGCGGATGTTGTACGAATGTCTTCAGTTTAATTTAAAGTTTTTAATGAAGCCTGTAGTTCATCTGACTTTTGGAATAAATCCACAAACTTTATTATGAAGTTCAAATTAACTTTTGCGTGCGGTCAGTAATTTGTAAGCCGATTTTTGCTACAAAAGGGTAAAATGCTCGAATTTACGCCATACAAAATTTTTGAAAGCATCAAAACGGGTTGTATGCTATGATTGACGTGTAGTATATAACAGTTGGGTGAACGCATGATAGATTCCATCGCAAGCCCGGGGGAAAACGCTTTTATTTTACAAAATAAAAATGTATCCTGTATGCGCATGAATTTGAAATACCTATATATTTATAAAATGCATAAATATGGCATGTGTTGGGAATCTCGAGTCAGACACACCTCTGAATTTTCGAAGTAATGTGTGTATAATTAAACAATGAATTATTACGTACTTTAATGGTGATGGAAAATAGTAATCATGAGAAAATCTCCCACTTAGAAGTTCTTAGGAATTTCATTTTAATGTATAGTCCGCCAACCCGCACTTGTCCAGCGTTGTGGACTAAGTCCTAAACCCTCTCAGACATATGCGCTGATGACGATGCATATAATTTCATATCAAAACTCATGGCAAAAATAAAAAAGCTTGTATGAAGTTTATTGACTATCAGAAGGCCAATGATTTTGGTGATATCTGACACTTCCATTATTTATAACTAGGATATAATAAATACAATTAAATAAATACACCCAACAGTCACATACATAGTCCTGACCCCACACTAAGATACGAGTCTTGTGTCGTGGGTATCAGAAACTACGAGAGACTTTATCTTCAAATAGTTACATATAGGGACAGATGATTTTATATTATTTTATTCCGATGACGTAATATGTTTTGAAAAGGATTAATTCTTAGGTTGTATTGTCTACCCTTACCAATAACATCGATGAACTTTGTCGCAATTTGCGTGGCGAAGGAAGGCGAGTCCGCAGTCACTTCGCAGCTGAAGTTGCCAGCTAGAGTCAGGTCCATGCGCCGGAGCAGGACTTGAGATCCATTCGACCTGTTCATCTGGAAATAATATTATACAATGGAATGTTAGAATAAGCTAGGTGTGGAGATGACATTCTCAAGGCTGGTAGCGGTTGGATGAGGAAGACTGAGGGTCCAGCCCAGTGGCGTGCTACAGGAGAGTCCTATGTTCAGCATTGGACGTGAAGGGTTGGTGATGATGATGATGTTTGAATTCAGCAACGGCATAGTTTTGTACCCTTAGGTCTGGGATCCTTCCCATCACGTTTCATCATCATCATCAGGTGGTCGTTGCCCAGTTTGAATACACGTCTCAGAAGCTTTGTGCAATTAAAACACCAAATTTCCATAAAACGCGAAAAACTATTTGAAGACAAATTTTATTAAACAACGTTGCTGAAGAAGCAATATGATCCACATACACCGTAGCGATTACCTGCCTTAGTTTCCGTTAAATACATATTCTTGTTATAAATAAAGAACCTTCAAATGACATTACCAAAAATTAAATTATCCAAATATTTAATACACATCGCACGCTTAAAAATATAGTGACCTAATTCAAAATTTTATATTTCCACCTTCATTCACTTTGTGATTAAATATAGTCGGATTAAATAATAAAATTGTAATGGATGTAATGTAACTATTTAGTACACATATTTTTTAAATATAACGATTTTTTTATATTTTCTACAAAATGTATTTGACGAAGTAAAATATTTTTCCCCATTTACTTACCTTAGACTCGGCTTTTTGAATTAGGTCACTATATTATTAAGCGTGCGACATGTTAATTATTTATATTTAATAAACATTCAAAATCTACAATATTAATTACCATAAAAGAGGTAATAAATTACTACATAATTCCACCTTATTATTTATTACTTTATAATCTATCATTCATAAGATCGTTCGTGTCGTAAGTTTCACATGAAATTCTTTGATTAAACCTATCCTCGGAATCCAGTTTCTTTGATGTATTTTCGTATAGAATTTTGGAATTTTCTCTCGCAGGCATCAAGCCTTGAAGTTTTGACAGCCTAAGTTATATAATATTAGTGTTTCTCTTTTGTTATCTTCTCAAAAGTCTGTTATTAAAATTGTATAATGGTATGGGATAGATTTCAAACTTCTCGATTTTACGGCACATGAGAAATTTCCTAATTTAGTGGTAGTCTAGTCTATATAATATGTTTAATTTTGACGTATTCTGAGAGCGCTTTTCCTATTTACTCTCTACGAAGAAGTGGTTTCTAAATCAACGATTTCCTCAGAATTATTTTCATTCATACGATCGTCAGAAAGGTTCAATACACCGAAATGGTTTCTATCTAATTTTATACCTACATCAGACTCACCGCCAATGTATTTCTCAATAATCTCAAGGTAAAACATATTTAGGAAAATCGTAGCAATTTCCCTTGTCGCACGGATTAGTCTATTCATATGTACTCAAAGCGTAACAGAAGATTATTGTATTGAAAGACTTTTATCTGGATATACAAACATTATCATGTAATAATAATGTCTCTATAGACTTTTAATAGAGACCTAAAGTGCTTGGTACTAGCCCTCTCTTTAGCCTTATAAAATATGCTAACTATAGCAGATAAATATCTTAATATCATAATTTATTTTCACGAATCAACATTAACCAATATACGTCCCACTGCTGAGCAAAGGGTTCCTTTACAACTGAGAGGGTTCAGGCCTTAGTCCACAGCGCTGGCCTAAGTGCGGGTTGGGTTAAATATATTATGTTAAAGTAGCACAAAACGTTCTAAAACACTCTCTTTACTGACATCAAAGGATTGGCAGAGGTGAAATTGATCACTCATGTTTCATCAGGTAAAAAGGGGTTGTAAGAAATATTCATTTTCAACGGGCACATTTCCAAACACCACGAAACCTCTGAGAATTTTCTCATACAAAAACACAACAATACTTTAAACAATACAGGTTTAGAATCGGAGGGTAATCGATCCCAACTCCATACATTGTCGACTCGAGGTTGAAGTCATATATTGTCGTAATTATTTTTACCAATCCGCAGTAGACCAGCGTGGTGGACTAAGGCCTAACCTCTCTCAATTGAAGAGGAGTCTCGTCTCCAACGATGAAACATATACATATGGTGATGATTTCCAAAATTCGGCAGATAACCTTGTATAAGAAGTATTGCTCGCTCTTTTGCTAGCATTTTTTGATAATAAAGCCCAAAGTTAAAGGTGTGTGACCTCTGAAATTATTGACATCTATGCAGTGCCAACTACCAAGAGCGCTATCTCCTATTATGCATACCGGTATGTAAATAATTTCCTCGCAGACATAAAAATATCACAAACTATGTAGGAACGCTTCGAACAAACAAATGTAAACATTCCATCATATCCAGACTCGGGAAGTATCTATTCGTTTTCTTTATTGTTCCAGATAAAATAATTTATTGCTTGCTTACTCTGCGTTGAAATGCATGGGGAATATGAGCTAGAAATGTGAGTTTTCTAGTTGGAATTTTTTTGCGTGGAGGTATATATAACATGTTTTAGTTGAAGAATTGGCTGATGGGCTCACGTTAATACCAGTGAGGATAATGTCTAAAAGCCCGGTCTGCCTAACAACATTTCGAATATTAATCTTTAATTTAAATCATTTTTTAACAAATGCAATTTGACATATGAATGAATTATACATATTGCATAATTAACGTGTAACGTTTTTGAGCTTGAATGAAAGTGCCGATACTGGGTGATACCACTATCTGGTACACAAACGTCAATGAATGGGGACAATAATAGCCACGTTTAATACCGGTGGGTAAAAATAGTTTAAACATTTAATATTGACAGAAACACGGAAGAAAGTGTACTGATTGATGTAAAATGATGACTTTTATCTTGAACCAGTGTCGAGGAGCAGATTTAGATTATACAGGACGTATTCATACCGTGATCGGAAACTAAGGCAAATAATAGTTAATTTCCGATCACGGTCTAAATACACCCTCTATAAGTGCTAATATGCCTCTACCCACTACTCTGCAGCGTTTCATATAAACTTCGAAAAAACATGAGAAACACGTAACAAAAACGTATCGAAAACCGAGCACTTGAAGTAAAATCACACCCCAAACGCACCGCAATCTGTTTAAGAAGTAAGCCCTTTAAAAGCCTTCGAAAACACTTAAATTGGCAAAAACCTCATTTCAGGCCCGAGCACACAGATAATAAAAGTAAAGGACTGTATGCCGCGCACACTGGGGGCACGCGTCGAAAAATCGTTTCACTCCGAATACGTAGGTACCCACTTTATCGATTCAATCTAGCAAAGTGAGACCGTGTGACGGCGGCGATTTCGCAGACTTTCTGATCTCAGTGTTGAGACCCTTATTTAGGATTCCGCACCTGAAAGGTCCGAAGGGATCTGGAATACTCTAGCGAACTATCGGCCGCCAGACATTCCTAATTCGAATTCGATATTTACGTCAATTATTCTAATGAATTCGTGTTCTATCGACTTTGAATTTAAATTTCGAAACTTGTCTATGTTTTTATGTATAAGTATAAATATATTTATCACATTTTATGTTTTGATTATTTATGTTGATGATTTAAATAAAACAAATACCTATTCGTTCCGGATCTGAGTGTTAATGACACCAAAAAGTGTGTCATTTTATACTGCCCCGAACTATGTATATCTGTTGAGTGCATTTATATAATGCTATTAACGGCTTACGAATATTTCATAATAGCAAAGGAAAACTTAATTAATCCAAACGAAATATTCGCCATAATTGCTATAAATAAATGGTTTTGATAAACATCAACTAGTTTCGAAGCTTTTTCTCTACATCTCCGGTTCTATTAGCAAGCGGGTCGTTCTGTCTAAGAAAGCTCGCTCCTTCAAGCTCTTTCATTTGAGCTTTTGTCTACTTAAATTAGTTGCGTTGAAAGGAAACTAGGTGTGAACATTAAAGTATAGAGCGTTATTCTTACGTTGTATTTATACTAGTTTTTGAATTTTCACCTTATCCCACGGAAACACATTTTCCCGGTATAAAAATAGCCTTTCTATTACCTACGGTGTCAGCTACCTTCATAGCAAATTTCATTAAAATCTATTCAGTAGTTTCAGAGAAACAAATAAAAGTTTTACGTTAATTACTAATATAATTAAAGTGCTATATGTGCTGATGATGAATCAGCTTGTTATATGTCATATAGAGTGTTTAAGCCCTAGTCCAACACGCTCATTACGGGCTAGCGGACCACACAGGTAAGTAATTTTAGGTACTCTAGATTACTAATAATATTTTCCCTATTATAAAACGAGTAATTTTATATTTATTAAGTGTAGACACAAAGCTGCACGTCTTTTTAGCCCTTGATGGTATTGTTTTTTACAAAATATCTCATGTAACCTTCGCAGGTGCGTAGTGAAGGTAATCTACCGATTTATCATTTCAAAAATAAAATTTATGGAACCTTTGGTTGGTGACATCAATACACGCTTCACTTGTTTTCTTATGAGATGTATCGACATTTCAAGGATGCAGGTATTCCACTGTATGTTCTCTGACCCTTAAGTCAAAAGGGTTTGATGGCGAATAAGAGAGAATTGTATTTGTCAATAGAAAACTTGCGCTGCTATTGTTTATGCGATGAAATAAGTTTACACAATATAACTTAAAACATATACATATATGTTAACAAACCGTAGTAGAATACTAAGAAAGGTACTTAGAAAAACATCAATATATTTATCTTTTTTCCAAGATTTTTCGAGGTAATAGTTGACTATATGTTTTGGTTTAGCTCACGGTTTACACGTCGCATTGGTTCTAATGTTTGGTTTAGTCTATATAAAGCAGGACAAAATGAAAATGACCACATTTTTGGTTTTACGTAATCGAACATTTTTACCTTCTGTTGATTTATAAATTAACATTTAGTGGCTACATTTTTTTTTTCATTTTAAATAGTATAGGATAATCGTGTCGTTGCCTTTCAATCATTCTTTTAGGACCGCATTACACTTACCATCAGGTGTTGTTACATTATGATAGAAGTATAAATTCGATCCCTAATATTTACTCCGACCTAATTTATTTTATGCCCCTATGACTTTTAAAAAAGGGAATTCGTAAAATCACTGAGTTGAAAATAAAATCTTACTAATTAATTAATGTTATTTTCACTGTTATAAATTACTCGTCAAACAAAGTGAAGTTTTTCTTTACATTGTTTAACAAAAGCAAATTGTTATTTAAATTGTTCTTCCAAGCCATGGGCAAAAGTTTGCTCGAGTCAAACGGCCGAAAGTGATGTAACAAAAACAGAATTTGTAATTACAAAAACTTCAGCCATATTTGAGTATTGTTAAAAGGTAGATAAATATTTAATGTTTTATTCAACAGAGGAGGTGATTGCCGTTCTCTTTCGTAAAACTGTTATGGAGCTATTAAGGAATATTATATGTCTTCTCATCCAACCACTGCCAGCCACCTTGCGGAAAAAAAAACAGGAGAGCCGAAGATCGAGCCCAGTGGCGTGCCATAAGAGAGGCCTATGTCCAGCAGTGGAAGAAATAAGGGCTGTTGATGATGATGATGATATGTCTTCTAAGCCTAAGTGCACATTCACACAATTAGGAAGATTGCTTTAAAATACGATTCTCTGCATGCAGCAGGGAATCACCTGCATTATAGCATACACAGATAATGTATTACTTTGAGTTCCTAAACATGCCTAAAAAAATACTTAGGTTTGGTTATTCGATTATAATGCCTTTGAAGAAGACTACAGTCTCGAAATTATAATAATTACTAATTATACCCAAGCTTCATTACCCACCATATCTTCTGATATGGCTGATGTAGGCTTTGTTGAATTTAAGAACTTTATTATAAAAGTGTTTACATTAACCGTTAGAATATTCGCTGATCATGTGAAGCTTGGTCCTATGAGTAAGTAGCTTATTTTGTTTGGAATATTTCTCTCATGTACATAATTATGTATGCCAGAAACCTTTTTATATTTATGTACAGTGACGTGCAAAAGTTTCGGCCCATCCCACTTTTCTTAAATATCGCACAAAATTATGCTGTTGAAGGAATATTAACGACTGATTAAATGTAGCATGTATTTGTTTATTATTTTTACGCTTAACTTTGAATATTAAAGCAGCCAGTACCAAGTTAATAAATATTTAGGTATATCCATACTTAGTACTTACGTCTACATAAATTCCCGGGAGACCAAACACTCTAGTGTCAGGATCTTCATTTGGCGTATATCTGTAGAACTCGTGGTTGCCTCTGTACCATTTGACAGAGTACAGAGGAGCTCCTTGCATGTCCCTTGAACATATGAGGGCCGCCGTGCCTCCCCTGATCACTGTCGTGGGTTCCACCAACAGCATGACGTCACGGAGACTTGTTACTCCTGGAAAATAGAGTATTGTTATTATATTAATATTCTGGAGAAAAGTTTTAGGAAGCGGAAGGTAAATAAAAAATAAGGTATTCAAAAAGAGCGTCAGGATCTGATTGCTAGAGAAAGTTAGGAAGAGAAACCACCGTTCGATGAATATAGTTTATTTTCATATTTATAATAGGTATCTGGTGAAAAATTTTATGCAATCAAATGCTAAAGAGTGATGGCCTCGAGGTTTAGGCACGCGGTCGAGAATCTCGGCGGTCGCGGGTTCGAACCCCAGGCACACACCTATGACTTTTCGAAGTTATAAGTGTATTCAAATTGAATTATCACTTCCTTTAACGGTGAAGGAAAACATCGTGATAAAACCTGCACACCTAAAAAGTTCTTAGAAATTACTTAGGTGTGTAGTCCGCCAACCCGCACTAGGCCAGCGTGGTGGACTATAGCCTGAAACCCTCTCAATGGTAGAGGAGACCCGTGCTCAGCAGTGGGCGTACATGGGTTGATGAAGAAGAAGAAGAAATGCTAAAAAAATCAACAAGAGAATACGTTCTTCTATGAATGTAGTATTTCTTAATCGCTATCTCAGTGTTGATCCAATAATCTATCTCTAAAGTCAATTATTGTTCTACGAACATCCACATCACCTGCTATAATTAAATTATATCATTTACGAATACGACCTCAACGACGAAGGGACGATTCCTGCAGCGAATATAAAACATTTTCTTTTTGCAAAGAAATATAGCCGAGGGCCCAAAGGTCGTTGTGATGATGTTATCCAATACCGCGTAATTTACGACTTAAGGGGGCGTATTTCACCACCTGTGGTGTCGTGAAACTCAAAATTGCGAGGTGGCCTGTGTCAATATTTTCTAAATAATTGCGGCGGAAGGCCCCTATTCTGGACAGCTAAACGTACAACGTTTACTCAAATAATTTTCCTTTACATCTTTCGTTTAGGGATTTTAACCTGAGGAATTTTACGTGTAAACAAAAACTAAACAAGGTTTTACATTAAACGAATTAATTTAGTGTTTTAAGCAAGAAGCGCTTTCAATATCCAAAAAAAAATACTTAACTCATAATCATAACAATCATATTGCATTTTTCATTAATTAATTACATTAATCAAGATTTTTCATGACTATCGAAGGGGTAATAAATGTTTAGTAAATGAACAAATTTTTCGATACTAACAATAGGATTATCTATTTTTTAATAGAATAGTATCATCAAAAGCTACTATATCCTTTTAACTATCTTTATCGTTTGCTTTCCTCAGGTTACTAGTTATGTCTGTCTTTTACTAGAAACCATCTTGAATATCATGTCAATCTCTGTAACAAAATTAAGCTATTCTAAATATAGAAAAAAAGCTAAGTTTACACATACAGCTAGGATATTCCGGGCATATGTCTTTGAAAGTTGGTTCTTCGAATCACATCTGTACTACTAAATGCCCGGAGGTAGAAAGCAATAACAAACCATCACAGAATGGTTATTTACGTGAAATTAAATGTTTTGGATGAGCACAACAGTTTCGTCTTGAAGAAACATTTTCTTGTGAACGCATCAGAAGCAACGGTCCGTAAAAGGGCTGCGAAACTTTTGGAAACACTTTATGTTGCCCTTTTGTGCTCAAGTCCACTTTATTTATGTTTAATTCTCCAACCTTTTTGTTTTTGCGCGAAAATTTCCTGTGGAAAAGTTGCGCTTTTGCTTACGGAGGAAACTCATCATCTCCTTATTTTGACGGCGGCTTGAGGTAACAATTTTTTTCGCAATTTTCATTACATTTTGGCTGGATGCGGTAAATAATGTTGGCGACAGAGATAGGTCATCTGTCGTTAGATATTATTAAGCATCCTTTTTAAAAATACATAGTCTTTACGTCTGTATATCCAATGGGATGTATGATTCTAAAGCAATGGTACGCCAGCTCTTGTCTAGTCATATGTATGTTAGGCGTTACTACTGGATTTCTGCTAATTTAAAAATCAAACTATTTTACCCGGCCCGGGATTTGTTGGCATTATTACAAGCAACAGATATGTAATCATCGAGACTAAAGGGGCATTTGAAACATCATTTTCTTACCTAACCCTACCACAGGTGTAAATTCTTAGGCTATATAAAGTTTGAGGTTAAATTTGCTACCCCGAAATGTATCAAGCGCATTCCAGGAAATAACTGTAAAGCAAGAGGAACACAAGTGAGCCCCTTCATCTAATTGACGTATCGACTGTATTAAGATGCACTCGGCTTGCTTGAATGGAATACCCAGAAATGAGGTTTGTGGGGTTTTTCAGTCTGCACTGGTTTCAAGTTATGTATATAAGAGCTTACAGAATATTTGAGGAGTGGGGGATCGTCATTAAACTTGAAATAAATTTACAGTATCCGAGACGGCTAGAAAAATGAGGTATTTAATCAATCTTAGACATATCGATCATTGTGATCGCCCGTGATGAGCATTGAAAAATGTATTATGTATTAATTTACTGAATGACTTGTTGAAGTATGTTCAATTCTTCAATGAAAAGTTCAATTAAATTTTTTAATAAAGTTGGACCCGGCTCGACCATACTATCTGAATTTTTAACACGCTACTGAAAAATGGGCTCGGCAAATTAAAACAATTGAAGACTATTCAAAAGGTGTACAACAAGATCTAAGATCCACGTTAATTTATAACATTTTACATTCTACATCAATTTTTAGGTCAAATAGTGAATCATCATCAGACCATATCGTCCCGCTGCTGGGCACAGGCTTTCTTTGCAATTGAAAGAGTTTAGGTATTAATCTACCATATTGGTCTAGTATGGGTTGGCAGACTGCACACCTAAGAAATTCCTAGAAACACTTTACAAAAGTAATAAAAAATAATTAATCTTTCTCAAAACACACTATTTGTACCACTACTACAAACCATCTGGTACTAGTGTTGTTACTTTGCCCTTCCCATGAAAACAGTTTAATAAACAGAAATATTCTCGAGCTCAATTTTCTACGCAGACCTCGACCCTTACAGCGAGCTCTATTAAATACTTGTACACAACCCTCATATTCTGAAATTCTATTTTCACCTGCGAGGGAATACAATTTAGAAGGAAGGTTTTTCACGGAATGTAATCCTTGCCGCGGTTATCTTGTGTAAATAATAGCTGGATTGCTGGAAATCTGTCGTATGTAGTGTTTACTATTTATTTATTTATTGTGCACCCCGATAAGAACAACATAATCATCATCATCATCATCACCAGCCCATATACATACATCTGCTGGCAAGGGTCTCTACAATTGTATAAAATTTGCTTCTACATTTGATAAGTGTACTTAAGTGTCCATAGATTACGTTCAGGTCACTTTCGACGACAAATTAATTGATTTTTTTAGTAAAGCAAAATATTTAGGATAGCCTAAGTTGTACGCTCAGTAATTGTATAGCGGATTTTTTTGGATTTATTGTCGAAATGTGTCACAACTGGTACTACTACATACTATATATATGAATTATACAGGGTGTATTTAGACCGTGATTGAAAACTGAGGCAGGTAATAGCGATAGTGATTACAAACCCCCTGGCATTAAAGAAAATCCCGACAAAAAATAAAATTGTTGAGCTTTTCCATACAAACCACATACTTTTAACACCGATGGTTGTATGGAAAACGTCAAAATTTTTATTTTATTGTATTATGAATTATATTAACTTTACGGCTACATATCGGAAACAGTCAGTTTGATGTATTTAGTCATATTAAATGTTCTTACTAAGGTGCATTAGTAGTTATAAACTACAAGACTTCAAAATGATTCTATCAAATCGCCGGATTTGTTCGAAAATCTTTATTAATAGCGTTTATATTGATTGCTTAATTTATAAACTGTTCGGGACGTGACAGGTTGGATTTGCAATGTAAATTGTTTAATTTTTTCCAGCTAAAATTTCGAAACATTATTCTGCTGCTCGCCTCTATAGTAATCGCTATTGCCTTAGAAACATCAACGGACTTTTTTGGTATCATGTGTTGACTCCAAAAAAAAAGTATTAAATAGAAGTTCATCATCAGGCGATATGCATAATATGTCCCGCTGCTGGGCACGGACCTCTTTTAGCCTGAGAGGCCTTAGCCCACCACACGGGACCAGTGCGGGTTAGCGGGCTACACACATACGAATTCCTACAAGATTTTAAATGTCCAGGTTTCCTTATAATGTTTTCCTTCAACGTTCAAACTTAATTATTTATTATTAATAAACACATAACTTCGAAACACATGAGGGGATCCTAGGGTTTGAACCCGCGACAACCGAGATTCTCGATCTCGTGTCTAAACCTCGAGGCCATCTCGACTATCAAATAAAACTGAGAACACATCACATTTCTAAGTCTACTCTAACATGAAAGTGATTTTGACCTGTATTTTTGCGGATATGAACGATTCATACCACTCAGGTAACTTAACCGTATTCTCGAGGGCCCGTGATATATACGATTCTATAAAATATACATTGTTCTGTGAATATAAATTACTCGCTTAGATTATTCGATACAAATCGTTATGCGTGGAGAAACCCAACCTGCTCCCTGGGGCATTGGGGTAAGCCATCGGCAGTACTTGGCTACTGCGTGTTCCAAGACAATGTCGGTCATAAATACAGGTATACTTGCGATGGGGTAAGGAATCTTTAATGACTGAACAGTTGCTTATCAATCGTGCGTAATAAATAATTACAATATGAAAATATTGTTTCAAGTGTAATTAATATTAAACGTGATTTATGAAGACATAATATTTTTTACTGCATCATCATCATCAAGCCACATACGTTCCACTGATAGCTACAAGCCTCCTCTATGACTGCGGTCTGCGAACGTTTAGACCGTAGTCTACCACACGGGCTAAAAACTACTCCAAAACATAATAGAACGCCAAAGATACGTACTTTCAAATCATCAGTTCTATCAGGGAAAAATAAACAAAATAAGTTTTACCAGTTTAAAAAAAAATAACCATAAGTTTAATTTAAAATTTAATTACATTCGTAAAAGTTAAACCATTCAAATCAAACAGTTTATCTTTACGTTTTGAAAAATAAACCGAATCTGCAGAAGAAAGCTGAAAGTAGGAGTGCATTAGATTATTAAAATTTTTAATTTTATGTCCTTTTGCAATATCCTTAATAGCACCATGCGAAAAGAGATAATTGGATTAATATTGAATTTTTGCTACGTTAGTGTCCGTTGCGATATCTTCTTAGAGTCTCATTGGTTAAAAGCTGTCTATGGCTCTGCCTGGGTGAATTTTGTGCTAATTTCAATAGAAACTAAATACGGAAATGCAAAGCTTTCGTTTTTATATTATTAGTATAGTGTATATAAGTATTAAAGGCCTTAACTTTCTCAGTTGGAGGCCCACCTCTACCACACTACCACAGGACTGATGAATAAGACTAGAGAGGAAGGACTTGACACGGCCGCTTCTTAGTAATTCGTGTACGTATATTATGTACAATATGTACCAACCAATCGCAGCCTTTTCTTTTTCTTAGAAATTTCATAGGTGTTTTGTCCGCCAACCCAAACTGGACCAGCGTGGTGGACTAAGGCCTAAATCCTTTTAATGGTAGAGAAGGGCCGAGCCCAGAAGTGGGAGATGTATGGGCTGATAATGATGTTGAAGTTAGTAGGGCGTATAGAAGTTTATATGGACAAAAGCAAATCAGCAGAAAATATGTCAGTTCGCTAGGCAGTTAATCGTTTTTTTTTATTAAAACTACGATATTGTATAGAGAATAATCTAAAAGATTATTAAAATCAATTTCTTGAAGGCTTCACTTACTAATCTACATAAAATACTGTAATAATATTTAGCAAGGTAGATGAGGCGTAAAATTCAAATTATATTGTACTTTATTGTATAAAATCTTTAAATATTTCAAAATTTATACCCCATTTGAAAGTCAAATACATTGCCTGTAAATATTTGCAGTTTTTCTTCGAAACGATATTTATTTTAGTACATTCTGGGAACCAGTATCGGATTTAAGTATTATTACACGTAAGATTATATTATAAGTATTGAAATTTGAATCTTAAATGAAATGAAAATGATATTAATTGTTAAACAGAACATCCGAGTACGAATACTTTAATCTTTTTGATAAATTTATAAGTTATTATTTAAATTTATAAGTATTTCTTTCGGAAAAATAGAAAAAACCTGTAAAACAAGATGCATACAGAGTTACCGGACACTAAGGCGGGTAATACATAGCTAAGTTGATCACAAACCAACTTGCGTTAAATAATCCGACAAAAAATAAAAATTTTAATTATGTCCTTACACCCAGCATCGGTATGTAGGATGTATGCAGTTTGTATGGAAAGCGTCAAAATTTTAATTTTTTGATGTTTTTTTGTAAATATCATATGTCTAAGTCTTCGATCTTCCCTCTTTTTTACACCCTGCATAAGACGCGTCGTGATCCAAGGATTGGATTCTACCAAGGTATAAATAAGTGCTTTCTAATGAGGATATAAAGTAATAAAAATAGTTATATTTCATAGCAGTTAATTTTTAATTCTAACCCTCTGATTACCATGTAATAATTGGGTAATAAATAAACATAAACACAAATCCAATAGCTTTGCGAAATCCTACAGTTCACTTGAGGAATCCTTCTAATTTCCTTCAGTATCCGTGGCCACTAATAAGCGGCTTAGCGAACACACATCAAAAGAGACACGTAATTACTGAACATTGCTTACTAGGTAAATATATTTTTCCTTATTTGCTATATATTCACGTTGGCCAGTACCTTCGACCAAAGACGCTACCGTCGGACGAAAATGAGAATTAATATTCCATTTTGATAATAAGGTAAGGTGCCAGTTATAAAGGGCCTGGCTCTGAAGTGAGGCGTATGCAGGCTTTTATAAGTCGGTAGAATGGTTGGTATCATGTAGTTAAAATTACAAATATGTTCATTGAAGATAGAAAAAAGTCTGTATTAGATTTAGGTAAAATTTAGAGGGTTCTGGATTTGATACTTTGGAAAAACTCAAACATTAATAAAATAATTTTGGATCCACACAGCCACATCCTACTAAATTCCAAACCAATATTAATTCTAAATACCCTTTTTTATACTATTTGTAGTATGTCTATTACGAAGCCAAACAACCAGAGAGCATGTAAAGAACGCTTCTGAGATACATACGCATTTATCGTCTTCAACACTCGCGCAAGGCATTACGCTGGCGGTTCTGTAAAACCCTTTTAACCCAATTCTTGAAGCTATTCGTGTTGCTTGAAGAAAGGGTCTTGTTCATTCCATGTTACAGGTACGAGCACGAACATGATTAAATATTAAGCGAAGCGTTTTACTGCAGCACAGCTCTGATTCATTTTAGTTTAGTAGCAACAGTTTAGTATGTCACTCATATTTAAAGTAGTGAAAGCTGAAACGTTGCTAGCGTATGAGTATTTAGTTGACATTTATTAAGGACTATTTTGGTAGTAATAAAATATATTCCAGAGAAATTTTCACGAGAGTGCGAAAGCAATAATCCGCCATAAAAAATAAATTCGAGTTCTGAGGTTTTGGTGGTCCGAAACGGCAATTTTTGTCGAATTTAGGCAGAAGCGCCCAATTCAACGTTCCTGATCATTGTAATACATACACATACATATACATGTAGATATGTACGCCAGTATTTCCCGAAGGAATAAGCAGAGGTGCATTTCTGCACTCACATTTCGCCAGGTATCAGTCCCACGCGATAAGGGACGAGCCTATTGCCGTTTTTACTGAATAAAACATGTGTCATTGGTACGTAAATGAAGCAGACAAAGACTTTAAATACTTTAAACCAGCGTTTCCTAACCTTTTTCAGCCACGGACCCCTAGGAAATTAGGAACAGTTTTAACGGGCCCCTTTAATAAAAAAATTGTTAAGTAAGCGTAGCGAATACGAGACATTAGCATTTATGTATGATCCAGAGATGACACCGCGGACCCTCATACATATACTCACGGACCCCCAGGGGTCCGCGGACCACAGGCTAGGAATCAATGCTTTAAACAAATCACCGACCCACCGTGCATATTAGCACGATAATCGAAGAATATTACCAACAAAAGGCCAATTTTTCATTCAAAATAAATACTCACAACAGCTACGTAACAGAAGCAAACCGTTTTATAAATCTGAATGTCTAAACACAGTCTCAACACATTCCGCGACAAAAGTGCTTTGTAAACACGATTCCGAAGAACACATTAAATTGAAATCCTTGTGAGTGAAAGAAAAAACCAAAATTACATGTTCCAAAGCCGCCGGCGTCGGCCATTATCAAATCGAATCGTGAGGAGAGAATGATTGGTTGCGATTACATCGGAAGCACACGCAGGGAAATTCCATTTTCTGGTACATTAGGCGGGTGGATCGGGTGCCGATGGTATTCTATACTGCAAGCGTCGAGTTGATTACAAAATTCACATGATTTAGTGCCCACAGGTACTGCAGGTCCAATTTGATAGTTCAATTAGTTTCATACTGCGTATTTTGCATGAGAATTTGCTGGAATTAATTAGAAAACTCGGCCAGAATATAATTTTATTATGTGAAGAAATTTAATTTGTTTTGTGAATTGTTAATGCAATTCATTTGTTATGGTTTTTATTGCTTGTGATGTTTTATTCTTCGCAATTAATTGGGCTAAGCCTATTAGCGTTTGGACTTATTATATTATCTAAAGTCGATGGTCTTTGTATGTTTAATGCGAATACATAGCTAAGGCTATAACTAGCCCTATAATGTATCAGAGCTGACATATTCCATATTTACGTTTAATGTATATAATAATTATGTTTATATTTTTTACATTAGGTAAAACGGCGGACTTAATACCTTAGCCATTCTCTTGGAATCGAACTTGAAGTAATTCAAAGTTAATAAACAAGGACAGCCCCGTGGCGCAGTTGGCTAGACACCAGCTTGCGAAACGAGCGGCCGCGGGTTCGATCCCCACACCGAGACAAATGTTTGTGTGATCCACAAATATTTGTTTCGGGTCTGGGTGTTTGTGAGACCGAAAAATCTCTCGTAGTTTCCGATACCCACGACACAAGACTCGTATTATTAATGTGGGGTCAGGACTATGTGTGTGACTGTTGGGTGTATTTATTATTAACCCTCAGTTAATCTGGTGCCTAAATATACTCTAATTTATCTGGTGGAGTCCAAGGGACTCCACCAACAATGTTTTTGTTTAAATAAAACAACATTTACAAATAGTAACAAAATTAGGTATTTATTTCACTATCGATTAGTACACTATCAGACTTTCAAATCAGACTTTGGTATTTATAATCATTTAAGTTTTTAACAATGGAAACAAAATTACCTTTTAAATTTAACTCCCTAAAAATAGTGCCAACTTCTGGCGTTCATAAAAAATATAAACTAAAGTAAATTTTAATTTTTCACTTTCGAATAATAATAACAATATAGTGAAATTTTAGAAATAAAAATAAAAAGGTATGTGTTTTATACAAAAATAAAAAACGTGCAGTAGTTATTCTCTAGTTGTGGCACCACAATGAGTACAATTTTTTTTCTAGTACAGCCTAAACATACTGGCTTCTTACAGTTATGACATAAATATTCAGTCTTTCTCTTTAGGCGTGAGGGAATTATGTGACAATATTTTCTTTGGTTTCTAGGCAATTTGTCATCATCATCTTGATGTTCGTTCACCCAAGGTACTTTTGCGATGCTAGATATCAACTCGCGCAGCTGACGAGGAAGTCTATCATAGTATAGAAGCGATTTCAAATTTGTTGCGTATAATTGCTTAGCCAAAGTTTTCAGATAATTCAGACGTGTTATTTAACCGATACCTGCTTGATTTTTATAAACAACATAGCTATTCCATACACTCATTTCCAATATACGGAGAAACACTGCCATTGGCCAATGACACGTACGTCGACTGCATGAGTATACATTAGCACAGCACACAGCACACCCGAGACCCTGATATCTTCATTATCGGAACCAGCTGAATACTCCAAATTCGTGTCGTGATTCGAAGGTATTTACCCATCTTCGGACTCGGAGAGCAATTCTGCAGGTATATTTTGAGGCACTTTGACGGTTCAGAGTCATCGTCAGACTCTAAATCTTCGTCGTTACCTATCCCATTACAATAGATTCAGCATCTGGTTCATCTAAATTGGCAATTTGCCTATTGGATATTATTTTGTAGCCTAAAAAGAAGAAATTGTAGGTATCATAAAACTACAAAAATACAAAGTTATGGAATTAGTGAAAAAGTTACACCAACGTTCTGGTGGAGTCCCGTAGACTCCATGAACGTAATAACTCACCAATTAATGAGCGCACACGCACGTCCTTTTGCTCCCGCACGCCGCGGGCTGCTGGAGGAAGGTACTGAGACGCGTGAACTTATAAGTGAAATAATTAAATTTTTACAACGCTTTGAAAATCGTGTGGAGTCCCTGGGACCTAACAGATCAATTAAGGGTTAATAAATTTGGTGCATTAATAACGTCATGTTGAGAAAAATATTTTTGTAATTCTAATATATTTAAATAAACACATGACATATAAAATGCATATAAATATCTATTTACTCATACACACACATTAGCGCCAATGGGTTAATCACCGTGGTTATTGCCTGCCTTAGTTTACCTTCAAGAAATAAATAACTTACATATTTCTTTGAAAAATAGTTGCCGAACTTTCAACCTAATTACAAGGCAAGATATAACCGACCTAATTTCGGTTGGAAGTGCATTCCCCATTCCATTTGGGAGTGAATAATGTTATTGCAAGAATTTCTTGCACCGCTTCTCCCTTACAGCGGCAATCATCATTCAATTTCAGCTTGCATCATAAGAACTTGTAAAAACTTGAATATAATATCCATAGACCCTTAAGCAGAACAGTCTGACTCCCAAAGATACCACATTTCATCACCATCATCATCATCCCATTTACGTACCACTTGGGACGGGCCTCCTCTACCATTGAGAGGGTTTAGGGCTTAGTCCACAACGCTGGCCTAGTGCGGGTTGGTGGACTAAAACACCTAAGAAATTCCTAAGAACTTTTAGGTATCCAGGTCTTATCACATCATTTTCCGTCAGCGTTTAAGCAAATTGTATTTCATTGTGAGTCATGGACGTAATATTTAAGTCCATGTTGTGAGTACACACATAACTTCGAAAAGATAGTGATCCTGTCCTGGGGCTCGAACTCGCGATCCCTGAGATATCTAGTATTACTACTCCTAATATTCCCCAAGGTTATATTAATCAGTACCGTAGACTTAAGTAACAATATCATTTATTTTTCAAGTTTATTGTCTGCAGATATATCGATCAGTCAATACGCCGTGCTCTCCACCGTTGACGTTTATAAATGACAATCTTCGACTTTCCTCAAAAAATCCCTTGGGTGCTAAAATACGTCGAATCTTCACGTACTGTTGAATTTCTTTGACGTAGCTTGAAAAAAGGATCGAGAGAATTCTACATGAGTGAGGTTGATACCGAATCTTATCTTGAATGATATTGTGAAAAGATTTTTTTTGGGCTGTAAATTAATAGGTTTTTCATATTGAACGCATTTTTGCCCATTTTAAGCAAAGCTCTTCATAGTTTGCTATTTTTTATGCTTATAATCACAATGAAAACCAGTCAGGAATCAATGTCAAGCAAAATCATAACGTTTGCTTTTAAATATTATGGTATTTTAGAAATGATAGACAATCGCTGACGTGCATCCCTATAAAAATATACTGTCTATTTCCCTTCTAATCTTATTCAGCTGATCTGCCAGATAACTTGAAACCTAAACGAAGAACAGTGTTAGGAGCGAATTCACCTCTTGCTAGAATGTGTAGAGTGATTAACAGCTGTAGTGATCAAATTGACGTTCATTTTGACTCCTTACCCAAATTCACCAGATCCGTCTCCGATTCAATTTGCAACACGGCTATCAATTAAAATGTTGGCATCCTTTTTATAATTTACTATTGTTAGCATGTAAGAGTTTAAACTATGATTATAAATTAAGATTTTTTTAATATTTATTGTATTTAATTTTAGATTTGTTTACTTTTGTTTTTCTTTAATTCGTAGTTTTTTAAATGTGTACAATTTTTTTATTATTACTTTTTTTATTTTTTAGTTAGTAGGAACTGTTACTGATTTAGTGGTGCACGCGGTGTTTGCCTAGTATTGATTGTTACATTAAGTTTTTTTTTTATGTTTTATTATTTTTTATTGTAAGTTATATATGTAAACAATCGTTGGCTTACCTAGATAAATAAATAAATAAAACTCGACATTTCATTTGCGTTCAAAATTCTTAGAGAACACTAACGCGTATTAACACATTCGCTCGCAACTTACTAATCCTGTACTTTCAGCCCAAACCTCGTTAAACTAAACTACCAACCCTTTAGTGTATATGCTACATAATCTGAGGTTGCGATGTTAACACGTTACATTAATCTAGACGACTTGGAAAACAAATCCCTATCGTAATGATCGCCGACGCCTCGCAGGTATTATGGGTAATCCGAAAATAACTTCAATTTCCTCCATTCACGTAACTTGATAATTTAAGTTTCGAAAACTATTCTCAAGATGGCGGTAGTTAACCGTCAGTTAAACGCTAGTAGCGCGGCCCTAGAGGTTTCCTTTTGCGTATGGTGTAAGAACTAGCGATAAGAGGCTTAGCGAGTATTCATGAAAAATTATAGGAAGAATTTATAAAATATTAGGCATGAAAATGATACTGGTGCAGATAAAAACAATATTTTTAAAAGGTTTTAGCCGGAAAATAAGCAAATTTGGGTCAATGTTTGATTTGGATGTGTAGAATTATAAAACGAGTTTAGGATCAAACCTTTTGTTTTAGGAATAACACCCAAAATTTAATAAATTAAAATAAAACACGTGAAAATAATGATGTGCCTAAAAATAACTGTGGCATAATACACAACAGTTTTCTTTTAACGTAAAAATTAGACATTTTTTCTTATAGTTCTCAGCTTTAAAATGCTGAAAATTTGCTTGACAATAAACTGAAAATGTTCGAGGGAAGGGGGCAAAGTGTTTTAGTACTATTTTAAGATTCAATATTACTTAGACAAATTTCCCAATTATAAAACACATCTTTCCTCATCCCACGACTTAATCTTGCTACAGTAGTATAGTAGAAAAATGAATACAAAGTCTCGCTCTTCCTTACTCCTTGCACCCCAAGCTAAGCAACTGATGATGCTTTTAACTGTAATTCCTCCAATTTAGGTTAGATCAAGTCTGTTCCATGTAGCGATGCGTACGGTCTAACTTGGAGCGCTCTTTTGTTCATTATACTGAATTTTGAATGCTCGACGAAACTTTTCCACCGAAGAACGATGAGTTATTAGGAAATTATGGATCTCCCGTCCAATTTCCGATTTTAAACGAAACTTCCAATTTGTTCGAAATTTCGTGGGCAACGGCTCGAAAGTTGGCTAATGTATTTTTAAATTTGTTTCCATCGGCTTTTTTGTACTTCCATTTTTTAAGAGTTTAATTCCTTTGTATTGACGGCTTAGGATATTAGAATTTGACAGAATTATTGTATTATTTCCAGCTTTAAGTTTTGTAGTAAAATGTCTTCTCACTTGTCATTTCACACTTCATAATATGTAGTACATAATTGGACGTGGTATTTTATTTGAATAAGTTATCAAACTTACAAAAAATTGTAGGTCACTCAAATCATTTACCCGATATGGGGACAAATCAACATAAGACCGACTTTATTGAAACCAATTCGTAAATCCCCCAAATATTTTACGAACTTCCATTCACTTAAATACCATAAGAATAAAGACTAATTAAGAGAAAAACTCCACTGTCTTCCAACAGAAACAAATTACGGAGTGTTTTAAAAAGAGATTTTTCCGCCATTATTACACAATGGAACGATATTTCATACAAAATAATGGGGTAAAGGAGTGTTGTTCAGGTTATAATGGCTTATTCGAGTTCCTCAAAAATGGTTTAATAAGTATGATTTGCCGCTCCGTATGATGTTTTAGCGGGGAGATAGCTGTACTAATTCCGAGGGAAGGTCATTATCTTTTTATCGTCCGGGGGCAGAATAATAAACTATGGGCTGAGGTCTATATAGATAACTGGGCGCGGACTGTAACAAAATTTTAACTCAGGGCTTGTATGTAACGTTGTTAGGTAGAAATTGTGTGATGAAATCTACATAAATTTTCGCAATACTGTTCGTATTTCATTTGGATAGGAATTGATCGGATTTTGAAATGACGATGAGTGATAGTCTGATACTGTATTAGGCTTGAAGATACCGCCAAGAGCAAGTATAGAAAACACTATTCCTTCATTTATTTTTTAATTTTTTAATTCCACCTAAGCCGATTCCTTCCATGGAAGCTCAAAAGCATTACACGTTATTTGTGTAATGCCAAGTTGGTAATTGTTTATTTTGGTGTAGAATATTCCCTTTTCATACGTCAATTCGCTTTTATTAAATAACGATTTAAAACTTAAAGATTACTATTCGGAATTTTGAAAAGTAAGGTGGGTTTTTACAGATTTTTGATACTTGTTTTTGGTTGACATGTCCTATGCAACCCAGTAAGAGGATCAACAAGCAAGAAATTTACTACAATCATGATTATTCATTTAAAATATTGTTCTCTCTATCAAAGCATTGGTTTACACAAACTCAATTGCAGAAACTTAGTCACCAAGACTTCCAGATAATAAACAAACCCATCGTTTACCCAAAGAAATACGAGAATCACAATTCTCAACGATGTCATGGAAATTAAAAATCCAATCAAAAAATCACAACGAGTTAAAGCAAAAACCACGGCACACATAGCCGGCTTTACCGAAGAATAAAACAGACATGCGACGTTGAATAAAGTATTGTGGTTAAAATCTAATTTCCCGCTTTAGTGAAACGCTGTTTTAATCGGACCTGATGCAAGCCGTCCATTTTAACTGGCCTCTTTTAATAAGTTTTTCAATATTTATTCTCGTTCGCTGCGAAATTATTTAATGGAATTTTTCAATGAAATGTTTTGTCCAGTTAAATTGCGGTGCGTTTATCTGCCCGAGGTTAATACGTCACTCTGGGCATGTCATTAGTGGATCGTGAAATTTTCATACTAAAATGTTTTTAATAACTCGCGGTAGATAAGCCGGTTGATGTGGAATTGCTATTGTGTTGTAATATTATTATCTACATACATAATATTTACTTATAACAACAATTGTGGTTTAAATCTTTTAGCCCTTAGAGCCTTAGAGTTTAGCACTTAATTCTGTACGCTGGCCTAGTTGGTGGACTATACACCTTTGAAATTCCCAAGAACGCCTACGTGTTCTTTCACCGTCAAAATAAGCAATATTTAATTCTAATACACACATAACTTCGAAAAGTCATGTCATGTTTTGGACCCGCGTCCAAATTCTCGACCTCAAACCTCGCCATCACGACTTTCCCCTTCAAGATATACGAAATAAACATGGTGAAAGATACATTCATTGCGTCAGATCCATCTCCCAGCGCCTGAATAAACGGGAACAACTTGCAACTGACAGCGTGGAGTGCTCATTAGGCATGTTGCTAAAATTGTGTGTGTAACTTGCCATGTACTAGTTAATGTTTATACTTCAATACACAAATCCCGACTTCACTAATTACGGGTATATCTTGAATTTGTGATTAAACAGCAGATATAATGTTCGATGAAGTGGATAATTTTATAGATCAGGTATATTACATAGACTTCAAAGTAGTGCCGAAATGATAGTATCACTTCAGTAAAGTAAATGAAACGAGTCGTACTTAGTATTTAAATATTCTGATTTTGATTTTAATCTAAAGTAGTAATCAAGGTTTAGACGCGCGTTCGAGAATGTCCACAGTCGCGGGTTTAAATACAGTCACATACCTCTGATTTTTCGAAGTTATGTGTATTGCTGGAGTAATAGTAAGTCATGTGTGATTTGTAGTGAATTATCACGTACTTTGACCGGTAAGGAAGCGGCGTGAGGAAACCTGTGTGATCCACCAATCCGCATGAGGCCAGCGTGATGGACTGAGGCCAAATTCCTCTCATATGTAAAGTAGATCGCCCATGAATGAATCATCATCAACCAATATTCGTCCACTGCTGGACATAGGCCTCCCCCAATAAATGAATGAATTGCTACAATTCCGGTTGAGCTATTACACAAAACTTATTGTAGTGTTATTAATTACTAATTAAATAATAAACAGGAAAGATCCCTTTCCATCTTATAATTGTCTTCACCGCATTGAATGCGTTACACCAAATAATTCGGTTCAGCGCTTACATAATTAATTATTTCATAGCGTAGCATTACTCATTCAATTTTATTAGAACCGGCGTTCTGTTGCAAATGTAGTTTTAACTGGTTGAAGGATTGACTACTTCAATAGCTACTTTAATCTGTAAAGTGTAAAACTATGGAAGAAAAATATTGTTTGGTATTAGATTCTAGAGTGCATTCGACTGGTCCGAGATTTCATGGTTTGAAAAAATAAACAAACCTAAACACCCAACGCCAAACACACAGATGTGATCCTACACTAAGATACGAGTCCTGGGTCGTGGGTATCAGAAACTACAAGAGACTCTTTAGTCCTATAAACGCCCATAACGAAACAAATATTGGATCACACAAACATCTCGAAGGGGATCGAACCCGCAACCTCTTCTGTCGCAAGCTATCAACAGCGCCACGGGGCTGTCAAAGCATTAGCAGTGTCTATGTGTGCTTGGTAAACGGAAACTTCCTTTGCGTATCTATTACTAAATAAACAAGTGAACCAACAAATGTCAAAATGTAGTTGTAGAAATCCGATCGCTCTACGCTGTCGAGGAAACAACCGTAAGATTCTTTATTTATTTTACTTACATAAAATAAAGAAAAACAGAAAAAATAAGGCTTGGACAGCCTTTATTACGACAAACCGAAAATATTTTCTAGACATGACTCAACCCATGTCAATTAAACTCTCTTCCCAGGTTTAATGATTTTGATCGTCAATCTAACAAGGACAATGGAATTTAATAATTGGACAAAATGTTATAACGATACCTAAAACCTTGTAAAAAATATCTCGAAATCAAGTAAAACTCAGACATAAACCGGACGAATTCGTAGAAACCAATAATTGGACACAATCAGCGTGGACAAACTACAAATACAAAAAGAACAGCATCTGGGATAAGGAAGTTTATTAACGGTCAAAGAGTAGAGTTTACGAAGATGAGACACATCTCTGCGTTTTGAGGTAAATTATAGGGATTTAATTTTTAATTTCGCCATGCGAAATATAACGAAATAAGTTTTCTAAGAGTAAAACAATATACTGTAGTCATGATTGACAATTAGTAGTCATGATTAACAAGTAGAATCAATTATCATTTCTTTGGCATATATATATTTTTAAGTCTTGCCCTATATAGCACATATGACGTCAATTGAAGCAAAATAAATATTTGAATTAATTAAAATGCCAAACATTCTACAAAAAAAAATTTGTTTCGCATTACATTTTTATAAATGGATATTACAAAAATGAAATTAATTTCAATTGTACTCGGTTCAATGGGGATGGCGTGATACCTAGGCCATCAATAAACAAACACTCTAAACCACCCACACTATAATCGTTATCTCATTCATTCCCCGAACAATACTTCTATTTCTATATTAAACTTCTATTATCATTAAAATAACTAAGTTATTTTTCTAACAAAAAGCACACCCACGTTTATTTGTTTGTGAAAACCTTCAGACTTTTGCAAAGTTGGGGATAAAATAACATATATTCAAATAATCTTTCACAGGCAACGTTATCGTTAATAATAACGACTTCATCAACCCATATACGCCTGCTGAGCACGGGTCTCCTCTACCATTGAGAGGGTTTTAGGCCATAGTCCACCACGCTGGCCTAGTGCGGGTTGGCAGACTACACACCTAAGAAATTCCTAAGAACTCTTAGGTGTGCAGGTTTCATCACGATGTTTTCCTTCACCGTTAAAGCAAGTGATAATTCAATGTGAATACACACATAACTTCGAAAAGTCAGAGGTGTGTGCCTGGGGTTCGAACCCGCGACCGCTGAGATTCTCGACCACGCGCCTAAACCTCGAGGCCATCACTGCTTACCAATAATAACGACTAATAAATGGGAATATTTCATCACTTTGAAAGAAAAACGGCCCGAAACCCTATGTATTTTTATTTAGGAGCAACTGTACCTACGTTTACCTGAGAACGTGGCAATATCATCTTCCTCAGCCAATAAACGTCCTAGGGCTAGTCAATCTATACAAATGGAGGGTTTAGCCCTTACTCCAATACTTTGGTTTAATGCTATTTGCCGGACATTTAAGAAATTTCCAAAAACTTTTAGGTACTCAGGTTTCCTTACGATGTTTTGCTTCACAAATTTTTTAAAGTTCCTGTTATTTAAAGTAAATACAAACATGATTTCATAAAGTCCTCTGACTTTCTCTGTAATTTCTGACAAACATCTGCATGTTTTTCTAGGGTTTGAACACTCGATTAGCGAGATTCCCGACCGCGTGCCTTAACTTCGGACCATCACTATTTTAATAGCAGTATATATTCTAATTAACCGAGGAGTGAGAAACCTGAATAAATTAACAAAACTTAAGAAAATTTAATAAAGTATACAAAACTTCGTAAACTATATACGTGCCTCAGTGACTTTTCAACTAAGAAGTAAAGTTATGAAAGGAGCAGTCACCTCGCTGAAATGACAATAAGATGAATGAATCGTCTTGGAAACAGCACTTTCAGTGTCTCAGAAAAACCTATGTTTTTTAAATTATTGTTGGGTTTCATTTATTTACTTCATTAAATACTACAAACAACTCCGACGACTTGAAAAAGGTGGCGGGTAACAGATGGATGAGGGGTGCAGAAGACCGGGATGGTTGGCGCTTTCTTGGGGAGGCCTACGTTCAGCAGTGAACGGCGATAGGCTGAGTATAGTGACAGCCCCGTGGCGCATTTGGCTAGACACCAGCTTGCAAAACGAGCGGCCGCGGGTTCGATTCTCGCACCGAGACAAATGTTTGTGTGATCCACAAATATTTGTTTCGGGTCTGGGTGTTTGTGAGACCGAAAAGTCTCTCGTAGTTTCTGATAC
This sequence comes from Cephonodes hylas, assembly GCA_030295005.1. Classification (NCBI taxonomy): domain Eukaryota; kingdom Metazoa; phylum Arthropoda; class Insecta; order Lepidoptera; family Sphingidae; genus Cephonodes; species Cephonodes hylas. Next base: position 11,751,461 of record AP025372.1, on the reverse strand, counting down.
CCACGACACAAGACTCGTATCTTAGTGTGGAGTCAGGACTATGTATGTGAATGTTGGGTGTATTTATTTATTTATAGTATAGATACTAAAAACAAATATTTTGTAATAAACCTACTCATACTGGATAAACTCACACTAAAAACATGATGATGAGTGATCTTAAGGTACTGTTTCTATGATTTATCATTTCGCGAAGTTCGGACACTGAGTTCTTGATTATCCCCGGAGCTAGTATTAATTTTAGATTTAAGACTGCAACGACTTTAGTAAATTTTAAATTTAAGATATTCGTCATTGGTGGTTCGTCATTACACTGTTTGAGGTTAGTTTCTATTTAATAAACTGTTTTCATTCTTAGCATTATCTTAGATGTAATAAACCACAACACCTAAAAAAAATGAAATTAAAAACAACCCATTTTCAATAGTAAAGCTTGGAAAGACCTGGGGTCCAATTATACACTTAATTAATTCCGGAATGAATGGTGAATTAAATTGTGAAATGCATGAATATCAATTATGTATTTTGCACTTTACGGATTCTATTAATTATGTTTATTTCATATAATTAGCCTTGGCAAAATTATGTACATACAGAAACATATATACTCCTGTACTGTAGGTGGTCTATTGCCGTGTCACAGGGAATTAAGAATTTCATAATAGAGAAAGAGAATTAAATTTTTCCGAGGTTAGAACCCGCGACCTAGATATTGTGCCACGAGACCACGAAGCAGTCCCAAAGTAAATAAAAACTGGTCGGTGAAGTTAATTCTAGTTGGTGCGGAACAAGTTACACTGGCTAAAGAAATCGTGCTCGGTAAGAAAATAAATACAACAAGTCAAACCTAATCTCGAAAATACAAACACTTTTAAAAGAGAAAGTCAATATTGTATCGCCGATATGAAAGAATCCACCTTTAGCATTACCATTGTATTGAAACGATATTTGTGTAACAAGCTGAGTAAATTGATGGAATATAAATAAGTAAACCACATTCGCTTTAGGAACGATATTAAAGGAGATTTTTAGGTAATTGCGAAAAAGTAGGGTTGTTTTTTCGATCACGCCAAAATTAAGAATGTATTGTCATCATTAGCCCATATATGTCCCACTGCTGGGCATGAGTCTTCTCTACAACTGAGAAGGTTTAAGCATTAGTCTACTACGATGGCGTAGACGGTTTGGCGGACTATAAATTTAAGACTTCCTAAAGCACTTTTAGTTGTACGAATTTTCTTTCGTCGCGTTTCCTCTTTTTTAAAGTATTATAATTCATTGAAGGAATACACACATTGCATTGCTTCATAAATACGAACCAATGGTTAGCAACGTAGATAAAAATGAAATCAATCATAAATAGATTTTTTACCAATTCTTTAAAAAAGTTGTAAAACAACCCGATCTTAATACACAAATAACAAAGAGACCTTCAAAAACGTCGAAACCCTTTAAAATCACAAGCCTAACAGAAACTATCATTCATTAATCAGGCAAAACTCCCGTTCATTCATACTCTTAATACCCATAATCCGCAACAAGTCACCACAAAGTTGGAAGAGGCTAAAGACAGTTCAGTATACACACTAACAAAGAGAATAAGCTCTTTTTACTTCTTTACAATTCTGTGAACAGCGGCGATGCTTCATCAGTGTTCTTAATTAAAAACCAGCGGAACAATGGTTGTATCGTGCTAAAATATGGCCCGTTGCGTTGCGGATGCAATGTCTATGGCGAAAATGCTCTTCTGTTCTTTGTTTAGTCTTTGCTTATTTTATGGTAATTAATGGGCGGTTGAAAATTCCTTATTTATTCTTTGGGTTTATTTTTTTTTTGTTGGATTTGTGGCGTCTTGATGCCAAATGGAACTGTGCTATAGCAATCGAATATTAAATACCATTTTTTGCCAGCTGTCTGATAAAGAGCAATCTTAAAAAATGGCGAACAAATCGCCGTTTACAACGCTTTTATGCTTCGTTGTCTTGCAAACTATGAAAAGCAAATAACACTACTCGGATGAGGTGGCTACAATGCGACCAGATATAAATATCCTATATTCAGACATATTACATATTTTTGTGCCCAGGTAATTTACGTAGAGTGTAATGAACAGATTTTTATAAATGAGTGACAACCAATAGCAGCCTTTCATTTTTGTTTGATTTTTTTATTATAACTCGTGTGATCGTAGTAGAATAGATTAGACAAGCGGCAACACTCGTATCTATACAAAATACTAGCAATTTCTCTTGTCTTATTTTACCATTCTATTGTTTGTGTAGGATAATATTACTTTCTACTTATATCCATTGGAAGTAACAGCTTATTTAATCAGTATATTAGGATTATCCCGGTTGGTACAAAAAGGCACACTTAAAGCTAATAGCGTACGTGCAAATAGCTAAAAGGTCTGAGTTGCCGTAGTTGGCATAACTATAATCCCTCCAAAATTTATAGAAACGGGTCCCTGAAGCGACCTTATGAGGTCCTATAAACCCAAACTAAAATCGTATTCCGATATCAACGAAACTAACGTCGTGAAACGTCTCATACTAAATATTAGGTTGTAACTTTGCAGATAGGACACGTAATCAAATTTGGACTTTAGGGTCAACAATTAGTTTCTGGTTTTATGTTAAATGTTTCGTCACTTTATATGGTGGATTTTGACCTGTGTGGTTTAGTACATTTTTATTAGCACTTAGACATATTCGATTTTGGTGAGCTAAACCTACAGATGGTCTCGAGGTTTCGACGCGTGGTCCAAAACCCTTTTGGTCACGGGTTCGAGCCCCATGTAAACGTCTTTGACTTATCGAAGTTTTCTGTGTTCACAATGTATTATTTTAACAATGAAGTAAAACATCGGAATGAGGTGATATTCCGTTAACATGCACTAGACCAGCGTGATGGACGAAGACCAAACGTAAGGCAGAAGTGAGTTGTTACATTCACCAATAAAGTTAAAGTAAGTACTCGTTAAGTACAATTAACAGTGACAGGTGAATTTATTTTAGATACTTCAGTATCATATACATGAATTTGTCAGAAACCTAATTCAAGCCTAGCATAACCCCAAGCCATAGCTTTTCGACGAAGTCTACGTGAGTAGTACTTGCAAATAAACCACAAAGAATAATACTATTCCACGGCAGATACCTCCGATACCGCCCCGGGGTAGCGCTGTACACGTCGCCAGTATCGGCTGAAAAAGCTATTGTGAGGAACTGTTATCATGAAATATATATTTATTTCCAACGTGGAGCTAACGATGCTGGATGAAAACGAAAATGACTTATATAAATTTTTCAGTTGTCTTACTTAGCTCGGGCCTCGTCAATGACGCTAGCCTAGTATGGGATCCCACGATCACTCCACAGTGATCGAGTAAATAGTATCATAAGATAAACTTTTAGGTGTGGAGGTTTGATGATAATGTTTCACATTAAAAAGCAGTGATGGCCTCGAGGTTTAAGCGCGCGGTCGAGAATCTCAGCGTTCAAACCCTAGGAACACACCTCTGACTTTTCAAAGTAATGCGTGTATTCACGTTGAATTATCACTTGCTCTAACGGTAGGAAAAACATCGTGATGAAACCTGCACTTTCAATTCGAAGAAGTGATTGACATATGCGTATTCAAATACAAACATTCTCTAAAGTTTCACATGCTAAAAGACTAGATGTAGATTACCCTAGATATATTTTTTACATATTCTATTATTATAAATTTTTTAATATTGGGATATTATACCTTTATCTGTAAATCCTAACACTATTCTACGAAAATCAACGACGTGAATAAACAGTTTATGCAACTTATTCCTCACTTACAAAGTTAAGCCAAGGCTCAAATGTTTAGCCTTTAAGATGTTCGCTTACATTTTAAGACGCAAAGCTATGGAGAATCTGCTCAGTGAATCTATTAAGGCTAAGATCAGGGGCTTTTTACTTGACTGCTTAAGGCGCCTTTGAGTATGCTGTTGACAACTTGATACGTCTTAATACCTGAGGAACTAGCGTTTATGGTATAAAGAATAAAGGTTTCTTTCAGGTAATATGGATAGTGTACGGTTAATGTGGAAAAGGGTAATTTTATTTTAATAAATATGAGCTGACGAATGGCATGCCAAAAGAGAGGCCTATGCCCAGCAGTGGGATGAAGGAAGGTTGTGAATGAATGAATGAATGAAATGTGAGCTAAATTATTGATTTTTAAATGTTTTATAAGTAACTTCTATTATAAACAATATTAAGGGTAGAAAAAAACGAGTTTAATAATTTTTAAGGTGCAATTTGCCTTTGTACAATAAAATCATGGAAATTAATTTACAATTTCAGTTAAATTAGATGCAAGCATTTAAGGAAATAATTGACGTTCATTTTTTATTAAAATAGGAAATATATAAGCAATAACCATGGATAAGAATGACGGTTAATGCCTTTAATCATCATTTATATCGAATGGAGGTTATTATTAATTATTTAGCCCGAATACGTCCTTGATTCGACTCAGGTTTCTTTTTCTGTTGACTATTGTCTTCCTTAGAGCACCACCGTGGCTTTTTACAGAGGATTTAAGGATTATAATTTATTGAGGTTCAAACAGTACCCAGATAATATGTAAAATACATATGTATGTATAAAATGTAAATTTTCATTAGTTTTTGTATTTAATTACAAATGCACACGTAACTTAAAAATGTTGTTTGTACAATGTTATAATTTATTTTATTTTTCGAGTTGAATTTATTCGCGGTAGTAATTCTTGTCTGCCCATTATAAATGTAGGGCGCAAAAAGTGTTAAAAATTAGAGTATTTTGCATATACAGTCGAAACCGGATATAATGACACTGAAGGGACCTTATATTTCGGACGTTATATCCGATAGTTGTTATAAACGATAGTAATTACTTTATATAGAATGTGCCGGGACCTTACCATTCGGTTGTTATAACCGGTCCGTCGTTATAAGCGGTGTCGTTATAACAGGTTTTCACTGTAAATTTTTCATATTTTGTCCCAAAAAGCTGATGTGGCTTTCATTACGTCGACACTCAAAAAGAAAAAAAAAACTAGAAGCAATTTAGCTTTGGATGTGGACAAGGTTCAAAAAAATTGTTAATTTTAAACCGTTCCCTTGTGTTTCGGATATTAAAATTAGATAAATAAAAACTAGATGTATCTCTGGAAATTTAATGATAATAATTATAATACACACTTTGAGTTAATATTTTTTATATTTTAGAATAAAAAATCAATGCAAAATAAATTCACCCACTAGTCACAAAGTTTAGTTCCGACTACACAAATTTAGTCTAGTGTAGAAACCCTTGTTTGTTGTGTTGTGCAAGAAACTTTGAGATACTTTTTAATCTCGATAAAATCCAGAACATGCATTTGTTGATCATACAAATATTTGTCTCGATTTTCAATTTTCAATTAAATAAACTGCGCTAAGTAAAGAGGTCACATATCTATAGGTGCCTTTTTAATTTCTAACTTTCTATTTGTTGCATTTCGCAATAAGGCTCATTTTGTAGTATTTCTTCCACTACAGCAATATTAGTAATCAATTTTACTTATTTTGCTAGTCGACACCATATTTTTACCGCATTGCATTAACGATCATTATCACTAAGTCGGAATACAAAACTATACTTTAACACCGACGTGAATGTCTCTATGCCTCTACTATTATTATTTTTGACGACTGTCAACGAGGCCACATTTCCAAAGAAATAAATTTCAAAAATAACATCTCCATTCCAGTAGTTGAACATACGCGAGGCACGGACATCCAGTAGCAGCGGGAAATGGCTCGTGAAATAATTTCAATAGAAAACGTCCATGTGAGGCTTAATAGAAAATTCTGGAATCCTCCACAGGATCTCTTTGTTACCGTAGTCTTTTGAATCAGATCTGAATGGGTAGAGAATATTGAGTTATATAAGCATGCATTCTTATAGTTGTTACAATTTATTTGTGTGAAATTTATTGACATAGATATGCATCCGTTGGTATAAGTTCAATGCCTCGTCTTCTCGCCGTACAAGTTAGAGTCAATTTAGAGGCGAGGTACGATTCCCGGGTCAAGCAGAGTATTTTGAGATTTTCTGTAAGGAAATTCTCTACCTGCACGAAATCTCGAAATCTTCTCAAAAAACGTTAATGTGCTCACCCAAGTTACCTGGTGAAATTTGGGAACCATGGCAAATAAGTGACTATAGAAACATATGCTTCAATGCCCTTGCTGTGCCTATAATAACTTGATTCTACGATTTTCTTGTCGGCACATTCATTTACAATTCAGGTACGACACTGAAGCCATCATGTCAGGGGATCAGTATCGTTTTCCTCCACTCCACAAAATATTGATATTCATTATCAAAACATCATAAAATATTTTTTTCATATTCCTAAATACGAATTTATCCTCTTCTCCCGTTCAAACACTTCAACATAACCCTACAATATCAAATAAAGGTTCAAAATTACCCTTAACTTCGGATTGGGGTCTTTTTGACCCGCTGTACTTCAAGTGGCTATTACAAGGCAACGTATCATCCAGCCCGCGTACATTCAATTTATTACCGAGTGAAAAGGACAGATGTATTGTTTCATCATAATGTTAGAGAGAGACAAAACACTCCCATTTATCCAGTCTTGAACAGTCGTGGTAGTGACATAGGAAATTTCTTTATTGCGTCCGATATCTCAAGGAAGTGATATGTTATAATAAAAAATATTACGACAAGGCCTCTGTGTTTGCTATTCTGAATGGACGGCGATATTTTCCTTATGGTTTTTGTCTTGGAAATGTTGAGGATAATAATTTAAACCAGAGTCAGCTTTATTACTTACTTTATCTTTTATATTATCTACCAATATTAAGAGAGCATGCACAATGAATTACCAAGCATCCCTGCGTTGAAGGAAAACATCGTTAAGGGAGGTCAATTGGATTAGGAACGAAAAAGTTCTGCTCTTTCTTAACTCAAGCAACTCGCACAAACGAAGTGTAAGAACTTATTTCTTAACTGCAAAGACAACCAGAGCCACGCAATTATTTGTGATAGAAGTTTGCATAGTGACGATGACTTAATTGTAATCAAGGGTAGAACTAAAGCAGTATCTATTGTTAATATCATCTATTTTGCTACATTTTCTGTGTAATAATATGAAATAACTATATTTAATTTTGGTTTTGTAAGGCAGTTTTAAAACAGTATCTCATTTTTTTTTATCATCATTTTTATCATTTTCAAACTTTATTATCATCATTATAAGCCGAAAGACGTTTACTGATGCATATGGACAACCCCCAAAGACTTTCAAAGCACTCCGTCGGAAGCGGCCTCCATCCAGTGGCTTCCAGAAATTCTCTATTTTCCAAATTTCACAAATTATAAATAGGTTTGCTAAAAGTTTAATGTGTTTATTTTACTTGCTTTAACGGTGAATGAAAACATCGTGATGAAAACTGCACTCCTAATATTTCTAAGGAATTTCTTAAGTGTACAGTCTGCCAACCCGCACTAGGCCAGTGTGATGAACTAAGGCCTAAATTCTAAATGGGAGGAGCACCGTGGTCAGTAGTATAACGTAAAAAACTGATGATGATGATACCTAAGAAAAACAAGTAAATTAAACAGTGAACCGCAATTTTCCAAGCGTTAATCCTTAATACTGCAATAATGAAGTTTACCCGGAAACAAACGTTTTATTTTTGTTCGGTTCCATTAATCTCTTCTTCATTAGCACAATAAAGTAACTGTCTCCGCAGTGAATTAATAGTCTTTATATGTGACGCTTTTATATTGCATACAATGAATGAAAATGCTACCAAGCCTGTCATAGTCTTTATCGCTATAGTCATAATCATCATTATCAACAGCTTTTGTCACGTGGGCTGCTGAACATAGGCCTTTCCTATGTTACGGCTTTAGATTTGATCCTAAACCTCAATTACCCTTCACCCAGGGGTTTTCTGCCACGCGTTTCTTTGTCAGTAACGCGTCATCATCAACACTACGTAATAGATATCCACTACACAAAAAAAAATCCAGATAAATTACTAAAAGATGTTTGCTAAACAAAATGATAAACGAAAAATGCTTAGTTTAGAAGCTACGTCTAAAGACTGGTCGGGACAATTGAGTTCGAAGCTTCTTCGAACTGTCAATTACGTGTATGGATAATAATACTCTTGCTATGATTGGGACAGATTTTTCATAAAAATCTTGCGACAAGCTCTTTTTCTTTGAACAAGTATTTCTCAGAAATATCGATATTGTTACCTGCCGTGATAACACAGGTAAAAATCTGAAGAAATAAGAGATTTGTGATTCCTAGAATGAAACAATTTATTTGTCCATGAATGCTAAGGAATTATAATTTTTTTATACTGGAAAATGGCAGCACAGGCCCAATTTTCAGCAGATATAATATGAAAGCCCGTTGCGCTGTCCGCTGGACACAAATTTGTGAAAACGGGGTTCTAATGTTTCTGTAATCCACAAATATAGTTAAAGTCAACGCGATATTGGAAAAATAACTGTACTGTGAGAATGATGAAATATAAATAACAAAGTATTTCTACTCGTAATTTAGAACAAAAATAGTGTAAACCATCCGCAAATGAATGTATCAAATACCAAATCATATCTCATTTCTAAAATAAGCGTTGGAATTTTAGACTCATTTGGTATTACATCTGTATTGCAATATAAACTTTGTAGACGGAGGCTCCTCTATCGTTGCATAATTTATAATTGAGCTAATTAGACTAGAAGCGCAGAATTGTGCTCGCGATACACTTTGTCAGCATAGTATTTAGATTATTATTGAAATGTAGAATTTTCCATTTAATTGTAATTAATGCAATTTACGAATAGCGCTTTTTGATATGCAGTATTTTCCTTCCATTAAAGTACGTGATAAATTATTTTGTATACAGACGTCCCTTCGAAAAATATGAGGTGCTTTAATTGAGAGTGTGCCTAAACTGTGGCCGTAAGTATTCCATCCCAGCTACAAATACATGTGTAAAATATACATTTTTATGTATGGAAAGTAATCTATAGTTGAGTTGGTATAAAAACTGTGGCTAAGCCCTACTTTTTACCGCGACAAAGTTAATATATCTACGTTTTACATATATTTAGACACAGATCTGTGGCGCAGTTTGCTAGATATCAGCTTAAGAACTGAGAGGCTGCGGGTTCGATTCCCGCACCGTGATAAATGTTTGTGTGATCCACAAATATTTGTTTCAGGTCTGGGTGTTTGTGAGACCAATAAGTGTTTCGTGTTTCGACCCACGACACGGGACTAGTATCCTAGTGTGGGGTCAGAACTACACATTATGTATGTAACTGTTGGGTGAAAAAAAAATCGTAATGGAAACTGAATCCGCAGTCTTAATTCACGGGCCATAAAGACCAAAGCTACGTGAAAAAGATAAACACAACAAAAACACTAGTTATATTCATATGTTTTGAACCCCTACAGTAACGTATTATATTACAAATGGACTTTATGTTCGAACATTATAAAGGCGTGTATTGTATGCACCCATCAAACGCAGATTATAGTGTTCAACAAAAGAAGTAACTCGATATAAAGGTTCCATAGGTCTCATCTTACCGCGTACAATGGCGGCCGAGAAAAATGCAACGCAGGTATTTCCGCAAAACTTTGTTCCGAAGAATATATTTTTTGTTTATCTTTAAAACATTTTCTCGTACCGCCCTGGCAGGATGTTGTGGTAGAATGTTTATTCTGCTGTATTTTTGCAGTAGTAAGCTTAAAGTAGGTTAATTATTGAGGGTATTTACAAAATATTTTTGTGTGTGGTAAAGTTTAAATACAAGAAACACCATCATAAGCAAGGTCTAAGCTAATAATTTAATTCATCATCGGCTCATATTTATTCTAATGCTGGGCACGGGCTTAGTCCATATTTTGATTTTCTTCTTCCATCAACCCATATTCGCCCACTGTTGAGCACGGGTCTCCTCTACCATTGAGAGGGTATAGGCCATAGTCCACCACGCTGGCCTAGTGCGGGTTGGCGGACTACACACCTAAGAAATTCCTAAGAACTTTTAGGTGTGCAGGTTTCATCACGATGTTTTCCTTCACCGTTAAAGCTAGTGATAATTCAATGTGAATACACACATAACTTCGAAAAGTCAGAGGTGTGTGCCTGGGGTTTGAACCCGCGACCGCCGAGATTCTCGACCGCGCGCCAAACCTCGAGGCCATCACTGCTTTTTATATTTTGATTGGTACTTTTTAAATGTGAAAATGACCGTGGAATATATCTACAATCCACGCGATTAGAGATTCCGTGTGATTTAGAAGCTCTAGATGGAATTCTTAAGTTGAGCAAAATTTATTGTTTTTTTATTAATTAGGTTTTTCTTTATAAATATTTCTGTATTAAAACTCTTAAACATTCTAGAAAAGCGGCAATATCCGCGCCCTTTCTTGCGTGCGACGTAAAAACTATTGGTACAAAGATACCGTCTATCCAATACAAGATCTTTTTATACAAAAAGTTTCCAAAATATCTTTAAAATCGATAGTTTATGCTACTTCCAGTTTAGTTATTAAAGCGTCGACTCAACGAAATTTCACACCACAAATATTACACCACCTTACCTTACACCAAAGCAGACACTATGCCACAATTGAAAATCTACTTTAAATTAACCGAGAACTAAGTAATTGTGCATACGTTTTAGAGAATCAATTAGCCAATCCAAACAATCATATTAGAAATTCTCCAATAATTTGAGGTTATTATAACAAACAGAACATAATTCGCTAATTCATCCAGCATTTAATATCCGCCGATGCGATTTAATTAACACAATTATTCAACGATGCTTGGAACATCAGCATAAAGCTTAAAATACCAATGTTTATTAGGATCTAATTTTGTAAATTTGCTTTAAAAAATAGTACAGTTGTGGGTACTATACTTGTTAGACCATTGGAAACTTGTAAAAAACAGCTTGAAATACAAAAGATTGTTCTTTTATTAACATTTTTCTCAATGCCAAAGAAAACCATAAACTATTGAGCAGCTACGTCAAATACTTAAACATGACCTCATTAACAGTATTATAGACATTGAAAATGTAAACGATAAAATACTTGCCCCTATTGCTTGGAATATAATTAATAGCGAAAATCTAGGAGGTCTTTATTTGCAAGCCCCTATAAAATATATATTTTAATGAATAAAACTTTAAATGAATAGCATTACACTACTACACTATATTTGCAGAGAAGTCGTCAAATAAAGTCATCTGAAATTCCATATCTGGTATTTGGTGTTTAGCACCGAGTCTGGAAATATACTTTAAAAACCCACTAGCATTATATGTACATAATATACCCTACGGGGAATACGTGTCTGAGGTTATGTATATTTATGTAAAAAATAATAACACTTTGCTCTACCAGGAAATGGTACCTGTGTCCTCTAGATCACACAGCTTAAGCTTATACCGTGAGACTTCAGGTCCTAGTAATATTAGAGTAAGTACGCCCTAAGATACGCTACGTATGGTAATTACAGAATCTTCAGTAATGTTCTAATTACCCACGTATATTACTAGCATTCTATAGACTAATGAATTAGTGATCAACTAACAATACAACACTAATTGTTTGCAGATTATCTTGTAAGTACAGACTGGAAAAATCGTATTGGTTATTCAAGGTTTTATGACGAAAAGGGGTGATTAAAAAACCATATTCAGTCAGCATTATTTGAAATTTTTGTGGACATAATATACTATAGCATAGAGTTTTAGTATTAGTCTAAGAAAGACTTCTTTTTATTATAATCTTAATTCATTCACTTTTGATTTCATTTCACAATTACGCAGAAATAATTATGAATCATTAATCATTATTATTTAACATCATATCTCAGCTGTCATACAAGTTTTAAATGCCATAAAATTAACTGTATAAAGAAAACATCGGATATACTAAACCTAAATCCTTACACCTTCTGCCTAAGGTCATTTATATTTTTAAAAAATATATATTTTTAATATACTTTAAAAAATTATACACAGAAAACTTCTCTCCAACCATAATATACTTTACCAACATTCATCCATTTTAATCTCACGCTACCATAATTCCTCGATCGAAAGTGCAAACGCATCGCCTCTCTAACAACAAACCATCCACCCATTTATAAACAAGCTGCTTTGTACATCGTCATTGCAAAAAAGTCCACATATTGTTTCCTCATTGAGAGCGGGCCGCGGGCGAAGTACTAAAATTAAAGTTTGCCCATTTCTTTGTCCCGCAGTGTAACATTATTCATAGTACATTGTGTACATGAAACTCTAAACTAGCAATTGTTTTCTAAAGAGCACCTGTTTACAACGGGTTATGGCATCACAAAGGTTATTGTGCGTTCTACTGTTTCAGTATTACATGACAATGCATTGATGTTGTCTGTCTAACTTTATTTATACGCAGAGGGCATTGTACGACGGTTTTGTTAATTAGTGGTAGAGCTCTCTGGATTTTTACTGCATGTACTTGAGGGATTGTGACAATTGTCTCTCAGATATCTATTATATTCTGTGTACAGGATATTTGGTAGTTAGGAAAACGTTATTTTTTGCGTCGATGGGTTTGTAACTTTCGATCACATTAAACGGAGTTTTTATAATACATAATATTACATAATACGTATACTTGATATTTTGCGTAGTGGTTGAAATAGACTGATTTTTTCTTGAGTTTTTAAAGTTCCAGGTCCCAAGGTTCCGATTCACGAAACGTCATTAGACTGTTTATAGCAAGTTTTGTTGGCAACACGGATTCACGATAATATTCCAAAAAAACGATAATTAATCTGCTTTTTTTGTATAGGAAGTACAACTAGGAAAAAGAGGTTACAGATATACATATCTACTTACTTCAGAGGTACAAACTTGAGTGTATACAGTATGCATTCAAATATTCAAATAAATGTACACAAAACAAATACATTTAATATCGATGGTTGTTTGCAAAACGTCAATTCATTTTGGTCGGGATTTTTAACGCCAATAGGTTTGTGATTACCTCGCTTAGTTTCCGGTCACGGTCTGAATACACCCTGTATAAATATGTATGGATAAAAATACCTCCAATCTACTAAAAATACAGGCAATACCATCATCATTAAGTATCTTTTAAAATGGACGCCCATATATTATATCTAGGATATTGCTTTTTCATCAGACGTGCTTCCCGAGCTCGCAATACCGCTACGTAGCAAAGCCTGTTTACATATTTTTAATATCTTAACTGTAACACCGCGGAATAGACCGGTCGTTCGGAAAACTATCCGTATACTTTGCGAGCTTACAATGTGATGTTGATTGAAATTTAAGACAAACAATATTTTTATTTAATAAATAATTTCACATAGTTCTGACTACATATTGAGATACAAGTCAGCGTCGTGAATATCAGAAATTAAGAGACTTTTGGACCTTAAAAACACCGAGACCTGATAGAAAAATTTGTGTCACAAATGTGACAAAACTCATATTTTATTTTCATCATAACACCGTACTCTTTGAGCCTATCAAGTCTTCTTAATGTATTTTATTCGAACAAGGTTGAAGTTCCAACAGTTATTGTCACTCCCAATTAATTAAATATTTACATACCTTATTTTGTCCCAATAATAAAAGTATCTTAAAAAGCAAACATAGTAAAGTCTCTCTGACGATAAAAGTGATTGATGGCTTTATCTAGGAGACAAAAGAAATTGATTTTAGAATTTCAAACAAGCAAAGGGTTATGATAGATGGCATAGCTTTTACCGATGACCGGGAAGAAAGAATGATTGAAGAAAGGATAGAGGAAATTGTTGCAAATACTACATTTGTTTGTTGATTGTTGTTTTGGGCGGCGATTTAAATAATTGGACTTATGAAATCATATTGGAAATATTTATTATTTGGCTTGAACAAGAAAATAGCAACTTGTAATCCAATGACGTAGGGAATTCAAGATAAGTCATTTAAAATAATTACCTCTGACTGCCTCCACAAATACATAAGTGCCGTTAGACCTAGTCGGCCTGGGTTCTATTCCCGGGACGGCTATAGGATTTTGTTCGTTAGGAAATTCTTAGTAGCAGCACGGAGTCTGGAATTGTGCTCAAGAAAAGGTAATAAGCTCCCTTTTTACTAAGTGGGGCTGATACCTGGCGGAGTGTTGGCCCACAAAATTATTGGGAATCGTGGCTCAAGTTTACGTAAGTATGCAAATGAAATATTAAAATTTTATTATATTCTTTGAGAAATTAACTTTTCTGGTTCAAAATCGATCACGTCATTAATGCTAAATTTAATTACCAAGGGACCTAATTACTGTATTGTCAGAATCCCTTGTTAGTGTACAAAGTTTCTCTATTTTAAGGTTGTTGCAGTGTCCTACAAGTCAATTACAAACCTGCGAATAATCTTAAAGAGGGTCTCTTAGGAATTGTAGGAGCTGCTACCAACGTACTAAATGGCGAACTTTGTAAGGGAAGTTATGTGTAAAGTTTGTTGAGTGTGACGTAACATAACTGACAACCTTAGAGCAGAAGGCATAAAGGTCTACTTAATATAAGCCTTAGTAACTCAAGAGCAGTCCGTTTGCTTTCGTAAATTTAAAATTTAGACTTATTTTACAACGTCTGCGTGTACCTAAAATATTAATAATTAAAAATCTTCCTCAGACTACAAAGGCAGTATTGGCTAGACTTTTTAGCTTAACTTTTGAATAATGCTGATGACATGAAAGGTATTATTTTTTAATCTTTTCTTGGCGAAATTGGCTAAAGGACTTTCTATAAAATAGAAGGTAGATCGATTCATCCATCCTCGGGTCAAGTTTGAGTGCAGTTTCAGAATGACCGTTGATTTCTGATATTGATATTAAAACAAGTACTTATAATTTTTTTCATTCTACATTTCATATCCATAAGGGAAAAGGATCTATAGCTCACTTTAAAGGTGCAAAAAAATCTATAATATCATTTTCGTACTGAATTTACCAACTTAGAATATTTGAGCACTTTGCTTACTTTGTTATCTCTAACATGATAACTTAGAAAAAGAAAAAATAGTGCAATATTCGAGGCAAATTTTAATTTTTAAAAGGGATCTACTAAAATGATTTTATTTCACTGACACACAGAATATACCATGTATGTAAAACCATCTTACGTTTAATTCGCACCACTTAAAGAAATTACTTTACGACAGCGTTCTGACCTATAATGTTACCATCCATGAATATGTAACCGGTTATATTGCAAGTTAAATTTTCAAGGATGGAATATTTTATTCTGGTATTACAGACTGGAATCTTTTTATTGAATACCAAAACCACAAACCGATTGCAAAGAAGAATAATCTCTTTAATTACTTCGCGCCAATCTATTTCATTCCAAACCCCAATACGTTCTGTTCATACCATCCCTTCGTCACTTAGAAAAATGTCGAACGCATTTGTTTGTTTAATAATTAAACTTTTTTCAGACACCAGCTTGCGTAACGAATGCGGGTTTGATCCCCATACTAAAACAAATATTTTAGTGATCTTGAAATACCTGCTTTTTTCGGGTTTATATTTGATGCCTCTATAGTTTCTGGTACAAACTTCTATGTTACCATGTATGTAGCTGTTGGGTATATTTCTTAATTATTTTATTCTGCACAATACTGTCTTATCGGTCTCGCTATGTTCACGGTGCTGTAGACTTTAAAGGTAATTTTCTGGTGGAGAAGGCAAGTGTAACTGGTGTCTTCTTATGGGAAATTCTCAGTAGCAACAAGCATTCGATACTCGAGCTCTATTTTGTGTCTATTCATAATTCGACTAGCGACTGGTATTCATAACTTCATCAGCATAACCCTTTCAAGAACAATGATGAAAATATCTTAAATGCGAGCTTAAAAATAACTAAAAACGACGCAAATACCACGAACATTTACTCAATTTCACCAACAAATCGCGGAGCTGATTCTAAAAATCCATTACGCCAAAAGAATTCACATACTGCATTAGCAAAACAAAGACTTGCCGAGCGAGCGAGCAAATTTGGCAGGGCTAACTCTATTTTAGCGCTCCAAAGGATGCCTAGAGCTAAGTACTAATGACTCTTAACTGTCAAACTGTCTATCATTTAAAGGAGGAAGTTATTCGGGAAACTTCTTTGCGCTTTGTACTCAAAATAACTGGCGAGTTTTTAATGGATTTCGTGTTTTAAGGTATTGCTAAATTTAAATTTAAAGCTTTTGACAAAATGTAAATAGCAAAATTTACTCAGTCTGTTTCGATTTCATATATGTATTCGTATATCAGCCCAGGCCCACTGTTGGCTTAAAGCCACTCGTACCTACTATTAAAAGGGAAAAAGGTTCAATCTGGTTTCGTATCAAGACAAGCTTTCATTGATTTCGGTAGATATAGTAAAGAAAGAGATACCTGGATATTTTTTTGTAATATTGCCTCTGAGAAAGCAGGATAATACTTAAATTATATAAGATGTGACTTAAATTTTGCGATTTATACAAGTCTATACTCACACAGACAAACACAAGACAGCATATTTAGAGTTTTATTTAAATCCCACGCTTGATGACGTATTTCGAGCACCTTCCCAGATTCCGAGTAGCTTTATATTTTCCCATAACTCGACACAACTATGCCGATTCGAACCATTCACAACTATAGCTATTCCATGAATCAAATAATGAAGTAACGTTTCTGCATTCAACCGCAGGCGAGCATTTACGGGAGAATGCACACCTCCATTCGTGGCAAACTAACTGTTACAAAAGTAAACCAATTATTAAGTTTATTTCATTTGTACCGAATACAATTTGCAGACGATACGTGAGTGTAATAACAGCGTGCTTGCCAACGCCCCGCTGCCAAATTACCCCGAGCATACAAGCTTGTACATAGCGATGTTATATTCTGATATCATTATAGTAAAAAATAGTAATTTAATCATATTTATTTTACTATGTATAAAATTTATTTTTTTATTTTTTTTGCATATGTTATATGTCATTGAGTGTTTAGATAAAAAAATACAACCAACAGTCACATCCATAGTTCTCACCCCACTATAGTTAGGGAGTCCTGTATCGTAGGTATCAGTAACTAAGCGAGGCTTTGCTGTCTCGAAACACGAAATGGATTCATCCATTTATTTCCAAAAATATTTGTATGATCCACAAACATTTGTCTCAATGCGGTGATTGAACCCGCTGCCTCCTGTTTCGCAAGCTGGCTGTCAAGTATGACAAAAAGTATAATGTTTTTGAAGCACAGCTCCGATGACCACCCTAACAATGATGTCAAATAAACCGACGAGGCAACGTCATTTAAATTATTTATTAAAAATGTTATAACGCAATATTTAGCTAGGAAAAACAATTGTTTTGAGCAACAAAGTTTCAGCTTCCTATTAGCCGTAGTTATGCATTTACAAGTTTTAAATTTCCTCAGCAACAATAAAATTACGGTGAACATAGAGTCGATGAGAAAAATAAAAATTTATTTTTGAAACTTCACATGTCGTGCTCTCCAGCTTTGAAAAAAGAAAGAAACTAATTGTTTAATTAAGTGTTTTAATAAATTTCCTTTTATTTCGCCGAATTATCATATAAAATGATCTGAATAATGAGATACATTGCAATATAATAATCCCCCATATAAAAAAAAAAACAAATATTTGTAAATAGCTCCATAATATATTTATTCAGAAGCCGTTTCATTTCGGAGGCTGTTGTGTAACAATCGGACGCTTAGCAATCTTGTTTTAATTTATTTTGTTTTTTTTTCATTATCGACTTGATAACTAAGGTTTCAATTGATAGTGGTGGTAGTCTCAACAGAAGTCATTGTTACCCACGTAATTCTTAGTTGCAGGCTCAATCAGATAGCATCCATCGTTGATTAAAGTGACATATTAACGTTTGGTTTTACAGTTATGTGTTGTTTATAACTAATTAACACGTACTTGAAAGAAAACAACCCGAGGAAACCTTAAAAGTGACACTTAAAAGCTCTTAGGTGTGTAATCCACGAACCCGCACTAGGCCAAAGTGGTAGACCAAGGCCTAAACAGTCTCAGTTGTATAAGAGACCCGTGCCAGCAAGCTAAATACTCGTATAGACTGTAGATATTAGTCTTTACTTTACAGTCATAAGAGGTCTCGCCAGTCACTCAAGTACCCTACACTCACCACTGAAAAATCTTCTTCTTCTTCATCAACCCATATTCGCCCACTGCTGAGCACGGGTCTCCTCTACCATTGAGTGGGTTTAGGCCATAGTCCACCACGCTGGCCTAGTGCGGGTTGGCGGACTACACACCTAAGAAATTCCTAAGAACTTTTAGGTGTGCAGGTTTTATCACGGTGTTTTCCTTCACCGTTAAAGCAAGTGATAATTCAATTTGAATACACACATAACTTTCGAAAAGTCAGAGGTGTGTGCCTGGGGTTTGAACCCGCGACCGCCGAGATTCTCGACCGCGCGCCTAAACCTCGAGGCCATCACTGCTTTTTAAAAAATACTAAATACTAAAAATACTAAATATATAAGTGTGGTCACTTTCCCGTGTCAGTATAAAAATCCCAACAGACTGAGTTTCAAGCGTAACTACATTGGCCAAATCTGTCTGTGTTTTTTACTTTATTTTTGCAACAGTTTAGGAAATTCTCTACTCTGAGCAAACATAGTTGTACATCTTAGTAGTTATATTAGTGTGTCTAGACACGAAAATTACTGCACGAATATTTGGACTGTTTGTTTTCTTCTCTCATACGTCATAATGTTAATATATGTCATGTCAGTTCAGTATTGCGTAGGTGTTGTGGTTTTAGTCAATAGAGGTATTCCTCAATAATTTATTTCATTCCGATTTCTTAGTATAAAATTTCTTTAATTCTATAATCTTTTCAAAATGCTATAAGGTACATAATTATTAATTAGGTGGCGGAGGTAGCTTAAAAGTAAAATTAAAAGGAAGCAAAAGTTAAAAGTCACATTATATTTAATTGACAGCAATACGCACCCGCTACGCTCTAATCTACCTCTCTACTGTCAAATTTAAAACGAAATCCAACGTAATCTCACACCGATATTTACAAGTATCTCATTTTCAATTTATATAAAATTGTTCTTTTAAATTCTTGTTATGTAGTCAATATGCAATGTGGATGCATCAAACTAGTTCAGAGTAATAACTTTGCCGTCAATCTCTTACAAAGTATTTTCTACTTTTACATAGTATGAAGTAAGCTTCTGGCTGTAATGGCATTGCTGACTAAACATTTGGGTGACGAATTCATTTTACGACAGTCTAAAAAAAAATCAGACCAGAAAATAAAAAATACATATTGAACACAATTACATACAGGGTGTATTTAGACCGTGATCGAAAACTGAGGCAGGTAATAGGAGGGTGATCACAAACCCAGTGGCGATATTAAAAATCGCGACAAAAAATAAAAATTTTGACGTTTTCCATACAACCATCGGTGTTAAAAGTATGTGGTTTGTATGGAAAACCTCAAAAATTTTATTGTTTGTCGGGATTTTCTTTAATGCCAGGGGGTTTGTAATCACTATTGCTATTACCTGCCTCAGTTTTCGATCACGGTCTAAATACACCCTGTATAATACAATACAATATATAATACAATACTGTTTTAAGATTTTTCGTGTCTTTGGCTCTACCCCGATTAGGACGACTTCTTTACTCACTTGAAATGTACTGAAGCCCTTTCTTCTTTTTAAAATCTATTGAAAATCTACGGTATTTTAAGTATATTACTAAAATATAGTCAGTCTGTGAGCTAGAAAGTCTTGATTTTAATATTACTCACAATTGCTAAGCCTTTTAAATGTTAAAACAAAGGAGTTGAGCTATTTGAGAACATTCTATCTTATTGTTATTTCAAAACAAAACTTTGATAACGACTTAATACGGCGAAAAGTTCTCTTCAAATATTAATAACATCTTTATTATTATGTACCTAGTAGTTTTAGGTCGGAATAGGTATCCGACCTTGCAGGGTTCAAATCCCACGCAAACGTGTGTTGACAAAGTTATATGTCTGTTAGGACAAAAGAAATAGTGTCACAAAGGTCCTCTTATTAAAAAAAACATTATCAGCCTCCTCTACCATTGAAAGGATTTAAGTCTTAGTCCACTACATTGGCCTAGTGCGGGTTGGCGGACTGAGTAGTCCTGACTGAGTAGTTCTTAGGTGAGTACCTAAGAATTATCTAACAACTTTAAGGTGTGCAGGTTTTATCACGATATCCTTCACCGTTAAAGCAAGTGATAATTCATTGTGAATACACACATAACTTCGAAAAGTTTGTGGTGCGTGCCTGGGGTTTAAACCCGCGACCGTCGCGATTCTCGACCGCGCGTGTAAACCTCGAAGCCATCACTGCTAGTAGTAAAATTATATATTTGAAGTTTATCCTGTCACGGTATAAGGCCTCTAGGCATGGCCTCTCTCTTATAAAGTATTTTAACGGTGAAGGAAAACATAGTGATGCAACATGCTCAAAAAAAGAAGATTTTGCTCAGAAAAAGAAGAAAAAGAAGATTAAAGATTTTAGTAATTTCTCAGGTCCGCCAACTCGCACTAGATCATCATGGTGAACTAAGGTCTGAAGTTCCCGCTTCCTATTAGTGGATAGGCTCATTGTACCCCTCTTCGCCCAAAAGAGGTTGATAGAAGAAAGGAAAACGTAGCCTGACAAATTATTCCACAGCATACCACAAAGATATGAATATAATAATACTTAAAAACCGACAGGGATTTAAGTAAACTAAGCACGAGTAAGCTGTTTAATATTTATATTAAAGTTTTACAAACATACAAATAAACATACGAATGTTCCTGTGAAAATTCTCTTGTGTTGCAAAACTCGTATGGCAAAGGTCAACATATTAATATTTTCATGAAATTCCCCACGTACAAAGCAAACGTTTTTGCGAATATTACTCAGTGTTGGAGTGTGTTTAACTAATAATAAATACATTCAACAGTCACAATAAGATACAAATATTGTGGCGTAGGTATCAGATACTACAAGACACTCTTTGGTCTCACAAAAATCCGAAACAAATTTTTGTGGATTACACCAAGAATTGTCTCGAAACGGAGATCGAATCCTGGGCCGTGCATTTCGCAAGCTGGTTTACCCAACTGCGCCACGGGGATGTCAAAGTTTAATATATTACATGTTACTTAACATAGATCAACCCATATACATACCTCCGCTCCACCGAACTAGGACCCCGTGTACAACTAGATTTAGTCTACAAACCTAAGTCTACAATGCTGATCTAGTTAGAGTAGGCGGACTACACACCAAAGAAAATCTTGAGAACTTCCTGGGGTTTGAACCTGCGTCCGCCGATATTATGACTTGATCGCGGATTTTTCCCCGAGTTTATTATAAATTTATTATAATACGCTACTGACGTATTAAGAAAAAAAAATGAAATGGTAAGCCTCCATTAAAAACAGAGATATAACACCAATCAAAATATCTGAAACAATTTTTCAAATAATCCCGATGTCTTAACGAATAAAAAATTCAAAGCAAAAATTTGAGAAGCACTTTCTCATTACAAAGATCATAAAATATAAATGAGAAGGCTCGACGGGTTCTTTATTTCGAGCAAATACCTACGGTGTATTTTTTTATTGAATTAACCCAAAATCCATCAAATGTATTTGCATAGACAATTCATTTATATATACCATTCTTTTTTCCTCATAATATAACGCATAATCTTCGATGGAAGGGAGGACAAAGTTGATTAGTTCTATGGTTTTACTTCCCGCTAGCCCTTGAAGAAGGGAGTGTTAAGCGTATGTCAGGATATCAATTTAATTAAACATGCTTTGAAAAGTATATATATGTAGAAAACTATCATCAATTTCAACCCACATGTACCAAATGTTCGCCGTTTTTTATGTCCTGACCCACTCGTATCCGTAACTTTATTATGTCTATGTATGTACTCGTATATAACTTGACAGCCCCGTATATATTGACAGCCCCGTGGCGCAGTTGGCTAGAGACCAGCTTGCGAAACGAGCGGCCGCGGGTTCGATCCCCGCACCGAGACAAATGTTTGTGTGATCCACAAATATTTGTTTCGGGTCTGGGTGTTTGTGAGACCGAAAAGTCTCTCGTAGTTTCTGACACCCACGACACAAGACTCGTATCTTAGTGTGGGGTCAGGACTATGCATGTGACTAGTTTTAAAAAAATAGCATAAAAAAATGACGATTCAAAAGAGCTTGTAAAAGTCTATTTGAATAAAGGAGATTTGACTTTGACTGTTGGGTGTATTTATTTATTTATTTATTTTGGTTGTATAAATTTAATTAAAGATTTAAAGCTAACGGAATTTTTACCACCATTTTGAATCAATTAGAAAACACTTGACTATTTCCTAGGAAAAATAAATAAAACGAACTTAAAACTAAGATGGACCTAAAATAATCAAAATATAATTAAAAATAAATACGTAGGAAAAGAGATATCTAAATAATTAAAAGTTTTTATTAAACCTAACTCTGATCTAGACTAAGCTATTCAAGAATACACTTCACCAAAGATTTCTTCCTACTCTCCCTAAACAACAACCCTTCAGCGCGAACAAGATAATCAGGAAAACAAAGCTTCACTCGACTACGTAATACCCTCTCAAAAATGCTAATTATGAGGAGAGCTGTTCTTAGACCACTTGAGCAACGTAGGTACGCTCGTCTGAAAATATATTGTACAAGCCGTGGGATTCGACTTTGCCTGGTCGCAATTCCGAACCCCGTACTCATCCCACGCGAACATTTATTACGAAAATACAAACCTGTTTATAACAGGTAATAGTATTAAAAGAATTTTTTTTTATATCTATGAGGTTTAATTACCACAATTAGACTGATCCAATATAGGTAAAATATGTGCCATTTTGTTCAAAAACCGCCACAGAAGAATCCATACCTATATTGGCCCAAATTCTCCACAGGGCACTGGTTGCTTCTGCTATTGATTGGGTTAGACTCTAGTGAAATTTGAATCACACTGCTCTTAATATATAATTCATTGTAATAAAGCACCCGAAATTACCTGATATTTAGTGGTATATTCTCGGTTCTGTTTCGCATAAACTCATTATACGGTAATTTTGTTATAACAATATTTATTTGTATTTCATCCCTATCCCACCACACACCCGCCACTGCAACTCCTGTATTCCAGGATCAACAGCGGCACGCACAGTATTGGCGCCGAGCAATGAAGCTCAGCGAATTTAGGGGACCTAAATTGTCACAATCCCGCAACGAAGTTAATCAGAAAAGCAATGTAAAGGAGGAGTTGGAAAACAAAGAGTTGTCCACTTATATTATTTGTATTATGCTCATTAGCTTAATCCAACACGTGATGTTTTAGTTCACACACGTGTGACAATTACTAGTTCATTACATAATATTTACTACTAGCCATAAAGATAAGAATTTGAGCGCTAAATATGATTGTTTTTCTTCCTCCTTAGATGGTAGTAATAAACTTATATAATACACACTGAAAAGAGACCATAATCGAAAACGAAGATCACTAAAAGATACGGAGATAACAATTGATACACGTCAACGATAAAAAAATACACTTTTTAACTACCATCAACGTAATCTGTTCCAGTTTTCGATGTTTTTTCCAAATGTTACCATAAATTTATTTGTTAGTTTATCATTTAAGAGTAAACAGACCGTGATAGATCCAGGATCGAATGTAGCCTCTAACTCCGTATGCTGGTGTCTTCTGCGCCACGTGGCTGTCATTAATTAACAGAACTATCCACTTTAAAACTAAGGTACATTAGCAACTCTTTCGCCATACATTTATATCCGTGTGGGGCAATTTTCTCACAGTAATAACAGGCTAAGACCTCTTGGCGTACTTGACCTAATTACTTCCACTTTCATTGTAGCTAGAGCGGCTTAACCGCTCGCATATGTTCGGTGAAACTGCTCAGGACATCTTAACCTAACCAAGTTTTAATTCGGAGTACAGTTGAGAACTTTCACCGGGAGTTTTAATATATTCTTACAGTCTCAAGGTATGAGTTTAGGTAAGACGTGGAGGAATTTTAAGTATCGGGGGAGCCTATTGCCGTGACTAGGTACTGCTACTTGCTTCATCCTAAGTATGATGGGCTCAAGATTAAGGCATCGGGTCGATAATCTCGGCGGTCACGGGTTCATACCCCATGCAGACATCTCTGAAATTTTTAAGTTATGCGTTCATTCACAATGAATCATCACGTAACTCAAAAGTAAAGGTAAACATCGTGAGGAAACTTGCACACATAAAATTTCTTCGCAATTTATTAAATTTGTAGTCTCCCGACCCTCACTAGGCAAACGAAAGCCAACGTAGACTATGGACTAAGGGCGCTGCTATGGGAAATTTGTGACGAAAAAATCCGTTTATAGTTTGAACAACCCGGTAATCCAAACTGGAAGAAATACGTTTAATATGAGTGCATAAAGTTCTTCATAAACTGCAGCGGGCCGAATTGAAATTCTATTGCGTTAACTCTACGGATTTTCACGATGACATTCGAAATATGAGCATTTTTATTCCGTAGGCACATTTTTATTAATTTTTTCACCATCTTTATAACCCTAAATGCAGCATTAGTCCATTGTTAGATGTTTCTAGATGTCTAATGATTTCAACAGAATTATGAATACAGTGGTCTAAATGCATGTTGTTTTTTATGCAAACTGTTTTAGAGGGCTATTTTCACATCATATCCTCAGCCAAAAGATGTCCACTACAGATGTCTACTGTCCATGACATAGGCGTCCTCCAAAGACTTCGATAGAAACCTATATTCATATTCTTATTGATAAAGATATTTTCTAGGTTTTATATTTAGTAATTCTCTTTTTTTTTTACTTTTAACTTTCTGTAAATATATTTAAATTTTCCCATTGATATAAAGTATAAATCGCATTATCACAAGCAGATTGTACGAAGAACGCTCCAATATAATTCTTTTATATTTGCAATGCACTTGCAAGCAAAGAATTGCCTATAAAAGCTTTCTAGTCGATTCTTCTATTGATTTATTGAAGACAAATATATTAATTTAACAATCCGTTTTCTTTTATAACAGCCCAATAAAATGACTCAATAAATCGTCTGATGGTGTTTTAGAACCTATGCCTTTGGTTACGAAGTCCGTTCAACATTCAAGTGAGCTATCACTAACTTGATGATTATTATCTAAACAAAAAAAATTGTCACGCTTACGCCCGTCTGTCTGGACAGAAACCGAAAGGTGTAAATTAGTACCTATATTTTGCCAGCTATGGCTCAGATCCTATACGGTACAAGTTCCTATATAAATTTTCTGGTCTCCGCGTTATTAACGAAAATTTTCTAATCGATGTCTTGACCTCTTGTCAAACACATTTTTATCTCGGCATCAACGCGCAATAACTTTTATAAAACACCTAATTAATCAATTCATATGTAAATCTCACTAAAATTATATTCCACCCAACACCTCCCTTAATCCTGTTAAATCGTCGCAAACCCTTGTAAGTTATTCCAGTTTCTCACAATAGGACAATACGCATCCTTAATCTACTTCCCTTTGCAATAAAGTCATTCCATATGTGCTTCTTAACGTAAACAAAGGCTTAATATTCCGGTAATACGGGGGTTCCTTATTATTTTAGGTCAAACAATTTACGTGGAACATTCCAGAACGGCAGAGGGTCTGAGGTGCCCTAACTCCGACCACGACTGTGTTGCCGATGGGATACTTGTTTTGATGAAGGTCCGTTTATTGTTCTGTTAAATTTATTCTTGTTTCGGTATTAGTTTTGCGGATTGATTTTAGTTTGTGCTCTCAATATATCAGTAGCGGCACATCTATAGTAGCTCAAAAGCGTTACACTTTAAGTATGTAATGTCCAGTTTACAATTGTTTATTGTGGGGTCAGTAAATTATATAAAAAAAACTACGTACCTTTAACCATCTTAAAATATGAATTACTAGCTTTTGCCCGCGACTCCGTCCGCGTAGACTTTAGGGTTAAGTGCAGAGAGATTTTTGCATTTATAACAATATGTTTATCCCACGGGATTACATTTTTCAGAATAAAATTACACCATGTTAATTCTATGAGCCCTACCTACCTCTATACCAAAAATCATTCTAATCGGTTTGGTAGATCCAGAAATACCCATTCCCACGGGAATACTCCATTTTCCGGGCTAAAAACTATCCCATGTTAATTCTGTGAGCTCTACCTCTCTCTATACCAAATTTCATTCAAATCACTTTGGTAGATCACGAAATACCCATACCCACGGAAATACTACATTTTACGGGATAAAAAGTATCCTATGTTCTATCCTGATGTATAAGCTATATTATTGTAAAGTTTCATTAAAATCCATTCAGTAGTTGTTACGTGAAAGCGTAACAGACAGACAGAGTTACTTTCGCATTTATAATATTAGTTTGAATCAAGTTCCTACATATAAAGTTTCATGGTTTTATTTTTTTAAAATTAAGAAATCCCATACAAACTTTCAACCTCTTCATCCCTTTTTTTCGCAATAAAAGGTAGTCTATGTCCTTTTTCAGGGTCTAAAGATTGTTTGTGCCAAATTTCATTAAAATCCATTCAGTAGTTTTTACGTGAAAGCGTAACTGACAGACAGACAGACAGAGTTACTTTCGCATTTATAATATTAGTATGGATTGAGGTCAACAGAGACTTTACTTTCGGGGGCGTTATCCTAATATAAACACAAACCATTCAATAACAGATCAAAGCATAGAAAATCTCAAACAAGCTCACATTCATTTCAGCGTTTGATAACTAAATGTCACCTACAAAGGAGGATTGTCACAAAAATCCGGCACAAACCATTCCCGCTACCTAAGTGTGTCAGCGAAGGTTTTCGACTTCAGCTACAAATATGCTGACTTGTACAACATACTTCCACAAATCGCTTTTCTAGGAACGAGAATTTAATTCATGTCATTACATTTACACGCTAACTTTTGTACTCAGTTCACAGCGTGCGTGGAATTGAAGCTGTGTTTTTTATCCGCAATAGTACATTTGCGAACTAAAACCTTCATTTTAGTAAGACTGTTTACTGAATAGTTATATAAGCCCGTATACAAATTGCTAGGTACCAGCTTTTGTTTGTGCGGGCCTATACTTTAGTCTTCCTAAAGTGGTAGAATGGTAGACGTTTTCACATAAGTATTTAAGAAGATCTTTATAGAAAATAGGAAGATGTGCAGGTCTCCTCGCAATATTTTCCTTACTTACTTACTGATTCATCACAGTCGATTAAGTAAGTAAGTATAACAATATCTGAGAATATACATATTAATATGAGCACGTATCACACGAAATTGCTGTACTGCTAATACCTTATTTTTTACCCTATACCCTAAAAATCACTACTTGTTTAAACTTGTCCAAACTAAACACCATATTTTAATGAATTGAGATAAGCACAATAAACTTTTTTGGCCCACACTAATCTACTTCTATCGACGCGATAGATGAAACACCAAAAAAATCACAGCCTCATCCAATCTAAAAACTTCAAAGCTGAAGAAATCTTGAAATTTTCCAGTGAATCCACATTACACGGATTCGTAACACTCGAGAGAAACAATAGGTGTCGAACAAAACTCCTTATTCGAGTAGTCTTTCACGAGATCTTTTGAATTTGAAGCGACTCGGCGAGTTCGGTGTTGTTACTTGTTGGGAAGTAACGAAATCAACTGCGAGCACCTTGGCTCTCTCAGAAGTTAGTTCGGCTATAAGAAGTGCTATTTATTTATTACGTTTATTGGGACTTTATTAATGGAGTATTGTTTTATTCATATAGAGATGTAGCAAGACCACGTTCGTAATATAAGACAGGTAATAGCCACAGTGATGGCCTCGAGGTTTGGGCGCGCGGTCGACAATCTCGACGGTCGCGGGTTCGAACCCCAGGCACACACCTCTGACTTTTCGAAGTTATGTGTGTATTCACATTGAATTATCACTTGCTATAACGGTGAAGGAAAACATCGTGATGAAACCTGCACACCTAAGAGTTCTTAGGAGTTTCTTAGGTGTGTAGTCCGCCAACCCGCACTAGGCCAGCGTGGTGGACTATGGCCTAAACCCTCTCAATGGTAGAGGAGACCCGTGCTCAGCAGTGGGCGTATATGGGTTGATGAAGAAGAATAGCCACAGTAACTACGAACCCATTGGCGATTAAAAAAACCCCGACAAAAAATAACAATTTTGAAGTTTCCCTAACAATTATAGGTTACTATTACCAGCCTTAGTTTTCGATCAAGGTGTGGATACATCCTGTATAGAGCAATTATACATTGTGACTACAATCGAATCAAAATATTCAAAAGATTCGGTTCGAAACATTCATAACCTGACCCGCTGCAGTAAGTCTCCATAATGCTATTGAAAGGCCTTGAATTCAATTTCTGAAGTTTGGAAATGTTCACCAATCTGGATGAAGCTGACCCTTCAATTACGTGGGACGGTAAACAGTTGGCAAACCTGAACAAAAACTTTTTCTCCATTATGTATGGCGAATACGACTATCCTTCTGTACAGCAAAGAGACATATAACAATACCTTTTTTCCTACAAAGAGAAAGCAATTTAATCCGCAAACATATCCGGGGGTATTCCAGCAGGGATGGAATAAAATCAATAGTATTTAAAACTCCATTATCTCATCCATCGGGGGAGAAAGGACGCTTTGCACTTTGATCTTTTTTATGTACAAATTACGGATTTCTTGGCGATTGTTCTCGCCGATTTCACGCTCCGTGTGAATCGGACTTATGATTGCTGGGGCCCGCATTAGAACCTTAAATAGGGGTTGTAAATTGTTAAATGTTAGAAAAGGTATTTCTGTAGTCTAATTAGACTGCATTAGTTAGGGTCAGCTCGGATTATCGCTATCTATAAAAAACGTAAGGTTACTGAAAAACCAATTATTTTTACTGACCTAGAAAGAAACTATAGATGTGATATATATACGAGTATATGAAAGCAATAAAAAAATATGTTTTCCTATTTACCTGTCTAACTTCACGATCGCTGTCTAAGCAGATACATATTAATACACCTCTATAAGTATTATTACTATTTTTATCGTTATATTTTTTCTCTAGAGGGAATATTGAGGTCGTGGCAGGCGAACTAAAGAACGTAACTTGTCCATCCGTTTTCCTCTACTCACATGCACGAACAGAACGTCTCTTTCGTAAGCAAACAAGGTAACCAATAAATATGTACCGTAAAGTTCTGTGCCAAAACACATATACTAAATAATAGTCATGAGTTTGTAAAGACTGACCTAGTTGCTTCGCTTGTCTTGACAAAAAACACAAATTGCTTTTCAGTTGCTACAGTGAGGCTTCTGTGATGCCACAATGTGTGTTCGTGTTAGTTGTATTCGCCACGTCAAAAAAGCAATGGTTTATATTGGATTCATGTTTAGCTTTTTTCTTCCAGGATTTTTTAAATTTCAAAATTTACTCACAAAATAATAATAAAATATAGCCCTATCAGTAACGTACATAGTTCGGATCTAACTCTTAGTTACAGATTGTGTCGTAGGTATCAGAAACTCCTAGACCCTAGTAGCTTGCTAACAACTAGAGAGATACGATCTCCGGACCCGACCAAAAACACTACTAGTTACACAAATATTTATCTTATTGGATATCGAACCAGCCAAACCTGGAGGTTAACTCTTATTTGAGGCTGTCAAAACATAAGAAGACCGCGGAACCACTTCATTAAAGATGATTCAACGCGTTTTAAGTGTGAACAGACGTTTTTATTGCATAGGGTCGGAAGCGCTTTGTCACTGCGCTAAACAATTAATTTTGTTGTCGCCGCTTGCACGCCTCACGCAGTACTGTTTCACTCAGAGACGGAGCCAGGAGTTCTCCAGGGTGCTAAAATTATTAACATAAACTGAATAAATACTAACGAATTTATAAATAAGCATATTATCCGAAAAATAATATTTATCAAGTGTCTCTGCACCACCCTAAGGTGGTAGAAAATGCCTTAGGCATTTAGTCCGCCTTTATACAAAAAAATGAATGACTTATAATTACATAAACTAGGCTAATTTCATAACAATATAAACTTTTGAACGTATTTTTGAGTCATTACTACTATTTTTGTGCCAAATTCGATCTACATGATGTACAGCAAAATAATACTCTTATGCTGCTGAAAATGTATTGTAAATTTCGTTGTAGTGACGTTTGGGACATTTGCCGTTTTTGATCGTTTAAATGGGGTATAGTATTTATTTATATTGCGAAAAAGAATGTAAAATTCTTGGTTTCGTTTCAACACGTAAACTATACACCAAAAGTTAGTAATACATATAATAGATAAAAAGTACATACGTAGCAAATTGAGAGAACTTTTGAAAAAACTAATATACTTGGCTTCATCGAGTTGTAAACTTGAGCATGGGATGGTTTTCTTGTACTATACTGCTATTGGCATAAATTTTACTGACTGTGCAAAGATATTGGCAAGCGTATTCGAAATAAGATGCTTCCGTCGTCAGCCAACTTAGCTAGGTAATCTTTTGAGACGCTTTTCTCATATTGCATTAAATTGATAGCAGAAGTTTTTTACGCGTCATTCGGATTAGTATTTCATTTATGGAAATTTAAATTGTGTTAATGAAACACAAAGTTCATCTAGGTCAAATATTTGTTTCGGGTTTGGGTCTTTGTGAGACCGAAAAGTCTCTCGTAGTTTCTGATACCCACGACACAGGACTTGTATCCTAGTGTAGGATTAGAACTATGTATGTGACTGTTCGGTTTATTATTTCTTCTTCTTCTTCTTCTTCTTCATCAACCCATATACGCCCACTGCTGAGCACGGGTCTCCTCTACCATTGAGAGGGTTTAGGCCATAGTCCACCACGCTGGCCTAGTGCGGGTTGGCGGACTACACACCTAAGAAATTTTTAAGATTTTTTTTAGGTGTGCAGGTTTTATCACGATGTTTTCCTTCACCGTTAAAGCAAGTGATAATTCAATTTGAATACACACATAACTTTCGAAAAGTCAGAGGTGTGTGCCTGGGGTTCGAACCCGCGACCGCCGAGATTCTCGACCGCGCGCCTAAACCTCGAGGCCACCACTGCTTATTATTTACTCACCACTTATCCCAGTGATGTCAGTTTATCAAGCCACAAAGCCAAAGTTGACATTATGATACAGCCGGTAAGGTTGAATGAGTCTTGGGCAATCCCCATTTTCTGTAGTGGGACACAAAGTGACAGCATAGCACCTAATAGACCCCCGCTTTGTAGTTAAAGCTTTGCTTTTGTGTCACCGAGTACATGGTTGACTGAGCCACGTTCAAACTAGTTCATGCATTGCGGTACATCGCTGCTTCTATATTAAAAAATAAACAATCTTTTTGTATTCACAGCGTAATGGAACCGCACATTCCTTGTTTATATGTTACGTCTGCTTGTTATGCTGGTTTTGAATAGATTTAAGCTGAACAGCCAATATAGCGCTAACTTTCGGCTTCATCACCATTGCTGGGTATATGTCTTTTTTCTAGCACGTCATTAGGCCTCCTAGGCCAGTCGCATACAAGATTTGCCGGCTATGTTTACAGAATAGTCCATCCATCGTTCCTTTAGCTTCATATGGTCTGATATATTAGTCTTTCGTAATATAATATCACTAACTTTCTAAGATACTGTAGTTTCACTTACAGAAAGCTGAAAGCAAATTATTTGAAAATATTTTTCACCTTAATAGAGTAGTACTTATAGTAGTACTCTTTCACCTTAATATACTTAATATAGTAAAACATTATAATCTTTGTAAGTATAAAAAACATGGTAAAATCTATTAGATCATACAAAGTGCATTAATATATCCTTCCATTAGGATAAAAAGTCTGTCTTCACAAAAAAATCACATACTCGGCAACACGTTGATGAGAGAAAGCATTAACATATGAAAAATTATTAAATCAAAACTTCGTAAAAATATTCACATGGAACGATTTTAAATCACTAGAGAAATATCGGATGAGCCTCTTGTAAGCATTAATATTATGAAATAAATCTACAGAGAGATCATTGTACTTTAATTAATGAATCCCTGTTACATAGGAACAATGGGATTAAAATATGATGAATTCTTTGGAAATGATTAAGGAAGAAAAGCTTAATGTGGGTGATGGTTTTAATACAGGTAATGTATTATCATAATAAATATTCTTCGTAAAATATGACAATTTATTTAAAATATTGTAACATCCACACAAATGGCACGCCGGTAGGGTAGTTTTATAAATCATCTAGACTTGTACGTGGAAATAATTTATTTTCACTGAATACCTATAAAGATATTATTCTTTATATTCTTCATCAACCCATATACGCCCACTGTTGAGCGCGGGTCTCCTCTACCAATGAGTGCAGGTTTCATGACGATGTTTTCCTTCACCGTTAAATCAAGTGATAATTCAATGTGAATACACACATAACTTCGAAAAGTCAGAGGTGTGTGCCTGGGGTTCGAACCCGCGACCGCCGAGATTCTCGACCGCGCGCCCAAACCTCGAGGCCATCACTGCTCAAGATTTTTATTACTGTAAATGAAATCGAATGTAGTTATTAAAATCCTAAAGCTAAGCAGGAATGAATACTGTAGTGAAGTAACTTGATTAACTGCACTACAAAGTTTATTGTATTTTTTCATAAGTACATTCCTGAAATCAACATGGAGTCTGCAATGTGCTCTACAAGCGGCAATAGACTCAAGTCTTCTACAAAAAATATGGCAAAAGTTGATAAAATGTGTACGCAGTAATGCAGTTGTACTTAAAGATTTATGGATGTGTACACAAAATTAATTAATAAAGGGCTTATTCAAATCCAAAACCACGTCATACAAAATTTCAATACATAAATGAACACAAGTCTGACTATCAGATTTTCCTAGGATTCCTTGCAACGTGAATTCCAAAGGAACTT
Organism: Cephonodes hylas; assembly: GCA_030295005.1. Taxonomy (NCBI): domain Eukaryota; kingdom Metazoa; phylum Arthropoda; class Insecta; order Lepidoptera; family Sphingidae; genus Cephonodes; species Cephonodes hylas. The sequence goes on along the minus strand of AP025372.1, from coordinate 11,718,255 downwards.
GCATAATTACAAGGAGCGCCGGTCTGGATCTATTTCTACAACACAATACGAACAACTTCTATACACAAAGTTCGACAGCGCACGAAGAAAGTTCGCATGATGACAATACGTTATTTACAATACTGAAATTCTTACAACCATGAAGTGTATTGAGCAGAAAGCTAGTGCGTGCATTTTATTGAAGCAAACAGTAAAAGTAGCACAAATATACAGACGTTATTATTACCTTTGTCACGTGAATGAGAATTGTACGTGCTTTCCAAGGTTTAAGATAGAAGGAGCATTTAATTATTAAACCACAAAAAACTTTTGTAACATAAATACATTTTGATGTTTGAAATTCATTTATGTTAACATTTAAGTTGTTTTTTCCTGAAGTAAAAACAGAACGATGACTAAGGTGAACGGGTATATTATGTAAGTACCCCCAAAAAGAGCAACGCAGTGGTCTATGAATGGGGAGACTACCATATTTCCCCATTTAACCAAGCTGCTGGGCTATCAAATTGTTTTTACTGGCCTAATGAAATTATGGTTTACGCCACGAGTATTACGTCGATTATTTTTATTGAAGAAAAACATGTGATGATAATTTTATACTTTCTTCAACATCTCATCTATGCTATAGAATATAAAAAAAGGAAAATAAAATTTATGTTGAAACTTCTTCAACGCAAATATTTATAAAAAATCATAAATAAAAATGATAAATCCGGGGCGTGATTAGAAAGCGAAAGCAAACACTACGAAGATAAACATAAGGGTGAACGCGCAAACGTTTAAAAAGACTAACGAGTGTTGGGGACGTATGAAAAAACATATGAATGAATCTGTGTACACTTTTGATAACACGTCGCGCTTCAAACTCGTTCGCAGCAAACGTTTTAAAAACTTCTTGACAATCCATTTTGCGCTGTAAATATTTTTCGGTAAGTTTAAATAGAAAATATTATACGCGTAGCTTTACGCTAAACGGCTTTTGTAATCTGCAGAGATTTCAATAAGGGTTATTTTATTTAGTCCATCCATAAAATATAATATTAGCAATTGACACGAAATAGACCTTTTTTTAGCACAGCTATTCAACAATTACCTATATATGTATTCTTGCAGGATGTTGGTATATGTATTCTTAGGAGAATTAATTAATCTATTTCTGATACTCCATCACAGCTAATGTTAATCGGCTGTTCTGTCAATCCATCCGCGACTATTAGAGGGGAAAGGTGCATTAACACTAGATTAATCTCACATTTACTAAGTCTAGAAAGTCACCTTCACCGTTAAAGCAAGTGATAATTCAATGTGAATACACACATAAATTCGAAAAGTCAGAGGTGTGTGCCTGGGGTTTGAACCCGCGACCGCCGAGATTCTCGACCGCGTGCCTAAACCTCGAGGCCATCACTGCTTCATGAAAGTCAATTAAGTAATTTTTATTAATATTTTTTTTCTTTTTGTAAATTATGTTGTCTGGAAGAGATCGCATCAGTGAAGAGACCGCCTATTGTCACTTAGTCCTAAGCAATTCCTTTTTTGTAAATTTAATTTAAGGGATGAATAGGCATTAAGCCTATTGTGTACAGAAAAATGTTTAAAAATAAATAAATTAATATAATTTATTATACCGAATTATAAAAATATAATAAACGTTGGAACATGAACAACTGCGATGCATTTTACCATAAAAATGCTTGAACGTATTAAGACGGAACGAGAAACAGAAGGTAGGAATTATATGGCCTTAGGCAATCTCGCTCACTGAAGGAAAATTAATAGCTTCGTAATTGAAAATACCGCTTTGTTCGCTGTACATTGCGGGCTTATGAAACTTACTTTTTTTTTCTTTTAGTATCTCTCGAGACAAACGTCGTTTAAGAGGTATTACACCTGTCATAATGAGTCATGTAAATAGATACACATTTTATTAGCTAATGTATATCAGTGGCGGTTCTTCCACAGAAACCCGAAAGCCTTTAACGTTAATTGTGTTAAGTCGAGTTTAAAAGTATTTACTACTTTAGTATATTTTTGTTGACAAATTGCTTTTGCTAAATGAGGATTTAAAGCTGAAAGATTATGATTTTGAAATTTGTAAGACTTGATCGGCTTTTGGGTGAGAGTACCTACCACGGACCACCACTGGCATATCGATGACGAATATAATTTTTTAATGGTTTAAGATCATGGTCGTTTCAGTTTTTCAGTAGTTGTCTATCATTTTGTATTGCATTTTCTTAAAGTTTAAAGTGCGGTTGTAATTTTTCCGATTACGTAAAAAAATGAATGCAAAACAAAATTTATTTATCGACTTTCATTCCAAGAATTTTGACATTCGGAGCGTTATCCTCGCAGCGTATATTTAATACCAAATGTTAATATAAATAAAGCTATACACACTAAAACGTTTCGTAAAGTCAGCACTTAGCTCCAAGGAACGCAAAATAAACACACACACAAGAAAAACACTCTGATACAGAAAGATCCCAAAGGTAAATTGAAAACGACTATCTGGAACGTTACGTATTGTACAATGGGAGTAGTTGAACGTTGAAATGGATGCTTGAAATAGCTGCAGCAGAAAGGTGGGTACCTTGATGTTGATTGTGAGATAAAATAAAACGGGGATAAGCTTCGACCCTCACTTTCGTAAGAACAGCTCGAGTTTACAAATATTTTTAATCCAAAGAGGTAAAGTTTTTATTTTTTAGTGTTTTACGTCATGTTTTTTATATATTTTCTACGGTAACCGTAAGCGGGCCGTAAGCTTCGAATATACCTGACATTCTTGCTGCCCTGAAACTATCTTTTATTTACGTCAAAATAATAAACAAAAAAATTACCTATAAATGTTTTTTAGCTTAAAATTAATTCTTTTGGAATGTTTTTGATTACAAAAAATATTAATCCTATTATATTACAATTTTGTTTGGGGTAAGCAGCTAAGGATCTTATTGCGTATCTTTGATTTATCTTTTTGCGTATTACTAAAAATAATAAAACATTGGATATGTAGTAACTACTAAAGAAATTAGGTCCTGCTGTAGTTTAAAGTACTATCGTATTCACCGGACTAAAGGAGTATTTTTATTCGAATACTTGTCGCAAAAAACCAGAAAGGATGAGACAGACAATCAAATTTTCTATCGGAACCAATTCTTAAAAGGAAGGGAAAGTCATGTGAGATGGATAACATTGCGTTCTTTGTTATTTCAATGCATATACCGTCCGACATTCAAACACTACAAACATCTGAGCACTAAAGCCGTGCTGCACAGAATAATCTCATCAAAACCACGTCCAAGTTACGTGGGTCACGACCCCCGGATTTGCCCAAAGTACTGTTCCAGTTACAAATGCCATATCGCGTCCTCTCTGAATGTAAAGTGGGCAACGTTTAAGTTTGATGTTTCGTTTGTCACTGACACTCATTCGTCCCGACGCTTATTCGAGCACCGCACGCTAAATTAACAACTGTCAAGGCGTGCCACTCCGTTTGTTTGTGGGCTTCACTTGTTTTTAAGCCCTGTACTAGTGCATGGATCACCGGGCCTCGTTCGAAACGGTTCATGCAACGTACATCGCTGTCTCTATTCAAAAATAAACAATCTGTATTCACAGCGTAATGGAAATACACGCGCTGTTTTGTTTGGAGACCTCAGTCCATCCATCAATGGGTATTAGAGGATTTAGACTGCATCGGAAAAGCACATTCAGATGTATTTATGATACATTGCTGTTTTGTATTAGTGGGTATAACCGTGCCGCGAGATCATCGTGAATTTTTACTTACATTTGGCTGCTTTTCCCCGAAGTTGTTAGCAGCGGCGCTTTTCTGCACCTACGTTTTACTAGAAATGTTCATTCGTAATAGAGGACAACACATTTTTTGGGCAAATTTCCAGACTCTATGCTACTACTGAGAATTTCCAAATGGAAATGGAACCCTTGATTTCTAGGTCGCAAACTTATATCTATATCTTTATATCTCAAACTTATATCGCAAGACCACGAGCCAGTTAATTTGTATGTATTTATTAATGCTATAAGGACGTAGTGAATTTATTTATTCAAGACATAACTGATTGTCTTTCAGTAACTCTTTAGCACGCCGTTTTTCGGAATGTAAAAATTTCACGTACTTAATATGACTCTACACCCGACAACGTTTATTTATACTGCACTGCACTCACCAATGCGCTAGACATTAACATATTTTTCAATCATATTCTAAAATTTCCATTCTCAAACATTATATATTCTATGTAGATAAAGCAGAAATCAAACAATAGCCATAATAAATGCGCTGAGAATTCAATAAATATTTAACACATGCAGCCCAAACAAACCGTAACGCTCAAACGCTTGAATTCAAAACCTAAGTTTTTGATATCTTAAATCTAGTTTGAGAATTCTTTTGTTGGCGAAGATTAGACGCAAATATCGGCAAATATTTTGCACCAACACAATGGCTGCTGAATATTAAGAGCTTTCAATATCATTTCAATTATATTGCTTAATATTTTTAATAGCACCATGGCTATAATTCTCGGATGTACAATCAAACACTTTTAAGTAATATGCCTATTAAGTTAAGTGGCAGAATAAAGCTTTTTGTTAGTGCTCTGAATGCGTCGTTTGATAAGTTTAAGGCCAAAGACAAAATAAAGGTTAATAAGTTAGATGTTTGAACCCACTAATTCTAAGGATTCACATTCGCAGTCAACCGAACAAAATTTATTTAGTTATAGTCCTATGGCGTAACAGTATACTTTTCAGTCTAAATATTCTGGATCTGATTTGACTAACTTGAAGAATGGAGCTACTGTATTTATAAGTAAGGCCCGAAAAATGCCAATTGGCTTCCTCTACATTTCACATGAGACATCAAAACAATTGCAATTATGTTAAATTGCACCTCTACCTTCTCCGTTGAGATAATAGGTGTATATGCATACAATACGCACATGCAAGTGTTATTAAAAACATAGCAGCAAGCAGCCTCAAGTAATAACCTAAGGTACGTCGTGTATTGTTCTGAGATTACAAAAAGCATGTTGAACTCATAGCACAATACTAAAGAAAGCGTACATAATTGCTATTCGTGTCAACAGTTGGAAAATGAGGGCGTGCCGCGGCTTGCACCTAAAATGAAATACAAATTTCTATAGCTTTCCCATCGTAGTGGAGGAGTGTATGTGGAGAGCCTATTTCAGTGCGTAATAGCCTCGAGGTTTAAAACCCAGATATCTATGACTTTTCGAAGTAATGTGTATATTATCAATCTTAGCGGTAAAGAATGCATCATGAGAAAACCTGAACTCGCGACATCTGAGGGAATTTCTGAGGTGTTAAAACCGCCAAGCCAGCGAAGCTTACCTTCTCAACAGTAGACGTGACTCTTGTCAACAGCCAGTCATATATGTATGATATAGACTCTAACATTAGATTACCATGTGCAATGTTATTTTCTATTAGTACCAGTAAATACTTACAGTTAGAAAAGAATATTGACTCTCGAGACATGTTTCACTTTTCTATGATATAAATAACAAGTAAACCTGCATACCTAAAATTTCTTAGGAATTTATTAGGGGCCTACAGCCCTCAACCTACACTAGACTAGCGTAGAGGAGGAAGGCCTACAAACTCTCAGTCGTAGAAGTGGCCCGCGCCCATCAATATGATGTATATAAGCTGATGATGATAATTTGTGGATAAAATATCCTTCGTCTGGGCGTTAGGATCCATTTTATTCCATGTTATTAACCGCTACTTTATATTTTTCATTACCTTAATGTTTTACTTGTCAAGAAATATATTAAGTATTTGTCCCCGTTTCACTTATGCAGATTAGTAGACTTCACGTCGCGCATTCCAGGCACAATTTCGAATACTTCGACTCCTGAGAGACTCTCTTGGTACTGTAAAGGTTCGTATGAAAGTTTCTTAAGGTTTGTAAATTGCATGTTTTATGACGACCTTTCTTTGGCAGAAATTCTGTATCGAATTCATTCCTAAGATCTTGGTTACATTTTCGAAATCAAGGTAAAGCAAAACTTCAGCTATCAGTTACGTTATTGATCCCAACACAATTTTCGGACTTTGTGTGCAAAAATATCGCTTTATATTCAAGTTAGTTTCTTAGAAACGCCCACAATATTTTCTTCGTGGAATCTTTGAATTTGATTACTTGTTTAGCACGTCCATATTTTTAGAAAGGTAGATAGATAGACAGCACTTTATTGATACCCACATAATTATATAAAAAATAAAACAAGATAATAATGTATATACCACAAATAGGCGCAATATATTCTACTGTCTAACTATAACATATAAAACTAAGACCTCTTAGATCATATCATTACTTTTTAAGTTAATTTAAATATATCTTTTGAATAATTCCTTACACGACATTGTTTATACAAAAAATTAGATGATATTGCTCAAATATTTGAAATTTCTGATATGCAGGATATCGATACTAATACGCTGGCATATCAGTGATTTTTTTTTCAGGATTATAGTACCATATGTTACATAGTTTGGTATATAAAAATATTACATTCACTAAATCCGTTCTCAGCGCAAAATTCATATTATACAAAAGCCGAATATGAAAACAAAGCTAACATAAAAGAATTTAAAAGTGCTTTAAATATTCCATAAGTTTCATTTGAAAGGTTTGCCCGAGTATTTATAGAAACACGGGGAGACCGCTTAAGTTTTCCACTTCCTGCGGTTGCGTTGCATAATGCCCACGCATTATTTCGTCAGACCAAGCTCGCCGGATGACTGCTACAACCGAGGTTCCATGCTAATATTCCTGTTTTTATATAGTTTTTATATTTATGTGTTTAAACTTTCTATACTCTCCTTTTGGGGTTTAGTTTGCTTGCCAAAATATTTATTTCTGGAATTTATTTGTTGGTCAGTGATATTGAATTTTACGTTAATATAATTTCTAAGTACTTGCGCGGAGTGTCTGAAAAAAAAACTTTTTCGTCATTTATATCTCCTGCAAGATTTCATTAAAAATTATTACATTAAACTAAAAATCACTTTGCACTACAGTGGACAATTGGCAGTCTCATTCAGAATCTTTTCTAAAAAATAGTTATTATGATATTTCTGACAATATGTGGATGTGTAATAAATATAATGACCTAACTCAAAACAGACTCAGAATAATGTTTTAGGGATGTTGCGGATTCAATTTTTTTCACATCCGCGGATGCGGATGCGGATGCGAATTTTAAGAGGCTCACATCCGCGGATGCGGATGCGGATGCGGATCTGTATAAAATTGATCGATTGGTTGATTTGTATAAAATGTTATTGCTTTCCTATTGGTCAATCAGCACGTACGGTCACCCACTCGACACTCGAGATCGACACGCGCACCTCGCCGCCCCTCACCCCTTTCTTTCTTTTCGCGATCTGCTACACATCCGCAACCGCATCAGCTCCGCAGCGATTTATGCGGATGCGGATGCGGATGTCCAAATCGATGCGAATGTTCCGCATATGCGGATGCGGATGCGAATATTCGCAACATCCCTATAATGTTTCCTCCATTAATTAATTATTAAAAATCCGAATCAAATGATTTAATTTGATCGTGTACAAAATCCTTTCAAAGCACCCAATTCCTTTCCTATTCAACGTAATAAAAAGCGACCTGGGGTCATTTTTCCATATCCATAAAAGCAATTTCACCATCACATTACCCCGAAAGGGAATTCAACGAGTAATGTACACGAAATTAATCAAAAGCAACATCAGAGGACCTCTTTGGGCTAAGCAAATTGAATTAGACCAGTGAAGCCCTCGCGTTGTACTTGTTATGTAGGCCTCATGAGGAACAGACGACTTCACGCTTCAGTAATAGAGTATTGGGTGATCTGGATAAATGTTGAATCCGGATATTTATAGCTCTGCCCTGATGTTTCAGGCGGGTCAGTACAATTTTATGGGATAAAAATTCCTAGATGTGTTGGTCCTGTGTCAGCTACCACCGTACTATTTTTATTAATATTAATTTAGTACTGTTTTGATCCATATAAATAGAATGATTGTAAAGTAATGACAAATTTATATATTATAAGGTAAATTTATATTTACCCGAACAGCGACTATCGCAACTTTATTACCGGAATGGAGTTAGGTTCCGTTCATAATCAACAATAATAAAATAATACATACACCCGACAGTCAGATACATAGTTCTAACCCCACACTAAGATAAAATTCTAGCGTCTCGGGAATCAAAAATACTAGAGACTTTCCAACCCCACAAACACCCAGATCCAAAACAATTAATATTTGTGGATTGTAATGACACAACATAATTTGCAATCTTATTTATGATGAAATTGATTTTTAATTAGTCGCTTCGTCGGTTCCGGCATAAACTATAAAATAAATAACTTCAATAATAACATTTACCCAAACAGACAGCGCCCGGGCTGGGAAGCCGCATAGCTGAATAATCAGTACACAACTGAACTTCTAGCCATTAAAAGTTAGCTAGATTAATGGCCGATAGATCTAGACTGAACGTTCTATCTCACCTGGAGTTACTGAACTTTCCAGAACTTACAGTTTCATCCCCAGCACTTACTGATAATATTTTAATAATAGTTTTCTCATCTAAACGATTTTTCCAGTTATTTTTTATTGAGTTTGAACATGATGGAAACTTTACATATGTACATACACACAATTCAATCTTACGTCTGTATTCCCCGGTATGTATCAGTCTCACATAATAGGGAGCGATTGCCGTTTTTCAGACACATTTATAGTCACCGTTCTGCTACTGGGAATTGCCTACTGAAAAACCCAATGACACTTTCCAGGAATCGAACCCAGGACCTCTAGATCGCACGGAAAATACTTGTAGCGCAATACCATGAGGCAGTAGGTAATTAAATCTCTGATAATGTAAATGGTTAAGTTTTTCAACATACACTGGGAGCATGTCAGCGGCAATGACGTTGCGGTATCACTTATTAATTGTATTAAGCACCAATTAATTGTGTTAAGCTCTGATGTCTGTAATAAATTGGGCGTTGATGATGCTGCATAATAAACTGAGCACACTGTTTGGTTATCGATATTTGTTTGTTGACATATAAATGGTAAGTACATAATCTGATATTATTTACCGATTACATGAAACACTTTGAACTTTTGACTGCCGCGACTGCCTCGTGGTGTTTTGGCCTAGAGGTTTTGGGGTTCCCGAGTCTGGCAAAGAGTGTTCGGTTTTCTTTATTAAGAAATTAGCAGCACCGAGTCTAGAAACGTGCTCGAAACGGAGGTTTTGTATTAAAATTATATACATTGAGGATGACTATGCCCAATGGGAGCGGAGCACCAAAGACAAAAGTAATTAAAGATGAAAAAAATATCCCTTTAAAGTCTAACCTTTCTTTTATAGACTTACGCGGGACGATTAGTAGAATAATTGTAATAATAAGATCAACACTTTGCAATACTTGTATTATTTAAGTCAAATCACCTTTGAAATATGAAATGAAATGAAATGAAATGAAATGAAATAATATTTATTGAATCCATAAAATGTCAAATACATCACGTAGATTCAGTCATTTCAAATTTTACCACCCTGTTCGGAAGGCAGTCATCACTAGAGAAGAACGGGCAAGAAACTAGTGTTGCTCTTTTCCAATCAAGAGATAGCTTACAATATTGTTACAAGGACTTAATTTCCCGAATTCGAGACCCGAATTCGAATAAAACTTAAAATACAGTTTTTTCCGTGTAACATACCCTGTAAAGTACACTTAGTTTTTACCAAAGGCTATATCCGAATTGAATTCCCGATTTCACGCAAGAAGCGGCGTGCCTGATTGCAGTAATTAGTTCACGACCTCAAGGAACAAGGTTCGAAACTACAATTAATAATGTACGGAAAACTTTGCAGTTAAGCTCCGACATACATTAATACCTCAAGATGACGAATAAATTTAGTCCATTAATTGAATGCGGATTCTATTAACATGATTTATTTAATTTATGCAATATTCATTTTTGACTACAAACTATATACGTTCGCAGGAATGTTAGTGATAAATTTAAGATACATTTTTTTGTTAATTAAAGGACTTTGAATTGTTAATTGACTTTGAATTATTGAATAGTCAGAAGTATGTGCCTGGGGTTTGAACCTACGATCGCCAATATTTTCGCCCGCGCGCCTAAACTTAAAGGCGACCACTACTCTGTGGATCCCACTCTGCAGTTAGGATGATAATAATAGAATCTAATACTTAAAAAAACAAAAACAAACAAGTCAAAACATATTATAATTCAAACAACCAAGCTAACAAACGATCAGCGACTGTTAATATCACAATCTGCGTTGAAATTACATCAAATACCTAAACAGTTGAAAGGAAAGTTGTAGAGGTCTTTTTGCCCGACCCCTACCAACTTTCCGCGAAAGGGATCTTTCAAAAATACATTGTAAAACAGCAAGTTAATTAAAACTTTTTTATTACACCGCCTCCTTGGGCAGTGCATTTAAATTTTAAAAAGGGGAATGGCGGTTTGTGTGCATTAGCTCATTGCAAAATATTTGTGGAGTGGAATCGAATTTATTTCGGAGAAACAATGATAGTTTTAATAAAGAAAACATCTCAACATAAAGAAGAAAAAAGGGTTTTTAAGGGTAACCACAGATAGTGTTTTTGAACTAATGAGATAAATGGTGTTATTTAAAATTCGAATAGAAAATATATAAAACGGCTTAAGAATAAAGAAAGAGTACAGCTTCGTTGGCCTCGAAGCGCCACCGAGTGACGCGCGATTTAGAGGATCTGGATTTGATACCGGGCCGTGCAAATTTTTACTGTTGTTATTTTCATTTTAATTTGGAAAACCTCCATTCACAGTCACGTCATTCACGATATTTAACGCATAATATACTTTCACGATAATTTTCCTTAAAAAGCTGGTACCGGTCGAGCAAGTCTAAATCTAGTAGTCTAGTAATAAAATCCTAGGGAACAGCGTAGTTTTACGACTTAAAAATTACGTGCTTAAATCACGAATTAAAAAAATCAAAACATTGATATCCTTAAACAATATAATAACCGCACTATCATATAATATAACCGATAACACAATACATTCCAAATATAACACCTCAAAAAAGAAAACAATAAAATTCCACTGGATCAATTTGCTTCAATTTGAATACTATCTAAACCAATCTGAAATTGTTGGACTAATACTGGCAGTTTAATTAAGAAAAGAATTTCTAAAATTCAAATCGATCGTAACGACTAATCGACTTAAGGCGACATCCCCGAAGACTTAATATACACTTAACTGAAGGTCACTGGCCGTCGACAGAACAGAATAGTGAAACAAAAAGTAATTAAAAACCAATTTGTATCTCCGAACACACGAAAGTCTTATTTTCGGATATTTTTTGTGAATATTTCACTGTAACTTGCGGGACAAGTTGCGTCTTAGCAATTTAAGCTGAGTTTGTGCGGAACGAAAATAAATTCTATGTAAATTTAAAATGTGTTTTATTTTTGCCTGACAAATGGGGTACGAATGAATCTCATTATCTTTACAGCATAGGGCAGATAACAATAAGAGGTATATGTTTTCGATTTTAAAAAGCGAATCAATTCACATTCATTTTAAGATCGTAAATTTTTTCAGGAAAGAGTAATTTCTCTGGTTAAAAGTCACTAAAGTCACCGTCTATCTTATTAGCCTTTATGGCAGTCGAGTCAAGAAAAACAGATATTTTTTTTAAAAGAGAAATCTTCTTCATCAACCCATATACACCCACTGCTGAGCACGGGTCTCCTCTACCATTGAGAGGGTTTCAGCCATAGTCCACCACGCTGGCCTAGTGCGGTTTGGCGGACTACACACCTAAGAAATTCCTAAGAACTTTTAGGTGTGCAGGTTTCATCACATGGAAAAGAGAATACTCTTCTAATATTTATGGGGCCGTCCGCCAAAAGAAGTATGGATCTCCGACTGCTTATAAAACCGCTACCCAAAATTCTACGCAAGTATACTTACTAAAATTTTGTCTGTTACAAACATCAAAAGCGATACCAGATACTAAAGATGGAGTTAATAGCTAAAAATAAATCCCCGCCGAGCCCTTTGAGCGTGCTAGATACGTATGTTTCCTCTATTTTGCAGCCTCGTGGGACAGTTATCTAGACACCAACTTGTGAAACGAGAGACTACAACTTCGATCCTCGCCCCTAAAAATTTGTGGGATCCACAAACATTTGTCAGTCAAAAAACTCTCTCGTAGTTTTTGTTACCTACGACACAATATAATATGTGTGTACTTGTATCGTAATCTGGGGTCAGAACTACGTATGTATGTATATATAATATTTATTGTAAGGATTATCACAGAAGCAACTCTGTCACCCTCATGCTACAATGTGTCTCACACTACTCACCGCACAATTGTCAGTTTCGCAAACTCAACTAATTCACTTTACTCTATTTCGTCTAAGTTGTGGTGCACGGACTTTGTAATCAAAAGGAATTAAGCGCTCACTTCATAGTAGGATTTTCGTTTGAGTTTCTATTGAAAATGTCGTCTATAAGATTTGAAATACACTATATATAGATGAATAAGACACAAAAAATTTATGTAACACCCAAATATCCACACACAGATGAAAAACATAGAAAATAAATACATAAATTATCCCTATGAATAAGTTAAGTAGGCAGAAGTAATAATAGTACAATAGGTTAGTATAATAAAATAATAATAGGTTCCAGTAGGCAACAATGTGTTCTATAGTACTTAAACATTTATGTTCCTACATAGCAATAGTCTGTTGTCGATTTTCAGGTGTGTTTTTGGACCTGTACTGATAATTTGCGAAATAAGTAATGTTCTCAGTTCAAGAATCGAATCAAGGAACTGTTGATCGGACGTCTCAAACATGTCCCGCAGCACAAATGAGTCAAGCGCATTTTTATTATCTGTTTTAGATACTTAAACCACAAAGAAACAATTTCCTAAGATGATAAAAAAGTTAATAGGTTTCTATGTACCTATTCCTACTTCCGAGAAACGTAGGAAAAAGGGGTTATAAAGGAAAATGTTACCATTTTTATTTTTTATAATCAAACATTTCCATTGAAAAACATTAAAGTCTTAGATATGCTTAAATATAATCATTTTTTATTTATTATTTTGGACACGTTCGTTTTATAGATACGTACATAAGTACATACTTATGTAATTATACATATATTATGTACAATATAAATATATTGAAAAGTATTAGTGGATTTCATTCACTATTAGACCACCGGTGTGGAAGGAATATTTTGATGTTAATATATCGTAATATTTGGCAGGGAGTTGGTATTAAAGAAATGTCCTTTATTCTTTTTGGATTTTTTAACGTTAATGTGTAATCATTGCAACTTTTGCCTATTTTAGTTGTATGTCTCGTTTTTTTACACTAAATATAAGATTATATTAATAATTAATATACAGGGTGTATTTAGACCGTGATCGAAAACTGAGGCAGGTAATAGCGAGGTTGATCACAAACCCAGTGGCGATATTAAAAATCGCGACAAAAAATAAAAAAAATTACGTTTTCCATACAACCATCGGTGTTAAAAGTATGTGGTTTGTATGGAAAACCTCAAAAATTTTATTGTTTGTTGGGATTTTCTTTAATGCCAGGGGGTTTGCAATCACTACCACTATAACCTGCCTCAGTATTCGATCACGGTCTAAATACACCCTGTATACACAGCGACCAAAACACTGACCTCCTACAATTATTAACGTTATAATTATTAAATCATTTGCGTTCTGTATTATGTGATTCAAATAACAAAGACTAAAATACCAGAACCACCAAACGTATAATACCTGCGGTTGAGAATTGTAGCAAAAACTACCATAGTCAGTTACCATTCCCCGCCCGCCCATCAATCTTGCCATACTTGCAAAACTTTTTAAAAGCCATGTTATAAATCCGGGAACTAAATCCCTCGGATTATTTGTAAACACACTGTCACTTTTTATACACTGGACTTATGATTATATGTATCTTCATTTTTGCTGTTTGTCTCGTTGGCAGTTGAAACGTGCCTCGTGTTTGAGTGGATAAAGGTTCGTTTCCCCGTATGGGAATTTTTTTAGGGTAATTTTTATGATCTGCACGAAGTATTTCGAAAAGCTTTCGCCCTCTATTACGTGGGACTGAATACATACTGGCGAAATGTGAGTGTAGAAATGCACCTCTGCCTACCCCATCAGGGAATATAGGCGTGAGTTTATGTATGTTAAAAAATTCACTCTTACGCTTTATGGCATCAACTTTATCATCCTTAGGTACCATTCTTCAGAAACTATTCAGTATTCAAATTCCAATCGTAGTTTCTGAGGAAATATATTTCTCTATTACTTAGTCTATGTTTAAAACTAACTCTTCATCTCATTATCGTCCTCTCGATCGTATGGCATATACCCGTGCCGCGATACCCCGAGATAGTAGAAAAGATAATTCCAAATTGAATTTTAAACTTAAAGAATATTAATAAACTCATCAAATATGCTTAGCAAGCTAAGGAATATATTCCTGGAATCCACACGAAAGATCCTATTAAGTGTTTCTAAGGAATAGTTTTATAGACTTCTAGGTAGTCTACAAGTTATTAAAGAGCTTTAAAGGGAGATAATTTAACTAGGATTTGAAAAGTTCTTGGAAAATACATAATTGTGTGCATTTTAATTGGGTTTTTATTACATTACCTTTGAGTTTTTATCCAAGTCTGCAGAGTTACTAAACTATACCTGTTTGTGAGTACAGAGACGTGTAGAATTTCATGCAATGCGCCAAAAAGGCACTTTATAGTGTTATTTTGAAAACATAGCTGTGCCCTTAACGAAAGTCTAGACTTCAAAAAGAGTATTTTTTGTTTATTTCGAAATTATAGTCTAGCCTTTTTAGAAAAATAAGCTATCTGACAATAATATAATTTATTTAAAGAAAGGCTTATTCTACCGGACGAAAACCTATACTCGAAACAAATAGGGGAGACTGGGGTTGGTTGTGACATTTTTATTTCAAAATGACATATTTTTTTGTTGATTTGCTTGTTTTACCTAACTATAGGTTTATTTGATTAAGTAACTATTCAAGATTTTAATTTACTATTAATTTTATGTAGGAGGGTAATATTAAAGACACAAATGAATGAATTCTAAAATAAGAGACGTGTCACATTCAACCCCGCGCCAGGGGCTGGTTGTTACAGTATAAGGGGCAAAAAGTTACAAGACAACAAAAACGTATCATAAGGGTTTTTATTTGGAATAATAATCATAATCAGTTATTTTACTTTACTTACAACATAATCAATATTTATTCAAATCAGTCTAATGTCTCATTAAAACAAAAACATGGTTTTCTAAAATTAAAAACAAAACAACGTAATTATTTTTGGTTTTGTACCTCGTGAGAACAAAATATGCATAATTTCAGACCTTAGAACATTATAATTATCTGTCTATGAACAATATATACCTGTGTATGAAAGAACAATAAGTATGTATTAGGTATAGGACTCATTCTGCCCTGTGGCAAGGGGGTGTAAGAATCCCACCACGATCTTCCCTGCCTGTCGTAAGAGGCGACTAGTAGGGACCTGTGGGGTCGCTTAATGAAAGGGACCCTAAGACGGGCGGCAGCACGGTGGCCTGTGTCTGTCGCGGGCGCCCAGCCATAATCAAGGCGCCCATACAAGGCTTGTGGGGGTGCAACAGCGCCCCCTATCACATCGAGACGGACGGGACGCTTTTCATCTCGGAAGCGCACTGGGTGGCTGCGGTTTAATGATGGGAAACTTCTCGCCCACAGACCGTGGTCACCCTCCTTGGCGCGAAGGAGGCCACCGGGGGGTTTTAGTCGGTATGCCGGTGATGGTTAGGGAAAGGTTAGAGACATAGCCCGGCAATAACATCTGCGCGGACCTCACCGCGCGCCAGGCTGGACCGGTGACCCCGACATACACTTCCTGCTTCTCTCTCTAGAGGGGGGCGGGAGGTAGAGCCATAAGGAGGCTTACCCGTCAATAGAAAAAAAAAAGGTGTAGGACTCATTAACAAAAATAACTGACATATGGCACAATCCAAAGTCTTTTGCGATGCCACGATTTTTTTTAGTTTTGTCCTCCTCCAAAATAGCTGCTGCTTGTTCGTAAACATCTTTAGATATTTTGACCCGCTCTGTTTTTCTTTTATATGTCCTCATCCTACAACAAAAAATAAATAATTACATAACATAAATTATATCAGTCAGCAAGAAGCACTACAACGTCACAACCTGCCCCGAACAAATGTAACTTTTAGCCCCGACGCCAAAAATGACCCTTTAAGGTTACGTAGTGAAAACATAAATGTATGTAGCTGAATAATGGCAGTTTCATCACAAAACGAAAGAATTAGTGCGTAAATTATATAACAGATACATGTCTGCTTTTATAGTATTTCGGTTGTAGACCAATTTTACTAAAAAATGAAAATGTTACTAACCTGCAATTTTAATGGCAGCACGTCCGGGCTCCTCACACAAAGACAATAGTGCCACTGGCTCTCGCGGCGTGCTAGCCGGCGCACTAAGGTAGATTTTGCCTTATTATGCGGCCAAAATTGAAAATTTTAAACTAGTTACAAATGCAAAATGTAATATTTTTCTACGTTAACAATAGAACAAGTGATAATTAGCCGGTACTTTCGGCTTAAATACCCGCACGTGGTACGTGTGCAGGTAGTTGGAACTTGTTTGTCTCCCGCTACGCACGCGCTTTCGTTGTTTACGTTTTTAAAGTGACTTGTTTTTCGTCGTTAATATTTTTGTTTTGAAGTGAGATATCAAAGTAAACAATATGGATTCGAGTGCTTCAGGTACATACCTTTATTTATTATAGAAATTGTCAACCTAGTATAATAAAAAATACTTTATTTTAGACCTTTAAAACATTTAACGTTTTCTTGAAAAAATATTCTTGTTTTTTCAATTTAAACGTAATTTAGTTATATTATCGCTTCCTATCGCCTCAAATTTTTTTTTTATTATAATACTTAATACTCTTCTCTTCCGATTCTGATAAAAATCAGCTGCAGGTAGGTGCAGGTAGGGTAAAAAAAGTTATGTTGAAAAATGTTCCAAATCATTTTAATTTTCATTTTCGTCGTAGGTTTTCCTGGCTCATCCGGAATAAAATTAGTCACCCGTCAATTTCTCTACGATAAAATGCAAAGCCAAAATTTTGTAACTATGGATGAAAAATTGGCCTATTTAGAAAATTACCTGCTTTCTTCTTATGGTGACACAGAGGATAATATAAAAAAACTAAAGCGAAATATTGCTTACTTCAAGAATGCCATAAAGAAAAAATGGTCTAAAGCACAAAGAAAAGAAGAGGATTTCTTAAAATTTAACCAGTCATGGTTAAACGGGACGTTTGTAATACCAATCCAATCAAAAAATCGCCCAGGCCGCCCTTCAAAATCATTTGAAGCGTCAAGTGAGAGAAGCAAGCGTCGCAAAACTGAAGCGGTTCGCTCGGCCGTAGGCGCATCTGTTATTATTCATGCTGCTAAGTCAACTTTGAGAGCTAAGGGACTTCGAAATACATCAAAAATCCTTAAAGAAATCACAAACTTGCCAACAAGGGCAAGAAAATTAAGAAATGCTTCCATGTCATTGAGTGAATCTGACAAACACAATATATTAACACCTCAAGAAGCATTGGCGATGTTTATAGAGGCCGACCTTACACGTCAGCAATACGAAATCATACGTAAGACAAATAAGTTGCTTTATCCTTGCTACGACAGATTATTAGAGGCCAAAAAAGAATGCTATCCACCTGAACAACACATAAAAGTGACGAGTCAGCATGCGGAAAGTACTTTGCAGAGTCTTATTGACATAACTCTTATGCGCCTTTCAATGTACTTAGAGGAAGTACTTTTATCTATTAGTGAAGAAGATAGACAGACTTTAACTATTATAAATAAATGGGGATGTGATGGCTCCCAGCAAGCCAGATATAAACAAAAGTTTGAAAATCCTGCTGATTCGGACGCAAATATATTTTTGAGCTCATTTGTCCCCTTACAAATACTTTGTGGCAAGGATAATAAAAAAGTTGTTTGGGAAAATCCTTCTCCATCATCCGCCCGGTACTGCCGGCCTATAAGATTTAGATTTCTGAAAGAATGCATTGATGTGACCAAAGAAGAAATCAGTTTCGTTGAAGAATCGGTAAAGAATTTGGTTCCTACCGAAATCAAAATAAATGGAAACAAATTTACCTATAAGCATATTTTCAAGATGACTATGATTGATGGCAAGGTTTGCAATGCTGCAACCGACACTAACTCTACGAGTCGATGCTTTATTTGTAAAGCCACTTCAAAAGATTTTAACAATCTTAGTAAAAAATATGATGTAAGTCCCGAAACCTTGGACTTTGGAATATCTGTGCTGCATGCCAGAATCAGAATTTTTGAGAGTATTTTACACTTGGGCTATAAACTAAAAGTTCAAAAATACAGACAGAAAAAAACGGCTGAAGAAAAAGACTTGGAATTGGCCGCTAAACAAAAAATCCAAGAAAGATTTAAAATTGAAACCGGATTACTTATTGACATGCCTAAGTCCAACAATGGGAATACAAATGATGGAAACACCAGCCGTAGATTTTTCGAGAATCCCCAATTGGCATCCGACATAACTGGAGTGAACTTCGATTTAATTTACAGACTAAAAGTCATTTTAGAAACGATTTCAAGTGGATACATTATTGATGTCAAGAAATATGATGAATACGCACTAGATACCGCCAAATTATACGTGAAGCATTATTGGTGGCACCCGATGACCCCTACTTTGCACAAAGTGCTGATACATGGTGCTGCCATAATAGAGAATTCCATTCTTCCAATAGGCCAATTGTCGGAGGAGGCTCAAGAGGCCCGAAATAAGCACTTTCGCATGTATAGAGAAAATTACGCAAGAAAATTTTCCCGCGAACAGTGCAACCGCGACATTTATAATCGACTATTATTGAGCTCTGATCCGCTCATTAGTAGTATTAGTATAAAACAAAGAAGGAGAAAAAAAATGTCTAAATCCT
This sequence comes from Cephonodes hylas, assembly GCA_030295005.1. Taxonomy (NCBI): domain Eukaryota; kingdom Metazoa; phylum Arthropoda; class Insecta; order Lepidoptera; family Sphingidae; genus Cephonodes; species Cephonodes hylas. The sequence continues at coordinate 11,699,049 of AP025372.1, read as the reverse complement.
TTTCTCCGGAGACTTTGGACATGCTTTTACCCACCAAACCAGATTCCGCTTCACCAGAATCCTCGGACGATGAGGATCTGGAGTAACGAATTGGCATGGAGTATGTGTCGACTTTGGAAGTCTCTAGGGGAGGCCTATGTCCAGCAGTGGACGTCCTTTGGCTGATTATGATGATGATGATGATGATGATGATGATGATGTGTCGACTGTCGAGGGGATACGTCAGTTCATTACTCACTAACATTTAAAATGTACATTTATGAAATATATTTTTTAATGTATGTGACGTTAGGTTTTTGACATTTTTTTTCATAAATATTATATTTTCTTGAGTGTAAATTAGAAAATTCAACAGAAAGTTATTTTTTATTATTAATTATGTCATTTAGAATAGTTTTAGCAATTAAAATAATTTTGGCCGCATAAAACCTAAAAACCTACCTATGTGCGGCGGTGGCGTGAGTATTTGTCTCTTTCTAACGCCAGTATAGCGTTTTCTGGTTCGCCAGCATTGCCACTGTAACTACCTACCCCTGTCACAACCAGCCCCAGTCTCCCCTACAAATCAAAAAATTGTATGTATTATCGTCTTTAAGACTGAGTCAAAAATATTCATTTAGTATGGAATGCTTTCAATTTGAGCGCTAATCCCTTTAACCTTCTCTTGAACATAAAACTGTAAAGAAAAACCACTGTAAACCAAAAGAATAAGACGACCACAAAGGGAGAACCGTTTCTAATATACATATATCATAAAGAAAGATAGTGAGAATTAAATGGGATGGAGAGAGTCTTCAGTTACCTCTTCCTAAAACCGTTGCTTAGTTCAATATACCAGGCTTTCTTCGGGGGTACTGATATGCTCTCTAGGGACATTGCGACTCCGAATTAAAAGATTGTCATGGGCGCCATACACGTATACGCCATACGTAATGTATGTATGATTCGTCTGGACGATCCGTCGCGTCAAACCGATCGAAACGACGAATCGATGGCGCATGTCAAGATCGTAAACGATTTTTGGGCGAAATTTTTGATGCGATCAATCGTCTCGATTTTCGATCAGATCGTTCGTACAGACGAATCGTGCCGTGTATGGGGCCCTCTAGAAGTTGTTTAGCTGTCATTTATTTAGTGTACACACAGCCCTCCCTACAAATCCAATTAAAATATCCATCTTTGGTTGTTTGTCTTAAAAGTATCGCCATAAGATAAGACCATCATTTGTACCCTCCACTACATTGTATATATATTTTGTATGTCAAGAATGTGTACAAAATACAGTTGAATAAATAAATCATAAATAATTTCAACATTCTTAATCAAATTTTAATGTTTGTCACTCTTAAATACATACTATTAAATAGAAGCCTAATTAAATATTAGGCTTCTCATAATAAATGAAGATAGTATTCCCGTGGGATGAACATGGAATTAAAATTCTGCCCGGGAGAGGATGGGTATTATCCCTAGTATAAGTATTGTTTTTTAATATAATATACCAACAAATACAATAAAAGGCTGTAAGTATGTATTTATAATAAAAGACATGTAAATATCCCAAACAGTTAATTTCCAAAAACTAACATTTGCCAAAACATGTAACAATAATAAGATTGTATTGTGCCAAAAATATTTAATACATACCGTTTTGGACTTATTCCAGATATGAAACCATTTTTTTCATGTACACAATTAAAACTCTTAACCCATTTTGTTCTTTAGAATGAGTGACCCGATTAATTGCATGAAATAAAATAGTTTTATTATATTTCTCATCTATTTACACTAAATCACGTTGCTATGATGGTTTATTTAAAATTTACTTCAGATAAGTAACACTGACATACGCTTATGTTTATCCTCATATAGTTGAGACACCCCGCCAAATAATAAATAAATATCTCTCAAATTTACGAACTAGCATTAAAAATCATCTAAGACCCCTTATATCTAAAAGAAGAAGTCATTTCAAATAGCAGGATACACAAAAAATACGTTACAAAATTATTTTTTAAAAAAGATTGAACATTTCTCGCCAGTACCCATCCCGAAAAATGATTAACAAATTCAAAAAATACGCCCCAGTCACAACAAATTATCTTCAAAACGTTGCGATTAATTAATTCTGTTATAACACAAAACAGGATATAATTTATGGGTGAGAGCACGACGAAACCAATTTCCCTTTCAAAACAAATCCATTACCGAGCAGATTTTAAAACAATTTCAATATTTTTATGCATAACGGAAATCTGTTACTCACCCTCAAATAATGTCAGGAATAACGTTGAAAAAATAACACTTGGTCCTAACATTTTTCTTGCACTATCACACTAGTTGCACTAAACACGTAAAGTCTTTTTTAAATCAAACTCATTTGTAACTGGCGGTAAAACAAAAAAGCAGCAACATTTTTTTAATACGCTTATTCAAACTGTGAAATTCAAATCGAATTTGGTATTCCGCGCGGAATTTTCATCGAGGCGCCAAAACGTCCTCCCCCCAAGAGAGCGCGCAGGTTACTGAAAGGAGGTCCACCTGATCGCGCTAGCCCGACTCGGGTCACAGGCTAGATAAATTCGCGTGAATTTTTCGTGTACTGGCATACTGCGAGGGTAATTCTTAATAGCATTTTTAGTGTATGTAGTATGAATATCCGTGCCCGCTGCGATACATTTGGGCGGATTTGAATGACAATTGTCTGTTCCGTACGCAGTTAAAGCTTTAACCGTGCCACGGTTCTACATTTTATTTAGTTCCTTTGTGTTTCGCTCATATGTATTGTTTGTTCCAAGAACATTCGGTGTTTTATTTTTGAATTCGTTTAATTTGTCATGGTATTCACGTTTTTAGGCCGGCTTTATTTTCCAGAACGTAAGGTTCAAATTGTTTCCTGTAAATATGTTCCGAGAAACTGTGTAAAAAGATTTTTGAGAATTGAATATGGATATTCGTAAATATGATATTTTTTACTAGAATTGTGTGAGCCGATGGAGGTATTTATCATTAAAGCACACGTGTATTGTAACGGAGAATATGAAATATGAAACAACGCATTTATCAATATTTTATAGTAACAAAGAAGTAAAAACATTTTTATCTTCATTTGTTTATTTCTTCGTAATGATTTTATCAGCACATTGACTGTTTGACACCGACTTACAAAAAAACAAACTGTTTCTTATCCTAACATTATTACTAGAAAATTTACTGTTGTAATTACATTCACTATCAGTCCATAATATACGTCCCACCGCTGGGCACGGGCCTTCTTTTCTAGTGAGAGGGTTAAGGCTTCAGCGCAACACGGTTTCACGGATTACACACCTAAGCGATTCCTAAATTTTTTTAGGTGTGTAGCTTTCCTCGCGATGTTTTCCTTTACTTTTTGCGAGCTATTGTTTTACGGACTCCTGCTGATAGTTTCGTAATGTAAAACCCAATAATATTTTCTCAGTCGAACCTGGGACCTCTGGATCGCACGGCACGACACAATTGTACTTGAGCCGTAAGACCGCGAGGCAGCTAAAATAAATGAATATGAAATACACCCAACATCACTCACATAGTTCTGACCCCACACTAAGATACGAGAAACAGAAACTACGACAGACTTTACAGTCTCACAAATACCCAGACCCGAAACAAATATTCTTACTTTACACAAACATTTGTCTCGGTGCGGGGATCAAACCCGCAGCCTGCCTGTTTCACGAGCTGGCGACTAGCCAACTGCGCCATGATGTTGAGTTATTTATGAAGATCGATAATTATAATTTCTTCCGGACTAGTCGAAGGACTTTATCGAAATATACCAATGGTTGGTTAGTTCGACCATGTGGTGTTGGAGGCACAAAGAAAAAACATATAAAAATGTCAAAATGGCCACGTCTGACCCTGAAAAAGCTAGATCACATTATGAAAATATTTTGCCACAAAAATTTACTTTATTTAAGCAAAATATTTAATAAATACAAATCAATAAATACACCCAACAGTCACACACATAGTCCTGACCCCACACTAAGATCAGAGTCTTGTGTCGTGGGTATCAGAAACTACGAGAGACTTTTCCGTCTCACAAACACCCAACACAAATATTGGTGGATCACACAAACATTTGTCTCGGTGCGGGGATCGAACCCGCGGCCGCTCGTTTCTCAAGCTGGTGTCTAGCCAACTGCGCCACGGGGCTGTCAATTTGATAGAGAATATAGAAGCTAAGGAGGTTATTATTTATTCTGAGTAGCAGCATGAAATTTGTATCGATAAACGTTTAACTCATCGTTTAAGAATTCTTAGGTGTCGGCCACCGACACACACTAGGCGTGTTGGACTGAAGTCTAATCCCTCTCAGATGTAGAGGAAGCCCGTGCCAAGCAGTGTTCCTCGAATGGCTGATGATGATAATGAATACATAATGTGTATTTGACGCCAGTTTGACTTTGAAATCTATTTTTTTGGGCGCACGGTTGAGAATCTCGACGGTCGTGAGTTCGAACCCCAGGCACACACCTCTGACTTTTCTAAGTTATGTGTGTATTCACATTGAATTATCACTTGCTTTAACGGTGAAGGAAAACATTGTGATAAAACCTGCACACCTAAGAGTTCTTAGAAATTTCTTAGGTGTGTAGTCCGCCAACCCGCACTAGGCCAGCGTCTTGGACTATGGCCTAAACCCTCTCAATGGTAGAGGAGACCCGTGCTCAGCAGTGGGCATATCTGGGTTGATGAAGAAGAAGAAGAAGATTGGAGTATATGCTATGATATGGTCTACTTGATAAATAAACTCTGTATGTATGTTTCATTGTGTCAACTACTAAAGGATCATAGACTAAGTCATCTCGTCTCTAGCTATTTATTACATTCTTAAAGAGCCTGCTTAAAGTATCTAAATTAGCTTTTTGATAAACGAAAATAGTCCATGTATCCACAGTAATAAAGCGCAAAAGATGTAAAGAACAATATTTTAGATGGAACATTCCGTAGTTGAGTTGGAATTTTTTATTAATATCTGTTTATATTTGGTAGTTCTTGAAGCAGCTGGAAGACTAGAATATGTAGTACCACATTCCACATAAGATCTTGAATATCTTCAAATACAATCGGAAGTGATAAAAAAGTCACAAGACATTTATATATATACACTAGTATATGTAATGTATGAAGAGTAAATAAATAAATACTAATGGTCCGGCGGCGCAGAAGATAGACACCAGGTTGTGACACGATAGGCTACGAGTTCGATTCCCATACCGAGACAAGTATTTGTCACGTTTAAATGTTTTTGAGAACGAAATTATCAGAAATTATCGGGGTTCGAATTATTGGTGTGTATGTTGGGTATATATACTTATTATTATTATTCATCACGATTGGTCGCAGGTTCAAATTCAGGCGTACGAAATACTAAAAGGATACATCGTTCGGAAGCCTACATAGTAAGATTTTTTTTTATGAAAGTGACAAAAAAAGCAAATAAGGCCTACTTCAACGGTAAAAGATAACATTGGCAATCTGCACTCCTAAAAACTTTCTTAGGAATTCCTCAATAGTGTAGTCCGCCAATCCACACTAGGCGACCGTGATGTAGGTGTGTAGTCGACTTAACTCTACTAGGCAAGCGTGACGGACTAAGACCCAAAATCTTTCAGGTAAAGAGAAGTGATGGCCTCGAGGTTTAGGCGCGCGGTCGAGAATCTCGGCGGATGCGGGTTCAAAGCCCAGGCACACACCTCTGACTTTTCGAAAGTTATGTGTGTATTCAAATTGAATTATCACTTGCTTTAACGGTGAAGGAAAACATCGTGATAAAACCTGCACACCTAAAAGTTCTTAGGAATTTCTTAGGTGTGTAGTCCGCCAACCCGCACTAGGCCAGCGTGGTGGACTATGGCCTAAAACCCTCTCAATGGTAGAGGAGACCCGTGCTCAGCAGTGGGCGTATATGGGTTGATGAAGAAGAAAGAGGAGGCCCGTGGCAATCAATATATGGGCTCGTATATGGCTTGATGATGATGATGATGATGATATAACATTGTTTGCACGCAGCTCCTCGGCATTCCTTGTTATTTAATTTATTGAGTTTTTATCTGAGAAACATGCAATAAAGTTATTCTTACATTCTAAGTTTTAAAGTAAGCACATACATTACAGTTTCCACATATACATTCATAATATATAATTATGTTAGATGAAAATTCCCGTTTTTTTTTCAACACGTTTTTCGTTCTCTTCAGATAATGTAGAAGGATTGAGTTGCAACGCGAAATTTGAGCGAACGTGTAATCAAAACATTTCACTTTGAAAAATATTTATTGTTTAAAAACAATTTCCAGAAAGTGGGATTGTTTGTTTATTCAATTTATATTTAATTCCGAAAATCCGGGCTAATTAGTTAAATTAAATTTAAACAATTCAAAGAATTTGACTGAGATTATATCTGTAGTTCATTGGAAACTTTAATTATTAATTGCGTTTTGTTGCTGATTTTAAACACTGGGAGCAAATGCATGCCTGAATGTACTCAAAATATTTCCTGTATGTAATATCTCCCAAATTGTCTCTAAATTATCGAGGATTAAAAAACTGAAACATTAATGACTCCCAAGATGTCAATAATGATTATACTATAATTGGAAGGGTAAGAAATAAACTGCCTCTTTCAAGTATATGCCGTGCGATGTATTGCCCCGGATTCGATTCCCGGGTTGGAAAAGTGTTGGGTCTTTTTTTTTGGAAATTCTCAGTAACACGGAGACTGGAAATATACTTTATTACGGCGGATTGATACATAGCGAAATTTAGGTGCAGTAAATAACCTTTACCTACCGCTTCGAGGAGTACAGAGGTACATAAGAATGTATTATGCTATGTATGCATGTACTTAATTGCAATATGACACCAAGATTTATATTCAACTTCGCGTGAAAAATAAGAGTCAGCACTTGCATTTGTAATATGCATACATCAAGATACTTTGCCAGTGATAGCATTATTTACAGCATTTGAAAATACAAAGACGACTGGGCAGCGGTCGGAGCCGAGCCAACTCTTAGACGGGCGAAATTTGCATCTTCATGTAAGAAATTATGGTAAAAATATACTTTTAGAAAGAATCTAGAATTTAGTACTTTTTTACACAAGATTTCATCAACTTACTGACATGTATGCTATTAAGATGTCAAATTATGAATCCTCTTTTGTTAGGATTAAAAAACATTTTTATTTATTTTGGAGCGTATATATTAATGGACATTTTGAACAAAAAAAACGTTTATCATCTTGTATACGCATATCTTCAAAGTCAGGGGTGCGCGCCTAGGGTCTAAACTCGCGACTAACACGAATATTATACAAAATTCGATTAAAATTAATTCATTTACATTTGATCCTGCTTTCCATGTTAGATCTCCTAAACATTAAAAATTAAAGAACCATCCACAACTTTGATTAGAAAATTAAGTATGTACTTTCAATGCAATTGTATATAGGTACCATTTTTTTACGCAATTCAGTAATATAATTATAGAAAGATAGCCAGAATCCCCATTGTCCCATAAAACGACGGGTTATAGCATTACGAATTTCATAAAAACTCCTTTATTCCTCGTCTATTGTGTCAGATGAAAGCATCCTCCGCAATTGAGAAGGGACATACGTAACATGTTTATGAGACGGAATATACGATTTTTCTCATCTATTTGCCAGTAGGCTTTGAATACTTTGAGTTTTATGGTTTTGCGAAGTAGCGTTATATACAGGGTGTATTTAGACCGTGATCGAAAACTGAGGCAGGTAATAGCGATAGTGATAACAAACCCCTTGGCATTAAAGAAAATCCCGACAAAAAATAAAAATTTTGACGTTTTCCATACAACCATCGGTGTTAAAAGTATGTGGTTTGTATGGAAAAGCTCAAAAATTTTATTTTTTGTCGGGATTTTCTTTAATGCCAAGGGGTTTGTTATCACTATCGCTATTACCTGCTTCAGTTTTCGATCATGGTCTAAATACACCTTGTATACTCCTCTAGGATGTAACATTTTTCCTAAATATGCTATAACCGTCTCAAGTATCTATAGTCTTAACAAAAATCAGATAAATCGCTTGCCAATGGACGGGTAGAGAATTCGAAATTCAAAAGAGTTTTTGAACTTTTGGGAAATTTTAGCAGCAGTCACCCGACGGTGATACGGGAGAAAAGTACTGAATCAATTCCATTTTTATTTTATTCCAAAGAAGGCATACTGATATTACTAGGTCAGGATTATAGCCGTCCATAGTCTCTGTCTTCCCCACCGGAAGAAAAGTGTGATATACATTCACTCATTCAAATAATCGTCAATAGACTTCAACGGGGGCGTAAGTGAATTTGTCAGCAAACGTAAGAATATTTGAATACATTCTTGTTTGCAACTTCACGTCAATTTGCGGCCTCACACACGCGATTTGCCGATCGTCATGGGCTTTTGACGTAGTCCCTGATAAATATTCCCCTTTCATCCCTAAGGATTTAGCCTATTCACCGCCCTCTTTATGTGAAGTGATTTTCGTAGCAAGGTTATGCATTAACATTTTTGAACGCTTATCACGCTTCTGAAAATAAGTGGCGATATATGATGCGATTAAGGCAATTTAAATTTGAAGTAAAATTATATCGTCAACATCAACAGATTAAAGACCAGATCAAGGTAATTTTTACATTAGTTATTCATATTATTTCTCTCTACAAAACCAATAATACTATCAACTGAAACAAATCTGCGGGCGAAAAGTTATTAGATAAAACAACACAAATATTAAAACATTGTAACTACAATATTACAGGCGGACAGAATCAATTACGGAGTACATGAAAACAAAAGTATTAACAAAAACATCATTTATCGTCCTCATTAGTGGCTTTAGTAACGAAAATATTCGGCTGTGTTGTTTTTTTAATAGATCCATTTTCTTTGCAGACGAGCTGTTTGGCGTAAAAACATTATTACTATGTTAAACTCAAATAAAACTTATAATTATTTGTCATTGTACATATGTATGGCCTCAACGTTTAGGCACGCGATCGAGAATCTCAACGGTCTTGGGTTCAAAGTCCAGGCCAACCCGCCCTAGACCAGTATGGTGGACTGAGGCCTAAACTCTCTCAGTAGAAGAGAAGGCCCGTGCCCTGCAGTAGGATTTATATGGGTTGATGATCAAGCAATAAAAAATAATCTAGAATCTACCAAGCTACTACTAAACCTAATTTCATTAAAACAGATTTACAAAAAAACAAAACGAATTCACTTCGGAATTTGTATTAGAAAATATATGAAACCTCTCTTACAGCGGGCATGTTAAATCAATCGTATAGTTTTTATCCAATTACAACATTCTCAATGAGAAATGGGAGCTCGAATTCGTGTGGTTGTAGTAACAGAACTATTATCGTGGGTAATCAATTTCCTACTAACCCGTGTTTCTCTCAGCTCGGATTGCAATTCGTATTTCAGTTATAAAGTATTGTTTATCTTAATTTATATCTAGGAAGACTACTTGCACTAGCTCTAATGTTTTAGCTTGTTTATAAATCGTCCTGTAGCGTAGTTGGCCACGTGTCGATTCTCACACGAAGACAAATGTTTGCGTGATCAACAAATATTTATTTCGGGTCTCGGTGCTTGTGAGACCGAAAACTTTTTCGTAGTTTCTGATAGACACTAGACTTGTATCTTAGTGCAAGGTCATAGGTATGTACATACATATGGTTGAGAATATTAGTGTAAAGAAAAAATAAGAATGCCTTTGCATCGAGTTGTACATGTGGTCGTGATTAACATTGAAATGTATAACATTAGAATAGACAAATTCAATTACGGTTTGCCTAACAATTTTCAGAATATAAAATTAAAATATAATTATAAATTTTATAGAAAAAACTTAAAATAATTCAATATTCATAAAATAATGTCAGCGTGCCATCATTAACTCGAGTCCTGTTTCGTTATTAAATCCAGTATCACAGCTTACATTCAAGACGCAAGCTTCGACTTAAATCGTCTCGAACACTCTAGACTAAACTCGCTTCTAATTGAACATTCTGATTGGTAAACAGATAAAATACACGTTCGCACAACGAATTTGCAAGATCCATCACTAGAATTTAAATTCAGCTTAATCCGATCCGGTGTGGAATAAGAACGGAAATAAATGTACCTCTGAGATGAATTTTGGATTCCCAGTGAGTTCGATGGCATACATCATACTGCATTGATATCTTTTAGAAGCGTTGGAAGGTTACTGAACCCTGCCTTTGCGTCGAAAGAAGATTAATTTGAGATGCGCGGAATTTCGTTCGGAATTCTAATCGAGTGTTCGACGTTGGATGTGGTGTAACATTGTATTGTTTGTTTCAATATTCTGTACGGTATTGATTGTCCGTTGATAATTATTATTGTTAATATATTTAAAAGATGTATACAAAAAAATACCAAATATAATTCTGACACAATAAGATATAATTCTCGTGTCGTTGGTATCAGAAATTACAAAAGACTTTACGGACTTACATACACCCACTCCTGAAATAAATATTTTTGCTTAATTAAACCTTTTCCTCTTCGTTAGGATCCATAAGCGTTGGAACTGACAAGTCTTTAGAGTGAACAAAAATAATCACGTTTAAAAACCTTCATCAAATACTACTATCAGTTTCCAATTTAAAGGAAAAGCCCTACTTATGGTACATAGGTATATCAGCGGTAAATAAAACGCAGCGTTTAAACGCCCGCCGGCCCAAACCTGGACAGATTGTTTACGGATCCTAAATAAACATCGTTATTTTCGCTGCGCACTTTGTCAATTACTATAATCAGATTGTATTATAGTGTTTATTTCTTAATTCTAATTATTGCTTTGTTTTGCCCTTTAGCTTAGTTTTAATTAATGAACTCTGTAGGTGGTAGAGTGGGAAGTGTTGAATTTTTTATCAAGACTTCATCACCAGACAGCCCTGTAGCGCAGTTGGCTAGACACCAGCTTGTGAAACGAGAGGCCGTGGGTCCGGTCCCCGCACCGTGACAAATGTTTGTGTGATCCACTAATATTTATTTCGGGTCAAAGGTTTGTAAGACCTAAAGTTTCTCGTAGTCTATGATGCAAGGCAGTAATTATATCTTAGTGTCAAAACTACGTATGTGACAGTTGGGTCTATTTATTTACATATTGCATCATTGTGCATTCCACCGATGGGTGCCATGCCTCCTCTAAAACTGAGAGTGTTAATGCTTAAATCCACAAAGCTAGCGGTAAATAAATGGACTTTTATCAACATTTAAAACTGGATTTTGTGATAGTCTAGGCCAAAAATGATAATAATAGCAAAACTGCGAGATAAAATTTTAAAAACCACTATCATTTGAAACCTCCAATTGAGATAATCGCCCCAACACAATACAGGTAATATAATCATGTGGCAGCCCATTCAAACCATAGCACCATGTCGATTTGTAATAATAAATATTCGGTTAATTTGAGTGCTTTCAAAGCCACGGTATATTTTATTCATTAAGGAATAAATTCTGCGGTCGCATCCCTCTATGTTCATTTAATAAATTGTTAGATCACGTAACAATGGTTTTAATGCTAATATTCTTATTGTTCTACTGTTCGGTTTGGCTTTTGTTGTTTTAATGCGATTTAAGTGATTGGAGATTATTGATAAAATGCGGAGATCAGCGAATTGGCTGGACGAAATGCTATAAGTAACCAATGAGTGCCTGATGATATGTTTCGCGGGTATGTATCAGTGTCATGTTATAGGAGGCGAGCCTGTTACCGTTTTTCCATCCTTTGACATTTCGAAGTTATGTGTGTATTTTATGAATTATAATTATCTTGTAATTTATCAATAAATGATAAAACCTGCACACTTAAAAGTTCTTAGGAATTTCTTAGATGTGTAGTCGGCCAACCCGTGCTTGGACTAAAGCCTTAACCCTCTCAGTTACACAGGAGGCCCACGCCCACCAGAGGGACGCATGTATGATGATTGATCATGTTATAATATCCTCGACTCTACTTTACGATATCTATTATGTGACGTACATCAGAAATTGGTAAAAATACAAAAACAAATATATATTTGCGAATTACGTTAGTCACAGCCGAAGGACTTAAAAAAACCAAAAATTTTATAATACTAATTTATTAACTAGATACTAGTTTCTTGATCGATGTTAGATACAAGAATTCTATCTTTCTACAATAATAACAATATATATATAGTAAACTTATAACTAATAATTGAGGTCGCGGAGTCGGCGTTTACGCGGCCTTGATCCGTATGTGGAACGACGAAGCATCAGCGATTTTGGGTAACCGGGCCATTGTGGTCATCAGCAATCCTTGTATGTGTGTCGCACGTAACACCTCCCCCCTCAGATCAGCAACTATTTGAGAACGTTGAGCGAAAATGTTGCTGGGGTGGATGTCTGAATTTTTCTTGTTTCAGGGGTTGCATATATTTGATCCTCGCTGGATGGGGTGTCCTTTTCAGATAGTGAGGGCTTGTATCCTTTAGACTTTTTGAGATAACGGCGTGCAGTAACTCCAATACTTATTGCGGTTATAACTAGTACCACAGTGTAGAGAGGTATTGTGGTATGATATATAGCATGGTCCAAATTTACTGGATGCTGGGCTTGAATCTTATCTTCAATATCATGTAGTCCTTTCAAGTTGATTGATGCTAGTTCAAGATGAGGGATGCTGGTATCATCTCTTGTAAGGTAGCCATTCGGTATGTTTGCTATTTTCAGCGGCTGTCCTTTAATTTGTCCATTGATGTTAATAAGGGTGAATTCGTCGGTGCGCAGCGAACATTTCAGAGGAATCGTGACGAGGTAGCTTCCGCTTAGCGTTACGTAGTCCTGGCGTCTACATTTCAGTTCAGCCTTTGTTGGTTTAGGGATGACGATTGTATAGTGTTGATCATCTAGCTGCTCCATAGCTTCTCTGGTGAGAACGATTTCCGTCGGCTGGCATGATTTATGTAGGGGCTGGTTTCCGATGAGACTCTGGATACAGTCGGCATGGCCTCGGGGCTGATGATTGATGCTCTCCTCACAAAGATGTCGACGATCGAACTTCGGGCATTCAGCCTCCATGTACATGAAACTTATCCCATTAGTTGCCATAAAAGGATATGAAGGGATAAAGGTCTGGTGGTGTTTATTAGGAACAATGGAAAGCCTATACAACTCGAAATTATCTGGGGAGACTATGGGAAATTTAAAAATAATGACTATTCTTTTATCTATGTAATAGAATCCTGGTTTAATTATATTATAATATTCTCTTAACTCCGCGTCCAATATTTGATCCTTGTTGTATAAGGATTTTAGCTTACCTATTATATTAACTAAATTTTCTATTTCTAACATACTATGATGAGTGCTCGATGCACTTATAAATGCTAAGGTATTCTCTAACTTAATTAACTCTAAAGATAAATCCTTCACGTTATCGCCTATAATAGTTAGCAACTGTGCAAATTTGGCAAATTTAATCAATGTGTAATCTGCGTAAACGGTTCTGTTTAATAAAATTTCTAACGTGTTGTTAATTTTTTCCTGATTATCAACGATATGTGCGATTAAACTTGAATATTGCGTCATCCAATTTTTATTGAGACTTATGTGTTCGTCCAGCTCAGATAACAACTTATGTTCATTATTTTCTAAGACATTAATAGCATGATTGTACCGTTCAGCATCGGAATGGTCCAAGTTACCGGTCACACTCTTTATTAAGGATCCTAGTCCGTCAACTAGACCTCTTTTGACGCGGTTAGGTTCTAATCCTCTTAATTGCGACTTCAATTTTATTAATTTATTGCTAAGATAACTTATCTGTATTTCAAACAGGGCTAGTGTATGATTGTCTAATTTATTTCTAAAATAATTAAGTTGATTTTGAACAGAATCAATTCTGTCCTCTATATCGGATAATTCAATATACTGTAAGAAAGAATGATAATGAGTAATAAGTTTTGTGGGTCCGAGATTAAATGGTAAGAGGCCCGGTCCATCGTCGAGACTCTCAAGTCTTATGTCGGCCGCCAGACTCAGTTGGACTATTAGTAGTAGTCGAATCCTGTAACAATCGAGATGACTTACATGTACGTTTAAGTCTAGACTTTGCAATGGGTCCTTTCTTTTTAGACGTATATATGTGAATCGGAAGGTTTGCAAGTACAGTGTCTTGCGTGTATTGTGGCGCTAATTTTTGCCTACTCGCTAACGGGTTACTTATAAATACTTGTTGGTCGGGTTGATACTGTTCTTCCGGTTCCCTATTTTTATTACGGTTATTCATTAGGTTAGTGCGATCTACCGTGGTGGATTTATTTATAAGATCATATACTACTTTCATCTGGTCCCGGTGGCTTAAAATATACTGCTGCATAAGATGAGCTGTCAGGTCTATATCTAGGGGGTCTCTGGGGTCAAAATGACCTCGTATGATATCATGAGGCCTGCACTTAGTAAAACTATGAACTGAACTGTTATACGCTAATACCGCATAGGGCATTTGGTTCACGACAGGTTCATCTTTTTGCTTTAACTTTAATATACGTAAATGTTCTATTATAGTGGAATGGAATCTTTCTATTATGCCGTTATCATTAGGTGAGTTCGCCAAAGTCTTATGGTGGTTAATTTTATGTAATCTTACAAATTCGGCAAATAATTGATTCGTGAATTCTGTACCGTTATCTGTAATTATAGTTAAAGGTAGCCCATGATGAGTACAAAATGTTAATAATCCTTGTAAAATACTTATTGCAGTTCCGTCGCGTAAATGATAAGCCTGCCCGTACTTAGAAAATGAATCGACAAACGTTAGGTACTTTTCTGCTTGAGCGGTAAATAAGTCCATATGTACTATTTCAAAGGGTTTGGTGGCTGGGGGCACGATGTTAAATTGTGGCCTGATAGGGTTTCTATCATACTTCGACTGTCCACAAATTGTGCATTCGTTAATGTATTTGCTTATCTCCTCTTTCATCTTCGGCCAATAAAAGCGCCGGGAAAGTGATAAGTAACATTCGTTTATTCCCCTATGATTAGTCTTACCCTCGTGATAGTTTTTAATTATTTCCTGCTGTCTTAAATATTCTTTTACGTCTTCTAGTTCAGTCTTTGCTAAGACTAAATTCATAGAAGAGCTTTTAAAATTATTTTGTATGATCGGAATTATGGAATACATCCCTAATGGGGGTGTTATTTTAAGGGCAGTTTTTACTTTCGGATTAACGTATTCCTTTATGGCATTTACTACGTCTTGCTCTAAATTGGATTCTGATACTTGAATGTGAGTACGGGTGTGTGTGTCGAATGGTTTTGTGGCTGTTGTTCGTCGTTTAATATCACCTACTATTGTAAAACAAATCTGTCTATGGAACTTATTCAACGGCTCATCGGTAATGGGAACTTCAAGAATCGGGTTTTCATTACTAGTGTGAGCTGTCTCAGTTGACGAATCAGCGCGACTAGGTGGTCTCTCGGAGGGGTTTACGAGCATCGAGTCTGTTTCCTCATTATTAATTTGGACTCGTGATAAAGCATCGGCATTTGTGTTACATTTGCCTTTTTTATAGACTATAGTATAGTCGTATTCGCTTAACTTGAGCCGCCAGCGAGTTAACCGGGAATTCGGCTCTTTTAGATTCATAATCCATTGAAGGGGTTTATGATCCGTTAGAATTTTGAATTTACGACCGAATAAATATGGTCTAAAATATTTGGTTGCCCAAACTATGGCAAGCAATTCTTTTTCTATTGTGCTATATTTTTGTTCACTATCGTTTAAAGTTCTGGACGCATAACATATGGGCTTATCTGAACCTATCGGTCCTTGTGAAAGGATGGCACCTATCGCTACATTAGAGGCATCCGTTGTTAAATTAAACTCTTTCGAAAAATCCGGGTATTGTAATATCGGATCGTTTGTTAATAAATTCTTACATTTTTCAAAACTATCGATATACTCGGGGTCAAACGTTATCTTATTGGTCTTTTTGAGGCATTTAGTCATCGGTTTAGTTATACGTGCGAAATCCGGAATAAATTTTCTGTAGTAACCTAACAGTCCTAAAAATTGTTTAATTTCTTTGCTACTCTTAGGCAGTGGATATTTTTGAATAGCCGCTATTTTATCAGGGTTAGGTCTTATACCCTCTCGACTAATTATATGGCCTAGATATGGTGTCTCCAACTTCAGAAATTCAGATTTATCCATTTGGATTTTGAAATTGGAGTCACGTAGCCTGTCGAACACTTTTTCTAGATTTACTATGTGCTCTTGCAGGGATGTACTAAAGACGATAATATCATCGAGGTAAACTAGACAGATTTCATTTTGTAACCCTCTAAGCACATTGTCCATCACTCGTTGGAATGTGGATGGTGAATTTTTTAGGCCCATTGGCATTCGTAAGAATTCGAAATGCCCATGTTCGACATTAAAAGCTGTTTTTTGGATATCATCGGGGTCCATCTCGACCTGATAAAATCCTGATGCTAAGTCCAGGGTCGTGAAGTATTGGCATCTACCTAGTTTATCCAGAACATCCGTGATGTTAGGAATCGGATACCTATCGTCTATGGTCTTGTCGTTTAACTTCCTAAAATCAACAACTATTCTCCACTTCTGCTTCCCTGAAGCGTCAACTTTCTTAGGGACTACCCATATAGGTGAGCTCCAGGCGGAATCGGATGGCCGAATAATGCCTTGTTCCAACATCTTAGTAATCTGTTCCCTAACTTCCTGACGATGAATAAATGGATACCTATAATTTTTACTATATACCGGTAATTCGTCCGTTGTCCTAATCCTATGCTTAATTTTATTCGTAAACGTTAAGGGTTCGCCATCGAGATAGAATACGTCTGCGTAACGTCTGCACAAAGCTTCCAAATTGCATTTCTCCTCTACGTTCAAGTGATCAGTTCGCAAACGATTTAAAACATTTTTAACACGTTCCGAATCCGGCCCTGGCGTTATGCATTCGATATTAAATACCTGTATGCGCGGTTGTTGTTCAAATTTAATAGTAATATCGTCACAGGTGGGGTTTTCGATTTCAATCGTGCCTACTCTGTCCGAGACCTTAGTAACGCACTCATGGATAATGCAATTAGAAACTATTTGCTGGGGCACATGTACGTCACCTTCCGAGTCATATATCGGTACGTTTATTAGTTTGGATGAGCCGGCTGGGATCGTTTCGTACGGGTTCGATTTTCGACACTTATAGCACTTGAGATGTATTGAAGCATGTTCCGTAATTAACAAATTATTCTTTAAATCTATGTTACAATTTTCTAACAAGTCCAAACCTATAAGTCCGTCGAAATAATTATGGAATCTATATATGAAAAATTTCGCATATCTTTGTTCATTAAATTCCTGAAAGTGCGGGATGGTAATTGAATGTTCATGTATGCTAGTACCTCGCGAATTAGTAACTTCGAAAGGATCAAAATCACGTGGAATAGTGGGGAAAAATTTGTCACATGCTTCAGGGCTCAAAAAGGATTGATTCGCGCCGGTATCAACTAATAACTTAAGTGGGGGATCCGCTATTTGTACGTAGCGTAATTCCCTTTTGGAATGTAGATTTAATTCTATCTTGGTTCTTTCGTGGAACGGCCCTCGGAAAAATCCTGCTTATTATCAACCGGGCTTTGCGCTTCCGCGTCGGTAACATTATTCGCGTTTGTATGATCGTATTGAGACTGATAGATAGCGTATTCATATTCCGGATTCATGTCGCAGTAATATTCCGAATAAGGAGGATATGTAAATGGCTCATAATAACACTCGCCGTAATAACTATCGTTATAATCGTTGTAATCTGCAATTTCGTTAAAATTCATCTCCCTACTTTTAAAATAGTTTGATGGCGGAGGATTACCGTGAACTCTCCAATCGCGTCCCGTTAAGGTTGGTGGTAATACCTTCGGTACGTAATGGCTTACACCACTCATGGGTTTCGGCCCGGCATTATATACTGGTACATTTTTAGGAGGTAATCTAAAACTGTTATTCGGATTATAATTTGGCGGCGGCGCCCGGAACATTTGCTGAGTACGCGTGGGATATGTAAGCATGCGTTGCTGCGGATGAGAAATCTGGGCGTTCGGACGCCATTGGGGTGCCTGTTGCGATGTATAAGGGTGCGCAAATACGGGTGATGGTTTCGGCCACGCTGGACTAGGGGTAGGTACACTAAACATTTTAGGCATGTTCATATTAAAACCTAAGGATGGTACCTTATGTGGTGTGCTCGGATGTGCTGGAGTGTTACGTCGCTCAGGTACGGAATCATTTCGCTGCTGTAGGTACATTATATTAATCTCTTCTTGGACAAATTCCAGAGCCTTTTCAATTGTCTCGGGTCTCATACATCGAATACGTGACCCGAGGGGTTCTTTTAACCCTCTTACGAAGGCTTGCTTAGCCAAGTTACGGTAAAGATCGCGTTTAGCCTCTATCGTGGTTGTAACTGATTCGTGTAAGGACACATATGTCATAATTGTACTAAATAAGGTCTGGCATTTGTCGTAGAATTCTTGAGGTGTATCATTGCCTTGAGTTGCGAGAGAAAGATCGTTATAAAGGGCGGTTTCATCCCTTTGGTCTGCGAAATTATTTATCAAGGCGTTTTTAATACCTAGCCAGTTTGTAGGAATGCCGTTAGAATTTATTGTTCTGGCGGCAGGACCCGTGATTTTATTTAAAATTCCGTTTATGAGACACAGATTACTTAATTGATATGACGGTTCGTTTTTCATGTATTGTGCCACTATTTGGTCACAGATTTGTATAAACCTGGTTAGGACATTTGGGTTCCCATCAAACTCAGGGACCGGCCGTAGGGCCTTATAGATATTGTCCGGGTCAAATGTCATTTTATCTAAATTATTATCACTTCCTAAATTTCTATTACTATCTAAATTCCTACTATTATCTAAAGCGAAGTTCCTATGAATCTGTCTTGAAGAGACAGATTCCTCCCCTTTATTCCTTGGATGGAAAATTTTGGAGACAGGAGGCAACACTTAGGATAAAATTTCAGAGTACTTACATAAGTTGGTTTTTCTTTGTACTGATGTTTGAGTACGTCCCCGGCCGTGCCCTCGTAGGTTTCGGATTCCAGACGATGGCTTAAGAGCCCGCCAGCGACTATGCGGAGTCAAGCTAGGCAACGATTTTTGATACCTATGACCGCCACGCACTGACTCTAGAATCCTACCGACTGCGCCAATTACGTTAGTCACAGCCGAAGGACTTAAAAAAACCAAAAATTTTATAATACTAATTTATTAACTAGATACTAGTTTCTTGATCGATGTTAGATACAAGAATTCTATCTTTCTACAATAATAACAATATATATATAGTAAACTTATAACTAATAATTGAGGTCGCGGAGTCGGCGTTTACGCGGCCTTGATCCGTATGTGGAACGACGAAGCATCAGCGATTTTGGGTAACCGGGCCATTGTGGTCATCAGCAATCCTTGTATGTGTGTCGCACGTAACATGCGTCACAAACTTCTAGACACAAAACAAATATTTTCGCATCGCACCATTTCTATTCGGAGATAAAACTTCAGTTCACTCCCAGTTCGATTTTATAAAATCTATAACACGAAGTTACGTGAACCCTCTTCCATCCTTAGAATGATGAGTTCAGACACAATGTGACACAGTGTTCCTCTGTGTCTGCAGCGAGGAGCAAGATCTACTAATGACTGCAAACCATTGTTGATAAAATCTACGCGACACATCATTGTCATAGTTGGAAAACAAATGCTGGCTAGGTATTCCTTTTTCAAGTGGCCTCACGCGAATACCAACTTTGATGCTAAGTATTAAAGTTGTATATACTTTGTGTTGTTACGAAACAATTTTGTTAATTCTTTTTTGTCGTTGCGACATTAAAATCTAGCATTCGCGATGTAAGCCTCGTGTACGTTTGATGTTTTCTTTAAAAGAAAAAAATAATTTCATTTAACGTTGCGAGTTGGAAAAACATGTGTGGTATTACGTTTTCGTCTGAAGTGGTTGGGCCTTATTCACTATTACTTGGCTGTTGGCTTTATATTTTATCTGATTATTTTTTTATTGAGGTAGGGTTGACGTTTTTTGTGACAGCAGATGCCGTATAAATCATTTGAAAACGAATTTGCTACACAAATGGTGATTCTCTTCGAAGTTTTAGAGATGAATAAATAAACGAATACACATAATAGTTCTGTCATCGCACTAAGATATTTTTGTGTTGGAAGTATTATCTTAATAGCAGCATTTAGTGGCGCCTACTTGGGGCGGCCTACGTTCAGCAGTGGACGGCAATAGGCTGAGAGAGGAGAGACAGCATTTAGTAAATAAATAGATATACCTAAAATTTACATACATAGTTCTGACCTACGAGAGACGGACACCTTCGGTCTTACCTGGGTGTTCACTCAGGTCGGAAAAAATAATAATTTGTGGATGACGCAAACATTTATCCCGGTGCCGGGATCGAAGCCATCACCACTCGTTTCGCAAGCTGGTTTAACTCAGCTGCTACGTTCGCCATTAATAGTACAGTTGGCTTTGGATTGTTCTTTTTTTTTTAACAGTCTCCGTGCTATGGCTTGATATAGCTTGAAAAACGGGAGTATGTTGTGTTTCCGAAAATTCTCTCGCAGATATCCACGACAAAAGACTTCTTAACTAATGTACCCTGTAATTATGTGTAGGAGACCAGCCAATGTGAGATTTTTCTAAACCTTCTCAACCGTATAATCCCAGATAAACTAACGCCTCATACAAAGGCTGGCGAGCTGGTGAAACAATCAAAACATATGACAACCCTACTTTACATTAACATGGAATGATAGAGGATCCACCCCGACCACACCCACCGCTGCAATTAATATTATTTTAATTTATTTCGTTGTATAAAAGCAGGAAATAATTTCAAAGTGGCTTGTTAACGCAGCAAATACTGCGACATTTGTTTATGTTTTTAAATGTCCTGGGTTCGTTCTCGATCCATAGGAGTATTATTGAGTAGTAGAAAATCCTGAGCAATACAGAGCATGGAAATATAAAAACAGTAATAGGATCGTAGGATCTTCAACACAGCAGGCGAAACGTTTGTGTCGAAATGCATTATTGCCTATCCATTTAGGTGATGCAGAAGTGATTTTGCGCATTTGTAGTAACTACGTTTTCACCGGGGGACTGACGAATCAAATAAACTTTATAAAAGATACGAGAACGACTGTACGTGCAAATTATACTAAAACATCCGTGTGATCGATAAGTCTATGATATTTCTGAGTAGCAACACGGAGGCAGCAAAGTTGGCCGAAAACCGACAATAGGTTCGCCCCCTATTACGTGGGACTGGAACATATTTTGGCGAAATGCATCTCTGTATACGTCTTCAGAGAACTCAGACGTTAGCTTATCTATCTATGTAGAAAAATATACAGTTTTCTTATTAAAACGTTATGCACATTACTTAAAAATTTATAACTCAATATAACGTTGAATAAAATACGTGCCACCGATTCTTAATATCACAAACACACGCCAATGTAAACAAAAGTTCTTAGTACTGAAGCTAAAGTTTGAAACAGTAAATTTTCCGTTAAACCCAGTACTAAACAAAAGAAGCACGCTTGCATTACTTTAGCAATGAATGTTAATAAAAGTCGGAATTTTCTTGTCAGATTTTAAGGGAATTACTTCCAAAACAATTGTAGTAGCTATTTTATTTTTAAAAAACAAATTTAGAAAGCAAACGTAAATAACTAACTAAGATTTGGAACGGAATAACCGTTTGTAGACGTATTTGAAACAAAATGTGAAGATGATACAAAAAAGAATTGTCATGTAATAATAATTATAATTACACACTAACAATCACACATATAGTCCTGGCCCCACCTTTAGATACGAATCTTATATCGCGGTTACCAGAAACTGCTAGAGACATTTCGGCCTCACAAACACCCAGACCCGAAATAAATATTTATGGATTACACAAACATTTGTCTAGGTGCGGGTATCAAACCTGCGGGCTCTCATTTCGCAAGCCGGTGTCTAGCCAACTGCGCCACTGTCAATACACATAAGACTTCTGAAAATCAGAGTAATGTGTCTAAATTTAGAACTCGCAACCGCCGTATTTTTATTTGACCTATCTTTACCATAGTTCATATTGATTACTGTCAGTAAATATTAAGGTTTTTGACACTTACTAGAAGGTACATTATAAGACCTAGCATATAAAAATATTACCTTCAAACGTAATTACCACTCAAGATCCTTTGTTCTTCGTAGATCTTAACATAATTGGCCCGCCAACGCCTTTCTGAGAATATTAATTCCATAATATTTTTTCTCTTAGCACTCAAAGTATTCTAGGAGAAATGCCTAAACTGTCTATACCGTAAGAAATTTTGTGTGTAATATTTTTTTACCTTCTCAATTATAGAAAAGATCCGTGCCCAGCTGTGGGATGTGGGATGTGGATGTGAAGTTAAGAAAAAAATTACTGTAAATTGCGACACAATTTCATATATATATTTTTTAACTTTTTGTAGTACAGATGTGCAATATTATTTCGCACAGATATTTTTGTAGCGAAGAATCAGCATTAAAACTAAAGGCTGAGTGCTTACAATTATTTGTGTAACGCTTGTAACTCGAGGAGGAAAATACGGGTGTATTTGTCACATATCGTTAGTAGCTAAGTTCCAGCAAAAAAGCTCTCAGTACCGTTTACAAAAACAAAACATAGACAGCCCCGTGGCGCAGTTGGCTAGACACCTGCTTGCGAAACGAGCGGCCGCGGATTCGGTCCCCGCATCGAGACAAATGTTTGTGTGATCCACAAATATTTGTTCCGGGTCTGGGTGTTTGTGAGACCGAAAAATCTCTCGTAGTTTCTGATACCCACAACACAAGACTCGTATCTTAGTGTGGGGTCAGGTCTATGTACGTGACTGTTGGGTGTATTTATTTTATTTATTTATTTATATTTTTAATAAATATCTACTTACAATAAAATTGGAATATCCAAAACAGATGTCTAACCTTATCCCTAAACAAAAAAGTCTGCTTGTCCAAATGCCAATAAAACCTAGAAACACAAGTAGTACTAAAACATAACTATATTGATCGGGAATCGAACGGCAATCTTTCCCAGAGGATCAGTCAATATCCAAAGATACACATAAATTGTTTGTATCGCCCTCAAGATACCGATTCTGAAGCCGGGCCAATATACCTCTATCTTTTCACGTTACGATCTTCAAGGGTTTTATCGTGAAAGGTAGATAGGAGATTTATTGCACCCTTGATTTCTTAAGACATTTAAGGGAAAATTACCTTTGGACCGCTTGTACTTGTTATCATAGGCATTACTCCTAATGATTTTGTTTTGTAATCGCTCATTACCGACTAGTTTGAAATGGAGTTGAGTACACCAATAATTCATTACTTGGACTAATCTATCGGTAATTTTTATTTAAAAAAGAAGTTCATTTCTGTGGGGAAGTAGTTGTAATAATACTTTACAGTTAATATTCGTGCCCAGCTGAGAGATGTATCTATATGTGTTGGTTAATATAAGTAAAAACTAAGCTGTCATTTTTTAACTCTGTCTTGTTATATTGGAGTTGGTTACACATTTAGAATATTTCCATTAAATAAAAGAAAATTCTATACATAAAATAAAAGCACCGTAAATCTATAACATTGGAACAAACGCAAATAAACATTGCATTTTATTTAAACAGCGATTCGGCAGTTTGTTTCGCAACTTGTTTCGTCGTTACCGCAATAAACCTGTCTGAAGATAAAACCTGCTGTCAATTCGGTAAAAAAAACTGCCGTTATAACTATGTACTACGGAAAAGGAATGTACCAGACATTTTTAGTTACTCCTTTCGATAAATTAAGGTTCATTTAGTGAAATTTACTTTAATGGTGAAGGAAAACATCGCGTGGTTATATCTGCACACTTTTTTTTGTTCTCGGGGGGAAAGCTGTTTATGGCTCTACTTCCCGCCAGCCCGGGGGAGGGGGGCAGGAAGTGTATATTGGGGTCACCGGTCTTCCAGCCCGGCGCGCGGCGACGTCATATCCGCACAGATGTTAGTGCCGGGCTGGGTCCCTAACAAAATCCCTAAACCGGCATACCGACCAAAACCCCCCGGTGGCCATCTCCGCGCCGAGTGGGGCAACCACGGTACGCGGGCGAGAAGCGCCCACCGTCACCCACAGCCACCCAATATCTGCACACCTAAAAAGCTCTCAGGAATTTCTAAGGTGTGTAGTCCGTCATCGCGCACTAAGCTAGCGTGGTGGACAAAGGCCTAAAATCTCAGTTATAGGGGCGCTGGTCTGAAAAACGTTAAACAAAAGAAATCGATGTGATACCAGTAATGATTCGATTTCCGATTCGGGAAAAGTGGTCTTAGGATTTTCCATTAGGAAATTGACAGCAGCAGCACGGAGTTTAGATATGCAACCAATACATACTTGGCCTAATGTGGTTGCAGAAATACCCCATTTTCCCATTGAGGAATACAGACGTCAGGTTTTGTATCTATGATGTGTAAGTAAACGTCCTATACTGTATCTACCTTCGTAAATAGTAATATATACAGAATGTAAGTATAGTCATCATAACTGCCAACTGTCCCAGTCTAGAAAGAAGAAATTATTTTCATCATCATCATCATTGTCAGCCAATATTGGTCCACTGCTGGACATAGGCCTCCCCCAATGACTTCCACCGGGAACGGTCGGAAGCCTCCTGCAGCCAGCGAAGTCCCGCGACCTTGACAAGGTCGTCGGACTACCTTGTCGGGGGACGTCCCACGCTGCGCTTTCCAGTACGTGGCTTCCACTCGAGAACTTTTTTGGCCACATCGGCCATCAGTTCTCCGCGCCATGTGGCCGGCCCATTGCCATTTATTTACGAGTTCAGAAATTTACTACGACAAGATATAAAACAAGAAAGTATTCGGTAGAATATGGAGCTGTAAAAATATGCCTAGACAAATATAAACGAGCAACTCTTTATGACACTAAGCAAACGTTTCTACATATTTATTCAAAATGATATCTCCTGAGGTATGTGTCACACTGCAAGCAATACGTTTTGAGGTTGAGTGAACCCGCACAAGGTCAGCGTGGTGGACTAAGGCTAAGTGCCTAAACCCTTTAAATGGTAGATGAGGCCCGTGCTTAGCAGTCGGATGTACTCATGATGGTGATGATAATGAAGTTGAATGACATAAAATACTATTTCTCATCAAGTCTTCGTACCAACTGCTTGTGGTATATGACGACTAAAAGTCTTGATCATAGGGTTGACCAAAATCAAATGAAGTGGTGATTAAAAATTTTGTTATAGATTTTTTCGAAGTTATGTGTATTCACAATAAATCATCACTTACTTTCACGATGAGGATTGCTGCACACCTAAAAATTAATTATTAAAGTTTCTTAGATATCTGCCAACTCGCTCTTTGTCATTATACTGTACCAAAGCCCTCTCAGTTGTAGAAGAAGCTCGTTCCCAGTAATAAGACATATATGAGCTGATGACAATTCTTAAAAACAGAAGCTATGAAACATCGCAGCCACTACTCCACAACCCTAAACCACATTACATAAAATATGACGGAGTATCCGAAGTCTCGAGTACACATTAACCTGGTTGGAGGACAACAGCAACACATCACGACAGCCGCGCCCCTTTTGTGACACGGGAGCCGGGATTTATATCAACCTTTTTTATTGCTTATAATAAGGGTAATTACTGGCTGGTAATTTGGGTAATTAAAAAAGAATTTAATCAAGGCATAGTGCGTCAGTTGAGCGCGCGGTCTTGTGATATACTGGTGGAATTGTAAATTCAAATCTTTGGAACAGCGTTTAATTTTCGAAGTTGGTTTTTTTTTTAATAAAATCTACATACTTAGGATCTCCTTTACCAATTTGTGAATTTGTGTGAAGCTACATAGAGCCACATTTGTTCCGTAACATTAGTTCGTATCGTGTGGTCTAGTAGATCTAAGTTGAAGACCCGAGTCCGTTGACAAAAAACAACAGTAGCTCATATAACTTCAAAACAAAACCACGAAAAGTAGGTGCTAAGAAATTAAGCCCTATCTACTGCTTTGGGAAAGCAGGCGTGGCTGTGTATATTCAACATACTATATGTAGACCGTACACAAGTACTATTAACATAGTTGTATGTATATGCTGGCTACTCGCCTAGCCTTATAATCAATATTATTAAAGCTACGTAACCAGAAAAAGTGACGTAAGCTGACAGTAATTAAATATCACTATCATTTTATCATTAGTTTCAAATTGCGACGATGTCTATTACACGAGCAGTTCACAACCGTTATTAAAGATATATACAGGGTGTATTTAGACCGTGATCGAAAACTGAGGCAGGTAATAGCGATAGTGATTACAAACCCCCTGGCATTAAAGAAAATCCCGACAAACAATAAAATTTTTGAAGTTTTCCATACAAACCACATACTTTTAACACCGATGGTTGTATGGAAAACGTCAAAATTTTTCTTTTTTGTCGCGATTTTTAATATCGCCACTGGGTTTGTGATCACCCTCGCTATTATCTGCCTCAGTTTTCGATCACGGTCTAAATACACTCTGTATAAAAGATTTAAATGTGTTAAAATACTCGCAAAAATCGTGGACGTAATTTCGTCTAAAACTCCTAGAAGCTAGCAATTGCTACTTTAGCACTTAATAAAATGGTATAAAAATATTTCATAATGTGAAACATCACGTCATAAGTTCAAGTCAGATAGCACGGAATTTACTATAAAAAAGTCTAAAGTCAATTAGGAGAACAACAAACGCTCACATGAAAATTACAGTACTCTAAATATATCGACAAAGACTTGTTCATATCCCAAATGTTTACCCGAACCTACCAGGCACTAATTACAATCTATGACAACCTACAAATTAAAAATACATTCCAAAACCATCTTTACACCCTAAAACTAGTGTATAATAAAGAAATGAAGCACTCACCAATAGAGAAACCGTTGCGCGCCGCAGCCGACGTACTTGTGGCTCGATAACTGGTTGAAATAATAACTGGGCGCGGCATTAATTGGACATGGACGCGACGTCCCACGGTCCCAGCAGGTGGACATGCCGATTCTAACTTAATTTGGGACAGTGTTATATCGAATTTGTGAAATTTGTGGGTCTTTTTTAAATACTAGGGAAGGTGTACTATTTTGTTGATAGTTTATAAATTTAAAATGTCCTTTTATTTCGTAATTATATAACGGTATTATGGAGTATAATCGATTGGTTGTAAGTCCCTAAAATAATAATGAAAAGAAGAGAATACTAGGGAGTATGCTTGACTTCCCCGTGGCGCAGTTGGCTAGACACCAGCTTGCGAAACGAGCGGCCGCGGGTTCGATCCCCGCACCGAGACAAATGTTTGTGTGATCCACAAATATTAGTTTCGGGTCTGGGTGTTTGTGAGACCGAAAAGCCTCTCGTAGTTTCTGATACCCACGACACAAGACTCGTATCTTAGTGTGGGGTCAGAACTATGTGTGTGACTGTTGGGTGTATTTATTTATTTATTTAAATGTTGACGTGCTATTAAAGGGCGTAAAGAAGTCTTTTTATGTACTTTTTTTATAATTTCTGAAAATAAGGATAACACATAAACTCATTGAAATTGCCATTTTGAAACTTACTACTGGTTTAAGGCGTCCTCTACAACTGAAAAGAGTAGCAACGGGATATACATACATATAAATAATATACGCATAAAAATTCCTCATTCAAAAACCTCCTTAATCAAACAAAAAAAATAAATCAAATACAAATGGAATAAATGAATAAAAATAAAATAATACAAAATAAAAGTTGTATTTTGAATATTACACAAGCGGTTGTTCCGTTTCGCATCGCGTGGCCACCCACTTACTTTGATGACGTAAATATTTTAACATCCAACGTGCTCAACTCCAAGTGGCAGGATATTTATGTATATTACAAATAAATTTGGAATTTTGTCATATATAAAGATAATAATTACATGTAATTTATTTTATCTGTAGTAATTATTATATACATGTATGTAATGTACACATGGTACTATCTAAACCATGGTTTCTATTTAAGCTTTCAGCCCAGGTTCAAATAATGCCCTAAAACATTTAGTAGATATTTCAATATACCTACATATAACAGCAATATTTTAACTAGTAAATCTGGGAAATAAAGATAGTTTCGGGATTTCTTGAAACTTCTTATACAGGGTGTATTTAGACCGTGATCGAAAACTGAGGCAGGTAATAGCGATAGTGATTACAAACCCCCTGGCAATAAAGAAAATCCCGACAAACAATAAAATTTTTGAGGTTTTCCATACAAACCACATACTTTTAACACCGATGGTTGTATGGAAAACGTCAATTTTTTTATTTTTTGTCGCAATTTTTAATATCGCCACTGGGTTTGTGATCACCCTCGCTATTACCTGCCTCAGTTTTCGATCATGGTCTAAATACACCCTGTATATCCACCTATTGTAGCTATCATAAGTAATTTATTGAATAATAGAGCCACAGTGTCTTTAAATTCCATATGAATGAGCCAATGCCTTAACGTCTCATCATGTCAAACCGCTAAATAATACATTATGCAATTTTTGAACGAAATTAGAATGAATCGCCAACCGCTCATAGCTTTCGGCACAAACTCAGCAACACGCAAACTGGGTGCGGAAAGTACAAATTCATACCAGATATTTCAATTAATTAAATTAAAGGATTTTATAACATGTCCATGAACATTGAAATAATACCTAATTGCGCCATACCATTTTCATAATTGCGAAAATAAAAACAGTTTTGCCATAGAATATTCGCATATGACTGTATGATACCTACATCCAGTAATGGTACTTCCATATTTTTTATTGTGAGCCAATACAAATGGTTAGACATATGCTATCGCTGACTTATTTGTAGGCATTATCAAGCTCTACAACTTTTCTCTAGGACTCAACTATATATCTCCAATGAGTAAGGCAGCGTTTGTAGAAAACGTTTTCGTTCGGCCGTTTTTTCTCCAACTTACTTCGCAAATTTTAATTATAGACCACGATTAGAGACGCTTGCTAAAAATATCATGTGCACGAGCAAAAACTGAAAATAAAGGTCATTTTGATTTTGACCTTGAATTTATCTTGATTCGTAGATTGTAACATATTATTGAACAAGCGTCTTCAAATTGCTTAGTGATTATAATCCTCACCTCAATAATACTATCAGCAAACAATTTGCAGTAAACTGAGTAAATTTACGTGGCATCTTGGATAGCGCTTCATTAAATTTATCTGTTTGCTCATATTATGTGCGAGGTCAGGGCTTCATTATCGCGAAGTTGCCACGTGAGAATTTGTGGCATCAATTCTTGTACTATGTTCATAGACTAATGGGCGATAAATAAGGTACAGCTTTGTATTCAGTATCGATATGGCATACATACGTAGGAGGATATGAGTGTTGGAGTGGAGATCGCGTTTAGTTATACCTACGTATTATAGGACGTCCTACAGCACGATGTTCCGACGACATGAAAAAGGTGGCGGGATTCGGGGTTCGGCGCTTACTTGGGGAGGTCTTCGTTTAGCAGTGGACGGTGATAGGCTGAAAATATATTTATTGGCACACACTGGGTAACTTGCACGGTTTTAGAGGCTGCTGCGAGAATGGTTTATGGTTTGTATCAACTGTAGAAACTTTTTTTTAATTTATCGTAAGACTGAATCATAGCTCATGTAAGTATGTGGGAAATATACGTCTTGTAAACAAATTTCCATTTAAAATACCGTGAAAGAATTACTACTCTTGTAAATTAGTAAATAATATTGATTTATCATCTTTTATATCCTCAATTTTAGTTTCAAAACAATTTGTCCAATTCAGGAATCAAACCCCGGATCACCCCAAAAACTCAACACGCAAACCCACTAAGTCTTGAGATTTATAAAACAAACGAAAAAACTTTGTTAATAAAAAAATATTTATAGTTATTCAATGTTGCTCCACATTATTTACGACAAATAATATTTGGGCTTATTGCCTCCATGATCGGCTGGATATCTGTCATAACCGCTGGCCACCCGTCGCGAAGGTACAGCACAGATAATGTAAGCCCTGCGGACGCGGAAAATAAACATTTACCACTATTATTACGATAAATAGCATAACCTGTGTATTTATAACACATCTTTCGCAAGTATGTGCCGTGCGATCTAGAGGTCCTGGGTTCGATTCTCGGGTCTAGGAAAGGGCTATTTTTTAGGGTTTTTCCATTAGGAAATCCTCAATAGCAGCACGGAGTCTGGAAATGTGCCCGAAAAACGGCAATAAGTTCGCCCCCTATTACTTGGGACTGATACATACCTGGCGAAATGTGGGTGCAGAAATGCATCTCTGCCTACCCCTTCTACTTTACCTACCCCTTTTACTTCATGTATGTAAATAAATGTAATAACATATTTCTGTGAAAGCCGAACAAAAATATTAAAAAATACGATAGATATGCACAGATTATATAACAGCTTAGTTTAAATATTACACAGCCATAGAGATAGATAGACAGCGATAGAGAGTGTTTTCTGATATGATGTTTTTTAATTGAGAAAATAGTAGTCGACTCCCTACTTTTAATTTTATAAGAAGATCCACTTCTGGCCTCTGCTTGTATTAATTGGTCACACATAAGATTCAGATTCACAAAGGCTGAATATCCCTAGAATTCTCCCCTTATTTGAAGCTTAAATTCAAAGTCTGACAGCGTGTACTCATGAATAATCATGGATAATGCAGAGCTCTTATTACCCAGATTTTCGATTGCTTTGCTTTACCTACATACATACATTTGTATGTACATACGTAAATTCATTCACTGCATTTATGAAGGGGTAAGAAGGCGGGCTTGCATTCGTAGTTCTTCCATTGGTGAAATTATCGTCATTACTCAGCCCATCTACGTCCCACTGCTAGCCTAACTAAAGGCCACTACAAGACCTAAAACCTCTTAAAAGTAGGGGAAGCAGAAGGATGTAAAAGGGCTGATGACACAAAACCTGAAGCGACATAATTGCCTTAGTGTCGGTCACCTCATAGATATAATTAAATATCTAACCTTAATTCTGGCGTTCTCACATCTGGGAGCAAATTTCAATCGGACTCAACAATATTAGCATACAAGGTAAACGTTTGAAACAGTTACGAGAACTAGGAATTGTTATTTATAGAAAATATTTTACTGACAACTAGAGGTCGAGCTAAGCCCGGGCACTATTATTATAAAATAAGTAGCTTTCTTTCCCAAGGTTCTATTCATATCCAAAAATAGTCACAATTGGTTCAATGTAGGCGTGAAAGGGTAGTAGACGATATTCAGGATGATATTACAAAAAAAATAATAGTTTTGCTAAAATAAACTTATTTGTAGAATTAATATTCTATAGTGACCTAGGCCTCTTATGAATACCCATAATGATTAGTTATAGTAACTTTGTTTTCCTTAGCATTTTGCGAAACGAAAGGGCCGCGGATGCGAAACCCACAAATATATATTTGGTTCTAGGTGTTTGTGAGAACGAAAAAGGCTCTCGTAATTTCTGATACCTACAACACAGGACTTGAATTCTAGTGTGGGGTCAGAAATATATGACTGTTGGATGCATTTAGTTTATCCAAATTAAAACACGTCTTCCAAACTGTGTTTAATACAAATAAACGTATTAAAATAGTTTTGAAACTGGTCGATAATTAGCAAAAAGTATAATTTAGTAAAACCCGTATTCCGAACGGTCAATGCGGCCGCAACTACCCGATCTGGGAGTATTTGACATTTCACTTGGTCCCGAAAATAATTCGATTCAACCCACCCGACCGCACAGCTCGGAGCACCAGCGGACCATAGAACGCGGAATTTCTCGCTTTGATATAACCCTCGTGACGTGCGATTAAACTAGTTGCATTTTCTGAATATAGAATCCCGTGGTGTTTTGTATATCAAATTGTAGTAATTAAACTTAGAATTTAAGATGTATTTTTACTAACTTTAAACCTACTCTGCAGATGAGGGAGGGAGAGCGGCTTGTGACTGTAAAGTCATACTTGTCAAGAATGAGGAGACTAATAACAGTCGTCAATTCAGCTGGATTAAAAGTTTCTAGTTAAAACCTACTCACCAGTACAGCATTTCCGATCTAGATAAAAACAAAATCTACGTATAGAGAAAAAGGAGTAAGAATAAGGAAGTCAGGAAAAAAGACAGCACTTCATAAGACATTAAAACCTGGATGAAACTTCTCGGTCCCATAAACACCCAGACCCGAAACAAAAATTTGTGGCACACACAAACATTTGTCTGTCTTTGCAAGCTGATGTTAACCTAACTGCTGTGATCATTATCGGACGAAATACTGTAGCATTCCGTTAGTTTAACATGTGAAAGGCTATCATGGTACATATTGCACTGGACGTGTTTTGTTCATATCGCTTGGATTAATTAAGTTCCGCAGTGCACGCCGCCTAAGGCAAATTCCGGATTGGTAATCAATACTCGTACAAAGGAAGTTTATTGTGATCGTATGTACATAAATAGAACGTTGTAGTAAAATTGCACGGTTTGTCTTTGTTTTTGCTATCTGAATATATCAAGACTGACATCTTCGATGATGACTTGAATTTTTGAATTATTCGAATGAATATTCTCGCGGTCGAGAATCTCAGAGATTGCGGGTTCAAGCCCCACATTTCGGAGTTATGTAAGTACTCGCCTGAAGACTGGTTTTATTCATTTAAAATAACCCACTTCTTCATATTTATAACTGATTGACTAATAAAATATAAACAACAAGCTTATCACCTATGTTATTACTATAAAACTGTAGATGAAATAATGAAGAACTTCAAAGTATGAACATAACAATGAAAAAATAAGCTACTCGTACCCTGCGTTCGCTAAATGCATTTCCAGTACTGAACATTATGGCCCGTAACACAATTTTCGGCCGTCAATTCATGTCCGCTTGTATATTGGTTTGGTAACTAGATCGCTTAATAGCTTTTACTATTCACAATTTCACAATGAAGAGAAAGATTTATTTTGCCTAATGGACGTTCATGAATTATTTATTTGTAATTTAGTGTTTAGTTAATTTAATGTTAAGTTAATAAATATACATAGGTGCAGTTAAAAAAAATACCTTTCCAAGACGACTACTTTTAGTGGTAAAAAATTTACTTAAAGAGAGTCTTGTGAAACTCCACAAATTTTGGTAAATGACCAAGCAGAGCCAAGCAACTAATTTTTCTATCTCTCTCATCAACCCATATACGTCCCACTGCTGGGCACGGGTCTCCTCTAACACGGAGAAAGTTTAGGCCATAGTCCACCACGCTGGCCTAGTGCGAGTTGGCGGACTACACACCTAAGAACTTTTAGGAGTGCACGTTTTATCACGATGTTTTCCTTCACCGTTAAAGCAAGTGATAATTCAATTTGAATACACACATAACTTCGAAAAGTTAGAGCTGTGTGCCTGGGGTTCGAACCCGCGACCGCCGAGATTCTCGACCGCGCGCCTAAACCTCGAGTCCATCACTGCAATTAATTTTTCTATAGGCATAGTTTTAAAACGACAGACCCTGACATTTCCTTTCCGGCTCTTTCTGAGATGATAAACCTTAAGGTGTTTTTTACTCTCTTTTAGAAAAATAGAAAATATACATATGTTCATGAAAGGACTACTATAATAAATAATAATAAAAGAAGAAGAAGGCAAGAACTCTTCATAATGGTGCTGGCTTTTCGATGTGTCTTGCCACAAAATTACCAGACAGCTTAACACTGCATCGTTTGAATTTAAAAAAAACTTGTAAGTGTTAATTGGAAAGAAGTATGCGAGGAAATAAACAAATGCAATTTAAGTTTCTAAAGTACGTTTTCCAGGTTAAATGTCGTGCACATGAAAGCCAAACTTTGTAATGCACCGAAGTAGTTTTAGGAAAGTGACGGTATATTGATGACGAAAACTCCTTACCCCGAATATATTTTAGCAAAATAACAAGAATTCATGATTCAATTGTTTAGACGCTAACCTGAAAACTAGTGGCTGCAGATTCGATTTTTGTTTGATTCGTAAATATTTGTTTCTGATTTAGATATTTATGTAATGCCGGATAGATTCTTAAAGGTACAGACTTCCATGCCCCATTAATAATATTTACTACATACTACATAGGTGGACTAGGATAATGCTTATGATTTTTTTCTTTTTTTTTTGTTTTCGAGGGGAAAGCTGTTTATGGCTTTACTTCCCGCCAGCCCGGGGACGGGAAGCGTATGTCGGGATCACCGGTCTTCCAGCCCGGCGCGCGGCGACGTCATATCCGGGCTGGGTCCCTAACAAAATCCCTAAACCGGCATACCGACCAAAACCCCCCGGTGGCCATCTCCGCGCCAATTTAGGCGGCCATGATACGTGAACGAGAGGCCCTCACCGTCAACCGCAGCCGCCCGGTGCGCCTCCGAGACGAAATTGTCTCAGCCGTCTCGGAGTTCTAGGGGGCACAGTTGCACCCCCACTATCTTGGTTCGGGCGCCACGGTTATGGATGGGCGCCCGCGACGTACACAGGCCACAGTGCCGCCGCCCCTCTCGGGGTCACTTTCAGTGAGAGCGCGCCGCACCCGCAGCACGCCCAGCGACCCCAAGGGCCCCTTTGAGTCGCCTTTTACGACAGGCAGGGGATACCGTGGTGGGATTCTAACGCCCCCTTACCACAGGACAGAGGATAATGCTTATGATAGCTTTGCCCGAGACTCTAAGCAGCCTCTGGTTGTTCCAAGGCTTTACCTATCTCCGCTCATGACAAATTTGGTTACCTTAGATTAGATGACCTTCAGTGCTCTGAGTCAATACTGTGCGTGCCACTGTTGATCCTGGAGCACAGCAGTTACACTGACGGGTGTGTGGGTTAGGACCAAAAAGTGAAAACCTTACTTATTTTAATACACCCTTATACTCAGCCCATCGCCGTCCACTGCTGAACGTAGGCCTCCCCAAGATAGCACTAACCATTCCGGTCTTGACCAGCCCTCATCCATCCGTTATATGTACATAATCTACTTTAGTACACCCCTAAACTGGTATAAATATCCCCCAGTAATACAGTAAAGCCTTGTTAAAACTGCATGTCAACATTGAGTCACCACAAAGTCCTACCAACCACTGACGCTTCAAAGGTTTTTGTCTCCAGAACATTAAAGCAGCACAAACCATTGAAAGTAACGTCAACACCTAAATCAGGGGAGACTCGGGAATGGGTACAACTCGGCATAATTAAAAAGGGGTGAAACCGCCCCTCGTTTCTAACTTAATTGCGCGACGTTGACACGTCTCGGACGCTCTTCTGCATTTGGCATGAAAGGACTGTCTTGGTTTTTAACGCGGGTTTTTTGTATGCTTCAACTGGATTTTTAATGGAATTACTTCTTGTCAGTTTGAAGAGCTTCAGTTTCGTCATTTTGGTCGTTTTTGATACGTCTGAATGGAATAGTTTGTTTGAGGTTTTGGTAACTTTTAAGTGGGTTTTAAGTATGGTTTTCATTTTGATTTTTATTTACTCTTAAGATGCCTATTCACTATGAGGTCATAACTATGTGTTATGAGTCTATCAAATTATTTTCTTCCTTTTAACCAAATTAATAAAATCAGCCGTTTTTTAACAAAATTATTTATTCATGCGATGCTCAACCGTATTTTTTAAACTGAAGTAAAAATATAATTACGTAATTATTTAAAGTTTATTTTCATGCTCGTTGTAACAGATTTTCGTCGATAAATAAGGAGATTATTTGCGCATTGCTTTTGGTAGTACAACTGACCGACGGCTCATCGAAAGCCAGAGGGCAGGAAATACATCAGCCAATAAAATATAAAAATTATTAATACTATTCTGTAGCCGTGTATTTTATATTTAACTTTTATGAATTATTGCATACACAAGCAGGTTACCTGATAGTATCAAATGAAAAGGAAAAGAAAAGGAAGCTTCATATTTTTCTAGTTTTTGCGGATTGTAAATAATAAGAAGTTTGGTAAACATTTATCACTAATAACATTTAAATTCCTGTATTCCGTGTGGTTTTGATATCTTTAATTATAATTGGTAAACAATTGAATTGGTTTAACGTCATTGTCTCGCTGAACAAGCGTGTCGTGTGATCTAGCGGTGCCGAGTTTGATTCCTAGCAATGTCTGAATATATGCGACAATAGGTTCACTCCTGTAATATGTATGTATATAATGTATATGGATCAAAATACAATTGACTGAATACGAGTGCAGAAATGCACCTCTGCCTATTCTTTCAGAGAGGCGTAAGTTTGTTTTAAAATATATTTTATATCAAAAATAGATTACGCTGTCTGCCTTCTGTGACTATTTGGTTTGAATTTTTAACACCAAGCTTACTCGTAAGACGTGAAAGCATATTAAATATGTTAATATAATGAAAACTTTATTTTGACTCAGAAAATGTATGCTGAATATTTAACGAGTATTTATATGAGGTGCTTATCTCCAGTCAACGTTTTAAATACATTTTACAATTTTGTTACTCGTGCGGTATAAAGTCTCGGGTTCATTTTGCTCACAATTTTGACTTTAGTTGAGAAACTACCAATAGCTTATTCCGATGTAATAATTATTATTACACAATAAACATAACAATTTGATCAAAAAAAATATGTGTCATTCTTCATTGTATTGTCATTATAAAGAAGCCCCGTACCCAGTAGTGGAACCTACGAGAGCCGACAATGCTTCTATAAATTACCCATCATTAATGCACCATTCAAACCTAATAAAATAAAACGACGCAATGTACTGC
Organism: Cephonodes hylas; assembly: GCA_030295005.1. Classification (NCBI taxonomy): domain Eukaryota; kingdom Metazoa; phylum Arthropoda; class Insecta; order Lepidoptera; family Sphingidae; genus Cephonodes; species Cephonodes hylas. Next base: position 11,661,971 of record AP025372.1, on the reverse strand, counting down.
AAAACCACGCTTACTAACACAACTAAACAAGAAACTTAAATATTAACATTGGTGAAAATTTAATCTATCCCCCCATCCATTGCGTTTGTTAACTTTGTATCTCGTGAATAATTTAAACAAGTGCCCGAACAAGGCATATCCTTAATCCAACAAACGAGACTCTATGATATTCAACCATTCTCATGGGCAAACAAGTTTTATCTAAGCGCAGTATCGCTAACTTTGTTCCTGATACTATGTTAAGTCTCAAGTAAAGATTCTCGATATTACGTAAGTCCTTTTATAAGGAATACCTTTTGTACTTCGCTGAATAAGTGAAAGTTTTGGTATAAATGCATGCAAGAGTCTACAACTAAGATTTTTAATAGATTGCCGTACATTAGTGGGACTTGCTACGGCTTTTGAACTATTGCACGAAAACATCACAAAAACTTAGTGGTCTACTCATTAAACTGATACATCACTTAAGTCACTTTATGTCTAACTTATTATATTTCAATGTCAAAAACTCAAAATATTTTTATACCTGTGTAATGTATAATATACGCCGCGTTAATTAAGGTCTTTAGTTTCTATTATATAAAGTACAAAATTGTATGATAATTCTCGTTAAAAGTGACTTCATTAAAATGCATAGGTAATCCTAGAATCCATTCTGGCTGGCCAAGTCATAAAGTGTTCATCTCGTCTCGCTAAAATGTTAATAATGTTAAACTATTCTCATTAGGGTTGCCGAACGAGGAAACATTTAGTTAGACCACTAACGGAATCATTTTTGAATAAATAATGCTGATGGGAGAATGAATTTTAGTGGTGGGTACCAGTACCTACTGTGGCAAATTGCGTGTCATTCCAAGTTGCAGCCTAGTTAGTCGAATAAATAACTATTGACTATTTTTTCAAATTATCAAAAAATTCTCTAAAGTATGTAGGTGGGAGCCACAAATGCTGCTATAAGACGCTAATAGACTCGGCCGCTAGTTTACAGGAATCAAACACGACTGACAAAATCAGAGATACCTAATAATTCTCTTCTGTTAATCTCTTCCTTGGTACTGCCTCTTCCTCATTTTTTAACCCCAAAATTCCCTACAATAATTAATAATATAGTCGATGTGGCCTGGTTTTGCAATCTAATTTACTAAAAATTCCCTATCGTAGCTATAAGATCTGGACCAAACCCAGGAAATGTTTAACAGTATAATTACTACAGGCAGCAACCCTTAAATAAATCTATGTATGTATTTAATGATTCCTAATTAGGCGCTGCGCCAAATATAGCGGTAAACGAAACTTCACCAGCATAACTTAAAATTTTATCGAAAATTATGTAAGCATAAATTAATAGAAACTGCGGGTATGACGTCATACGTATTTTCATATAACACCAATTTAATAATTGGTGGTTCCATGGCACAAAAATGGATAAGCCTGTAAAGGTACTGCCGATAGATCTCAGGAGTTCTATTCCTGGGTCAGGTAAAGTATTATCGGAATTTTCCATAAAGGAAGTCTTTCCAGCAGCGCAGAGACTAACCTAGTATTCCGTAGGGTTGTTGCTTGACGAAATATGGGTGCAAAAATGCAAAATGTTCGATCTCTGCACAGAGACAAGTGTTTTCAAGTCTAGACGTTTTTGACTTTGAAAAGTCTCTCGTAGTTTCCGATACCTACGACAACTGGTATACTAGCGTGGGGTCAAAACTATATATTTGACTGTAGAGGTATTCATTACATTATATAAAATTTCATTACGTTTATCATCGTGAAAATTTACATATACCAAAAGTGCAGCTGAAAATTTGACAAAACGTAGACATAAACTACCTTTACCCTTGTTATGTTAGTAATAAAGTGTTTGGTAATGAAATTTGTATGTGCGTTGCGTCACGGAACTACCTCGACCGAGGCCAGCCTTGAACAAAGCCTCGGTATAACAAAACCCGGTTGTACCGTCGCCCAGCATCACTATTTGTTGAATAATAAACTTATCCACTCAACAACTCGGAACATTGAAGAAATATCGCTCGGAAAACTCAGTGGTGTGTGTTCATTTCAAATTTTATGTACACACTTCCGAGTATGAAGTGGCGCCGCGACACAAGTATTTCAGATTATCTACTGTATTTGTTTTGGGCTAACGTGGATACATATTTGCATTCACTCTTATAGAACTGAGCATATTTTATATGTCTGTTGTTTATCGAGGGTCTTGTTATCCCGTAGGGCAACAGCTTGTGAAACGAGGTTCGATTCCCGCACCGAGGCAAATGTTTGTGTAAGTCACAAATATTTGTTTCAGGTCTGGGGTCGATGAAGTCAAGAAGTCTTCTGTTAGGTACTGGTATCTTTGTGTGGAGTCAAAACTATGTTTGACACTGTCAGGTGTATTTGTACATTATTATCATTAAGTTTGTGCCGTCACATATATCAAAACATGTTAACTTAATATTCTCAGGTACCTACTACATCTGATAATATATATACCTACATAGCACTCTCTGAAATTACATACAATAGATCGCAAAGCTCTGGCTTGATTATGACATAAAATTATATCTTAATAATTAACCCTTCGAATGCAACTAGCATCTAGACAGGGAATTAATATAAGTACATTACACAAACATTTGTCGAAGTACGTAGATTGTACCCACGTCCACTTGTTTTAAGAATCTTTGACTAGCTTAATGCACAATACCCGTCAGATAGGACTAAGAAATAAAAGAAGCTAAGCTATCTCTTGTCTCGGTCTGAAAACAAGACTTCTAGAACACATCCACTAATTTATATTATGTACAAAAATGCAGTCAGCTGCTCGGTTGTAAGTAAATGATAAAAAAATACTACAACCTCGTAAGATATTCAAGATACGTACATAACAAATAAGAAGCATTGCAGGAAGGGACGCCAAATAAATCTTCTAAAAATGCGACTCTACCAACAAAACATATTGGTGATGACGCACCACTTTTTGTTAGTAGTATGTCTTATTTATTGCATACTTATGGTCAAACTATGGCACACAAATCTTTTGCGTTAATATATTTGGATGTAATCTATAACAAAAATATCGTACAAACATTCTTTACTTGAAAGATTGTCTGAAAAATAATAGGGAATATTTCACTTATTATTTTCGTTTCAGTACCTATTTTTTTGGCATCATATTTTGTCATTCCAAGAGATTTTATTGAAATATTAAATTCTAGAAATTTTAATTTCAACACCTAAAAAACTGACTGGAATTTTCTATAAAGCACATTCCAAATGAACTTATACTTTCAAAAATCCTTAACTCAAATTGCTACCCGCGGTGAAAATTTTCAAAGGGAGCGGACGGATCGCCTCAGCTAGCCACTAGTTACACTAGCTGCGATGAAATACGTAGCGTAACGAACAAGCTCCATCGATCTCTGAATGTGGGCTAACGTCAGAGAAACGCGACGCTCTTGCCTCCGTCAAATAGAGAGCTCAGTACGTGACAACCCTCTTAGCCCACATTGTACTCAGCACCGAAAGACACGTACGTAGCTTGCACGTACTACAAGTATTTGTAACTTGTCTATAAGCGAAGCAAGTCCTTTTTATCCCGTAGAAAAAGCACGCAGCGCCGTAGCAAAATTAAGAACGCGTAGCAAATCACTTGTATCTCGTAGCAGAATTATGCAACGAAGCTCGTAGCATATTTGTTGCACTTGTTTCGTAGAATTCAATTAGGTTTATTGCCAATTTTTGTATTGGTCGATGTGCGGGCAAGTTATATCACATTTTACGATTGTAACAAAACACAAGCGATTCGCCCTGGTTTCACTCATGTAGCTCTAGTAAATCAATATTTATATTGCTGGTTTCTGACTATGGTCTGATTTAGGCGATTCTTTGAATTGTAAAACAACTTATAAAACAAACTAAGACACTAACAAATTTTAAAACACTAACCGCTATTATTATTATAGATAAAATTTATAAAAAAATGAGTTTCGAAAATGCTTATTTTTATATATTTTTTAATTTCCGTAATGTCTATGTCTAGCAGAAAACATCTTGACGCACATGTTAAAACCCACTCAACTATATATCTGCATGAGTACTTACGTTCGCATCGCATTCATACTTTAACTTCTATTTCCACAATACGTGTTTCACAAAAAAACGAAGCGCAAGCGTAGATTCGCGGTTATTAAATTGTTAATACCGCGAAGCATTCACCCGGAAAACTATTTGACAGCACCGGTTTTTATTTGAGTTTGCAAATCTAAGCGCGCAGTAAAAATTGAATTTCCTTCGAAAAATATTTTATTTATATTACGTTGGTTTGTTAAGGCTGAATCAGAGTCGAATGTCTATAGTGTACTTAAAATTGTAACATAATTTATTGATTTCATTCAATATTTTGCATAGATTTTTAAGTAATGAATGCCTGGCAGTTATGTGTGTGTTCTCCACGAATCATTACATACTTTAACGTCTAAGAAAAACATCATAAAGAAATCTAAAAAATCTTAAAGATGTCTTAGGTGTGTACTACGCCAAACAGCATTAGGCCAACATGATGGACTAAGGCCTAAAAAGCCTTTTAATATTATAGTAGATACAATGAAAATAGTAAATAAACTATAATACCTGCGACCTAACGCACGTTATGATAAAAAAAATACAAATCTAATAAAAATATGCTAGAAAAATCTTGCCTATAAGGCATTTTATAAGGTCTTTGTCAGATGGTTGTTTTATTTAAGTAAAATATAAAGTGTTATTCAGGAATAATTTGCGGAATTCTGAGGAACAAAATATTATTTTACTTGCCTTCAAAGAATTTCTTTATTATTCTTCCTTTTAGAAGGACTTTTATCATTTTTATAGGAAAACTTTCATACTACAGATTCCTTCGACATTTTAGTTGACAATTTTTTAGGATTGAGAGCTTTGCCAAAACATAAAGGAACCATGCATTACAAAAATCATGGCTACTAAATACTTAATTAAATGTTAATTAAATATTACCAAAAACACCAGCATAACTGTTACTGTTCATTAACAGCCCGTTAAGTCCCACTACTGCGCACGGACCTCCCCCATCATTGAGCAGGTTTGGGCTACCCCCCAACCAGGCGTAGTCCACCACGCTAGCCTAGTGCGGGTTGACGGACTACACTCCTAAGAAATTCCTAAGAACTGTTTTTCTTCACCGTTAAAGCAACCGTTGAGGTACAGTTGAGCTATTATTTTATGATCAGAAAATAAGAATAATTACACATACCAAACATAGACAGCAAAACTGAAAATTCCTCCATTCTCACAAGCGTGTCGACATGTAACGTAAATTTACTTTCCAATACAAAGAACGCTCACAAGCACGAGCGAACGCGATCTGAAGATCCAACTAAGTGCAGAATAAGAGTGAAGAGTAAATAAACTCCATCCAGCATTCATACAAAACTGTAGGTGTCTTAGTCGCATCGGTAACTCGTACAAAGTGCTATAGCATCTGCGAACACAATAAACTTTGATTGGATACTCTGCGATCGCGAACGCCACGCCATTTCTGCTCGTTCCGGCCGCGTTGGTGTATGTAGCTAGTTCTAGATTCCGTTGATTCGATTTATTATGTTGATATGTATAAATTGCTGATGAAATGAGAGTGCATGGAAATCGTGACTAGCATAGGAGTACTCATCGTCGGCCTGCGATACTAAAAATGATCTTAGACTTGTCTAACACCATCAGACAAATTACAACCTAACTGTCATGCTGTTCTTAAAAAAAAACCAACGACAAAATATGATTTAATTTTTTGCTTGGTGTTGTGTTTAACGTTCACGTTATGAACTAACACAGCCGCATTAAGGGTTTTGAAGATTTTTAAGGGTTGTTCATAGTCGTTTTCTGCCACTTTATAATATGTCATCGAATTATCACAAGCAGAAGGAAACAATAGATTTCGAGTGAGAAAGATTTTGAACCTTAGTTTATTAACTAAATATTAATTTTTGTACCTACTCTATACAAATAGTTTAGAAGTATCTCTTTTATTATTCGGAACTTCAGTTTTCTTTGATATGTTCTAACTCTCACTTCTTCCTTTGTTACTTTTTAACTCTTTAGTTAACTTTTACCTACTCGTATCCTCCAATATAGTTCATACATTAAATCTCATATGTCAGACGCTGCCCAAACCAAGCCAGCATGCTACCCTAACTGGTGAATGTTGCCTACATCGAATGCAGAGATAAACAACCGTCGGGAATCAATCCCGTGCCAACATGTTTGTTACCTGTTACCACGGAATTTGCGTATGCAACGGACACGGCTACATTTCAATTAAAATTTCTAGCATTCCGCGCCGCTGTTCCGTTTATGATTATGTCAAATGCAACATTCGAAACGTGAGGAATTTGCTTGATTGAATCTGAAGTATATGAGACTGTGTGTAGGTTATAAAGGTATTTAGACATTTGACATTTTCTATACAAAGCACAAACATTTAATGCCGATGATTGTATAGACAATGTTATTTTTTTTATTTTTTGTCGGGATTTTTTAACGCCAATGGGTTTGTGATAACCGTAGCTATTTACTGCCTCAGTTTCTTGAATATATATATAGGTTGACACGATGTAGTAAGTCAATCTTAAGTTTAAAAGACTTTGAAATTTAGTATAGCATAATATATTTCTTGGCCTTTTTGCAAAGTTCTGCCACATTTTGTCGCGATAGAAAACTGACTATATTTTTCTTTCCTACAATAACCCTGAGGGAGAAGGCGGCAAGAGCCTTCCAGACCAGATTAGACAGATGATCCGTTACCACGCAACCATGACCATCTCCAAACTAGAAATCCATAGTTAGTAAAATTTCTTACGATAGTGTTCAGTTCATAAAATCCAACAACTTCCAAACTGTTCCAAAATCAAAATTCTGATATTTTAATGGCCCAATTAAAATCTTTGCGCTGCACGAGTCCACACAACAAAAGCCGTTTATCGAAAAGTTTCTTCGTCCATAAAATTCTTGGGCCGTATGTGCGCGGAAGTCATTCGCCCGTAATGCTGTTCGCTCGTAAAAACTGTTGGTCAGCGCGAGACGAAACCATAAAACGGTCCACAATCATTTCCTGACGATGCAGTCGCTGCCTTCATCGGAAGTTGGGACGTAAAGAAATTTTATGTGAATAGATCCTAGTTGTATTGTAGTGAATAATTTATTTGAGTATACGATCCGATGTGTTTATTATGTTGCATGATCTCACAACATAAAACGGATTCGATTCTCGGGACGAGATTGCTCGCTATTCATTTTTTAATAAAATTTCTAAAAATATGACTAAAAACTCAATTGTCGAAAAGTGGGTTTAGAAATGAGAATATATAAATAGTACGTAGGTATATAAGTACGTACAAATCTATATGCCTGTATGTATATGTTTTGAGTCAGTGACAATTCAGCGTATTTGAAATTGAGGAGTCATTTTGTCATTTGACATTTCCGTTTATTCCACCAACATGCAGGCTGCTTCCATTCATTCATTATGAAATAGATTTTATTAATTTACTATTTTAATAATAAAGGAAAATAAAAAATTTCTTCATCCGTATTTACCTCTTTTATGGAAACCATTTTAAGTGCATTTGTAACTTTTTCTTACGCCTAATATTAGTGCAATACAGTTGAAATACAGTGTGGAGTAGCTAGAAACAGTTAGTCTCACAAGTTGACACAATTAGGCGTATGAATTCGGACCCAAATGTATACAGGCTGATCTCATACGTGACATACTTGGGTGAGCAGCTCTGACGGGTTTCACCCTTAATTTATGGTTACACATAGTTTGGGACAAAGCAACTTATGGCTAGTTACTATTTGGCCAAAACTCTAGGTTGCAATATTACTAAAGTAATGATAAATACCGTGTCATCCTGCCCGCCTAAAAGTTCTCATTCAAGATTTTTTCCTATGGAATGCACTCCCTTCTGAAATTAAGTCTGTTACAACTCGCCTGTTTTAAAAATTGAAGTTCGACAGCTGTTTTTTTTTCGAAATCATTTAGAAATAATAATGTATCTTGTATTTTTTTATAGCATGTATATGTTTCTACTTTATCCATGTCTTGTGTGACCAAGACGTTATGTATGCGTCTATTCTTCGATCTCTGCATGACCTTTAAAAGGTGATAAGTCCCTCTTGATAAAAAATGAAGACATAATTAGGCATCCACCACTTGTACGAGGCCAGTAGGGACCGAGGGGTCGTCACTGTCATTTAGAAAAGACTCCCTTGTCCAGCAGAAGAACATATTATCTAGATTGTTAGTAGCTATACTCTTCTGAAGGTATATGACACTGATGTTCGAATATCCTAGAATTTTCACACGAAGTGCCTTAATTATTACAAATAATTTTAGCAACGTAAATTTCCGTCCCCGAAACGCGGTTTGCTCCGGTTTTATTATAAGCTCGGTGGCAACGTGTACGAAAATTTACGAGCTGAAGTGTCATGAATATCCGCATATCCGAATGTTCGGATTAAGTAGACTCCTCGACTATACACCCGCTCGCAAACCAAAATTGAATATTAAATAACGTTATAGACCGGTCATATTTTTATGAGAATTTTAGTGACAATTTTATGAACTAGGAACCAAATTTGAGAACAACGGATATATTATAGTCAGTGTCCAAGGTGGGCCGACGATTTGGTAAAAATCGCGGGAAGCCGCTGGATGCAGGTCGCTTCCAATATAATCCTTTGGAAGTCTCTGGGGGAGGCCTATGTCCAGCTGTGGACGTCCTTTGGCTGATGATGATGATGATGATATATTTAGACGATTAGTGTGGACTTTTCAAAAGTAACACAACTTTTAAGGTTACAAAATCACAAGTCCTAACTCCTCGAGAGTAAAAAATGCTTGTTTCTAAAAATAGTACATTTCTAGGTACGAGTATGAATGAGTATGTATACTGTATAGCCCTAGTTGCATAAAAACCCCAGTGGGTGGGACTATATAGGTATGTATATAGATATGTTTTTAATTAGCCAATGCAAAGTATATAAAATCAACATTTTTTCATACTGTTATTATGTTACGTAATGCTTACTTATCTCCTTACTTTGCATGCTTCCTTACGTCCACTCATCATTCCCAACTATTAAGTATCTATCTCACCCGCTCCTTCAAGTCAGTCCATTTAATATCTAAATCCAAACTCCACGCTAGACGACTGTTCAATTTATTATTTTTTAAAAAGCCAATCACAAAAGATCTCATGCCAGTTCCATGACGTCATATAAAAAACACGTTAAAACCAGCAACAACAATTACGCGCACTAAATTTTACCGCAGACACTAAAATGGAACGTGGAAAGTTTCCGCGTCAAACGTTACGTAAAAATGGCTGTTATATCCATCTGTGCCGCCGAGTCCATGTAAGAGCCGCTCTCCAATAATTTTACATCTTTTACGAGTCGTAAACTTAAAACACAAAACATTTTAAACTTGGGAATGTTTTTAAAACTTGCCTTTTGAGAAAATCGGCGTATTACGCTTAGATGGGCCTTGTTATGCAGTATTTACCTGCAGAAATTGTAAAAATTGCCTACCGTTTTACGTGTTCCTTTTTTTGAAATTTTCTAAATATGTCAATTAGCTTTTTTTCTATGCATCTTCAGACTTAGAAATGCTACTGAGAATTTTCTAATCTAATACTCATTAATACTTTGTATAACAAGAAAATGAAACTGATATCTCTTGATTCACAAACACGCGTGCTGGAAAGACACGTGACAAGTATACCATTTGGTAGAATATTATACCTCACCACCAATATATTCTCTAGATGATAATGTATTCCACTTACCTTTTAAGGATTTTAAAAATTAAACAACCTAAGTTACTTAAGAACTTTCGTCGCTTCTACCAGTTGTAGATTTAACAGATTATGTAGATTATATCAGAAACAAGAGTACTTTAATTATTTAATGAATGCGCTAAAGGAAAGCACGGAAATAGTTTATGTTCACTTTATTATTTAAAACTTTAAAAGAACAGTCACATACATCTTAGCGTATTGCTAATCGCATTTTTATAATATTTACTGCTTGCCTTGTAAGTCTCCTGTAGATCGCAAATCTATGAAAAAATAATTAGGTTTGTCCATATTTTTTAAAGCAGCATTTAGTTAATAAATAAATGTAATTTGTTTCAATATTTTAAAAGCTTAAAAACTTATCAATTTTTATTACTACTATCAATTTAATACACACATTTTATTTTATCTTCAGAGCTAATTCTACCCAGAGCCAAGATAGCTACGGAATAACAGACGACTCCTAATAAAAATACCTTTGTTCTTTATCTTTGTAATAAAACGAATTCTAAATAAGTCTAGACTTTAGACCACCTGTGTGCTAACGAAATGTCAGATTCAGCCATTGTTAACTTTAATGTACTAAAGGTAATTGAAAACAATAGGTACTGTTATTACATGTTTGTGTAAATCGTTAATAGTTTTTAGTTCAAGTGAATAATGGAAAACGTGTTGTCAACTGCAGATAAATGTGAAAGCATCTGTAAATATTGCTTTAATCGTTGTTATTAATATGTATTTTATCGATGTGAATAATAAATAAAAATATTATACAGGGTGTATTCAAATTGAAATCGGAAACTAAAGCAGGTAATAGCTACGGTAATTATAAATTCCCTGACATCAAAGAAAATTTCGACAAAAAAGAAAAAAATGAGTGTTCCTAAAAGTTATAGGCATAAAATGTGTGTGGTTGTTAGGAAAGCGTGAAAATCTAGATTGTTTCTCGGGATTTTTTTAACATCATTGGGTTTGGGATCACCGTTGATAGTACTGGCCTTCGTTTCCGATCACGGTCTGAATACACCCTGTGTAGTGGCCTTTGTAAAATTTATGAAATTTTGTAAGGTAAGAAGTGCTTTTGACCTTATTTTTAGAAAGTATCTCCACAAAATACATACCCTATTTCTCGCCAAACTTACGCAATATTCATACACCAACTTATCGACAAACCCTAAGACACCCAAATCTATATGCACGCCGTACACCATAGCTCTAACCAGAGTATCACACACAATTGCCACGCTTGATTTAATTCATGACCCACATAGCTAAATGTATGAACTCTTGACGTCTCCGCACCACACAGGCTGTATTTCTGTCATCCCATTCACTGTTGGAGGCCATTACTTAACAAAGGGAGACATTGTGCTGTATTACGATCCTGATGTTATATTGTTTATAAGTGTGTTTTGTGTACTTATTGCATGTATAGCAATGGCGGATGTTTTCGCAGTTTTCTGTAGGATTGCTACTGTAGATAAGGCATACTTCTATTAGCTCGTAATTGTGTGTTTGAATTAAGCCTAAATTTTACTTGCTAAAACGCGTGAACAAAGAATCCATTTTAAAAAATGTATTTTATATTTTAGTAAATGACAAACGTTAAAATGTGGATTCTATGGTATTTTTGATTTATATTAAAACACTGAGGCTATGAAGGCAAAGTCTTTGATACATTGAGAACTGAAAACAAATGCATACGCTTAAATTTTTACCTGTGGTCAAAATACTTCGTGTGTCTGTGCATAATATTTTTTTCTAGTTAGCTACGACTCTTCTTTTGTAGTCATTTGAGTCATCATCATCATCATCATCAACCCATATTCGCCCACTGCTGAGCACGGGTCTCCTCTACCATTGAGAGGGTTTAGGCCATAGTCCACCATGCTGGCCTAGTGCGGGTTGGCGGACTACACACCTAAGAAATTCCTAAGAACTCTTAGGTATGCAGGTTTCATCACGATGTTTTCCTTCACCGTTAAAGCAAGTGATAATTCAATTTGAATACACACATAACTTCGTGGCCTGGTCAGGGATGCTCCTATCTAGTGGTAATGGTCTGCCCTAGAATAGGTGCTACGAGTACGCGACCTCGGCCCCCGAGCTGCTGCAGTCACTATCAACTTTCCCTTCCGTGACTGCAGTATCCACTCCTACAGACCATACTTTCCTCTCCCATAGCCTCCTCTCTCATTCACTATTCCCTTCACCCCGCTTGATGACGGGCAGCAGCGTCATCAATGCGCTTCCCCTACTGCGCTCGCCAACCCGCCTGCCAAGCGTGGCGAGAACTGGCAATATCCCCTCCAATGGATGACACTAGGACCAGGCCCCCAGTCCCCGGCAGCCCCACTATTCCTGGCTACGGTAGCGGCCATGGTAACGGTGGGGCGGGGGGTGCTAAGAATCCCCGGGTTGGCCCCGGCTACCACCCCCGACGACGACTGGCCCTGGTAACACACAACATACGCACGTTGAGGACAGACGAGAAGATTGTCGAACTGGAAGAAGAATGGAGCAGGTTACACTGGGACATTCTGGGGTTGTCGGAAGTCCGCAGGATTGGGGAGGACACGATAACCCTGAAGTCCGGTAACCTGCTCTTCTACCGGGGGGACGACCAACAGTCCAGAGGAGGTGTCGGATTTCTCGTCCACAGGTCTCTCATTAACAACATCGTATCCATCGAAAGTGTGTCGAGCAGGGTAGTGTACCTGATACTCAGAATATCCAAAAGATATTCGTTGAAGGTCATACAGGTATACGTGCCGACCTCGGCACACCCAGATGAAGAAGTAGAGGAGATGTATGAGGACATAAGTCGGGCCATACATACTTCAAAAACCTACTTCAATGTTGTTATGAGGGACTTTAACGCAAAGTTGGGCATGAGGAGCGATGCGGAGTTGAAAGTGGGGCAATTTGGACATGGGCAACGGAACCCCAGGGGTCAGAGGCTGGCCGACTTTCTGGAGAAAGAGGGACTCTTTGCGATGAACTCTTTCTTCCAGAAGCCGCCTCACAGGAAATGGACCTGGCTGAGCCCTGATGGTTCCACGAGAAATGAGATAGATTTCATCTTGACGACGAAACGACGGATATTCAGTGATGTCTCTGTGATCAATAGGGTGAAAACCGGTAGCGATCACCGAATGGTTAGAGGCTCATTGAATATCAACGTCCAATTAGAAAGGCGTCGCTTGATGAAATCTACGCTCCGACCTACTCGCGCCCATATCCAAAACCCCGAGAGCTTTCAACTCGAACTGAAAAATCGCTTCGAGTGTCTAGAAGAAAACCTTGCCGTGGACGAGTTAAACAGCGGTTTGGTAGAAGCTGTTCATGCGGTGGGATCTAAGCATTTTAGACCTCGCCGTAGAGATAGACCACAAAAACTCTCGGTCCACACTCTTGACCTTATGGCCGAACGTCGATCTATGGCGCTGCAGTCTTCCGAGGACGCCGAAGCATATCGTCAGCTCAATAGACAGATCTGGAAGTCCTTGCGACACGATGTCCGTGCTCACAATACTGTGAGCATTAAAGAGACAATAGAGCGGAACGGAGGCTCCAAAGTGTTTGCAAGAGACTTGTCCATTGGGCAAAGACAGTTGTCTAGGCTGAAGACGGAGGGCGGCCGCGTCGTGTCGACGAGGGCAGAGGTTTTAAGGGAGATCGAGAGGTTCTACGGACAGCTTTACACCTCGGTTGCCAAGCCCGCTGTTCGCTCGGCCGAAGACCCGAGAGTCGAGTTGATCCGCCACTTCAGTGATGATATCCCGGACATCAGCCTGTGTGAGATTGAGATGGCCCTGAAGCAACTTAAGAACAACAAGGCGCCGGGTGAGGACGGAATCACTTCAGAGCTTCTGAAAGCGGGCGGAACGCCGGTACTTAAAGTCCTTCAGAGGCTCTTCAATTCCGTTCTCCTCGAGGGCTCAACGCCAGAGGCATGGAGCAGGAGCGTGGTGGTACTGTTCTTCAAAAAAGGTGACAACACCTTGCTGAAGAATTACAGGCCCATCTCGCTCCTGAGCCATGTCTATAAGTTGTTTTCGAGGGTCATCACAAATCGTCTCGAACGCAGGTTTGATGACTTCCAGCCGCCCGAACAAGTTGGTTTCCGAAAAGGCTTTAGCACCATAGACCACATCCATACGCTTCGGCAAGTTATCCAGAAAACCGAGGAATACAACTTGCCGCTTTGTTTAGCGTTTGTGGACTATGAGAAAGCCTTTGATTCGATCGAGACGTGGGCGGTGCTAGAGTCTCTCCAGCGGTGCCACATTGACTGTCGGTACATCGAGGTGTTGAAAAGCATATACAGCAACGCCACCATGTCGGTCCGAGTACAAGATCAGAGCACGAAGGCTATTCCACTACAGAGAGGCGTGAGACAGGGAGATGTTATATCTCCGAAACTGTTCACTGCCGCGCTGGAAAACGCCTTCAAGCTCTTGGAGTGGAAAGGATTCGGCATCAACATCAACGGCGAGTATATCACACACCTTCGGTTTGCCGACGATATTGTAGTCATGGCAGAATCGCTGGAGGACCTTAGCACTATGCTCGAAGACCTCAATCGAGTCTCCCAACAGGTGGGTCTTAAAATGAACATGGACAAGACGAAAATCATGTCGAATGTCCATGTTGTGCCCACCCCAATCGCAGTTGGGGGCTCGAATCTCGAAGTTGTAGACGAATATGTCTATTTGGGACAAGTGGTCCGGTTAGGCAGGTCCAACTTCGAGAGAGAGGTCAATCGTCGAATCCAACTCGGTTGGGCAGCGTTCGGAAAGTTAGGAGACGTCTTCTCGTCCAAAATACCTCAGTGCCTGAAGACAAAAGTCTTCAATAGTTGTGTGTTACCAGTGATGACTTACGGCACTGAGACGTGGCCTCTCACTAAAGGCGTCATGGGACGGCTCAGGGTCACTCAACGAGCTATGGAGAGGGCTATGCTCGGGATTTCCCTACGTGATCGAATCAGAAATGAGGAGATCCGTAGGAGAACTAAAGTAACCGACATAGCCCAACGGATTAGCTCGTTGAAGTGGCAATGGGCCGGCCATATGGCGCGGAGAACTGATGGCCGATGGGGCCAGAAAGTTCTCCAGTGGAGGCCACGTACTGGCAAGCGCAGCGTGGGACGTCCCCCGGCAAGGTGGTCCGACGACCTTGTCAAGGTCGCGGGACGTCGCTGGCTGCAGGCGGCTTCCGACCGTTCCCGGTGGAAGTCATTGGGGGAGGCCTATGTCCAGCAGTGGACCAACACAGGGCTGACATGATGATGATGATGATGATGATAACTTCGAAAAGTCAGAGGTGTGTGCCTGGGGTTCGAACCCGTGACCGTCGAGATTCTCGATCGCGCGCCCAAACCTCGAGGCCATCATTGCTTGTTGTCATTTGAGTAATAACTGTTAAATGCATTCTGAACCAGAAGTACTACTGTTTCATATAAAAACTTCATTTCATAGTACAACAACCTCAATTAGTCTAGCCTGGACATAAAAATAACAAATCTTTGTATTCCTATATGTCCTTTCAGCTATAGAGGCATCTGCTCAGCTGTGGGGCGTATATGGGCTAATAATGATGAATTATATTCAGTACCAGTGCCAAGATAACAGCCTTACACGCAAATAAAGCCAGACTTTAACAATATGTTGTCGTTTTTCTCATACGGAGTGGTAGACAAGACTTACAAAATAAGAAAAAAAAAACATCAAGACATATCCGTATTCCATTTTTGAAACTAAACAGTGTAGCAAAATCCCAGCTATCTAACCGTGGAAGATAAATTCCAGCCGAAAACCCGGATTCGGCGATTCAAAAAAGGGTAATTTACAAGACATTTCAGCGGTTAGCAGGCAGAGGACGCGTTAAGCTCAGCGGGTAAGTGCTCGAACTCAGGCGCGGATCCAGACCTTAAATGAGGTTGGTCACTATGTCTCGGAAAAAAAACAAATTTTGAACTGGCGTATGAATTTTCACTCCTATATTAGTAGTTCTTATAACTAAAAGAAGTGATAATTATTTTTGTTACGATTTAGCTTAAAAATACTTGACCAATATGAATGTTTCCTGGCGTGGTCGTGGGTGCAACCTTAGGAGATATCATAGGCTTCTTTTTATCTCGGAGAAATGTATCAATCAGGTAGGATGAACAAGAAATTCTAAATTGCGGGTGGGACTGGGGACGGGTTGGCGGGAAGTAGAGCCATAAACAGCTTTCCCCTCGATGACAAAAAAAAAGGTTGATAAGTTATAAGTAGTAAGTAAGTTATAGTGCTTTTACACCAAGATGTTCTTTAACTATTTAATACCCTAATCTAGGTTCTATATAGGGTACAGTTTCACGCTGTCGAAGTTCTGACGTAGCATTAGTAAGTTAATAAAACTTTCGACCTCAACATATCTTGAAAGTGTTGTGTCACTAGTCTATTCTGATCCACAAATATTTGTTTCTGGTTTGCGTGTTTGTGAGCCCGAAAATCGTCTCACAGCTGTGTTGTGGTTTTATATTTATCCACCAACCCATACTAGGCTAGCATGGTAGACTATGGTCTAAACACTCTGTTAGTGAGTCCCCGTGCATAGCAGTTGAAATGCTGTTGATGATGATGATGATGATGATGATGATGATGATGTATTTATTTATTAGAGTTGTGGGCATGCCCATCATTCCAAAACCGGTGAATCCGCGCTTGTCCAAGCTCCTGGACTCACCATTATAGGTAATAGTTGGTAGGTACGCGCCGGAGAGAATTAATGCAGACATGGAAGCCTATTTTCCCGACGTATAACGTTACTACTTGCTCCAGTTTTAGCTTGACGGGCTACAAGATTGGAGGCTACTGCGCCTTGTTACATAATTTTATGTTTTTTTGTTGCCTTTTGTAGCCTGTTTATAAGGTTTTATTTGAAAAGTAACTAAAGAGTCACGCCACATTAGCATCTTTGTTTCGTTAGACTGTATACAGAATAGAAACGTGTAGGCACTTATAATTTGTTAGTAAAAATAATTCGCTCTCTAAAAATGTGTGCGTAGTTTTGACCCGACAAAGATACAAGTTTAGGACCGAGGGCATAAAAAATAGACTTTTTAGATCGTTTTTTTTTCGATGCAAAGTCCGATCCCATGGCCTTATGAGGGACATGCTGGCCTATAAAGACCAGCTTCACCATGGACGACTTTATATCATTGTCATGATTATCAGCTCATACACCCACTATTAGGTCCAGACCTCCTTTACAACTGATAGGCCTTCACCACGCTGATCTATTGCGGATTGATACTACGGAAATTCGTAAGAACTATATATTTCATCACGATTTTTCTTCACCGTTTAAGCGATATTTCGTAATTCATAATATAGATATCACTTAATATTCATCTCCATAATACTGCTACATAGTACATAGATATATCTACTATTATAATTTTTTGAAGAAGTATAACCAAAACCTAGACCAAAAAACATTAGACCCTTAAGCCCAACGTGCTCTTGTCATAAATAAACTTCGCTTTCCGCTAACTTCATGACCGCGTCGTATAAAAGAAAACTGATATTTTATCTCAAAGTAATTTCAAAGGATGTTTTTACGCCTCGTGACATGAGGCGAAAACACAATACTACCAGAGCTACTGTTTATTCACTGAGATAAATTCTATTATTGTACACATTGTTATTACTTTCTCTGTAAGTCAAGTTTTTAACAAGTTCTACAAGTCTTTCTTGACTTTCGTGTTTGTGAACGGAAAAATCTGAAGATTTTGTGTGAAAAACTTATCATCTTTTTATTTGTCTAAAATTTATTGAAAGTAATGTCTTTTGTGTCTGAAGTTTGATGTTCTCCGAAATTTTAAATCTCCAAAATAGTACCAAAACTTTCCGTAGAAGTTCAATGGCTTATAAACCGCCAACCTAAGTAAATCTAATAAAATTATAAATATTGGTCTTTGCTAGGATCGAATCTGCAACTTACTAAGAACAACGAAAGCTAATTATGGCACTACTTCCCTCCAGTCACCGGCCTTCCAGCGCAATCTAAGATTCGAGACCAAATTCATCAAAATTTCAAACCCATAAATCATCAATTTTAACTCTATCATTTTTTTCAATTTACTTTCAATACAAAAACATCAACAATATCTTCTAAAACGAGTACAAACATTTTTCCTTTTACCAAAATACCCTCCTCTGCAAACGACGTGCCGACTCCAGTCCGAATGTGGTTTCCAATGAATAGACGAAAAAGTTTGTTCCCAAACTCAATTACCACACGTCGTAGCTACACGCTATGTAGATGTTAATGATATTGGTATTGATACTACCTACTATAAGTTGCTAAGAGCCTGATTATTAGCGTTGATTACGTCATTCTTGACTGAGTAATGTTTTATATCTAACGCTGTTTCTTGAGTAACAATATCTCCGCCCACGTGTTGGCATATCGATTTCAGTTAAACATTAGGTTCGAGCATATTGTCGTCTCTAAACTCGAGAGTCGAGACCATTTTGCAAAATTACTGATGAGAAACTTAAAAAGACTGATTGGAAAAGAGCAACACTAGTTTCTTGCCTGTTCTTCTCTAGTGATGAATGCCTTCCGAATTTGGGGGTGAATCAAATTATAAAAGAACTGGATTTAAGTGATGTATCCGACATTTTATGTATTAAATAAATATTTTATTTCATTTTCCCGGCTTGAGAATCGGAAAGAGGACCTCTTAACAGCATTTGGATCATAGGATTTTTATTCTACGGTCCGGACTATTCATGTGATCCGCCCGGCACACATTTAATAATTATGTTTACCATGTATTGATTTAATTTATTTCAGTGTCATAAGTATAGAAAAGATTAAAAGAAAACCCTATACTATTGTAATAGTTTTTGTAAAAACTTGTATTGAGTAAAGATCTTATAAAATTGATGCCAATCCAACTTGTCTGTCTTTAAACCCAGCTCTTTTTTATTTTATTATTAATAGCGACCCACCCCGGCTTCGCACGGGTGCAATGCTGATATTTAATGGATGTTATCATACATATAAACCTTCCTCTTCAATCACTCTATCTATAAAAAAACCGCATCAAAATCCGTTGCGTAGTTTCAAAGATTTAAGCATACAAAGGGACATAGGGACAGAGAAAGCGACTTTGTTTTATACTATGTAGTGAAGAATTGAAAAAAGGTGTTACGATGTTACAGTTTCGTTTACTTCAGTGTAATAAACATCAGTTCTGAGTGGTTGCTACACTAGTAAAGATCATTAAGGAGCGAAGTATTAAGTATATTTTGCAAAGAAAAGTAATCTAAGTTTATGTAGACAAAAATCCTTGTACTAATGTGTATTATTTGTAACTGTGTTTTATGCGCCAATTACAAGCTTTTTCTTCCTTCTTTACAAAAAAATAATTGTTAAAAAAAATATTTAATATTTTATACAAAAGAAACATTTTGATTCCATTCTTTCGAAATTACGCAAACACCTTAAAAATCCCTATAAAGATTCAGGTACTGTGCAGGTTTCGACACGATGTATTACCTTAACACAAACACACATAACTTCGAAAGTCCCGCACGAAGATATTACTACCCGGGATTTGAACCCGCGACCGCCTAAACGTTCACACAGCCGCTCGCCTAAACCTCGAGGACATCCCTACTTCTCGCTATACGCCTATTTTAATCACAATTTCAATGCTCACATTTGCTCCTTTTAACATAATTATTCCATGAATTCTGTCACATTTAACAAATTTAAGGATCATAATTAGCTGACCTTAATTCTAAAGGCCCGTAACTTAATTAAGTGTCCTCGATGTTAACAAACAGTCCAGATGTTACGATTGGATCGTCATTATTAGATTTATATTAATTTTTACGACCTTTTGTTACAGGTCGTTACACAAGTTCTTTATTTTGAGATACCTTTATTAAATTAGTCGTTTCATTATGTAGTCTTGAAGGGCGATTGAAAAGAACGTGGTTATTTTAAGTACAATATTGTTTCTACGTAAATGACATATATTTATGTAGATGATATTATATGCATGAAAGTCTTAATGTTCGAACGTGAGAGTAGAATGCATTCAGGTAGTCAATAGGTAAATTTATTGGTTCTCTACCATTATTGTTTTAAGTGACTGAGTTGTCCCAGATTCGACTACCGGTTTTATTTTCAGATCACATCGGTAGTGCATTTATTAAATTTCTTTATATTCAGTTTTTCATCAGCATATCAGCCATCATGTATCAGCCCATATACGTCCCTCTCTTGGACAGAGAATTTAGGCTTTAGTCTACCATGCTGGTTTATATAGTGGTACACAAAAATATACCAGGCGCTCCGTAGGGGTCTCAACATATCTCTACCTACCCCTTTCAGGAATCTCCGTACATGTACAACAAACAATATTCAAGAAAAAGCCCAACTTAGAGATAAAAGGCAAAATACATTTCCCACTCCGCCTCAAACAAAATTTATGAGTGGAATCTATACAAAAATGTGCGCCAAGACAAACAAGAAGGGAAAACAAGTTAAGCCAATGTTTTCCTGCAAAACAAGTGTTTCATTTATCATTAACGTATAGTTTATTGGGTAGAGGTGTTTTCTGCGTGTTTTAGTATTAATGTGTACCGCACGATTTTTTAATTCCTAAGTTTACGAGGTTTAGTTATCAGGTCGGGTTAAAAGTTTTAGGGTTATCTGTTGGGAAATTTTGCATGTAGTACAGTCGATTATACTATCGATATATCGCACGCTTAAAAATATAGTGACCTAATTCAAAATTTATCATTCACTTTGGGATTAAATAATAGTCGGATTAAATAATAAAATTGTAATGTATGTTATGTAACTATTTAGTACACATATTTTTTAAACATGAGGTTTTTTTTTTTATATTTTCTATAAAATGTATTTGACGAAGTAACATTTTTTTACCATTTACTTACCTTAGTCTCGGCTTTTTGAATTAGGTCATTATATTATTAAGCGTGCGATATGTATGTATATTTTCGATTTATCATTATCATTATCACTCAGCCTATCGCCGTCCACTGCTGAACGTAGGCCTCCCCAAGTAAGCGCCAACCATCCCTTTCGATTTAGCTTTCAAAAAATTATTTTGTCTTGTAAGACAAATTGTACACCTAATTCTATATTTGTTAGTCTAAATTAGCCCATATTACGTCCCATTTTGCACATATCTACTCCGGTACCACCATATCTTGTTATTGTTGTTGCCCGCAACTCTGTATGCGAAACTCTACATTTAACATTTTTTTGCTAATTTTCCATAATACTCCGCTTCTATTAGTCGTAATAATATACAGACTATAGCCTTCCTCAACACCTAACACTAAAGGAATTTTTCACATCGGACCATTAGTTCTTAAGATTAACGTGTTCACGCAAACAAACTATTTAGCTTTATAATATTAGTAAAGCTTGTTGATAAAAAATTATTGTAGTCATGTTCTGTAACTTCACACTCTATACCCACTGCAACGGCCTATCCAAAAGGTCATTTCACCCATTAATAAAGGCAATATTTTCGCCAAAACTCGAGCCAATTCAGGAGCGAAGTATCCGGACAAACAAGGCAGTAAACAAGCCGTTATTAAAACACAAACAGGGCGTACGGTGAAATATTCACGAGCGATCGATTATAGAATGATGGATTTATTCCCAAGGCCCCATCGGTTACATCTCACCTGTGCAAGGAAATACTTTTAAGCACAGCGCTTTGAAGCAGAAATAATTTTGAGCTTATAGTTGGTTTTATACTGGCATGGATGCTAAGGAGCTAAAATAAAGACTAGGAAAAAATACAATTTGAAATAAATTTATAAAATAAACGAAATTAATTATTTATTCGTAGCGTAAAATACGTATTTAGTTGAAGGTTAGCATGGCAATATTTTTTAGTACCAATTTATAGGGTGCTACCCTTTGGCCGTCACACTTGGCTTCTACTAAGAATTTCCCAAATTTCGTCGTTCCTAGAATTCACACGTGGATATATTGTCGTTTTACGGGCTAGGACTTATGTGAAATATACGAGTAGATTTACTGCTTAGTATAATTTACGAAGGTTTGAACAAAGTTTGAATAAAGTAAAAATAGTAAGGCATACTGAGATGATTCATACTTTGACTGCATGAAAGAAAATATTTAGACTGGGACTTTACACAGCTCAAAGATTCCTAAGAACTTTTTGAAGGTGCATGTTTCCTCACGATATTTTCCTTTGCTGTTAAAGTAAGGGATAATTAATTATGAATACATACATAACTTCGAAAAATTAGAGCTATGTGCACCAGGCACTGAACTCCGTCCGCCGACATCCTCGACCACGCGCCATAACCTCGATGCCATATCATATGACAACAGAGACCTCACCAAAACTATTACTCCATTGTCTAATTAACCAATCGCAACGGGCCACAATCAGTATTAAATCAAAGAGTACGGCTGATGGCTAAGCTGTCTCAACACACGGCGAGCTAATAGCCAATTTGTATTGTAAAGCAGCGATTTAACCTCAGACGAGGGACCGCAAGGCTACGTACTACATAGAACACACTGGTTTCGCCTTCCAGATTATCTCTCACTTGTATTAAGTAATCAGTCTTTGCTGTTGGGATTAAGTGGGGCACGAGAATTTGGTGTCTCGTTTTCATCAAACAACCGGTGTTGGTGTAAATACATATATACAGTTACGTTGGCAATTTAACTACTCTTTAAAAGTATAAAATTAAATGAATTGTAGAAGGGGAGATAAATAGTCGTGATGGTCTCGAGGTTTAGACATACAGTCGAGAACCTTTGCGATTCAAACCCCAGGAATATACCTCTGGCTTCTCTAAGTTATGTGGGTATGCACAATGAATTACCTAAGTTGTAAATTTAACGGTAAAGTTAAATGTCGTGAGGAAACCTCGAGATATAAACAGCACCTCGTTTTGAAATTAAGACTTGTTTGTCCAAACAGAATGGCGTTAGATTTTCGGATCCAACTAAACCACACAAAACAGTCTGTCTGGAACTAAATCTAACTAGCCAGTACCGTCACGGGATTCGCGGCCGAAACCGCATGCTGTTCCTAGTGTTTATCTAACTAGCCTATACTAATGTATGATAATGGGTCATTATATACTAATTAATTAGATTATAGATCTCCAACCAAATTTGCAAGTATTGATGTTATTCAATAAAGGATTATGTATGGACTTGTGTTGGGTAATTATTGTACAAAGGATAGGGGAATTGTGGATTATACATATTGTATGGTGGCCTCAAGGATTACGCGTGAGGTCGAAAGTTTTTTTGGTCACGGTTCACAACCCAAGCCTCTGAAAAGTTATGTCTATGTTCACAATGAATTATCATATACCTAAACACATAAAGAAACCTGCATACCTAAAAGTTTTTAGATATTTCTTGGTTGTGTAGTCCACCATCCCGCATTTGGCCAGCGTGAGTAAGGCCGAAACCTTCACAGTTCCAGAGGGGGCCCAGTAATGCGAAGTATATGAGTTTATGGTGACAGCCACAAATTTACTGCCATGCTAACAAAATTTTGTATAATTATTACAATCTTTGTTATAGTCAAGATTTTGCTTCTTTTAAATAGTGAAGATAAGGAACTTTGTATACCTTTAGATATTCTGTTGGGAACAAAGTTCTGCAGTTTATTATTAACTGAACTAGCGCTTATCTCGAAACTTTTGTATCAGAAAAGTGTTACATAAGATTTCATATTTATAGCTTAGTCAACACAAGGCAAGACTAATTTATGCTTTGAATAGAGCGAAGATAATGTTATATTCCCATAACGAAATTCTTAATACGGAGTTTGGATTTGAAAACAAGCATGAGGTGTAGGTGTGTGTATTTTCAGAGTCAAAGTCAAATCATCTTTATTAAATGGATTTTCACAACCTTTTTTGAATCGTCATTCTCAAACTATTTTTTAAAACTATTGCCGCTTCGAAACGTGATATCGCTGTGGAGAAGCAACGGCAAGAAACTCTAAGCAACACGAAATGTCATTTTTTTATTGAATTAAAATTACAATTACAATTATTATTTGTGATTAGACAAATTAATCTTATGTATGGCTCAAGGACACGAATTCTAGCAACACAATCTCTAATCAATTTCTTCCGAATAGGACGCCGATTAAGAATCAAGACATGGTCTTTAATTTGCTCAGGAAACTGTATATAACGAATAAAGGAGTAATATATAAGGAATACAGACGTGAGTTTACTTACAAATGTATGTAAAAGTATAACAACATTATTTCAATACAACAGAATCAAAGGGTTTATTGGACTGAAATGAGATCAAAGGGGTTTTTTGAGGATTTGGAAATTAAAAATTTACCCGACCAATCCTGCCGGTAGATGGATAATGAAGATCAATGAAAAATGTCGGGGTAAATGCTTATAATGATCACATTATAAGCATTTATAATACATATGTAGATGTACATAGGTATAACAATTCTTTTTTTTACTGGTTTAAAATACTACCTTATTTATGTTTAATAGTGCAGTATTTCTATCACAAATTTCAACCACAAAATATATTATCATATTTTTATATTTCTATCAGAGACCCTGACATACCCGGCATGACAGGCCTCCCCCGAGGTTCCAAAAAGGGGAGTTCTAAGCGCTTTCCTTCCTTTAGTAAAGAAAAAATAGCGAATCTAATCAACTGTACAAAATATCATGATTTTTATGCCTGTCACGCCTACCTAACAAGGTCTTGAAGTACGTCGAGTATTTTAAGACCTTGAACTTTCCATTACTAACAAAACCATGACAATTACCTCCCCATCCCCTCCCTAGTTTAACCATACACAATGTTACCAAATACAACCGCAGGGGAGCGTACATCAAACGTGTAACTAGAATTAATATGATTATGTTTTCGATTCGGGTAGCGGATGGTAATTAACAGACATTTTGCAGATATACCGACGCGGTTATTTCCCGAAACCCCCGGCTACTGCGCTATGCGGCTGCGTAATAATTCAGTGAAATAGTTACATTATACAAGATATGTATTTAAAGAACTATGTGAATGTTCATATCAATATAGCTTTGACTGTCTCGTGGTCTCACGGTATAAGTATGTGCGGGGTCGATTCCCGGGTCGGGCAAGAGTTTTCCATTAGGACATTGACATAAGCGGAGTCTTGAAATATTCCCGAAAAATATGAATAGACTCGCCTCCTATTGCGTGGAACTGATACGTATACCTGGCGAAATGAGGTTGCAATAATGCATCTAAAAGCGGTAATGCAACTCTACCTACCCTGTCAGGATAACAGGCGTATAAATGAGTTAAAAATCAACCGCAATTTATAAAAAAAATTACCATCAGACAACTCAATAAACATTCGGACTCTTGATATTAAAATTCCGTCCAATTATCGCATTAACAAGTGTGGTTGTATTCAAATGTATTCATTTATACAGAAGTTACTACTGCAGCTTCATTCCGCACTCAAACGTTGAATATTCATCAACATAACACTATAATGTTTAGCGAAAAACACTACAAGTGCCGTTTTATTTCGCGATGTATATTCGATTGTGGCAGGGGGAGTCACGATTATTATCGATAATTGCGTTGTTATCGAGATATGAGTGTATGGGGTGAATCGATAACTTTTGTCTGTAGTAAATTATAAGATAGTCTTACAGTTTATAGACAGTTTTTTTTCGTGAAGATGAGATACTAGATAAGTAGTCATAGTAGTATTGGAGGTTTTTTTGCAATTCTGTTCATTTTACGAGTTCATACTGATTTCTCATTTTACGAAGTTATTTTTGCAACAGTGGATTACCACGTACTTAAACAGCGAAAGAAAACCTCGATAGGAAACCTTAATACCTAAAACTTCTTAGGAATTTCTTAGTTGTGTAGCACCCCAACCTACACTTGGTCAGCGTGATGTACTATGGCCTAAATCCTCTCAGTTATTGAGGAGGCTCGCGGAATTTTCATAGACCTCTGCGCTCAAAAAGCCAAAAATCGCCCAAAAAGACGACATCTCATAAATAACCATTCGAAGCCCTAAATTGTTCGCATAAAAAACAAACTCATTTGCAACACTATAGTTTCGTAGCTGAACAGCGGTCGCAGACGAAGGATTAACATAGCAGATGCATATGCATGCAGCACGATGCTAGAACCTACCAATAGGCAAATAATTGGCTTCCATCTAACCAGAGCGATTCGGCGCCACATCGGAAAATTCCGATTTGATACACGCAGAATCGATTAATGCGGATTTTAGTGATAGCCATTTTTTCTTTAGTCTGTCCCTTGTATTTTTGGTCTCTAAGCCCATTAATTTGTCACATGTTTGTTTATAATTTATTAACTTTTCGAGTCTTACATATGGAAAGGCTGATTCAGATTTCAGGGCCTCCTGTCTCCGTCAGTAGAAAAGTTTAGCGTACGATAAAAATGCCCCAGGATTGAATTACTGATCAGGCAAAATAAAGCAGCACTACGGACTTTACAAATTTGTACTAGGCTCATTTTCATTTTAGGAGCAAAATTACATCTCTGCCTATCCTTTCCGTTCTACAATCGTTAGTATTTCTACATTTAGTTGCTACTGCAATATCTCAAAACAAATGCATATTAATACGATAGCTCTAGTCCATGTTTCAAAACATTACGTATTTCGAGCACTCGGACACAGCATAGTGATTTCGAGTCTCACCTCATCACATATGCGTGTGACGTCACCAATCCATCTCCATTTGAGTGTAGTGGCCACCTGAGCCACGCCGTACTCTAATATTGCAGCACGGTTTGGAGTTTCGAAGATAATTTGATCGGATTCCTTACATGAGTTTTGTTAATACCTGGCTTAAGTTAAAGTAAACCATCTTAGTTGCAATGAGATGAATAAAATGATGATGATGAAATGTACACATATAAGATACACATACAAACATATAAGATATATGTGTAATTCAGGATAATTGTTCACATTGTTTTTTTAGGCTAACAAACAATTCTACATCCGTTATTTTTCTAATTTCTATATCAGCCTTGTCTACATTTGACAAAAGTTAGGAGACATACATACATTAGACAGAGGTTTAGTCCACATAATATCACCACACAGATTGGCAAAACGTTCACTTAAAAAAAATCTTTGAGGATCTTTTACAATGTTTTCCTAATGATATTTCATTGTACACACTACTTCAAAAAGACAATATGCTTACGACTGACAATTAAACGCCATATCACTAAACTTTTACCTCAACCACACTCCCAATTGAGGGCATCTAGTCTTCCTCCATACCTATACAACACAACACTGCACCAACCAAAACACTGAAACAAGACACTCATCCGTACCTGCCAGCGTGCATTATCGGAAAGTGTTCAACGGGAATCTGTTATGCTGTGAAATATTGGACGGGTAAATAAATTTCGCCTGCATGTTCGCGCCATCGGATGAAAATGGGGTTGTTGGCCACAAATCGGGATGTCGCAGCCGCGCCAAGTCATTATATTGCGACGTACAAATACAAAATTGATGGTATGCAAGGATTTAAGGCCAAATATTTTGCCATAACTAAGGGTAAACATATAAATATAGGTACTCGCATATACGAATTTATTCTCGATGATGCAGGTAGATATGCATTTCTATTATGCAATTTTCCATTAAAAGTCCAAGAATATACCACATTTCATGATATTATTAAAAAAATTCTAAAGGAGAAATTTAACAATAGGCACTTTCTTCCACCCAGAGTAAGTTGGGCACCAGCCTCCTCTAGAATTGAGATGGTTAGGCCTAGTGCGAATTGATGGACTTTGGTACCTTAGAATTTCCTAAGAAGCTTAAAGAAGTAAGTTATTCTGATGATTCATTGTGAAAACATACATAGCTTCGAAACAGCAACACACAAAACTTCGAAAAGTCAGACGTGTGTGCCTGGGTTTTGAACCCGCGGTCGCCGAGATTCTATTTTCTATTTTCTATTAACCTCGAGGCCATCACTGCTTATGAAGGTCAATGAATAAAAAAAATATCCAAATTCTATTCAGAACTTTGCGACGATAGTACGAAGCACTAGAAATATAAACGACCTTGTTAATAGTAAGCCATACTATAAAGCTATATAGAAACTACCTCTCGCCTCTACAAGAGTAGGTTAAAATGTATTTCAGAGCAAGCGTTTGATCAGCTGCTTTTACCTCAAAGTACCCGTTAAACCGCCGCTTCTGAGAATTATCTAGCACAATAATTTCTATATCTAATATCCACGCATTCAGGGGAATCAAGTAGTGATAGCCTCGAGGTTTACGCGTGCGGCCTAGAATCTCAGTGGTCGCGGGTTTAGACCCCGAGCACATACCTTTGTTTTTTCTAAGGCGGCCCCTAGACGATCAATTATTTCGAATTGTGCAATATAATTGATCGTTTGGATACGAAACACCTTTCAATCTTATTGTATAATAAAATATATTGCACAATGTTATTGTAGGTCTAGGGGCCGCCTAAGTAACAGGAAACATTGCAATGAAAACAACACACCTAAAAGTCTTAATGAATTTCTTATTTCGTCCCACTATGGTTCCTCATTTTCCTCTGGCGGCATGTCGTCACATGTTTACGCCAGAAAAATTTAAACTACCCTACAGAATTACTAGAATTATCACTTACCTAAAGCGAGGTGCCTAACGTGGCGTCACCTTGGCGTGATGGCGTTGTTCATGTTTATTTGGTGGTGGTAAGAGTGGTGAGGAAGGTAATCATTATTCGTTCATTTCTAAACATGGTTCTTACCAATTTAATGTTTCAATTTAATTTGTAAATAATTTCATCAGCATTAAATATGAATTTACGTTTGTAAAATTTATATTGTCTCTTTAGTAAAATATACTCTTTTCTAAAAATATGAAGATAATGTAAAAAAATGAATAAATCTGATATAAATCAACCGGTCCAAGTGTCAATAGCAGAATAACAAGTTGATTTATACGTCACCATAAAAATATTAAGGATAATATATGAGTCTAATTTTCACGATTCGTGACAAATTGACTTTTCGACTGGCAGATTCATGTGAGTGATATTCTAAAAATTAAATTAATGATATATTACACTGGACAACAAAATTGACACTTTTCTATGATGATTGACTTTTATCACTTGATGTTTACTAATTTGACGTCGCTGATTCTAGATGTGACCTCAGTTTTTTTGTATCAGCTCTAGTTTACGAGTTATAGCTATCACAAAACAATTAAAGTATTACCGTGTTAAATTGCTCATAAATTCAAAATTATTATTTTTTAAATATAATTTTACATGGTATAGTAAAGACGAGTTTGTGTGAATGATTCGAGTATTTTTTTTTTTCATTTGCGGAGAATATTTGTACAAATAATGGACTTTGAATGCGACAAAGCTCATAATTGAGGCTTACAAAAGTTACTTTCGACACTCCCTGGACATAAACAACAAGTCTTAGATACGGCAAAAGTATTGCAAAACGTGTGTTGAGTCTCTAACTTTGAGGACAAATAGGAAAAGGAATAGATTGAACCGCTATTATGTAGAAAGAAGCCGTGAACCATCACGAAAACAGTAATTTTTGCTACGTAAACATAACTAGTATTACCTGTCAAAATCGAGTTAAATGGGAATATCCATCCTTACGGTTCGTTAATAGACGTGTTTTGAGTCCTACTATATAACTTGAACCTCAGTCCGGTCCTTCTCTGGAGATATCTATGGATTTTGTGGCGAAAACTGACACTTTTAATTTAAAAAAGTTTCAAAAACTGAGTGCAGGGAAGATAAAAGTTGGTATTTATTTATTTAGCGGGTATTTTTGACGGGTCACTGATGAAATCGTTAATACAAGCTAATTTGATGAAGACTGTGACAGATACTGAGAAAAACGCATGGAATGCGTTAGTTTTGTTAGTACAGATTTTTTTGTGAAATAAGAAAAGTTTGGACGTATCTTATGACGTCCAAAAAGTATTATGTCACTATTAAAGGCTCGGAAGTAATATGAGCATCGAGGTACACTATTTTCATAACCATCTAAGCTTATTTTTCTGTCAATTTTGGGAATCTAAGTGAAAAACAGAGCGAGCGACTTCACCAGGACATTCGTACGATTGAGGAACGCTATCAAGGCTCCTGGAACACATATATGATGGCTAGCTATTGTTGGAGCATTCAGAATAGCTCTCTGCCTTTAGTTAAAAAAAAAAAAAGTAAAAAAAACACAAGGTATTTTCGACTTCACCTGGAAAAAGAAGGATTAACCCCAAAATTTATAACGTTTTAATATGAAAACAAGCCATGTGGCATATTTTTTAAACTAGAGCTCATACAAAAATTTCAATTACAGATTTGAAATTGTCGTTGAAAATTGGACCAATTTCATATATCATAACCCAATCATCAGAAATGCTGTTGTCCAGTGTTATTATTAAAAATACATTTTCGTTTGTTTCCTCTAAGGGTAGACAGAGATTAACATCTGAACGTTAATTCACCTTTAATACCATATGAGACTATTTAAATTTTTTGAACACAAAAATTAAAAATACTTCCTTTCACAAAAGTCGAATCCAGTACCTTTTCATTAGAATTTACAGTTTATTTAATTTACTGGATCAATTAAACCCTGGTTTTAAATTTTCGCGACTCAAATGGACCGATTTAAATGATTTTTGTACATTGATATATAAGACCTTGAGAAAAACGGGTAGGTGCTTAATTTTATAAAAATTCTACCGAGTAGTGCTAAGCCCAACAGTATTAGCCAGTATTAGCTATATTCTATTGTATCATTAAACCAAGCAAAACTGGACGTTGAGACTAGTAAATAGTAATCAGAATAATTTCTACTAGTGTACTAAAATTTTATAGCTTATTGCGCCCAATAAAATGTTTTATGGCGGATTCGTCCTTTTATGGATTGAGTGGAAAATTTTGTTTGTAGGCCCCCTTTGTTAGATCTCATTTTTATTTCATAAACGATTTTGGTATACGCTAGTAGTTAGTACATGCATGTATATGATGACAAAAGATAATGTTATTTCATTCTCTTACAAAAATCTGAGATCATGAAATTGATAATTTTACATATCAAATAAATTACATAAGGAATATTAGGTATTACATACCAAAAAACTACATCATTGATCTAATTTATTCGCTGATATACATACATATATAAAAAACTAGTTCCAAATAAAACAGCCTTCAATTTCGCAAGCAAACATATCCGGCGAACACAAGTTTACAGGAAAGCCGGCCTTTCATAAGCCCAGAATGGCCATAAATCGTCTTCTATCTACTGAATGGCATCCACTGGGATATTATAATGAAGTCGAATTTTATCCTAAGAGGACATATCATTAAGGGCGAGAGCACACTTGTACCTTCCACATTAGCTTTCAATTTATTTTGGTATTAATATCAAAACGATATAGGAAAGAATAGGCCGGCGCAATTCCGTTGATTAGCGATAAATTTAAACAATTAATCTGATAAGACTACATTAAATTCATCAACCGATTGGAAGTTAAAGGCGCGGTCAAAGGTTTAAACTCAGGCACTTTAATTTTTAAAAGAATGATATCCATGTGGGTATTCACAATAAATCATCACTTACTTTAACCTGAAGTAAAATATCGTTATCAAGTCCTAAACCCTGTCACTTTTAGAGAAGTTCCCTTTCCATGTTCATACCAAATTTAATTGAATTCGGTTTAATGTTTTTAGAGTTCATCCGTTACAAACAAAAAAAATTCTCTTTGTGCTTTAAGTAAAATTTATAATTCTTTAAACACGTGGTAAAGAAGTAATGCACTATTTGAAAGTTCATATAACTTCACTGAATTTTAATTTTATATACGATACTTAAAGTAGAGCCGCGGTCTAAGCATTTACGTCTACAGCCTGGAATAAAGCTCTGGCCGGTTCGATATCACCGCCCCACAGAAAACTAAAGTGTAAGCTATGGGATTTTGTGAGTCAGATTTTCGAAGACCTAAATCCTTTTATTCAATTCCTCCGCACCTAAATAATTATATGTTTTTTCAAGTCTTAATGTTTGTGAGGGCGAAAAGTCTAATGAATGTATCTATGTATAGGACTTCGTTTATAATTTTTGCTTTATCAAATCATTATTATTTGTTTATATACATAGTACACAGGCGGTGTAGTCCAACGTGGAGGACTAGGGCTCAAATTTGTAGAGGAGGCCCGTGCCCAACAGTGGGACGTACGTACATGGGCTGTTGATGATGGTGATTATACCAAAAGCATTTTCTACCAGTTAACTATAGGGTGACGCAGAGATAAGTAATACGCACATGAATATTTATTAGTCTTTCATTAATTCTCACACTTACAGCTACCTGATAATTTGAATATGAACTATGGATAATTAAGACTTACTAGTTACTGACAGAATTAGAACCGGGTTTCTATATCGCTTCAACTTCTGCCGTAGAATCGACAACGCACCTAATATTACAAAAAATATACTTCAAACAGTGTGTTTGGAAAATATATTCAGATAGCGTAAAATATGTATTTGGTTGCCGACGTATTTTAGATCCAAAACACTGCGTTGGCTTTCATCCATACACATCGATCATGGGTTTAGCTAAGCGAAATATCTCGCTAAACTGCGAATATTATGCGACATTTATATTGGAAAAAATATATCATGTTTTGAATACGTTGTGCAAAATGAAGCGAACGTAGATTTTTTTTAAGACAATATGCAAACTGGGCCTATATCGTTGTTTTGCTACTATTATTTTGCTCTTGATTATAATATGCTACCTGTATTATGATCATTATCTTCATCATCGTCAGTCCATATAGGGATGCAGAGCATACAGTTCAGTGGGTTTAGGCCTAGTTCAACGCTGGCCGAGTGTGGGTTGTGGGACGTAGCAGGTTGGTATCAGATATAAAGGCAAGAATTATGGGGCGTTATCCTCAGGATTAGTAACGAGTTGAGTATGCAAAAGTTTAGTTATTAAAACACACTTATATTAAGTAAATTCTCAATCTCGATCTCTCGATCTCTGGGCATCTATTCTAACATATTGGTTAGGTGTATTTTCTTTTATATCCTGTTTGTATGTCCCAGTCTTTATATTGTGACAAACGCCTCTAGATGGGCAGTCATGATTCCCAGTCATTCATCACTTTCAGATGATTCATTAGAATGATAATTTTCCTTTATGATGTCCCAATTTTTTCCCACTAGATAATTATTTTCGTTGACAGCATAATACTTCCGCGTTTTTACAGAGCAGTGAATGGCGAATATACCGCTTATTCCATAAGTGTCACCTATATAATGGGTAGAGAGAGTGTGATGGATTTGTGACTTCTAAAAGCTTTTCGTGGTTTAAACGCCTCGGATGGAGTAGTACGGTGGTCATAAAATCGGGAAATCTATTTTATACCGCCCTGCATATCTGATGACATGAAACCACTGTACCAGAAATCTAGTGTTAAAGTTTGGTAGAGCTGACATTGAGATAGACGTAGGAAGATAACTAGACTTTTATTATTGTTTTTAATCAGTTCTTTTGGCCTTCTCCTTACATATAATTGAGTATGAGTTTCTCTTTCGCAGCAGAATTAACAATTATTCTAATGATTAAACAGCCGCTTGGTCGAAAAGCCTATTCTAGTAGGTACATGCGGTATGTATGTATATATACCAAGTGTACTACAAGCAAGTCTTGATCGAATAGATCAATGGGCGCTGATCACTTCAATCTGTTCTGGTTGTCTCTAGCATATCTATTGATGTTGATTATAAAACATAACCTCTAATTTAGTACAAAGAAAACTTCCAAAAAACAGTGTAATCGAGTTCAAAATAACGGGGTAAATACAATTTAAACAGAACATTTTGAAAACACGTTATTTTTCAGTGAAATAATTGACGTTTACTTGAGCGCTGCGAGCAATTGTTACACAATGTTTGCGCCACTCGTGAGACAGCAACAAGGACGGCGGAAAATTGGCGCATTGACCTACAGGTACATTTGCGCTACATTATATTCTCCAGTTGTCGATTTTTAAAATGTTCAGCGCAAAATTTTTCCTAAAGACGTCACTGCTGGACAAAGGCCAGACCCACAGACTTCCTTAGTTAAATATTATTACATCACGCAGGTTATACACCCAATAATCACATACATAGGTCTGACACCACACTGGCATCTCACATTGAGAGCCTTTTTTTCTGAGAAACATACAGACAGAACATAAACATAGGAATATATGTAATTTTTATATCACATGTCGCCTAAGTGTTCCGATTACAAAAAAGCATTTTGTCAATTAAGCACCAGAAAATTATTCAAGAATAACTACATAAATTTTCATTGACCATGACATAAATAAGCACGTGAGTAGGGGATTCGATCCCGGTCGATTTTTGTAATCCCGGGATTTCGGGATTATCAACAGTTAATCCCGGGATCCCGGGGTAATCCCGGGATTGTATTAGTAATAAAAAGTGGTAACAAAAAGAAAGTAAAGCATTTTAAAATAAATCTTTTATTTTAAATCTTTACTTAAATAGTAAAAAATAAAACAAAATTATAATTTCTTCTGATAAAATAAACAAACTAAGCCCTTTTATCTAAACAAAGAAACGCCATTGTACTATAAAAAAGACCATGCAACAGAGATCAATGTATTTAAATAAAATATAAATATAGGAACTATAAATTACTTATTTAACCCACGAAAATAAAATCTTAGAAATAACAACGCATCCAACGTCTCATCCGAAAGCATACTTCTTAATTTGTGGCATATGTAGAAGCAGAAAAAGCGCGTTCAGACTCGATGGAAGTTGGAGGAATCGTCTATAAATTTTTATAGGTCTTCTCCAAATTATTGCCTCGTGTAAAACTAGCCTCAGAAAGAGTAATTTCTTGTTTAATGATCTTAGAAAGCACATTTTTATTGATTTTTATTATAAATATGTCAATCCCGGGATTTATTGAATTTAATCCCGAAAATTTCGGGACTGAAATATGGCCGGGATCCCGGGATTCCGGGCTTCGGGATCCCGGGATCGATACCTCTACACGTGAGTCAAGAAGATTCCAAGTTTGATTTGGTTTTGAATCATTTCAAGTCTTTGGTAGCAACAAAAACTTTGAATAAAGTCTGTAAACGCCAATACACCCCTTATTACGTGCACATATAGCATAAATTCAAACGCCCCTATAAAAACATACAAGACTAATAGAGAATTAAGTTAAAAATGCATAAAATGGTAATCAAAGTCTTTACACGTCTTGTTTTCGTTCGTCAAAAGCAAAAGAGGGCTTGTGTGTAGAGAAGCAATTTACCACCTCACGACATCGCGTTTCAAACGTAGAAGTTTCAAAGAAAAATACCTTTGTAATTGTTATTTTTTTCTCGCCAAGTTTCGAGCAAACAGGAAGATTACGTTTTACGAAATACTTCAGGGAATTAGGGAGGCTCGGAATCACCAATAATATTGGGGGTAATGTCTTCTGATATTTACATTATCATCATAAAATATTTATTTTAAGTAACATGAGCTTGGTCATAGAATCCAAATGATCTTTGAACTTTAAAGTGAAATAATTTTAAGAAGTCATCGAGATTTTTATTCAATTTTGACAGCCCACGGCAGTGGGTTAGATGCGAAACGAGGAGCTGCGGGTTCGATGCCCGCACCGAGACAAATGTTTGTGGGATCCACAAATATTTGGTTCGGCTGGGAGTTTGTGAGACCGAAAAGTCTCTCAGAGTTTCTAATACTCACGATACAGGATTTATATCTTAGAGACTAACTTACTCTTTTATAGCATTGTTTGACTAAATGCCAATCAATAAAATTACATTGCGAATAAAACCGATATTAATTGCTTGTTTTAACTTGAATACTTTAATTATTTGGAATTTAATTTTTCTAGAAACATTGATAAGAATTTATCCGATAAAATTGTATTTAAAATCTTAAGTTACAAATAAAATTGACTGTTTATTATAATAGCATGGATTTAAATAGATTGTATTCCCTGAAATAGACCTTTTCTATTCTAAAGCGAGCTTCAAACTGTATATTGAAATGCTAAATAGTGGTTTGAGGGTAATTTGCAATCGATTTTCAAATGGAAATTAGCTTTTCATCCTAAATGGTTGTATGTTTTTTTCTGAATATACAACGCTACTTCTACTATGTTGAAACTTAAAAATTACAATATAAATGGTGAATTTGATACTTTATGTAGTCAATATTTAATTATTCTTATACATACCGTACAAACACAATTCCACATGTCCACAAAACATTTTCTTAAGA
The DNA here is from genome assembly GCA_030295005.1 of Cephonodes hylas. NCBI lineage: Eukaryota > Metazoa > Arthropoda > Insecta > Lepidoptera > Sphingidae > Cephonodes > Cephonodes hylas. The sequence continues at coordinate 11,625,673 of AP025372.1, read as the reverse complement.
TTGCTGTATTGCTGAGGTAAACAAACCGAGGATTAATATTAGTATTTCACCCTTCAAGTTATTTGTTTACAATGTAACCATCCATTAGAAAGACAAACAAGGAACGGTGGAATCCATTAAATATTAATAAAATTTGAAGCGTGCCGACACTCAAACTCTACCTGGTGGTGCGGATACCTTTTACATTAGGGCTGGCAATTTCACGTAGAGTTGTAATGGGTTTTTATCGGCTAGGAAAACTGCGTGTAAACCATTAAAAAAATTTTTACCATACAAGTATTAATAAGTAGTGATGGCCTCGAGGTTTGGGCGCGAGGTCGAGAATCTCGACGGTCGCGGGTTCGAACCCCAGGTACACACCTCTGACTTTTCGAAGTTATGTGTGTATTCACATTGAATCATCACTTGCTTTAACGGTGAAGGAAAACATCGTGATGAAACCTGCACACCTAAGAGTTCTTAGGAATTTCTTAGGTGTGTAGTCCGCCAACCCGCACTAGGCCAGCGTGGTGGACTATGGCCTAAACCCTCTCAATGGTAGAGGAGACCCGTGCTCAGCAGTGGGCGAAAATGGGTTGATAATGAAGAAGTATTAATGCCATATAATACAGGTACCCTGAGGGAAAAAAATAGCTACTTATAACACATATATACGGTGTATTCAGAACGTGATCGAAAACAAAGGCAGGTAATAGCTACAGAAATAACAAGGGCAATAGCGTTAAAATAATCCCGACAAAAAAATAAGTCCCAACAACCATAGATCTAACCTAAAACCTATAGAGGTTATGGTTATACTTAGAATGGTGATACTGCCTCGTGTATTCGCCGATATAATGCCCTGCGATCAAGAGATCCCGAGTTTGATTCCCGAGTCGTTAAAAATGTTATTGAGGTCTTCATCATCATCATCATCAACAGCCAACACTCGTCCACTGCTGGACATAGGCCTCCCCTAATGACTTCCACCGGGAACGGTCGGAAGCCGCCTGCAGCCAGCGACGTCCCGCGACCTTGACAAGGTCGTCGGCCCACCTTGTCGGGGGACGTCCCACGCTGCGCTTTCCCGTACGTGGCCTCCACTGGAGAACTTTCTTGAGGTCTTACCTCACGAAATTCTCTTCGAGGAATACAAACGTCAGTGTATACATGATACATAATTAGATATTTTCGATTAGTGTTCAATGTAGTACATACGTTATATAGTTCATATATGCAAGTATATAGTCTTCGATATGCCATTTTAGTGCTAGCTATACAGAATTCCCACACTTTTATATTTAAAAATGTCCGTGTAAAGTAGACCACGAGTTCTGAGAGCCATCTCCACTAAACATCAAGCGATTTAAGCATCACTTATGAGTGAGTGCTATTTATTCTTATCTCCACACGCTTTTTGGTAAATGTAACGAGATACGAAGTCATGTCGACGGAAAAATGTACCTAACCGCTCTGACGTATACGTATGTTTTCTACTTAATGAGCGATATATTCTTGCTATTACTCATCACGCTTGTATTTTCCAGGAAGGGATTTGTATTTCTGAATACATATTATGTTATGTATCCCACCATATTATGTTATCGAACTTTCAGACAAAATTTCCTAATGAAAAAATAAACAATAACTCTTTGCTCGACCCCGGAATCGAGCCCAGGACTTCTACGATCGCACGACACATACTTGTGCCGCGGATCACGAGACAGTAAATTCTTTAATCCTTTGTGTCTCAATACACTCCTGTCTATTTTCTGTAGTTTCTGTACCAAAACATTACAACCTCATTCCATTCTTCATCTTTCCCCATTCATCACTCAAAGCCAAAGTTCCTGGATTTCCAATATTAGTCATTACTCGATAATTTCGACTTCCAAGTAATAGAAAACCTCGCAAAACCATTATTTAGACCGTCGACCCGCCGTAGGTGAGCGGGGAACATTTAAAGCCATCATTAATCGGGACTCTGCTCTTGCGAGAGTAATTTCTATTTTCCAGTTAAGAAATTATTTTCTATATTGCTGGCCAATTGTTTAAAGTTCATTTAAAGTCCATTTGTTAGGAGTCAGCCACTTTCGAAGTAATTTCTTTAATAATATTATCAGTTGATTTAATTGTTCTTTTATTGTAAATGCTAAAAAGTTTTGCCCTTCTGTAACGGTCATTATGATTCATATTTAAAAAGTAGGTAATCCTTTGGCAAACTGAATTATAAGTTAATACTTACAAGTATTTCCCTGTAATTTCCTATATTATATATCTGTATGAGCAAATTTTATTTAGTTTGGAAAATTCTTAGCAGCAGCACGGAGTCTAGAAATGTGACCGAAAAATGGCAATAGGCTCGCCTCCTATTACGTGGGACTCATATATACGTTACTATTGATACATACTGCACTAGGCCAGCGTGGTGAACTAAGCCCTAAACCCTCTCAATGGAGGAGGCCTGTGCCCAGCTGTAGACGGGTTAATGATGTTGATGATACATACAAATGTGGATGTAGAATTGCACCTCAATCTACAAGGAACACAGGCTACTCAACGTAGGCTGAGTCAGCGACAAATCTGTTAAACCAAGTATCAAAAATCTCAAATAACGAGAATCACAAGCCGCGGCAAGCACTTACATAAATCATCCTCCATCCCAAAGTAAATAAGTGGTTCAAAGCCGAGTTGTTCACCTGCGAAAAGGAGATTAATTGCCCCCACGTCGGTCGCATGACAGATGTAGCCGACTTGTTTGATTTACGCCACACTCGGTAAAGCCGGCGACATCGCCAATTACAAATGGCTATTTTTCATGTAACACGACCGCTTGCTATTGCTTTGTGTTAATTACGTGTTTGGTTTCTGATAATTTTATCTTTAGGGAAGGTATAAGCAGTGGGGGTACTTCGATAGAAGCTCAAAAACGTCACACTTTTGTAATACCTTGTTTATCACTACATAGTATAAAACAAAGTCGCTTTCTCTGTCCCTATGTCCCTTTGTATGCTTAAATCTTTGAAACTACGCAACAGATTTTGATGCGGTTTTTTTTAATAGATAGAATGATTGAAGAGGAAGGTTTACATGTATGATAACATACATTAATTATCAGCATTGCACCCGTGCGAAGCCGGGGCGGGTCGCTAGTAATTGAATAATTATTGTTGGGTCAGAATATTTTCATTTACATTTCAAATAGGTTGTATTCAATAGAGATTTAAAGCATTAAGATTATAATAAATAACTCTGTTAAGCAAACTGTGCTTTGGGCTTCTAATGAAATACCGCTATTAGTTATTTTTTTTCACCTACATAAATCATTAAAACTGTTGGCAGAATCATATTTAACCTATTGCGTTCTTAAATCTTGACTGTTTTAAAAGGGTAGTCACCTTACCATTTTTCGGTCACCGCTAACCCACAATATGGGCTGATGATAAACACTTTGACCAATTTAGGAAACAAATACTCAACAACGAACGCTCTTCAACGCACGACAAAAACGAGGCCATCTTATTTCACATATGACAATCTTAATACTACACAGAACAAAACCAAGCAAATAAAAAAATAAATCACATTATTCACAAAAGCAACACGGCACAAAAAAGGAGCAATTTAATCCGACCTCAAGCGCTGACTTTGCACAAAGTTTGCAAACACATTCCGACCTATTTGCGGGATCATACTTCTCAATCTAGCGAATACAAACGGCATATTACTATTACGGTGTCCGGGCTATGAGTTATTACGGATAGATCCAGGTCAAAGATACACGAAACTAGTGGCTGTTTTTGGGCGCATATTACATAGTTTAGACGAGCTGAATGTCTCATTGTTATGTCGTGAAATTTAATTGAGGGAGCGAGTGAAGGAAGTATCTTGATACTGGATATAATTTTTGGTGTGGTGCTCTCGATTAGTTGTGTTTAACTTAAAAATAAGAATATCTTAGGCATGTGTAAGCAGAGATGCATTTCTATACCCACAAAATGATTAAACCAGGAATATGTCAGCTGCTGATAATAAGAAGTAATATTTCTGTTTTTCTAACTAAGAATTTCAAATGCTTTTTGCATCTAATAACACTTTGTCGGGCATAGGAATCGAACCCGGGATCTCTAGATCGTGCGGCGCAAACTTCTTCCGCGTGACCAAGAGGCAGTCAATTACATGATTAATAAATTAACGTTAGTTAAATTAACGTTAGTTAAAATTTTATTACAAAGTACTCAAAACTAAAATTACAGGTCATTTTCAAAACCAATAAATGTGAAAAATCTTAAACATTTAATCCCTACTTATTGATCAAACCGCATTTCAATCTGTACTTACTTGATTTCGTTTCAATTCATCCTAAATACTCCATTGATCCTCGCCCTTGACCTTTGTCATTCCAGCGAGCTCATCCAACCATACAATGACCTGACCTCGTAGATCTTTTGGTTAAATAATACGGCGAAAATCCCCACACATCATCCAACGAATGTTTTTATGTGACAAATATGCTGTCATAGGCTATTTAAACCACAGTAGAGATGGATGTAGTATTGTCATTTACGAACAAAAATGACATTCTTCATTGCTAGAAAAAGGTTTTTTACAATGAAAACTGGAATTTACTACTAGCTTTATTTAGCTACTAGGCCACGTTTAACCCTCAAAAAATATTTTCTAAGAAATGTCGACACTTAGGGACAGATGAAAAAGTACACTGAAAAGACTAAATGTTGAGGAATGTCCAATCTGCCTCAAGCATAAGTCTGTGCTTTAGGCAGATGGCCTCGTTAAGGAGAGCTAAAAAAAGTCAATATCGAAATTTTCGCGCGTTTACTACAAAACTTTTTTTTTAATTTCTTCTTATCAATGATTCTCAAATCTATGATTTCCAACTTTCATCTTCTTTTTCCATCCGACACCGCCTATTTGATTATTGAGGTATTATGTTTTACATATTGTATTTAAAGTGTTTGTATTTACTTTAATATCATGTGTATATCATAAATGAATTTACACACCTACCCTTTTCATCTCAGCATTAACTACGATTCGATTGCGAGAGAATGCCTCAGGCATTAACTCCACCTATATATAATGTATAAAGCGTTAAAAAACAACAGTAAATGGCTTGGAAAAGAATTTAAAAACATGGTGAACTACTGCTCTAAACATGCTACGAGATAGTTTTTTTTTAACAAAACGTAAATGTAAAAAAACACATGACATAACTTGCCTCGAACCTTCTTTGTAACAAAATTCTCAGCAACAAGCATTATACCCGATATTACAAAGTGTTATGTGGTGTGGTTTACTTGCCAACCACATTTTGAGACAGAAGTCTTACAGTATTAGTAAATTAATTCGTTTCCAAGAGCCTTCGTTTCAATGAACGACAAACATTGTCTCGACAAGCACCTAAAGGGGTTCGCGTAATTAAAGTTCGTTTACCTCAGCCCTGATTGAAGAAAGAGATCTTACAAAATAATTTAATTATATCCTATTAAATATCTCATGACGTCATTTTAGTAATATTCTTTTCACAGGCCTTTGTTCTTCCTACGAGGCGGCCTGCGTTCTTGCCGACTCCCTGCCATGGGACCATGACGCCAAATTCCTCTCGCGTCTATTCCATCAGCGGGAGGAGGCGTCAAGTCGCGGGGACAGACTGGCCCCGAGAGAGATTGAGGCACTGAAAGCCTCCCTCCGTACGGCCGCCGTGGAGGAATGGCGAACTAGGCTGGAGAATCCCAGTGCTGGTTCTAGGACCGTCGAGGCAGTGCATCCTGTCCTCGTCCAGTGGGTGGACAGGTTCCGCCTGACGCAGGTGTTGTCGGGGCACGGATGCTTCGGCCACTTCCTGTGTCGGGTGGCACAGAAGGAGAAGTCGACCGTGTGTCACCATTGTGACAACTGTCTGGACGACACAGCCCATTTACTACTAGCCCAGCGACACATTAGAGGAGTGTCCAGCCTGGGTGGTGCAGCGCAGCGCTCTCCGCGCTATTGTCGGTGAAGACCTCTCGCTCCCGGCTGTCGTCTCTTCGATGGTCGGGAGTCCAAGGTCCTGGCGAGCGATATTCTCCTTCTGCGAGTACGTCATGTCGCAGGCAACAACTGCGCGGATATGACGTCGCCGCGCGCCAGGCTGGAACTGTGACTCCGACATACGCTTCCCGCCCCCCCCTCCCCCGGGCTGGCGAGAAGTAGAGCCATAAACAGCTTTCCCCTCGAGAACAAAAAAAAAGGCCTTTGTTCTTGATGGTGTAATAATTATCAAAAGTGTTCTATTTTTTCCTGTTTCAACAAAATAACACCTTTTGTTTGTGGCTTCATTGTTATGTAATGCAGTTTACATTGATTAATTACCAAAGCGAAAAACTTTGTTTATTCTTGACTACCAGTGTATTATCTAAACACAGCTTATTTACCAATAACGGCCCTGTTTTAAGATTTCTACGAGGATCTATTTTTTGCCATTTCAAGCCATTAAGTACAAGCGATCTTTTTAACTTTTTGTGTATACTTACTTATCTTTTTATACATTTTGTTAGTTTCAATAAAATCGTATATCATGTGAACATCTTCAGGGAACCATCTGTGTATGTACCTGAAAATAAAATAGGCTCAATAAGTGTGATGTGAACAAACTTAAGTTTTACATTTAAAATATTGTTTAGAATTTACTAGTACTAATCAATATCATAGGCAGAACCTAAAAAAAAAACAAGATTATACCCTATAAAATAAAATGATATTCAAACCCCAAAGAGAAAAATAAACTTCAAAGTAGCCTTTCTGATATTAACTGTCTGATATCTTTGCCTCTTCTCATCGGGCGGTTAACAAGATTGATAAGCTAAAGTTATTGAGCAGAAGTATCGCTTGTAACATTAATATTATATTATCTCCTATTTATATTATTCCCATTTATATTATCTCCTTTCCAAATCTTTGTCAGTACGCATTATAGACTCAAACATTAATCGGATATCAACATATTTTATTCAATATCCGTACTTCCATAGAAGCCCAAAAACACAGCTTGCCTTACAATATTTTGTTTAATAATGTTTAAGCTTTACATCTTAATATAAAAATAATTTGACCTATAAATGAAAATATCCTGATCCCACAATAGGCAATTATGAACCAGTCATTTAACTACTAACGTGTAACGTCTTTGGGCTTCTATGGAAGTAGCGTCACTGACCTTAATATACAGGGTGTATTTAGACCGTGATCGAAAACTGAGGCAGGTAATAGTAATAGTGATTACAAACCCCCTGGCATTAAAGAAAATCCCGGCAAAAAATAAAAATTTTGACGTTTTCCATACAACCGTCGGTGTTAAAAGTATGTGGTTTGTATGGAAAACCTCAAAAATTTTATTGTTTGTCGGGATTTTCTTTAATGCCTGGGGGTTTGTAATCACTATCGGTATTACCTGCCTCAGTTTTCGATCACGGTCTAAATACATCCTGTATATACAAATAATCTGGCAATTTCTATACAAATCTTAAGAATGTTGACACAATTAAAGTCATAGGTTATCGCCCAAACTTCGTTCAAATCACGGGCAATAACCCAATCTTCATGAACTATGAAAATTTCATGGTGCAATGACTCAAATAGTTGAAGGCACTTTGGATATAAACTTCAACGACTTGTAAAGGCGTAAGTAATATTAATTTCAGATTAGTAAATCAGTCTATACAGTAACTAAAAGCCCACAGGAATTACATGTTATTGATCTGAGAACTTCTACTGTTGAACTTATTGGTAGTATAATCGTATCCAACTGGATAGCAATATCTAAGTTGTAAAACTCACTATGAGTGATTGTTCTAGGTCCAGCCTGGATATATAGCCGGTACGTATCTGAAAGTAAATCACCATCATTATCAGTACACGAAATACTTTCACTATTAAACGTGGGTTGTAAAGAGATTCAGGACGACTGACAAACTTTCTAACCGTAAATACGTATCCAGTTTTATCGTGATTTCTCAATATTCATTCTTGACAGTTCTCTAGCGTATTTGGCTGGAAACATGTGTAAGAAGGCGTGGGTTCGTAATAACCCAGAAAAATATTTGTGTGATCCAAATATATTTGTTTTACGCCTCTGAAATTGCGCCCCAATCATGCATGAGGCTCTCTCTTATCTGAGAGATCTCTCTTAAATTCATCTACCTAGATCTCCAAGCTATCATTTTTACTGAGGAATCATTTCTTCACTATGGCAGACTTGTATTTCTGGCTGTTCTGCTATGTCCCAGTCCGAGTTAATGCTGTATTGGAGAACGCAATGCCACGCATGAGCGACGTCCTGCTGGCCGCCGAGATAAAGGGATTTCGACTTAATGCCGTGTTGTCCATTCTGTGTGCATACAAACGTATAGATACGGCGGCGGCATTGTGGCGGAAACTTTGTTCATTAGTTCCTCAACCTGGCTGCGGGTCCACTTCTGTTTCGTATTATGTCTTGTTTACTGCCGTTTCTTTTGTTTCACTTTAGATATAAAGTTATTGCGAATTAAACTTATGGAACATGAATAAGATTTTTTTAATATTATTTTCTTATGAACATTTATTAAATTTTAAAATGGATAAGAAACTGTTATGATATATTTTCTCATGAACGCTTAAAGCTATTATGTGAATAAAGGCGTGAAAAAACTGTAGTTAACCGACATTTATGTTGAAATTTACCAAAACTGACATTATTTTCACAGATGAAAGTAAATCGCATCACTCCCTGCACAAAAACGTATTAGAACAACACTGGGCAAACATGGTGGACTACGGCTTAGCTCGCAATTGTGGAGAAGGACTGGCTTTAATACTCGAATAGGTTTAAAGTTTTATTCTTCATCAACCCATATACGCCCACTGCTGAGCACGGGTCTCCTCTACCATTGAGAGGGTTTAGGTCATAGTCCGCCACGCTGGCCTGGTGCGGGTTGGCGGACTACACACTTAAGAAATTCCTAAGAACTCTTAGATGTGCCGGTTTCATCACGATGTTTTCCTTCACCGTTAAAGCAAGTGATAATTCAATATGAATACACACATAACTTCGAAAAGTCAGAGGTGTGTGCCTGGGGTTTGAACCCGCGACTGCCGAGATTCTCGACCGCGCGCCTAAACCTCGAGGCCATCACTGCTTTTTAAAGTTTTATTATCCGGGTTGTTATTGAAAGAAATTACATATAACAAACATATTTAACAAACCCTGCCACCTTAAATAAATCCCATTACTCTTAAATCATGAGATTTTGATATTCAACAGATCTAAAGGTAGACTGATGGTCTAATGATGATCACGGGAAATTAAAATTCTTTGGATCATTTGAAAGTCTTTGAATGGAGTCCTAGTATATGCAGCAGAGGACGTCTTTTGGCTCATGTGGTTGATTTAAATTGCATGAAATTAAAACATATATGGCACATAATTAAACCTCACTATGGATTAAATAAATACTTATTAGTCCTTAGAGATTGCCGGTATTGCCCACTTATCCCAAAATTGGCCTTTAATTATGTCTCGATAAAAAAAATGAAATAACATTAGGTCAACAAATGACGTTCAGGACAAAAGGTACATTACCAATGCAAAATTATGATCATGATAGCGCAGTAAATTGATTTATCGCTTTCGACGTGAATAGCCAAATTGTAAACGCAATCTATATAGAATCAGAAATTTAAATAAAATTCTCAATGTATTTTGTGTACTTTGTTCATTACTTTCTTGAATGAAGGCTCAATTTAAATACGGTTTTACTGAATTCAAATCAAGATTTTTAATTTTGTCAGGGATAGGTTCTTCTTCAACATGGTTTAAAAAAATCATTCAAATAAAAAGCTTTTAAATTATGACCATTGAAAACCCAGTTTATCTTCACCACTATCGTTTCTATAATTAATCCAATTTGAATGACATTGGTAGTAAACGCAATGAGATTCGAAGAACGTTTGATTGCATGGGGAAAAGCCTAGATAACCTTACGAAAATCCGAAAAATAATCTTTAGCTCCAAATGCTTATCTAACAAAGACAATTTGACATACAAATATGAATATACTGACCCTTTAATAAATAACAAACTACACACAAGCAATTCCTAGTAACTCTTAGGTGTGCAGGTTTCCTCGCATCATTTTCCTCCTCAGTTAAAATTCATTATTATGAATATAGACATAACTAAAAGCAAAAGGTGCGTGCCTGAAGATTCTCGACCACGCGGCTAAACCTCGAGGCTATCAGGACTTGAGCTAACTATCTATGTACAGGCAGATTTACATCCTTTACAAACATTTGACGATCACTTAAGCATTGGTCTCGATTTGAGGAATGAACCTGTGGATTTTCGTTTCATAAAGCTATGTCTAGCTACTCCGAAGGGCAGATAAACTATATCCTTATACTATGTACGCCATTTCCAATTCCTACGAACGGAGAATGCGCACAAAAAACATTGAAGCAATTTTAATTAATGTTACCCATCAACTCTTTCTCGGGGCAAGTTTTCTTTTTATTAAAAAACGCCTTCGGTCGTGATAATTTTCTCTTTCAAGACGAACACTCGAGTCAGTACTTCGGGTTGCATTCTCTGTGGAAATAAAAACTGCAAAAGTGAGGTGTCGATGAAAGAAATTCTGTAATTAGCCCGTCTAGTTTGCGCTTTGAGCTCTTATAAAACGTATTCCTGCTTTGCTTAATTGTGTCTCCTGACTTATCGATCGATATTTACTTAGAATTTTTATGAGAGTAGTAATTAGCAATGATGGCCTCGAGGTTTAGGCCCACAATCGAGAATGTCGGCGGCCGCGGGTTCAAACCCCAGGTACGCACTTCTAACTTTTCGAAGTGATGTGTGTATTCAAATTGAATAATCTCTTACTTTAACGTTGTAGGAAAACATCGATATTTGATACTCCTACTTCAACGCCAAATAAAACCAGTGATAAAAATAAAAATATGATTAAAAGAACCTTAAGGAGTCTGGCAGTACTCAAAGCTGTTATAATTACCTTGACATAGTCGTCGAAATATATTACTTTTTTAACAATAGCTCCCGTTGAAATTCCACGAAAATAATGTATATTACACTGTTCGTATTTAATATTAACAAAAGACGCTCAGGAAAATATTTTATCAAGGGGCTGTTATGTCAAAGATATATAATGTTTCAGAAATATATGAATACTTTATGTAAGGTGTTTTGATAACGTTCGAACATGAAAAACACGTCTTTTGTAACTTCTTATAAAATACCTTTTTTGTATTACACAAACTTCTATACCGTTTGTTCAGACCGTGGCCGGAAACTGAGGCAGGTAATAGAAAAGATTATTATTACAAACCATGTGGCATTAAAGAAAATCCCGACGATAATTTAAAAGAATACCTGCCTCCGTTTCCGACCTATTATATGCCTTAGTCTGAAACACCCTGTATAATATGAATCCTTTGTTCTATAGATAGCTAATACTTTACACACAGTTTCCTAATCAAATACATCAAAATGCTATCATTTCTAACAAGTGTGCGATTAGGAATTTGAAGAACAAATACACATACATCCATCCATCCATCCAATCGATCATCATCACATCACATCACATCACATCACATCCATCCAATAGTTACATACGAGTCCATAGCTGCAGATGTCCTGTCGTGGGTATCTAAAACTTCTAGAAATATTTTCGGTCTCACAAACACCTAAAACCCAAAACGAACATTTGTATATCACATAAACATTTGTCTCGATGCGAGATTCGAACCCGCGACCTTTCATTTTACAAGCTGGTGTCTACCGAACTACGCCACGTCCAAAAATGTTTAAAAAAATTAAGATTTAATTTTCGGCATCACTTCAAAATTTTCCTTCGATAAAATTAATACCATTGACAGGGGCTATTAATTAACTCAGCAAAAGCATAATAAAGTCACAGACATGTTTGTTCTAAACAACTGAAGGTCAGTGCCCTCGATCAATCACAGGGTCGATATTTTTTGTTGTCCTCTAAACAGACGTCCATTTTCTGTCAATTGTGTTGCCGTAGGCTGCCCGTCATGTCCAAGTCATTTATTTCGACCCAAAAATCACGTTCACATTTCGCGATACAAAGGAATTTCTTCAATATATTTGTCAATTTTAACTGAACGTACTTTATTGTGGAATTGGATATGACAGCTTTCATACTTTTTTACCTACATACGTGCATAGAAGTTGTGGCCTTGAGGTTAAGGCACGCGGTTGAGAATCTTTGACTTTTTTTAAGATATGTATGTAAGTATTAGTATTTACAACGAATTATCACCTGCTTTAGAGATTAGTGGCTAAGGAACTCATCATGAAGAAGCCTACACATAAAAAGCTTGAGGATTTTTTATTGATATAGTCCGTCAGCCTTCAGTCCCTTCCGAACTGGGTAGAAAACTAAATTTTGCAATGAATGAATTTAAGTATCTATTTGATATTTTATAGATTAAACTAATATTCATTCCATTTCGAAGGGAAACGTTGATATTTTTACATTACCTAGGAGTTGAACCTCCTTGATCGTACATCAAAAGACATATCTCATTAAAAAATAGGGGGGAAAATACTGCTACGAGATGCGTTAAGTTGAAACGTTTAAGCTGAATTACTGCGAACTATTTCTCTAAGACTTGAAGTGCGGGATACATTAAAACTCTCTGAACCATCAAACATCAAGTGCTTTGTACGTAACACACCGCGAGACGCCTTAGCAACAGACTTGGTAACAGCCCTATTGATTTTTCGACGTCTCGTATTTTCTATGTGATATTTTTATGTTTAGCCAAATATTATGATAAGAAAATAATACTTACTAGCTACGTTATTATTTCTAGGCTTCGTGTTGTTCTGTTTTGTTCGTTTGTTAAACCTGTCTTTTCGATTAGAGAAGCTAAGTTACTTCTGAGACCTCTGTATTGCACACTCCTTCTGTTAGACTAATAGGCAGTTAGTATGTCCAAGCGGCTCCATTTGCACTGCACTGACGAAGGTTCGTGAAATGAGCCTTTTTAGCATTAAAATTGTGAGTGCTATGATGCTAGACGGTCTACGTGGTGATATCTTCGGCCTAAATACGTCCCAATTCTGGGCACAGACCACCCGTTGAGTTGACGCGACAGGAACTACAGATGAGGGGGGCTAGGCCGTGGTGATAAACAGGTATAAAAACACACACAACAGCATATGACCTAACTGATACGAAAAGCTGCGAAAGACTACTTAAATTTTTGAATTCTTAAACTTCATACTTCATCGACCTCTAACCAACATCTATATGTCACTTAGACTCTCACTAGAAAATATAATATGGTCTAAAGGATTTGCAAATTAGTAGTCCGCCAACCCGCACTAAGCCAGCGTGGAGGACTATGGCCTTAACCCTCTCAATGGTAGAGGAGACTCGTACCCAGTAGTGGGACGTATGGGTTGTTGATGATGATGATGATGATGATGGTGATGATGATTAGTAAACCATCTAAATGTACCACCAATAACCAAATAAACAAAACACACGCGATAATAGTCTCCGGGAATTCACACATTCGAATTTAGTTTAAACAGTCACCGCGTTGCCGTTTACGACGCGAGCTCGCTAAACAAAAGCCGCCGCAGCCCGATTCGCGCTAGAAACACAAGTTCATTTAAGAACGTAGTAGGTTCACCACACACGTTGATAGAGCCGGTACTTCCATAGAAGCCCAAACCCAGCCTGCCTTACAAAATTCCGAATAATCTTCAAGCGTTAAATATTTATTAACCAAAGCAATTAGATGTATAGATGGAAATATACTAATCCCATAATAGATGATTATAAACTTAACATTATCGATTAACCTGTGACAGGAGAGGCCTATGTCGAGCAGTGGAAGTAAAAGGCTGATGATGAAAGAATGTTGTCACGGCTACCTCTTAATTATTTTACTTTACTTTATTTAAATTCATTTTCATGTTTTAACAAAAAATATTAGAATGTTAGTGCATTCTTTTAAGTATTTATGTACTTTCCGTCTGCATTACGTAGGTATCTCTCCCAGAAAATGCTTATTATGAACTGTATAATATCTGTCGAAACGTTAATTTTGAAATAAATGCTGACGTTGAGATTAAAGGGCATTTTTGTAAAGCAATAGAGTTTAATTTGAAATTGTCTACATATTTGTGCAGGAACGCTTTAAGTTCTGGACGCGCGCTACGTACAAATTGAATAAATTTAAACATTATAAAAATGACATGTCAGCAGAACATGCAGTGCTGCTACACGACACAATGGAATTATATGGAACTAGCGAAACCACCCGAAATCACCCGCGGATAATTTTACCATTAAATATATTCCTATTTGTCGACACAAATCAAATATTAGTTAGTTTAGACGCAGATTTTGATTGATATTGATGAGATTTAGGAATTGCTTATCAAATTAAAATGAACATTTGAATGAATATGAAATTATGACTGCTCAAGGCCCGATCGTAATATTTGCACCCACTGACATTTGCAGACACTTTATGTTAAAAACACTTAGACCCGAAACAAATGTCTGTGGATCATACAAATATTTCTAGCTAACTACTTCACGTGGCTGTCATAGTGAGATACAATCATAAAAAATATTTGGTTGAAATATTAAGTTCTAAACAATGACAAACAGACGTGCAAATTGTTTATGTGGTTAAAATATAAAATGCTCGACAATATCCGCATACTAAGCTTCAATGTTAGAGTTTGTCGATAGGAAACAATAAAAATGTACTACATAATAAATTTTAACTTATTACCGTAGTTCTAGTCTCTTCGCGTTCCACACATGGACAGTACGAGTGACAGAGAAGTTTTGAGCTCCATTCCGAAGTCAGTCGCTTTATTTCGCGTTAAGAAATTCTCTAAATTCAAGGAGTCTGAAATTGCACCAATAAAACGGCATTGAGACCGTCCCCTATGAAATTACTCTAAAGTGTTCAAGGCAAAAATTACTTTTCGACGGATATAACAGAGATCTAATGTCATTTTTCATAGTCGAAAACGCGTTGCGGAGTCTCTAAATAATTTTTAAGATCTCTCGCTCGCACACTTACACCGCGGAACCAACACGTTAGTTCGCACTTATGCGACGGGACCAACGTGATTATTAGCACTCATACTGCTGGACTAACACTTCATACTTATGCAGCGAGACCAACAAAGCCACCGCAAATATGTATTAAATTATGGTTACTATACAAGGGATAAGCAACTAAAATAGTAAATGCTGTGAATTATTTTAAAATTAATTAAGAACTTGCTATATGCAGGTAGTACGGATCGTCAACACTTCACGTCTCGAACGTTTTGTGTTTCGTAAACGGTTTTACCTGCAAGCAAGTTTTCTAAATCTTCATCAACCCATATACGCCCACTGCTGAGCACGGGTCTCCTCTACCATTGAGAGGGTTTAGGCCATAGTCCACCACGCTGGCCTAGTGCGGGTTGGCGGACTACACACCTAAGAAATTCCTAAGAACTTTTAGGTGTGCAGGTTTCATCACGATGTTTTCCTTCAACGTTAAAGCAAGTGATAATTCAATTTGAATACACACATAACTTCGAAAAGTCAGAGGTGTGTGCCTGGGGTTCGAACCCGCGACCGCCGAGATTCTCGACCGCGCGCCTAAACCTCGAGGCCATCACTGCTTTTTTTGCTTTTGTTTTCTACATACTTACTTCCAACTCTTATAAGGCCTTTCAATTATATGTACGTAAGACGCATAACTAGCTGTTTTTTTTTTTATTTTGAAAATAAAAAAGCAAAAATCAGCTTGTTGTATTTAGCTAGTAGGAATACAGAAAGAGAAATAACTTAAAAAAACAATCTAGATACCTCACGCAAGAACATATGCGTGGTCATAAAGATCACACTTATAGCTGGGACCACGTATATTTATTTGAATCTATACTTTTTCTAGGAAATACTCAATAACGGCACCGAATCCAGAAGTGCCTGATGTTGCTTAAGCCTCTTTTAAATGAGACTTTAAAATGTAGGCAAAAATAGGCGTTGAAATTTCAGGGGGTATGAGTGTACATGTTTTATGCATGGGTGTAATTTTGCTTATTCAATACGCATTTTTACTGTTCTTATTTGTGTTGTTGAATGCATAAAAATATTTCCTCTAATTAAATTTCTGCCTATGAGAACAGATGAATGTGGCTGGCATAAAAAAAGTATACATTTTATTTTTTGTTCAGCAGTGGGCAGCGATACACTGAGAATAAATGCCAATGACGTCATTTAACATGCAACTATCTTAATGTTTACAGAAATCACATAGTCCTCACATAAGTGTCGTGTCGTAATTATCAAAAACTACGAGAGACGTTTCGGTTTCACAAACACCCAGACCCGAAAACAAATATTTGTGGATCACACAAATATTTTCTCGGTGCGGGGATCGAAATCGCGGCCACTTGTTTCGCAAGCTGGTGCTTAGCCAACAGCGCCGAGGGACTGTAAAAAAGTCTATTCATCCTCTATTTTGCCTACATCAAAGCTGTACTCCTTGTAAAACAAAATTAATGATTTTAAAATCACTTTTAAAGATGGCCAGCAAAATACGCGTTAGTCGACAAGTATCGATTGCTAAACACGTCAAAGTTACAACTATTTATAACTAGGGGAGTTACAAATTGTTTCTCGTCAAGCTACGGCGCAACTTCGGATTTGAGCGTTTGCAAAATTTTTAATTTAGAATCCGGCCTCCGTACTCAAATGTCCGAAAAGCTTTCAGAGCTATGACCTATCTTATAGGTCTCCTTAATTTAAAGTTTTAAAAAAGTGGGAGATGTTCGATCTATTTGGATCATTCTTCTTTGTATCTTCTTCATCACATATCCGTCATTATGGTGAATTTTACCACTTTTTGTGATATGATTTTCTATAGTATGTTTACATCAATGTACCGTGAAACAGTGACTCAGCCACGGTCTCACCACCACTTAGGTCTTTTCAGTCCATCAGTAACACATATATTTTACTGTAGGCCCTATACAGGTTGTAAAAAAGCCGTGATCGAATCCTAAAACAGGTAATAGCTACGGCGATCACAAACACATGGACACAACATTGACGCAAAAAATCCGACAAAAATATGTAAGTCGTCCACATCTGCACATACATTTTATGGTTGTTAGAAAAATTAAAAAAATATATATATTTTGTAAGAATTATTTGAACATCGATGCGTTTGTAATCATCGTAACTATTGCCTGTCTCAGTTTTCAACCACGGTCTTAATACAGCCTGTATATGCAAATTTCCTTGAAATATTATCCGTTGGATTTTTTTGATACATATATTTTTACTTATACTAAATAATTCATTTCTATTTATAACATGCAATGTATAAAAAAAGCAGTGATGGCCTCGAGGTTTAGGCGCGCGGTCGAGAATCTCGGCGGTCGCGGGTTCGAAACCCAGGCACACACCTCTGACTTTTCGAAGTTATGTGTGTATTCAAACTGAATTATCACTTGCTTTAACGGTGAAGGAAAACATCGTGATGAAACCTGCACACCTAAAAAAGTTCTTAGGAATTTCTTAGGTGTGTAGTCCGCCAACCCGCACTAGGCCAGCGTGGCGGACTATGGCCTAAAACCCTCTCAATGGTAGAGGAGACCCGTGCTCAGCAGTGGGCGTATATGGGTTGATGAAGAGAAGAGAAGAGAAGAATGTATAACCAGTAAAATAAAAACAAAAAGCCGTCAATACATTTAGCTCGAAATATTCTGGGTTAGATCATCCCTACTTTATTCCAAAAGAATTGTATTTGATACGTTCGAATACAGAACGCATATGTATATGAAACATTCACAGCACGTACTGAAAATCTATTTTCCACCGGCCGTTCCCGCGGGCGTTGTTTAGGTAAATTCTGGAATCCTAGATTTTTATTAAGTTTCTCTGCGGTATTTATATATTTTGAAGCAGTCCCGTGGGATTTACCGTTTAGAATATATGGTTGATTCTATATTGAAATATATCATTTATAACCTATAGCTATAACTACCTGTAGGCCCTTTAAGAAATCGTTTTTCAGTTGGTCTCTTCATTGAAAACCAGCACTGCAATGCCGTGCAAACTATATGAAGGGATCATTGGTATCATTTAGACTCATGTTATTTCCCCAAAATAGGTGAAAAAACATAAATCGATTCAATAGTTAAGATTTTAAATGGTATTCAGCTTATTTTACACTTACTCTAAATTTCATTATCTTTGTTAACCGTCATACGTCATTCTGGATGGACCTTTTCTACAACTGAGAGGTTTTAGGCTTTACCACAGTGGCCTAGTAAGGGTTGGTGGACCACACAACTAAGAAATTCCTAAGACCTTTGTGAAAGTTTCCTCACGATGTTTTCCTTTACTCAAAATTAGTATAAAATATATTTATTACAATATATTGCTATAAGCCCAGTTGCGTGCCATAGGGGAGGCCTATATCCAGCGGTGGACGTAAAACGCTGGTGATAATGATAATGCCATAAAATATTTTTTATTTATAGACATAGCTGCCCAAAGACAACATATAAGGGACAGCCCCGTGGCGCAGTTGGCTAGACACCAGCTTGCTAAACGAGTGGCCGCGGGTTCAATCCCCGCACCGAGACAAATGTTTGGGTGATCCACAAATATTTGTTTCAGGTCTGGGTGTTTGTGAGACCGAAAAGTCTCTCGTAGTTTCTGACACCCACGACACAAGACTCGTATCTTAGTGTGGGGTCAGGACTATTTATGTGACTGTTGGGTGTATTTATTTATTAAATACGTCACATAACGCAGTACAAAGTGCAACGCCTTTCAACCTGTCCAAATAAAGATATACACATATTCAGACATTTAAATTGGCTTTACAGCAATACCACGGGCTCCCTCGGGAACTATGCTGGACTATTGACCTGTCGTATGCACGACTGCGGTTTGCATAAATTTACGCCGGTTTAATTATCTACGTCGAATATTAAATGTAATTTAATGTAAAGAAAAAATTAAACATTTCTAATGATAGACAAGAATCGTGGATACGTGTTTGTGCACGATTTTGAACCCTCAATTTTTTTTATAGAATATAATTACCTTCTTTGATTGCGACTTTACTGCCTAAACAACGATCAAATTATGAGTAGATTCAAGTGACATCTAATATTACGCAATAACTTCACACGTCTAAGAAATTGGAAATATCTTCCTTGATTCTTAGATTTGCTATAATTATTATATAATATTATACTTAATTATAATAGTCGTGAGTTCAAACTTGAAAACCTAAGACTTATTTTTAAAAATTGATATGTTTTGTATTTTCATTTAGGTATTCATAGGTTTTCAATAGACAACAAAATATCTTTCCGCGTCGATTCCCGTAATGTGAGTATACAATCATAAATTTCGAAGTACACCCAAAGTCCTAACAAAAGCCGGCCGCGACAAATATCTCGAGGCGAAACTCCAATAACGTAAACCGAAATATTCCTCGCAGTGGAAATATTTGTATTAAAAAGTCAAATATTGTGGTCTGGGCGGGCGTCGACGCCAACGAACCGTATGTGACCGTGCTGCAAGTGGTAGATTGAAAATTGCTTTAATGGCTTCCCAATGCATATGGTGTCCATGAAAGGTTTTACTATTATGTACTTTTTTCAAGCAGCTATAGTCTCGTCTGTTTGTCACATCTGTCGCAGAACCGATAACCGTTCAGGTAAACGTGTTCTGGAGTGGAGACCACGGCTCGGCAAACGTAGTGTAGGACGCCCTTTGGCTAGGTGGGGTGACGATACCCGCAAGATGGCTGGCAGCGGTTGAATGAGGAGAGCCGAAGATCGAGCCCTGTGGCGTGCCATAAGAGAGGCCTATGTCCAGCAGTGGACGAATTAAGGGCTGTTGATGATGATGATGATGATAGCCTCGATATTTTGGCATGCGGTCGAGAATCTTAGTGGTCGCGAATTTTAAACCTATTTTCGTTTTCGCAGTTATGTGTGTATTGACAATGGATGCTTAAAGCAAGAAGGAAAACATTGTGATGAAACCTGCATAAATAATAATAATTTAAGAAAATGCATAGTTGTGTAGTCCGCCAACCCGTATTAGGCCACGTGGACTAAGGCCTAAACCCTCTTAATGATAGAGGATGTCCGTGCCCAGAAGTGGGACGTATATGGGCTGATGATGATGATGATTTTTTTTTCTAGATACACCATATACTTGCACAACGTCACGTGTGTATTTGCTGAAGAAGTAGGCACAGGTGCATTTCTGCAACCACATCTTGCCAGGTGTCTTATCAGTCCCATGTAAAAGGAGGGGAGCCTATTCCCGTTTTTGAACATATTTTTCTACTCTTTGCTACTATTGAAATGAAAACCTAATAATACTTTCTCCGCCTTAGAAATCGAATCCTGAATAGATCAATAAAATCTAAGTATTAATAATTAGGTAATATAGCTTATTAGTTCCTAGATATAAGTGTGTTAAACCCGGGACTGGTTATATCCCAGGTTGGACTGTGCTGTTATCTTCCTCCTATGGGTAACCATTTCCTTTTTTAGTTAACTAGTGCCCATGTATAAAATGGTTGGGAGGAATTGTGAAAATCTTGACAAGTGAAATATATAGCAGCCTCAAACCTAACAGAAATACATGGATGAATATTATTTAATTGCATATAAAAACACACTAACAATGACAATATTTTAACTCAGCCACGGAAGTCACCAGAACCAAAACATTATCTTTGTTAGATAAAACACGCACCTGTTGTTTAAAGTGATTTATTATTTCCACCAGTTTTTATGCCTCTATGCTATGCAACTAAATAAACAGAAAACATTTTAGCCTCGTTTTGTTTTAAAAATGCGTTTAAATTTAATTCTTTTTTGTTTTTGTCTATTTTACAATCATCCGTTTATGTCAATGTTTCGAAAAACAAGTAATAAAAACCACCCCTGGACTTCGAAGGGGGCAAAGTTTTATTTGTATTTTCCGTTAGGTAATTCTCAGTTGCAGTTCGAAGTCTAGAAATGTATCTGAAATACGGCAATATGCTCAACCTCTGTGATATGGGACTAATATATACCTAACGAAACGCGTATGGAAAAATGCACTTCTGCCTAACCCTTCGAGGAATACAGGCGTGAAGTCAAGTATGTGTATCTCTGATCACTAAGCAAACCCTATTTTTATCTCTACGTTACAACTATTCCAAATATGAGTATAACATCTATCTTACAGAGTCAATAATCACGGCATAATCTCCGCTTTTAATACTCTGAAAGCAATAAAATTTGTAACGACCCCCGTCCACGACAAGTTAAATTGATCAATTAAAACTTACTCCACCGTCTTTGAGACAGCTCTTGTATTACGAAATGGTCATAGTCACGAACAGGTATAGTATCCTTTTGCAGCATTTATACAGTGAGTAAAAGACCGGAATCGAAAACTGAGACTGGCAATAGTAAAGGTGATTACAAACAATTTGACGCCAAGGAAATCCCGACTAGAAATTAACGGTGAAAAACATATTTTAAAATCAAGCTTTTATCATGCACGAAAAATTAAAAAAATAAACTAAGAAATCATTCATAAAATTCGTAGTTTTTTAAACTTTACAAGTAACAATTTACAAAAGTGTTCGGTTTATCAGTAGAAGTATGATACATAAACATATATTATCTATAACTAGTATATTAACATTCTTTAGTGATCTAAAAGCTCGTCGCGGCCGAGGTCTTTGCATTAACGAAATTGCGCGACAAGCTTCAATGGAGGATGGTCATAGATCCTCCAACTCCTCATCAGATCAGCTCCATAATATCATATTTTTGTATTGTTACCGAAGCTACGAAGACATACCAAATTTCAGCTCAATTGGACCACAGAAATCAAAGTTCCTATGGGCATCTTCCAACTCTTCATCAGATCAGCACCATGATACCATATTTGTGTATTGTTGTCGAAGTTACAAAGACATTCCAAATTTCAGCTCAATCGGTCCACAAGAACCGATGTTTCTACGGTCATCTTCCAACCTCATCATCAGACCAGCTCCATGGTACCATATTATTGTATTGTCACCCAAGTTACGTAGGTATACCAAGTTTCAGCACAATCGGTCTATTGGAAGTGGTTCAAATCTTCATTGCAAGATTTGTAAACATACAAACACACAAAAGTGAAGTTAAATAAAAGCTTGTAAAAAGAAATGTTTTCTTAATAACATTAATCTTATAATTGTTAGCAGATACTTAAGGTTTTTAGAAGTAAGCAGTGATGGCCTCGAGGTTTAGGTGTGCGGTCGAGAATCTCGACGGTCACAGGTTCGAACCCCAGGCACACACCTCTGACTTTTCGAAGTATTCACAATGAACTATCACTTGCTCTAACGGTGAAGGAAAACATAGTGATGAAACCTGCACACCTAAAAGTTCTTAAGAATTTCTTAGGCGTGTAGTCCACCAACCCGCAGTAGGCCAGTATGCGCTCCCGAAGTATATTTTATGTGACTCTACGTCTCAATTATTAGAAGGTTATGTTTCTAAAATCTTAGCATAGTGTTCAAGATTGCTAATATGATTTTTCTAATTGAAATAAATAAAAACCCAATAACACTTGAAAAACTTGCCTCAGGACCAGCGAGGCAATTTAAAACTTAATAAAATGAGTAAATAAGGATGAAAGCATGCACGAATAAGCGAGTTCAGTAGCGCACATGAGAGGTTTAATGGTGCCCAGGTTAAATACGAAATAAAAATATATTTCCTGCAAAAAGGGGCTTTATTTTTCACATTCATAAATTATCAAGCTTATATTACTAGCATGAAATCATTATCAGCCCATACACATCCCACTGGTGGGCACGGGCCTCCTCTACCAGTAAAAGGATTTAGGCCTTAGTCCATTACTCTGGCCTAGTGCGGATTGGCAGACTACACACCTAAGAAATTCCTAAGAATTAGTAGGCATCAGAAACTACGACAGACTTTGTCAATCTCACAAAAACCCAGACCCGAAACAAACATTTGTGGATCACACAAACATTTTGTCTCCGTGCGGGGATCGAAACCGCGGCCTCGTTTCGCATGTTGGTGTCTAACCAAATGCGCCACGAGGCTGTCAAAAACACACATCATAAAAAAGATAATACTTTCTGGTGATTTAAGTACATATAAGCCACAATTTACCAGCAAATAGACAATATTAGTCCATCGCCAGGATTAACAATATCAATTTGCTATTGTAAAGATTTCCCCCGGGCGCCCAGTTTACGTCATAAGGTCGTCATTGCTCCGAACCTCAATTTCAAATTGGATATCCTTAAAAATTTGTTTTCGACTTCTTTTTGACTATGTTTCCTGCTATTTATTGCATTCCTCAATCAAGTGTTTATAATCAAATAATAAATAAATACATCCAACAGTAACAAAATATGTGCATAATTCTGAACCCATTCACTAATATCCATTTCTTGTGTCACGGGTATCAGAAACTACAAGAGACGTTTCTTTCTCATAAACACCCAGACCCGAAACAGATATCTGTAGATCATTTATCACGGTGCGGGGATCGAACCCGCGGCTTCTCATTTCAGGAACTCGTGTCACAGAACAGTCGAATCATTTACTAAAAAACTTATTGTTAAACTCTTACTACTTCAAAGTACATGTATAGTTAAGGTCCTTCATCGGTTAATTGAAGGAATTGTCAAATTTCTTGAGAAAGCTTGCAAACCTTTAAAATTTTTAAGTATTTCTTAGTTGTATATTCCATCAAACTAGGTCAGCATGTTGGACTAAATCCTAAGCCCGCTCAGTTGTAGAAAAGGCCCGAGCTCAGCAATGAGTTGTTTATGAGTTGATTTTGATTTCCTTTAAGCGATCATTGTCAGTTAATAGACGTCAATACATTTGTAATACAGTCACATACTATCTGATGTTATACGATCGACTCGTCACATAGCGTTTTTCTTCAAATACAGGGTGTATTCAGACCGTGATCGGAAACTAAGACAGCTAATAGCCACGGCAATTACAAACCTTTTTGCGTTAAAAAAAAGTCGCGACATAAAATAAAAAAATGACGCTTTCCATACAAAACACATAGGTTTAATACCCACGGTTTGTATTTAAATAGTTATTTTTTTTATTGTTGTCGGGATTTTTTTAACGTCCCCTCGACATTTAATTACTTTAGATATATATTTTTTTTTAATTGCCCTAGCAGGCAGACGAGCTGACGGCCCGCCTGATGGTAAGCGGTCACCGTCGCCCATGGACTTGGCAATGCCAGGGGCACAGCCACGCCGCTGCCTACCGTGAGGAAAATGCTCTTTTTAAGCCTCGTTTGAAGAAGGCCATGTCATAGCGCTCGGGGAACACCGAGGCAGGGAGTTCATTCCAGAGCTTGCACGTACGTGGTAAGAATGACCTCTGGAAACGCACCGTACGCGTACCTATTACCTGCCTTAGTTTCCGATCACGGTCTCAATACACCCTGTATAACTTCTATGCAAGTTGATTTGAAAGTCAGCTTCATTAGAGTTACAGACATTGGAATAAACTGAGTTTTAATTAATGACATCCTTTGAGAGACCGTCGGGGAGAATTAAAAAAGGACCCTTCAGTAATTGTACTAATTTACTCATCAACTGTTCAAACATTACTTTGAAAATTTAGAACATTAGTGAATCTGCATGTTTTTTCGAACTAGCCGCGAGACTCAGCTCTGTTCGGGCACATTTTTAAAATCATTCTCAGGGTTCATTTTATTTATTAGGGTTTAAAAACCGTTCTTTCCCATGGTTGTATTTAAATACCAAAATCTTTAGATCAGTACAGTAGTTTTGCCATAAAAGTGTAACAGCTAAGTAATTTTCTTTCGCATTTATAATAAAAGCAAGTGCAGAATAGGATATTTTCAAATACATATGAACCTACCATCCTTATCTTAAATGATGCCTAGTGGTCTCGCGGTACAAGTATGTACATATGACCCCATAACACTTTACCCGAACCCGACATCAAACTCAGGGCTTCCAGATCGCAAGCTATTATACATACTTGGACCACGAGATTACTAGACAATTGGGCAGTCAAGGTAATCTAAATATAGACAAATCTTTACCACAAAGTTACTTTCCATAGTTAATATAAGGTTCCAGTCAAATTGGAATCATCATCATCATCATCAACAGCCAATATTGGTCCACTGCTGGACATAGGCCCCCCCCAATGACTTCCACCGGGAACGGTCGGAAGCCGCCTGCAGCCAGCGACGTCCCGCGATCTT
The DNA here is from genome assembly GCA_030295005.1 of Cephonodes hylas. Classification (NCBI taxonomy): domain Eukaryota; kingdom Metazoa; phylum Arthropoda; class Insecta; order Lepidoptera; family Sphingidae; genus Cephonodes; species Cephonodes hylas. Next base: position 11,600,312 of record AP025372.1, on the reverse strand, counting down.
GACAAGGTTGTCGGACCACCTTGGAATGGAATGGTTTAAATATGGAATAGATATTAAGGTAAAAATATAAATAAACAATGACAGTATCTAAAGCATTACACAAACCCCTTGAAAATACATTGGCGTCAGCGGTTCCGCCCGACTACCTTTTCTATCAACAGCAGCTGTCGCGAGCTCAACTAATAAGGATTTTTTCTTATTAAATTCAAATCGATATCTGAACTGATCCTCCTTTACTCATTACTATAAGTATAATGTATTACTATCTGTTAGCTCTAAAATTTCATTGTTTAAACCATTCACTTATTAGACATTTACAATACAAATCAAATCTATAATTAAAATTACAATATAGGGATATAACTAAAGTAAAAAAGTTTTTACAATATTCATATTATTTAAAAATCTTAGCTTTGGTCCGAATACTTGGCTTAATGAAATTATTGTCTATAACAATCCAATCATATGATTCTACTATTGACCACGGCCATCTTCAGGGACACTTTGAGAATTATAAGTAGTGCACAAAGGTATGCCTAAACACAATCGCCAAACTAAATTCTGTTCAGTTTCACAACCAACTGTTATATGGACTCCAAAATTAAATTACTAACTTTCAATTTCTAAATGAATTTTCTCCGTAAATATGAAGACATTATCCATAGCTCACCTGTTCGAAATGCGTCCCCCAAAGTGGCGCGGAGTGGAAACTTTTCAATCACAGCGCAGTAATGCGGTTTATTCCGACTCCGCTGGCTTCCAGACTCACTCCGTCCGCAGATAATAATTGTGGGGACAGAACTTAGTAATTTCAGTGGAATACCGCTGCATTTCCATTTGTTCGGACCAGGATATCGGGCGGAGCTCGGCAAATGTGTTTGTAGCGAATTAGTTTGAGAGAAGTGGTCAAAATAACAATCATTGCTACACCTACTTAGTCGAGTTTACACTAGTAGTGTTGGTTTCGTTGTTTATGCTGTCGAGATAAAAACCTCAGTGATTGTAGGTCAGATATGTCGCGTATTTTAACGGTGAAAGAAGACAATACAAGGAAACTTGCACACTTAAATTTTAGAGGATATTCTTAAATGTATAGTCCATCAAACGACACTAGGCCCACGCAGTGGAGTAAAAACTAATTTCTTAGTTGTAGAGCAAGCCGGTACCCAGCAGTGGGAGGTATATAGGCTGATATATTTTTTTGACAGCATTGTCATTCCCCACAATATAAGTAGACAACACTGGAGTGACTGAATGGTGTGAATGAATGAAATCATTTTCATTCACATTCACTATTATTATATTGATGACTTAGATGCACTAGAACCTCACCAGACCAGAGTGGGCTAAGGCTTAAACTCTTTCAATGGTAAAGTAGATCCTTGGCCAGCATTAAAACGTATATGGCCTGATGATCAATTTATACGTATCAGTTGAATGAGACCCCAAATCACGTGCAATTCGTAGAAACCGTCAGAAGAATAGTACTGCGACATAAATTGAAATAGAAGTTACATGTTGTAACTTTGTAAACGCCAATACGAACTTAAGTCATTACCGAAGTTTTCGCGGTTATCCGCAGCCATCTTGGAGGCAATAAATTTCGTTTGCTGCATTGTGGTAACATACAACAATAGGGAATGTGGAATATATTCACATTTAAGTAACGCAACAGAAGATGCGAAAAGCTACGGTTATTTGAAGCAAAAATTTATCAAAATAAACAAATTGTATTTAATTAATATTCTAAAGTACTAGTCTTCTACTGTAGTTATAGTGAAAAAACGTATCTTAGAAGATACGTATCTCTTTATCTAATGTCGATAAGATCGACATAATTGTGTCTCTGGTACTAATATTTTTTATTTATATTTTAAATTTATACTTCAAAATGTAAAGTGTACAACACTTATAATACGACGCTAAGAGGGTGTTTAAAAAAAATCAACTTTTTCTAAGATTTTAATGTATAAAATTACTTTTTTAGTATCTTGCTACACGTCTATAGCAAGAAAGCAGTTAACGGAGTTGAATCCCATATAAAAGCCGAGAAGCGTATTGTGGTCTACTTACAAAATTCCAGACTTTCTTTATCTCAACCACAGACCAGTCAATTAAGAATTTAAAGAACAATGCAAAGAACTTGAGAATTTGTGTGAAATGTCTTCGCCGTCTGAATGGTAATCAGTCTTCATTAGCTGGCGACACCAGCCCCGATACTTAACACGCCTCACAAATTACCTTCTCAACGCTTTCAACACGAAATCACATTAATTCTATCCATGACACCTTTTGATTGCACGCTTTTTAACCAAATTGAATTACATTTTTGTGTAAATTTGCTTGCTTTATTCGTAATGCCTGATTCCAGTGAGATGGATAGTAAAAACACAAGTTTCAAGTTAGACTTACACCTCTGAGTTTTTGAAGTTATTGGTATGCTTATTCACCATGTTATGGTATGTTTGTAATCATCACTTACTCCATCGGTGAATGAAAACATCGTGATGAAACCTACATACGTAAAATTTATTAGGTGTGTAATCCCTCAGCTCGCACTAGGCCAACGGTTGGTCTAAGGCATAAAGCCCCCAAGATGTAAAGGAGATGCGTGCTCACCAGTGGACGAGTAGATAATTATGATGACGAAGCAGTCTTCCTAAACAGGGACATTTTACGCCCTAAGTATTTTTAGAGGCGCTAAATTTCGAATGAAGCACTAATTACCCATAAAGTAAAGATAAATTGGTGGAACAGAATGACTTGCATCCTCGTGTTAGACGTTTTAATGGCAAAGTTACGATAAACGAGAAGACGTTACGGCTCACTGAATTGATCTACGCTATTCTTGAACATCTAAAAATGTAAAAGTTTGCAATTTTGTATCTTTATCGTGGCATGAACTTGTTGAATAAATTTTGAAGATACATGTAAGGATCACAACCTTCCTAGCCTGGTACCTTATAGGATAGGGTGAAGAAATATATCTAAAAAGCATGGGATAGTTAGGTTAAGGCACGCGGTCGAGAATCTCTGACTTTTTGAAGCTACGTACTAGGCCAACGTTGTGGACCAAGACCTAAACTCTCTTAGTTATATAGGAGGCCCATGCCCAGCCGTGACGTACATGGGCTAATGGTAAAGAAATATCTCACCAATAAAGAGAGCTGGAAGTCATCCAGCAAATTAATAGACCAAAAGTACGTAGGTTCGTACAGACCAACAAGGCATTCAATGACCAAGCAGTTATTTAAAAATAATGCATTTTTATATTACTTGAGGTCACCGCAAAGACTGACGACCTTTATTTTTAATCAGAGTAAATTCTACTATCAATATTAATTTTCATTTGTTTGCTCACTAATTGCAAAAACTGGCAATTACCAAGCGATTTAAAGTTTCGTAAAACTTGAATGAATTCTATTGACAATCTAATTACATATTAAACAAAAAATAAAGCTAATTAATAAAAATTGCAACTTCATAATTTTAAAAAGTATCTAATTTTTTTAATTGGCCTTTGTATCACTACTTAATTATATAATTTACAAAATGTACAAAATCAAAATTTTCCACAAGGCATTTCTTAGCTACCTAAAGTCCACCAACCCCCGCCATTATCAGGGTAAAGATTTTTTTCTAACGGAAGATAACCATTAAGGTTATCATGCTATTATCCAGTACCATGGCGGTGCCATACAAACACAATTCTGACCTCATACTAAGATGTTTGTCATGTGTCGTGGGTATAAGAAACTACGAGAGACTTTTCGATCTCACAAACACCCAGACCTAAAACAAATATTTATCCACAAAAACATTCGTCTCGGTGCGGGGAATTAAGCTCGCGACCTCTCGTTTCGCAAAGCTGGTGTCCAGTCACTTGCACTTGCCATGCTGCTAATCTTTATCAATACTGAATTAAGACATTCATAGATATTTACAATATCCCATAATAGACATCTACCTAACTTAAGAGACATCAAAAGACCATCACATAATAAAAAGACTACTGCATTAGATATAGCTAGAATCGACAAAGAGTGACCTATGTTAGCTGTGCACATATTATGAGAACGCTGACTTATTCGCAACCCGCGTCGTAATCAATAACAAAGAAACAAAACGAGACTTTACTCAAATGGACTTCCAACAGTATATTGCAGAGCGCCGACATGAATACATTCACCAACCAAAAGAGGTTTACAAAGCTGAAAACGAGCTCTCAATGCTCACTTTTAGCTCATGTGTAATGAAATCTATATATATAAAAGAAAGTCGTGTTAGTTACACCACTTATAACTCAAGAACGGCAGAACAGATTTGGCTGAAAATTGGTAGGGAGGTAGCTTAGAGCCAGGAGACGGACATAGGATACTTTTTATCCCGTTCGATAGCGTTCCCGTGGGACTTTTCATTGTTTTCTTTATCCATACAAAAGTTTCGTTTTAATAATTAAGTCAATTTAAACTTTAATACAATACAATAAAGTTTAAATCGTAGTGGAGGAGTTCTATGTTATAAAAATGAATTGCTCGATGTGTTCCTAAGCGCAAATCTCGAGAACAGCTGAACCGATTTCGCTAATTCTTTTTTTATAATATTCCTTGAAGTACGAGGATTGTTCTTACGGAGAGATACATTTTAATAATTGCCTGAAAAGGTCTAAAAATAATACTTTTCTATATTCCCATACAAAAGGTTCGTAATGATACTTAAGTCATTTTGAACTTTAACACCATACAAAATTTCCTGTCATTTAATGTTTATCCCGTCGATGCAGTTAGAGGCCCCCTCAAATAAAAGAACGTATTAAAATAAGCATTTTGAATCGACAATATGTATCTATAACATTCGAATAATTGCGTATTTTAGATGTTAAAAATGCAGAATTCTCATGACAATGGATTGACATTTTTTGGCTGTCAAATATTAAGGCGTTCAGAAATTTATTTTGTGTAACAAATCTCCTTGGTAGTGCCTAATTTTTTATTTTTTATTATGCTTGAATATCTAAAATACTCTAAATCTCCTTCAACAAATCGTAATAAATGTTCAGGGGATGCCTTTTCCATTGATCTAGCCAGTCATGGAACAGGGCTATGAGTTCGCGACCTCGGCCCCCCGAGCTGTTGGAGTCTCCCACTATTTCCTTATCCGGGACTGTGGCATCCTTACCATCAGGCCAAATATCCTTACCTGCAATATCCTGTACCCAAACACACGCTATCTCTACCCCTTTACCAAAAGAACGAAAGCCCCAAGGAGAGTTGGTGTCAGACAGGCGGGCGGCCGTAAAACATTTGCCAAAACATTTATACAGTATGTATAATAAGAAAGGTGATAGGGCCTAGGCCGTCCCCCGTAGCCGACGCGCAGGGGCAGCATCCGGTTCCTATGAGAAATGGGCAAGGTTTGTTACACCAGCCCGGGCGGGGGCAACGTAAGACACTAGCCCGGGAAATGAGATTGAGGTATGCAAGTTGGAATGTAGGTACGACAAATGGTAGGTCAAGGGAAAAAGAAAAAAAAATGGTCAACGACGAAGACTTACGAAAGACGACTGCATGCAGCAAAGTGGTATAACACGGAGTGACAGAGTCAGAAATGAATACTTTAGGGTAAGTCTGAAAGTAGCTCCTGTGATAGAAAAGATGAAAGGAAACCGTCTGTCATGGTATGGGCACATTAAGAGAAGGAATTAATCATATGTAGGAAAAAAAAGTGATGAACATGAAAGTGGATGGATGGGCGAGCCGAGGAAGGCCAAAAAAGAGATGGATGGAGTGCGTGGCTGAAGATATGAAAAAGAAAGGGGTGAATGAAAACATGACGGCTGACAGGGATGTGTGGAAAAAGAAGAGATACTGCGCCGACCCCAAGTAATTAATTGGGACCAGGGCAAGGGGATGATGATATACCTAAGTAATTAAAAATTAAATTCTGTTAATAAGTAACAAGACATTCATTGACTGGTAGGGCGATACGAAGTTTGCCGGGACAGCTAGTATTTTAATAAAGACGTGTTTGATTCTAGGAAATTATTTACGAACATTTGTATTTCAAATATTTTTGTTATAATACTTTGTGGCATATGTTTTAACGACTTTTTGTCCTCGCAAATAGCACTGGACCAATGAGGTGGACTCTGGATGATCCAAATGTTAATCATAAATCTATACTAATATTATAAAGCTGAAGAGTTTGTTTGTTTGTTTGAACGCTAGGATCTAAGGAACTACTGGTCCGATTTGAAAAATTCTTTCAAGATTAGATAGCACATTTATCAAGGAAGGCTATAGGCTATATAACATCACGCTACGACGAATATAATAGATATAAGTAAAATGTATAAAATAGTATCGAGAAGACGAATTGACGTAGAAATGTTGACATCTGCATTTTCAAAAGGCAATAGAGGTAATATTTTGAGCTAACAAGTGGCAGGCCATAAAAGCCTTAAAACTTAGTTTGCCTTACATATTTCCGTATGAAATAATTTTATAACTTTAAATATTTATATCATCATAAACCCATGTACGCCCACTGCTGAGCACGGATCTCCTCTACTATTGAGAGGGTTTAGGCCATAGTCCACCACGCTGGCCAAGTGCGGGTTGGCGGACTACACACCTAAGAAATTCCTAAGAACTTTTAGGTGTGCAGGTTTCATCACGATGTTTTCCTTCACCGTTAAAGCACGTGATAATTCAATGTGAATACACACCTAACTTCGAAAAGTCAGAGGTGTGTGCCTGGGGTTCGAACCCGCGACCGCCGAGATTCTTGACCGAGCGCCCAAACCAGAGGCCATCACTGCCACTAAATATTTATATACCAAAAACAATTCGAAATGTCAATAAGATTATACTGACTCTACAATGAACAATGATAAACTAGATATTAGACGATTAACATACAACGCTTTTGGTGTCTATGGAAGGACTTTAGTATTAGCATCTTTGTCATTCAGATCCGATGTTATCTAGATGAGTAATAATCAGGTGCCAACACAGTCTAAAGCAAGAGCACTGAAAATAAATTACAGAACAATGCTATCTCTAAAAGCAACACATCAGGTATACCAATAAATTTCACTTAACCTAACATGTCCGTTGTTTTGTTTCAAATAAACATGTCAAACGCCTGTGATGTATAGCTTTAAATCTGTTTGATAAACGAGCAGGGAAAAAACGGGATTCCATTTAACTAGTATTGGATTTTTAATTAAAATATATTTTTTTAGTTCCAAGAGTTTGGAGGTCTAACTAAAATAAAACTGCTGATAAGTGGGTAAGTTGAAATGACTGTTTTTGTTGGTTGTAGAATTGACTAAGAACTAGAACGTATAAAACCTTTAAAGAGTTGGCAGGGGATTTTTTATTGTGTTGCCAGTTGTGCTTTATATATGATTTAAATTTAAATGAAGTACTTCCTAAAGTTTTCGAATTAGAACATTCTTAGTAACAACCCGAAGTTAGCAAATGGGAGATCCATTTAAGAATTTTCTGGTTCGAAAACTTAATAAATCTCCAACCGAAACATTCATTTAACATTACCTTTATAGTTTTTTTTTATTACACGAGGAAATCCTATTTATCTTTATCCTATGCAAATAATTTTTCTTCTTCTAAATAATCAATTACCTTACGTTAGAAATATATTTTTACAGACAAATAGTATAATTTAATGTTTAAATTGCATGTGCAGAAAAAAAACAACGCCCAACGTGGGGCTCGAACCCACGACCCTGAGATTAAGAGTCTCATGCTCTGCCGACTGAGCTAGCCGGGCTGTTAATAATGCGGCTGGATAAGGAAGTAACTTGAAGCTTTCTATTGACGTTTTAGGACTTTTATATGGCTACACAGTACTACCATTTTTCTCTTAAACTAAAAAGTGTAGAGGCATCGTGACTGATGGTACGAGTTCGTGCCATACGAAGTGGAGTTTTCGGATTTGACTACCGATGTGAGCAAAATGTTTTATTGAAAAAAGTGGCGTAATTAGGCTGCAAAAGTGCACCTTTATCTACCCCTTTGGGGATGCATGCGTCGGTGTATTAAAGTGTATATAATACAAAATATTCCCGAATCTGTAAATTTTAATAAGGATAGTCTTATCATAAATTAGCGCTTAGAACCCGTTTGTCCAGGACCAAATTTGTAAAAAAAATCCTGTTCTTATTCGTGTCCACATCAAGAAAAATTCAATTCGGTTTTCGGGTTACAAATTCATTACAAAGATACAAATCTTTCCTACTATGTGAAGATACAGTGAAACGCTGTATATGTTCGAAAAATATGCTGACATAATTGCTGATATTGAATATACGATTTTCGCCAAAAAAGGTCTATTTTCCAGCATAATATTGACTAGCAAATCACCTACACTTCATTTACCATATCACAGAAAATAAATATAGGCATTTTTTCAAAAGTCAAGGGCAAATCCACAAATGACATACAAACAAGTACTTCAAGATATATGAAGCGTAACAAACACTCAATTCTGTCCAGACGAACTATTTTGGGAAGGTATTTGTGGCGAGACTGGATGACGACATAGTGACGTCACTGCCCTGTCCACCTATTAACATCCACTCATCCACAACGTACTATTTATTCTAGTTATAGACCTAATTTAAGCGCCATTCACTCGTCTTTAGTAGCGAAGTTGGTAAACAAGGCTTGTCTGTTTTTTATCCCACTCAAGTTTGGAGACACAGAAAATCTTTTAGCTGTAATTTCTAGGCCTGAGTTTCGTTTTTTGATCACGTTAATTCAATTCCGTAGGGCAAAACAAAGTGATAGGATACTTTAACACTTACTCATTCAAATGCTTAAATTACTATCATAAAAAAACCTCAAAGAATAAAAAGCAATAAATACATCTTTTATACACACAATTGTGTTTAAATTCATAGAAGGCTCATTGAAGGGGGCTGATTACTGCGGTTTTTATATCTTATGTGCTGCTTCACATTATCTCTTTCTTTTTAAATACAAAATTCTCGCTGACATTTAAATTAAGACCTCTCGGGTCACTATAAATTGAAACCGTAAGACCAACAAGGCACTCTTCGAAAATATCATCGTCTTCGTCTTCTTGGGATTCCACCTAAAATTCTAAAATTTGCTGCCAATATGCGATCAATATGCAGATGATATTCGTAGCTCCTTGAATAGCGCAACCGTACACAATATATAAATCCTGCCCATAAATTGGCTCACGATAATTGCCGTAGCGATATCTGCCAATATAAATTAGTATTCAAGCTGGTTGGCATGCGTCACCTAGATATAACTTACTTCTTCGGAGATATCCTGGTAGTATTACATTTAAAGAAATGCAATATATGCTTCTTTACAGGGAAGCTATCCAGGGAATACATTATGAATCGAGGCCATCATTACTGACGTACACTATTACCGAAATTAAGTGATTAATCCAAACTATCGTCAGTAGGTATAGCTCTTTTCTCTACAAAGCGAGATAATTTTATCATTCTTACTATCCTTTCACCTTGGTAAAAATATTCATTCACAAATCACTTCAAATTTACAGTAGGTAATATCCTTAAAAAATCACAAGACTCATCTCGAAAAGTATCTTGGAACAGAAGCCTTATTACCGAACTTTATCATCCCAATCCGCTGTGATATTAACTCAAAACCCAGGAGCTGGAGAAACAGACGCTCGAATTCAATAAGGACCGAGGAAACATTAAAATATTGAAAGCCGACGAAAGTTCTCTAATAAAAAACGCTCCATTTGAGGAGAAAAACGTTTGCCACTCTCTTGAACTCCGCTGAAAGTTACGTCTGCAGTTGGCCCAAACTCGACTCGAGCTACAAAATGTCTCAAAGTGAACGAATTAAAAATTCATTTCCATCATTCGGCACGCAAGCTAACTGTCAAACTTTGTTCAGCTATCAGCTTGTGAATTGTCGATGCAATTTTACGTTTCTAAGTTATTTGAATAACCAAAACTGTTTAGTTGTGTTAATAAATTATTTTGTTTTCAGGTTTGTTTCGCCTTTATAATGGATAACGAATTTATAGTTTCTTTATAAATATGTAGTGCTGAATTTACGCCCACAAGACAGACGTAATGTAATGGCCGAGACACATTAACAAAAACGCGGCGCAACTTGATGAGACGCAACGCGCGTTTATTAATTACTTTTTATAACTTAAATCACTATTACTATTCGACTGGCAGAAAATGTTTCAGGCATTAAGTCCATCTTTCAATTGTTTAATTATAATGTGATATAATACGGATCTAAGACGCAGTAATCACACACCACAAATAATTTTATGTGGTTGTCAGGAAAACGTCAATATTTTTATTTTTTTTTAACGCCAATGGCTTTGTAATCACCTTAACTATTATTATCTGCCTTAATATCCGATAACGGTCTCAATACATCCTGTACACAATGAGACACATTACGTTTTTTGAGTTATCTTTTTAATTACCTACTTAATATTATGCACAGCAAATCAGACCATCAAAGCTGGTTTCTAAAGAGTATCTCCCGATCCCGACCCTGAAACACAAAAAATCAGCGGTTTACAAACCAACAATAAATCAGAGCAATAAAACAGTAAAACGAGAGGGCCACGAAACAGGGTTCCTCCCGCCGCTGTTCATATTATTCGTATAAATTTTACGACGTCTGGACCGATTCGGTTTATACATTCTAGATAAGTAACTGGCGATATTTTTCATACAAATGCCGTGGCCCTTGTTTGCGCACCTATCTTGATATACGACTCGCGGTGGACGTAAATGGGGCAGTGGAGAAATACTGCTAGACTTATTGAAGTCACTTGTTAGGAACCTTTTGTAATCAGCTGTATTGGAACTAACGAGTTTTAGTTTCGTTTGTCTAATCTAATAGTATTATTAAAGCTGCGAGGTCTCACGTCACAAGCGTTTACCGTGAGTAGTCCAGGTTGGTCAAATTTTATTTTTGTGAAGTCCGCAAACCCGCACTAGGCCAGCGTGGTGGACTAAGGCCTAAACTCTCTCAATGGTAAATGAGGCCCGCTCCCAGCAATGGGCTAGCGATGAATAGTCCAATTTCCTACTAGATGAGATATTTATGCCAACAGTGTGTGTGGAAATGGATATTTTCGTATCCCTTCAAAGGAAACTGCTTTGATGATATACGAGAGCAAATAATTTCAGTTCCTAACTACGAATCTTATGACCTACATAAACTCCATCATAGATAACTTCCTACCACATCATTCCCAATGTAAAATACGAAATCCTCATAAGACCGTTCCTTACATATATAAAGCGGGAGGATACACCGAGATTTATAAAGTGGACGCCGGAGCATGCAGGAAGTGACCGCCCGTACAAACTTGCGGCCGTCCGACTCGCACCAAATCTTAAGCCATTTGCCACTGACACCCGCCTTTGAAATATTTCAGCCGGATCTTCTTATTTAAATTACTGCGGCGCGTTTGATATATGAGCTGGTGCAGACCTCCTTGGTAAGTCTTGGCTTTTCGAATGGCAAACGTTTATTTTTAATGTGACTGGCCGTTTTGAGGTTATAGGCAGTTCTTTTTTTGAATTGAGTCCGGTAGAGTCCTTGATACTGATCTGAATGCATTAAGAGGTTATTGTCAGTTGGAGAATCAAAAAAAAATGTGTTTGTACTATAGAATTTGGCCTTGTAAAGACTCTGTCTATAACAATGTAATAACGGCATGAATTAATGCATGTGCAATAAGGCTGGACTTTAACATTTGTATTTCTACAATTACATTTTCGCTGGATACGTTTTATTATCCACATTTGTCTTGCTACTCATGGAAAATCTATTAATATAACCTTTTTTTATTTCATTCTTTTTAGTACAGCATCATCATCACCATCACCCATATAGGTCCCACAGCTGGCATGGTCCTCCTCTACAACTGAGAGGGTTAAGGCATTTTTTTCTTTTATTCTTTTGTATAGGAAATATCCTGTAGAATATAATAATAGTTCCCTGAGTAAAACGCAGAAATAGCAATATTTATTTAGATAATTTGTACAACAATATAAATAAAGGGATTCTAATAATATTCTTAGAAATCTTTTTCTCAGTAAACAAGCAAAACTTCAAGCCTGAACGAAAGTATGCAATTTGCTTAAGTTCTGTTTGAAATGTACGCATATCCGATTTTTTCCGGTACGGCAACGACTAATGCGAAAACTTTGAGAGGATTTGAATTTCTAAATCCGCTCTTAACACACTTTGTTGAGGACAAAAAATAGTTCAGCTGCGACTGCAAATGTCTTCTTAAGGTTCTGCTTTTGCAGATATCCTTATATAACTGTGGCATTTCATTAAAAAATATTGAAATTGTATATTTCCTGGCGAAAATTACTTCTTCTTCTTCTTCATCAACCCATATACGCCCACTGCTGAGCACGGGTCTCCTCTACCATTGAGAGGGTTTAGGCCATAGTCCACCACGCTGGCCTAGTGCGGGTTGGCGGACTACACACCTAAGAAATTTCTAAGAACTCTTAGGTGTGCAGGTTTCATCACGATGTTTTCCTTCACCGTTAAAGCAAGTGATAATTCAATGTGAATACACACATAACTTCGAAAAGTCAGAGGTGTGTGCCTGGGGTTCGAACCCGCGACCGCCGAGATTCTCGACCGCGCGCCCAAACCTCGAGGCCATCACTGCTTCACGAAAATTACTATTGACAATTAATAACATGACTAACTAAAATAGATACAGGCATAATTTTGGTTAGTTTATTGACAGAGGATGGATGAAAGACTATTTACTTCTTGTTGCCTAAAAGTCGTGAATAGTAAATGTTAAATTCTATTTTTTTTTTTCAAGTGTCAGGTTAAGATAAAATAATGTCGTCATGCATGCCTATAATTTAAGTGATAACATTATATTGAATTTTAAATAATAACTTTTGACCAGTTCTTTATGTAATTACTTTGTTGATGTGCTAAATAAATAAATAAAATGTCAATGACGGCGCTGAAAAGTGTCGAAATGAAAACAGGTATCTGCGGCAAACTAATCCAAGTATTTATTTAACAACAGCTGTTTCGCGCTACTTCTTCTTCTTCTTCATCTTCTTCATCAACCCATATACGCCCACTGCTGAGCACGGGTCTCCTCTACCATTGAGAGGGTTTAGGCCATAGTCCACCACGCTGGCCTAGTGCGGGTTGGCGGACTACACACCTAAGAAATTCCTAAGAACTCTTAGGTGTGCAGGTTTTATCACGATGTTTTCCTTCACCGTTAAAGCAAGTGATAATTCAATGTGAATACACACATAACTTCGAAAAGTCAGAGGTGTGTGCCTGGGGTTCGAACCCGCGACCGCCGAGATTCTCGACCGCGCGCTCAAACTTAGTGAGCGTGGAATATTTATCATTTTATCTTCAAAGTGGGCGGACTAGAAATTCAAATAAACGTCTAAATCCTTATTCTTAACGCCTACCATCCACGTTAGTTTTCCTGTATTAGTTCTGTATCTGTTATTTGTATAAGGATACCTCCACGCCTATAAGTACTTAGGATCTTTTTAGGTGTTTAGTCTGCAAACCCGCCCAAGGTCAGCGTTGTGGACTAAGGCCTAAACTCTCTCAGTTGTAGAGGAGGTCTGTGCCCAGCAAAGGTGCGTGGGCTGGTGATGATGATACTTAAAGTGTTATTCATCTTGCCTCAGTCCACACCCTTTTGATCTCAAAACGCAATGTATTTTCTTACGTCCCTTAGCTTAGGTTTTACTCCTCAGTTAAAGCCCATCATGATTCATTGAGTTAAAATCACTGTAAGAGCTATTTGGTGGTTGGAAACCTGTGCATTGAATTTTACCAAATCTCAATGAACCTCAAGCGCCTATTGTGAATGAATACATTGACAAAGAGCTTCACTCAAGAGTGCTCTTAAAGAATTTCAAGAGTATTAGAAGGCCAGTCTGGCAGATTTAGATCTTACCCCCTCTTAACCATAGTCTTAGGCCAAGGCCAACTGTAAAACTAGGTGACCACGAAATTTCCGATGAAGAAATTACCATGGAAGAATTTACCATGGACACGAGTTTCCTCACGATGTTTATCATAGTAATTTGTGAATACGGCAACATATGCGTGGAACATTCTGCCCAAATGCACTACTTCAACGCACGTCACGCTTCGCGAACTATGAAGCGTGCTAAAACCCAGCAATAAATTTTAAACTTCCCCTACAACGTGACTTTAAAAAACTTGGTGAATGATAAACGCTTGGCACTTACAAAAACTCCTGATATATCCCCCAAAAAGACAACGTGTTGGATAGCACTACACCTGACGTCGGGCCGACGTTTCGACGGCCATTGAAAAAACTAAAAAATTGCCTCGATATTGGGCCGTGGAAATTCTTTGGACCCGTTATTGATACGGGTGGGTCTGACTTGAACGCCTATTGGAAATACGTTTGCTTCTTCCCTTTCTGTTGTGTTCGTAATCATGGTTATATAACATAAGAAAATCCACTGGATTGAATTGGGTCTATCCATACTAAAAGTTTGTATTTTTGTATCTATTACGAAAACATACTTGACAGATTTTAATGACTCTTGGAATGAATGTAGAAAGGAACTTCCGAAGTATCACAGGCTATGTTTTATAAAACTGCGTTTGTGCGGAGCGTGGCAAAAAAGATCTAACCTATCCTCGCATCGTGACAATACATAAATATTATGCTATTCCTGAAGGAGTAAACAGTTGGGATAGAAATAAGATTATTTCTTTTTAAGGCGTACTCATACACTTTAAGCTGCTAATTAGTATGAAATGGAAAACCAACTAATACTTTGGTCAAACAAATCTGACCAGATAATGAAACCAGGTACTTCTAGGTCGCATTGCTCAAATTGCTATGATCAACAACCACTACCATATTATACAAGCAAAAGACGGGTAATAATAAAAATAATTAGTTCAACGTCTGGCATATAACAGCAAGATTTTAATCATCTGCGGGTTTCGATATCAATTATTTGTTTCCCTAGGATTTAGCCACGAATAGATTACGGAATACATATTTTCTTATGAAAAATGAGGACTGCTAAAATATGGAAATATTTCTTCTGTCTCAATTCCTTCAAAATATGTAAAGAAAATGATTTATAATCATTATTGTAGCCACCTGGATAACATAACTGCCGACTGCGATAAAAAATTATCAGTGTCTTATTATTCAATTTTCAAATGAGACGAAACTTTGCCGGGCAATTGTTTTGAAATTTTCGCCGTGGACAAGTTTGCTTGCTTCGTAATTCCACCTGTCCCGGCCTAAACAGACTTTAATGGAACTCCGAGTGTTACATCGAAATCCCAATGAATCTGTAAAGTTTCTAAATAGACATACGGATTGTTATTGCTTCCAACAATAAAATAACACCCAACAGACATATAAACCTATTTACATTGGCTCCACACTGGGATACAAGTCCTGTGTTATGGCTACCAGAAAATAGGAGAGACTTTACGGTCTCACAAACACTGGACCCGAAACAAATATTCGTGGAGAGGACAAATATTTGTCACGGTGGGGGTTGTCTTCTTAACACTGGTTCGATAAAATGAGGAATACGCGTGGTCCTGTCCTAATGGGGTCTTACTTTAGCAGGCTCCGATGTTTCCCCTCTACAAGCTAAATAATCGGGGTTAAAAGAAAAGACGAAACACGTGAGCTGGAAAAAGTTTAATGTAATCATACTTTCTCCAGACGGATTTATTGTGTACCGTGGATTTATAAATAACAAATCCCAATTTCGCGTCTAAAGGACACCTCTGACTTTCTGGAATTACGGTAATAGCTTATTTTCATCAATCACCACATCTATAAAAAGATTTTTTCGACTTTTATTTGAATGCTCGAAGCAACGCACACTCGTACTTTTTCACAATTACAAAACTGTACCAAGGCATTAGTTCGAAGATTTTAATATTAATTTCTTGAAAAAATCTTTCAGGGGCTTTACTGGGAAATTGCTTTTAGATTAGTGGGACATCGGATCCATCTTTAAGAAATTAAGAACTTTTGTGACTTTCATTATTCGCGTGAATGTATTTATGTGATTGTTAGGTTAGGAGACTATTTAACATTTTAGTTTGACTTTCTAAAGACATAATAATGATTATGTCTTTAGACCTCGATACGAATGAACTCGATCGACCTATAGAAAGTTATTCTCCTTCGCTTCGATAGGTCCTGAAAACGCTCCTAATACCCTGGCTTAGGGAGGCACTTCAACATCAGAAAGGGTACCAAACCTAAATGTTACGCCCAATTGCAATACGAGGAAATAGTAAACCTAATGAAAGGTAGGTAAATCAACTGTCAAAGTAACGCAACTAGATTTTAAATACAGGCTAAATACCGCAGAGCACTAAAGCACGGTACGACTCCGTAGACATTTATCAAATCACGAAGTTTTCACTCCCACCAACTGCAAGATTTCATAACGGAACTTCAGCAATAACTGTGTTGTTGTGTATTTCAGTGATTTTAATAGAATCTTTGCTAAAATATTCAGTTTACAACAACATCTTATTGTGTAGTTTTCTATTATCTCGAAGGAAGAGAACTTGCTCACCAACTTGGTTGAGTTAAATTAAAAATGTTTAAAATAAAAATGGAATGAGAAAATGTTTCCAACTGAAATTGTTGTGTACAACTTTTTTATTTGTCGGCTGTTATTTATTGATTGAGCTTGATTTTTGGATGAGGTACATTTTATTAGGCTTTAACTTTACCGAATATGTAATATGGTTAAAAATAAATAATTCGACATGAAGATCATGGGACATAGCCATAAATTTTTCTCGTCACTCAAGAAACTGAATAGAGTGCTATTTACACCGAAACGCTCTTATCAAGATGTTTCTTTTGTCGTAGTAGTATGAGAATAAGATTTATTATTTACTTTTAATTCATTCACTTGTATTATTGGTACAGTTAAGACCATTGCAAATAATTGTGGTCTAATCTAATCGCCTTCTAAAGATTACACGATTCGACTCTCTCCTGCATCCCTGATCACCTGATTGGACGTGGTTCTCGAACTATGCCTCACAGCGTAGGTAGTTAAGCCTCTAAAATCCTCATTAAAACCCCTGGTCTATAAATCAGAGTATGCTGTATAATAAATCTTGTATATTATTTAGGATGCGGTGGATACATAAACTCTCGCCATAATTACAGTGAAAAATAAATAAAACTTTTAGTAAATTGTATATAATCTTTACGGACAATTAACAAAATGAGCAAGAAACATGAATGTTGCTCATAATATATTTTAGCATATATAATTATATTCATCCATCAGCCATCAGCCAAGAAAAGTCGACTGTTAAACACATCATCTAATCCATCTCCCAATAACTTCCAAAAGTACAGATAAAATTCAAATATACAATCGCACCCATCGGGCAAATAGATAACATATTTAAATTTTACAAACGAAATTGAGCTGGACAGCGAAATCGAAGTTATTAAGATTCCCACGTCGCCCCAGACTCGTGCACATTTGCATGTGAAAAGATTGATTGAATTCAGTTTTAGAACGTCAAGGACCCTCTGGATGTTCTAAAATGGCGTCGGAATTATATCCGAAATACGAACGGGGTAGGACATCTGTAATACGGTCTTGGCAATACCGGAATAGCGCTTGGTAACAATCGGAAGAGACTTTGTTGTTTTAAACGTTAATTTTTGAAATGTAACTAAGATAATATAATTTTATTTAATAAATACTAATAGTCCCATCCAAAGTTTTGACCTTAAGAAGTTCTTTATTAAGATACAAAACTTTTGAAGTGGCTTACATTTAATCTTTGTCATTACCGTACGTGTCACTGCATCATTCTGCATCAACCCATATACGCCCACTGCTGAGCACGGGTCTCCTCTACCATTTGCCCCTACTAAAAAAATATTTATAATTGTGGGTATGTTAATGCGATAATAAGGTACTAATATTTACCGCCTCGGTTAGACGGATCTTTTGTATTGCAGCCTGGAATAAGCAGCAAACCATGTCGCCCTAGGGTAAATAAGAAATTCCCGCTCTAAGCACTCTACAAAAAAGACAATACACTAATTACTTAAAGACGTAATCACAGTTTATAGAAGAAATAAAATTAATTTTATTCAATCCGAGCACTTTCATTAGGGACATGAAATCATGGTCGAAACAGAGAAAGCTGAAGCAGCGATATCAATCAATCACGAACGTCGGTTATAAAACTAAAGCAAATTCCATTACGCAGCGTCCAGGACAATTCATTTAACGATTACTTTCATCCCGGCAATAAAACGGGATTGGATATAAAAGTAAATTTTGCCTCATCTTTCAAAGGATTGGGGTATTAAACTTATTTCAGTGCTGGTGAAACTGACGTATGATAGAACACAATTGCGATACTTAGTAATATGGTTTAGCATGTTGCATTGACTTATAGTGTAGCTAAGATTGTAAAGCTATTTTTATAATAATATATTCAGGTCGATAATGACGGTGAAGGAAAACATCATCACGATGATAGATCACACCAAAAAGACCGTAGGAATTAGGTGCGTAGTCCGTAAACCGCACTATGCCAGCGTGCCGGATTCAGGCATAATCCTCTCAGTTGTAGTGGAGGCCCATACCCAGCAGTGTGACGTATATATCAGGCTCATACATCATGATGATGGTAACGGACATGGAGGCAATCTTCAAATTATTTCTTCACCACGCGGTAAATATTAGTAAAGTTGGTTTTAAATCTATAGAGTGAAGTCATCGAGCACAATGTTTTTGTTATTATGTGTAAGCCTCCGTTTTGAAAGTCTATTATTTTACAAAAATATTAATAAAATGTGGGTAAATTGTTTTAAAAATGTATAAATACAGGCGACACTGACAGATTGATTCATTCTTGATCGGACGATGGAATTGTACAGATCTGAAGTTTGTTATATATTTTTAAAAGAATATAAAGAGATTGGATAAAGGAATATAGCAAATTGAAACAAGTTTGTGTTCTCATTATTGAAAGTGTGGCTTACATATGTTTATTTACTCGAACAATACCACAAACCCAAGTTAGAATAATTGCTATACAGTGATAGTATCTGAAATGCTTAAGGCATAGTTCCTCGAGTAAGAACAGACGCAAGTCGACCTTCAGCAAAGGAAACGCATAAATCTAAAACAACACCTATATACAGGTGCTCCTTTCTCCACAAAGAAACAAGAAAAATATCTTTATTCACGTAGTATTTCACGAGAACAGAGAAGCATACTTACTATATATATTTTAAAATCTTATAGAATAACGGAGTATGCAGTTATTACGGTCATATTTTTACACTAAATGCTGCTTGGTTAAATAGCAAATGGAAACACCCAATAAAACGTTATCTATCCCGGATTCAATACTATATAAAAATAACATTATATATTTTACAACTAATTTAAGATGAAAGCGTGCAATTCCATTATTTCTCCCAACTTAATTCTACTGTGGTGTCTTTTACATCCAGTTTTTACTGTAGTTGTCAAACAACAAAAGCAAAATACTTCTAAAACTTTTATTTCTTTGTTCCCAATAGCTGTTTTAATTATTGTTCGAGTTTCAAAACATTTGGATATTTCTTTATAAGTTTAACAAAAATGAAGCATAAATATATTCCACATTTAATAGCACTCCGGTTGAATTTCACTCGTTAATTCTTTATTTTGATTATCAACTTACATGCTATTGCTCATATTATGTCTAATTGTTGTATTTTTTCCAATTATTTAGCTACTACTTCTCTCTATTATAATAACTAAAACATAATTAATACCCGTGTGAAAATAAATAGTAAAAAAGCTAGTCTCACAACTGAGTATTTCTACTGTAAATAGTTGTTAGGCACCAAGCCAGCTAATTTATTCAGTCCCTACTTATTAACTAACAACGTCCCATAGTGAACATATATAAAAATATTTTACGTTTTAAATATAGATAGCATAATATGTCAGAAGTAACACATAATACGTTAAATTAGTTCAATTCATAGATTTTCCAAGTTAATCTAAATATCTAATAACATAGCGACTATGCTCAGGTGGTAACAGTTAACACAAGCGGCCACGTAGAAACGGTAGGTCAAGTTAAACTCACATAATGTATAACTTAATGTTATACGTACCTACTGCTCTTGATGCATTTATTGTTGACTTTTGCTCACAAAGCCTAAGTAATTAAACAATGCTTTGCATGAGCTTCTTTTATGTCGATTGAATTTAAGTCATAGCCCATAGGCCAACAGGTTCCCTTAATTCTTACAGACACGAGTTCACAATATTTACAGTCTTACTCAAATCACCATATAACATTATATGTATTCTCCCCTTTTTATATTTAATTCTAACAATTATTTCAATACAAAACAAACAAGCTAATCATCATTAAAATTTCCATCATTACTCACAAACCTTGCCCCAACTACTATTAAAACCCCGAAGAAACTACTCGACCGCAAGACTCAGGTCTTCAACTGCACCAAATTACCTCAATTCATTACCTGTGCAGGTACGCGTACTGCTGCCCAATCGATCGACGCAGCCGCTAAACAAAGGGACCAATTGAGCGTGCCACCACTAACGACTGATGGCACCTTTGGAACGGCTATTTTGTGATTCAATTCGATTTTTAAAATTAGTGCTTTGGGCATTTATGATTCTTATTTTGAGTGGAAATGTTAGGTAAATTTAAAAAAGGAAAATAGCGTAGGTTTGTTAAGTTTGAGGTTGTATATTTGCTTTATTTACTGCCTGTAGAACTGTACATTTTGGTAAATTTGTTAAATAGTTGGAAATTCCGTCTGAAGTTTACTTTCTACGTAGAAATATAACAGATTTTATTATAGTCAGTGAACATACAATATTGTGATTTTTTTTATGAACTCTTTTGAACTCACTACTAATACACATTAGCACACTAACAATTTCCTATTGAGAAAACAATAATTCTTTTGTCCCGAAACGGAAAAAGAACTTTCGGTCTTTAACCCTTAACTGATCTGTTGGGTTCCTTGGACTCTACCAGATAAATTAGAGTATATTTAGGCACCAGATTAATTGAGGGTTAAATTACACTGAATATACTAATGCCACTAATCACACGAGATCACGGGGCAGACTATGACTATGACCTTAAACCAATTCCCCACAGTCAACATATTTATATCGTCATGTATAAAGTGACATAATTAGCAATATTATTTATTTCATTCTTCAATTCAAGCTATTGAGCACATTTTCACATCTCATCTTTTCATTTCAATAACTACGTACTTGGCCTGTGTCATTCATTCATTTCAGCTCATTCAAACCGGTGCTCATAACATATTTTCATACGCTCTTTTCGTCCATTCTTTATTTACTTTTACGTCAATTTATATCATTCAGTCTTTATTATTCCGCGCCGGTATTTTAATAAAGTTTTTATTAATTAACTCAAACATTTTGCTATAGGAAAGTCCTTAATTGAAATATAACGATGTCACGGCGAAATATCTTTTGGCTTTGAGCCCACTTTACTTAAATGGGATCAAAAAGATTTATGCTCTAAATTCTTTCCCAGTGCCTCGACAAAATCCTCTTTAAATTCTGTTGACAGGTTCAGGAATATTAACATTAAAGCGATATCTAAAATAATTTATCATTCCGCATTAGTTTCCAACAAGCTTGGATATTTTTCTCTGTGATTACTGCTGCGGTTGAGATTACCGTGGTTTTTAAGAACCTGCATAAAAGTAGCAACAATCTACGAATATTAGGCTAGAAGCAATGTACGCAATACTAGCAAAGACTTAGTTAGTGTCTGGTAAGTAGTGATATCTACTTATCAGTAACAAAACCTACCTGGCTTGTTGTCACGCAGTACAAGTACGTGCCGTGCGAATTAGAAGACCTGGGTTCTATTCCCGATTCAGGTGAAGTGTTGACTTTTCCCAGCTTTTAAATGAATTTTATTACAAGTCCATCAATGTGACGTAAATCAAATTACAAGTCATTTCATACTTGAAACTTTCCTCTTTCCGTTTAAATTTAATTTCAAGTCATACAGTAGTCTTTCATCAGCCGATCTATTTCACATACGATCCATCCATCCTATACGATTAATAACCCCCACATAACCGATGTTTAATAGCAACTAAGGCAAAGAGTGGCACAGTTTAACCCCGCGGTCTCCGAGTTAGATTGGCTGTGGGTACGAGCTCACTACTAGCACTACACGATACTTGCTAAATACTTTCGCGGTGATTTGTGAAGAATGTAATTAGCTGCAACTCCTTGGAAGCTACGGGAATGCGCTAGAAACCAGTGGGGATAATGGATTCGAGAAGTGTTATGGTCTTTTTTGCATTGGTAAATGATGGTTTAGTGGTAAAAGGTTTTGTTGAGTGATCTAATGGTTCAAGTTGCATTATCATATGGAGCAATGCGAAAGACGGCAACGGCCAAACGTGAAATGAAGTATGAACGTCTTTGAAAATATAAATTTAAATTTTGCAAATGATACACACGACAAGTACGGCAAAACGTATGAAAGACATTGCAAGTTTACAAAAAGTTTTTTCATACTACAGTTTTCAAATTCTTCTTCTTCCTCGTTCCCTCACTGCTGAGGATAGCAACCACGTATAATTAATCGGAATAAAAAATGCGGAATGGGCCGTACGATGCCTGATACCACGCACTGCATTCCTTACTACATTAGACTATTTTATAGACACAATATAGCTACATTTACCTACAAGCCAGGAATATAGAAAAAAATGAAAACGTGGGCTTACAATTATTCCTCAATAATTATGAACAGTTGTAGTAACTTCATCAACCCAAATACGCCCACTGCTGAGCACGGGTCTCCTCTACCATTGAGAGGGTTTTAGGCCGTAGTCCACCACGCTGGCCTAGTGCGGGTTGGCGGACTACACACCTAAGAAATTCCTAAGAACTCTTAGGTGTGCAGGTTTCATCACGATGTTTTCCTTCACCGTTAAAGCAAGTGATAATTCAATGTGAATACACACATAACTTCGAAAAGTCAGAGGTGTGTGCCTGGGGTTCGAACCCGCGACCGCCGAGATTCTCGACCGCGCGCCTAAACCTCGAGGCCATCACTGCTTACTTACTGCTTGTTGTAGTAACTGATTCTGCAGAATTAAAAATAAGTGGTGAGAATAACTATTGGAGCAAAACATTACCTGCAAAAGACATTAATGGCTCATTAAAATCTACAAAGCTATTTACGGCAAGCGTGCAGCTAAAAACATTCATTCACTGTTGCTATTTCATTAGTTTGCTGTTTAAGTGTGGGGTATTATTGCGGATATAATTCAAGCTGTTTCACTGCTTTCAAGCTTCGTTACTGTTTCCAAGTTATTGCGCCTGATATATTTTATGAAGGACCCAGTTTATGGCTGACTAGAGTCCTAGTCGGAACTAGAATCCATAAGCATCCTGTGATTTATGATCATCACCAGCCCATATAGGGCCTTCTTTAGGGCCTTCTTTACCATTGAGAACGTTTAACTTTAGTCCACCACCCATTAGCATTGCAGATACAAATAAAAATACCAAGGAAATATTAAAAAACCATTTAATCCTCACACAAATATGACAATTTATAAAAGTTTTCGTTTACTATTCCCGTTGCAGTCTTCGCAGTCGACTATGAATCTATTTTAGGCAGGATTTTGGAGTGCCCGTCCAAATGACTGCGAAAGGGAACGGTCTCCGGGATTACTTGCTCGCCCAACCACAAAGGAAATCAAGATTTGTCGAGACAGCGTGATCCGGTGTTCGAACCCACGTCATTTAGGCGTCAGAGCGTGTGACTAAATGACTCACTGCCACATTCACTAATGATTTTTTGTTTCCTTTTTTCGTGTTAGATATACTGCCAGGAAGACATCATCTTTGTGCAATGTCTCCAATGGTAAATTTGCATTTATATACAACCTCACGCTTGTAATCGCCTTACAGACAGTCCCACGTAATAGACTCTGTGCTAATACTGAGAAATAACAATTTTTTTACACAACATTTAACTTCTACTATAAACCTAACCTTAAATTAATCACACAACAGCTGAATAAGATTAGCAAAGAAATAGACAGTATTTTGTCACCGCTGGTCTGTCACCTATTAATTCTACTTCGATAATTACACAAACAATTATATAGAAAATTTAAACAGAAACCGAGAACACATTTATCAAAATTTCGATATAACACGCAACCCGAATTATTAAGAACTCTAAGAAGCAGTTATGTCAATCATAATATGATAGTCTATCCGTAGGTACGCCACGCTCGCCTGATATTTTCTTTCTAGTCTCATTCAACTGTTCTGTTCATAATCAAATCAAACGCGAAAACACAAGGCTTTTCCTCATGAACATCAAACTACGCCTAATAAAATAAATTTGTAAAGTCTGCGCCCTCCGCACTTCTCGAGTTATCCCCTAGTTGCAACGAATGGATTGTCAAGTTTACCGATAGTGCCGTGCGGATACCACTGCTCGTTTCGTTCAGTCCATCGAAGGATTGATCGAATCCATTCGTTCAGTTCTATATCAATTTGATAGAAGGGATCGAACTATTTTATCATGAGTTACTATTCCTATATTAATCGAGTGATATAATTGTTTTGGTAGTGAATTTTTAAACGTAGTGTGGCAATGTAGCAAGATGGTTGTGATAAAGGCTGCTAAAGATCGGGATGATTGGCGCTTACTTAAAGAGATCTACGTGGATGGCGCTAGCTTGAAATTGATAAAAAATCTGTTTTTGTAAATGCAAACGCCAAAATGCCCATATTATATAGTGATACAATACGCGCTACGCATATGACATCTCGCGGCCTTTGCGATTCTAAGTGATTACTAACGCCTGCATCATTCACAATGCGGATTATATGTTTGAATGATAGATGTATTAATTGTAGTATTATACCAGAGGTTGAGATTGCGGGTAGTTAAATCAATATTGAAAATGGGAAAAATTTCTACTCAACAACCTATTTACTTCTTACTGATCTGTATCATTTGTCAGCATTTTTTAGTTTAGGAATGTGATAGAATTGTTTATTAGAAGAAATATCGTGAAGCATTCAGCAGTTCCGAGGCATAGTTGGCTAGACACCAGCGTGCAAAACGAGAGGCCGCGGTTTCGATCCCCGCACTGAGACTAATGTTTGATCCACAAATATTTGATTCGAGTCTAAATGTTTTTGGAACCCAATAGTCTCTCGTAGTTTCTGATATATACGACACCAGACTTATATTTAGTGTAGCATTAGAACTACATTTGTGACTGTTGGGAGTATTTATTTATACGTCATAAGATACGCTTAGTTTAAAAACAACGAATTATTTTCCCAAGTATCAATTATTTCGCAGTCCTCGCCACTACACTAGTGTGGATCGCAGCGGCTCTCAATGATTTCTTTGCGAGTTCACTAACTCTGTTATGGAACTCAGTCGTGACGGGTTCGTGCTTGAGCGCTTTGTAATTCAAGTTTCTAGCACCTTGCCTTTAATAAAACACGGCGAACTCTCCGAGTGAAGCGTTGCACTCAGTTCTCGAGCACTTCCTTATGATGTAGGTTATTGTGTCTCAGGCTTAAGGTTTTGTAACTAATTTATTGTTTTTTTTGGTTTGGTTGAAAACTTGAGTCTTGATTGGAAGATGTAGGAAGGTCATTCTGAATATTTAGGGTTTAAGTAGAGCTTCATTGAATACACTGACAGTTAATAATTACAAGCACATTAACGCTAAAAAAAAAATATATATATATTATAAAATCCTTTTTTCGGTAACGTATTATTCGTATTACGTGACTCAGTTTTCAATCACAATCTGCTTAAATTCTGTATGTATATGCATGGTTCGGACTCTTATTGTTAGTAAACTAGTGTCGACAAGTGAAAATCCAAAAAAGAACTAAAGTTAATTAAGCTTTCTTTTGTTCAACGCTATAGACTGTGTGTGGTTTTTAAAAAATACAATAATAGGGTATTGTCAATAACTCTTGAGAGTTTTGAATTGACAATTTAGAAGTTAGAAGTAGCGTCCAAGACCACTTGATTGAAGTGAGGACCATGACACTTAAAGACGATCAGCATTGTTTAAGAATATCAGCCTTTATTATTCAAGATTCGGATAAAGATACAGGGTTGATAAACTTTTTTGTTGGACAAACGTATCAAATTTGTTATAATATGTAGAAACCAGTGAAATAATTCCCAAAGCATTTGATTGATAGCAGCACAGTAATATGGGAACTTAACTCCCTTACTTGGGGAGACCTATGTTCAGCAGTGGACGGCGATAGGCTGAGTATAGTGTAGTATATATAGCACAGTAATGATATAAGTATTAAATAATTACCAATGATATTCACGTACATGTATAGTTTTATCAATACCTATAAAAACCTCGATTCAAATTTACGACCTTTCTAAAGTCTAACTCTTCAAACCCTGCGCCATTCGGGCACTAAGTTACTTTATGGCAACAAAGTTTTGAATCGAAATTCCAGGAGCGAATTGTACAATGAATATTTTCCAGCACAGCACATTCCCCCCACTTATTAAGGGGTTGGGGTCCACGGGAACATTAGTAAAGTTAATGTACTGGAAACACGTTCACTACGTAATGAAAACGAAATAATACCGCGCCATAAACGCTATGGAAAGGTACGCAGTTGATTTTATGTCATCTCTAATTAACGAACGGCGGTAAAAAGTAAGTTGTATGGATGGGAAGTAAATTCTCTAGGCTCTCTCTCTCTCTCTCTCTAATATACACATATATACTTTTACGCCTATGTCACTCAGTGATGGTACTTCTATAGAAGCCCAAAAGCCTAATAAAATTCTAATTGTTTCACCTTCCAATTTTTAAAAGCAGTTTAACTTACAAATGAGAATATCTTGACGTTTAACGTTTTTAACCTTCTACAGAAGTACCGCCACTGGTGCAACTTGGGTATATTTAAAAGAGTATTTACTGCACATTTTATCAATTGTGTTTTAAGGCCCACTTTATAAGTACAGTTGAATGAGACTAGAAAGGAAATGTCGGTATACCGCGCGTGTCATACGTTCGACACGGCCGGCATACCGACCAAAACCCCCCTGGTGGCCATCTTCGTGTTCGGCATGGCCGCTTGTCAGTAACTCGAGTAGAAAATCCATTCATGTGCTTTCATACTTAGGTATAGTTAGTGAAACTAGGCTTAGAAACAATACGAGTATTTTTGATCCCCTCATTACTTTTTTGTCTACTAGAAAGTACTTGTTCTTCTGAGTGAGGTCTTAATATTCCTTTTTTTTTTGTTCTCGGGAGGAAAGCTGTTTATGGCTCTACTTCCCGCCAGCCCGGGGGAGGGGGGCGGGAAGCGTATGTCGGGGTCACCGGTCCTCCAGCCCGGCGCGCGGCGACGTCATATCCGCGCAGATGTTAGTGCCGGGCTGGGTCCCTAACAAAATCCCTAAACCGGCATACCGACCAAAACCCCCCAGTGGCCATCTTCGCGCCGAGTGGGGCGACCACGGTACGCGGGCGAGAAGCGCCCACCGTCATCCGCAGCCGCCCGGAGGTCTTAATATTCCTGACACTCGGCAATATCACAGAGGGATTTTTCAACAAGTTGAAAATAAAGTACTAAAGGGTAGCACATGGACGCTAAGTTATCTGGAGAAAAATACCTTCTTTTTTTATTTAACTTTTCAGTTGTATTGCCCGTGTTCAGCAGTGGAACTTACATGGACTGATGATGTTAATAATTCCTCTAATTTTGTACCAACAACTTTTAAAGACATTTTACGCCACCAATTTTTGCATCCTTCACCTAACCCAATGACCTTTAAGCAACTAGGTACTAGCACTAAGTTTGGGCATGACAGTTTAGCGTGATAATAACATAATGTCGCACGATTACCGGAATTAACATAAGTAAAGTGCGGGGATTAGTTCGGACGGGCGCCGTTTGTTCGAGTCGAGTCCGCGCGTAATCTGTGCGTAATACCACGATCTATTCAGGTTAATCCGGCATAATTGTTCGGCGGGATTATGAGTGCCGGTGGTACTGCGATATTGTCGGGGAATCAATTACTTTTTTTTAGGAGTGTCAAAATACGCATGAATACTTGTTTCTTCCTAATTCTGGTATGTCTTATGGTTGCAGATGTAAATAAATTAATACCTTCTACTTACATAAATGTAGTTCTGACCTCACACTAGGATACTAGTAATGTGTATTAGAAACTATAAGGGGCTTTTAGGTGTCACAAAGATGACATAAACTTTTGTTTCTGTGCAGAAATCGAACCCGCGGCCTCTTGCTTCACAAGCTTCTCTCTAGTTAACTGCGTCACTGGACAGTCAATGTTATCGCACGATATCGTGACAATATCGGCATAATATCGACGTCAACCATCATCGTGGCATTCTCGTTCGCCGTAATACCTCCGAAGGCTTAATAATGTTTACTCTGTAGCAAGTTGTCTAAATTTAGCATATTTTCCTGTTGCAATTAAGACTAACCGGACGGGGGATTGTTAATTGCGAGCAATTTTCGCAGAGTCTCATCGCTCCAACGGCCTCTGGAAATGAAGAAATAGTGTTATGACCATTAAGTGCTTGGGCAATTTTCTTTGGCTAAACCTAGATTAACTTGTGTTGCGCAAGTATTTCAAGGAGGTTATATACTATAACTTTGTATAGAGAGTAGTTATACTTATTTTTAGAGAAATATGAAAATATGACAACTTGGCAATAGAATACTTATAAATACTTTTTGTCATCATAAGCCGATATACGTCCCTCTGCTGGGCACAAGCCCTCTCTACAACTGAGGGAGTTTAGCTGACCTCACGTATGCAATTTTCACTTACTCCTCAAGCCCTTAGGAGTTGAAATACCTTCGTAGATAGATACAGATCGATATAAAAAGACAAGCATTTGAGCATTTATGAAGCGATAGTCTTTGGCATGCCAACACAATACCACTTCAAAGTTATATCTCACTGCGTGATCCAAGTTAGAACAGTGTAGCGTTTTATATTTACCACTGTAAATATTATTAACATTTAGGATGTAATGGAGAAATCTGGTATTTGATTTCAGAGTCGGGAATAGCGTTACAGTGTAATCTCACTAATCCGGCACTATTGAAAACCGGAGGGTGCCGGATTATTGGAATGTTCGGATTACTGGGTTGTACAGAAAAAGTCATAGGTAATAAATAAAATAAAGCATTTCATAGAGAGAATAAATGTATGTAATGTTTTAAATTAACATATAAGTACATATGTAATTAAAACAAATACGTTAGCACGTGCACGTGATAAGTTTTGAGGTTAGACTGCTAGTCGACGACGAAGTGACCCAAGCGCACAGGTATAGTGGGGTGAGGGAGGCGTGGGCAAAGGGTGCCGGATTATTGGACGTGCCGATCTATCGAAGTGCCGGATTAGTGAGATTATACTGTATTTATAAATCAGGGACCTTAAATATGCAACATAAACAGGAATAGGCTTGTCCGCTACGTTAAATTAAAAGACATCTCACCAAAAAATTACAAGAAATCCGTAAGAACTTTTTAGTTTACAAGTTTTAATAAAGTTTTCCTTCATCGTTATCTAGGTGTAAATTTATATACACATATAATTTTGCGAAGGCAAAGATGTATGCTTGGAGCTGGAATTCCGCGCGCGGAGATTCTCGACTGTGCGACCAAAACTCTACGTCTTTACCGAAATATATCCAAATCTATCGATCATTTTAGTCCTGATAATGTACTAGTATGACTTACTTTATAACTATGATTTAGAACCGTTCATCTTGGGCCATAAAGTGCAACATATCGGTCGCTCCCAGGTGCCAAACGCACTCTGCGAGCTTATGTAAGTATTACTATGTGGAGCCGTTAACTTTTAATACACCTCGTAAAACTGCAGGTATGATAATAGTCGATAGTAGATCAACAATGAAATTCGTAGAATCAATAATGTATCGATAGCAGTGGCGTGCCTAGGGTGTCAAACTAAGGCAAGCCCAAATGTTTATTTAGTAGCAGCATATTTTTTTTGGTACGTAGGACTAATAAATACCTACCGGTTAGTACTCACATTCACGTTTATAGCGTTATTTTATAAATAAACAATCGTTAAGTTCGTTATTCGGAACTATGTAAGGCAAGTCGGGCTTTCGGGCTTCTATGGAAGTACCGCCACTGATCGATAGGATATCATCAGGCAAAATACGTCACTGCTAAAATTACACTTTTAAATTTCCAACCCTTAACAGTCATTTGCTATCGTTCATCATCCGCCTCGACGCCTGTATCCCCAAAGCATTTGTCGTCCAAAATTTCGTTCATTTCTTGCACACAGCACACTTATGCCGTACGCCTAAAAAATGAAATTTTATTTATTGTCACTGACCATGCCAAAAATGCATACAAAAGTTACAAAAAGATGCAGATGCAAATACAAGCAATTCATCCTTCACTGAGGTATATAGACAAAAAGCTTTATAAAAATATTTACCCCTAAATATACCCATAATATTTAACATCTCAAAAAAAATACACAACATATTAATGCTTCCAAAGCAAACACTGCCGCATAAACATCGCACAATGAACGGCAAAAAGGCCAGTGTTTGAGACCGCTATAAAAAACATGACGAGCCAAGGCGAACACATCTGGGCTCCATCGATTCCAGCCAGCGCTACTGCGGGCCCCGCTCGTGATTTTTACATAAACATTCACCCTTTTTAGTGTTCCTTGGTTAAAACGCAATAGTTTTCAGCACTCGAATAATATATTTCTAAGCTTCGTCTTCACTACAAAATAAATACCTACACCCAACAGTCACATATTCCTGACCTCACATTATAATACAAGTCCTCATTCGTCCTCATTTTCGATCTCCCAAAGACCAGAATATATTTGTGGATCACATTAACATTGGTCTCGATGCTAGGATAGTTCCCGCGGACTCTCTTTTCATAAGCTAGTGTCTAGCCAACTGCGTCACAGAGTTGTCTTTCTACACAAGTTTTTATCCGTACTGCTGATTTATTTTGATTGATTATTGTACATAAATAAAAGGGATTATTTTTTTTTGTGGTAAGAAGCTATTTTCGTATGACTATACCCTATCGGTGCGTGGCTAAAACTCTATTATTCCAATATCTACTAGAAGAAGTGGCAAAGTTGATTTTGTCGTCATTCTTCGATTTTTCTGCTATTTATACACATGTGTAATGTATTTAACATGTGTTATTTTACTAAAAAGCACCTCTAGGTTCCTTACTACTGTCATAAACTTACTTCAGTCAAAAGCTAGTAAAAACTTTTTATTCAAAACCTTCATACTCAGCTGCGGCTCACGCTTAACCAAACTTGCCATAAAAAATGTGGATTACTTCAAAAGAATATAAATACCCGTGTAGAGTTCACTCGTTGAATCTTTAATCTTTCCCTAAAGGTAGTTGTCAGATCGGGTTCTCTAGGCCAGTGTTTATGTCCCAGGGCACGTCGCCCGTTATTTACAATTCGCACGTTTCATACATCTGGTTAAATGTTTATATGTATATTTGAGGCCTTTCACTGCCTTTATTTCTCGACATAAATACATTTTTATTTACATAACGAGCTTAACTTTGGTTGAAATAAAAGTCAGATTCGATATTTGTATCACCAGGACTAGCGGCCTATTTTTTGAGGCTGAAACCCTGGTTTAAAAAGTGTCGCATTTTGTGACCAGTCTGTATTCTCGATATTCGAGTATGTTGCTATAAATATGTCCAGTGAGGGCCTATCGCTAGTCGATATATTAAACGGATCGACCAAGGAGGTCGCACTTCCGAGTTCGTAGAGAAAATATATACTCGTAAGCCGGATTTAGCGATTCATTTTGAAAATCAGTAACTGGCTGATTAGTGTGAACCGTCAATTGTCATTCTTTTTTTAAATCAGATTTGTATAACGTCATGAGAAAGGAGGCTAAAGAAATTATGACAGCCCCGTGGCCCAATATTGCAAATGTATTTCATAAAATTACTACTTTAAAAACATATTTTAGGGAACAAATATCCACACTAAGACTGAACCGCTCAGCGATCTAGAATTTCGATACACATTTCTCGAAAAAAAACCTAATTTACAACCTATGTCTACTATCCAACTGGAGCGTTGGCACAATGATTAAATTAAAAGAAAATGTTCGCCATTTGTGGGAGTTATGTAAATTGGATACAACCTCTAATGACATAATCATTCGATCTCACAGTTTTGCGGTGGAATTTAATTTTTTCTCGTAAAAATTACTTTTCCCCGTATTTTCATCTGGATTACGTTATCATTGCTGTTCATACGACCTTTAGACATTATAACTTCGAAAAGTAAATTTATGATTTTTAGAGAGTATTAAAAACAAATGACTGCCTAGTTTGTAATACAAGAAGCCACGAACAAAAATACTAGACAAATGTTTGTGTAATTAAATATTTGTTTCAAATGTATCTTATTCTAGTGTTATGACTATATATTTTACTGATTCTTTGTAGTCATAGAATTATCAGTATTGATGAACTGAAATCAACTCTTTGAGAACTAATCCTCAAACAGCCGTCTATATTTAGAGCTCTACTGAATTAGGTCAGGCTAATTCATCTCTCGAAGTAAGGCAACAAACCTTATCGTGAATAACACCTCATAAACCTGATAAAAATAACTTCTCTTGAGAACACAACTTGTATACAAAATGAAAATGAGATCGACTGTCCTCATTTAATATGGCTTATTTCACAATATTGAGTCGAATGACAAACCGTTTCTAAGAACTATTGGAAAGGAAAACAGTCTATATGGTATAGTTGGCTAAGCTTGTGAAACTTGAAGCTACAGGTTTAATTCTCAAATCAAAACAAATGTTTGTGTTATCTGCAAATTTTTCGGGTTTAGGTGATTCTTGAAATACGCTCTCGAAGTTTCTGAAACCCACGACGCAAGACTTTTATCTTAGTAAGGGGTCAGAACGATTTATGAAACTTTTGAGTGTAAAAAGAAAGTAATAAATAAACATTTCATTACACTCATTTCATTACACTAATAACGAATACAAACATTACAATATTTCTTCACGTTAATATAAATTCAGCCTCATTACTTTCTGGACCTGTTCAATTACCCCTTACCGTATTGAAAGCAATAAAAATTCTGTTCCATGAGCGCTTGTGAAATGTTGACATATTTTTATCATAAAGTTTAGTCTGTGTACCGCCGATACTAGAAACCCATAAAATAGCTTCGAAGAGTTTACGTCACTCCTCGGTTTGTGGGTGAAATAAATAATTCATAGAACTCCGTGTCATAAGGTCCGGAGAATTTCACAGCTTTGAAACGCAAAAAGATGAACTTGGCGATTACTTTATTTATAAAAGATGTTTGGAATTCATGTTGAGATGGCAGGGAAAGTTGATAAAAGTTGGTGTAAACATAAATTTAGGATGTGTGTTGAAATGATGATAAAAGGTTGATCATCATTATCAACAGCAGGTACGTCCCACTGCTCGGCCCGTGTCCAGCAGTGGAATGTAGATGATGATGATGAGTGAAGATTACTACCTTGAACGTAGCGCTCATATGTATGAGTTTATGTCTAACATTAATTAAGCTTTTTCCAATTTGTATTCAAATTAAAACAAGCATTAAGATCACGCGGAAATGATACCAATTGTAATTCCAACTAGTAATAAAAATGCTAATTCTTATATAAGTCATGAATGTTTTGTTTCATATAGGAACGATTTGACATTACACCTACCTGGCTTTCTTTAAGCTTCAAGGGATTAAATCTTGAACAATTACATAGCAAAATTGTATTTTCATTAAAAAAAATAACCTACCGTACACCGAAATATTATTTTTCTTATATTTTTTAAATTTAGCATTAGTTCTTACTTTTTATAAATTTTTAAAATTTACGTGCTATCTACATCATAATGGAGTGCAGTGATGGCCTCGAGGTTTGGGCGCGCGGTCGAGAATCTTGGCGGTCGCGGGTTCGAACCCCAGGCACACACCTCTGACTTTTCGAAGTTATGTGTGTATTCACATTGAATTATCACTAGCTTTAACGGTGAAGGAAAACATCGTGATGAAACCTGCACACCTAAAAAGTTCTTAGAAATTTCTTAGGTGTGTAGTCCGCCAACCCGCACTAGGCCAGCGTGGTGGACTATGGCCTAAACCTTCTCAATGGTAGAGGAGACCCGTGCTCAGCAGTGGGACGTATATGGGTTGATGAAGAAGAAGAAGAAAGACATCATTATTATACAATTGCTTTACATAAACTATGACCACCTCCTCTATACGTCTGATCTCCGCAGTCCGACTAACAACTGCTTGAAAGAAATCGCTGACAGCTATAAAGGCTGCCATTTATGATACTACTTTGTTGAGTGACACCAATAACAACGTTGTTTATTTTTATAGGACGTGCAATAAATGAGTAATAAAAAGTAGAATCCGATTGATAATGACATAAAGTTTGAATCGATCATGAAATCAAACAAATAGAATTGATAGATGCGATATTTTTTCGTTAATCCCTCTCAAGCTTCATCGTGTCCAAAGGCGGGGATTACGCGCCTATGCAAATGGTAGACTTCGGTTATGAATGCACTCCCGTTAATGTCTATTGATTACACCCAAAAATAATAAATATACCAATTTTAAATGCGACACTTCATCATCTATCTAAATAAATTCTCTCTAAATAAATAAATAAATACACCCGACAATCACATACATAGTCCTGACCCCACACTAAAATACGAGTCTTGTGTCGTGGGTATCAGAAACTACGAGAGACTTTTCGGTCTCACAAACACCCAGACCCGAAACAAATATTTGTGGTCTAAGTAATCTAAAGTAATCTAAGGTCTAAGGTATTTATGCTTCTTTGAAAGAAACGCAATAATCAACACCAATTATTGTGACCGTTGTTAAATATCTCGAAGGGATGGCCTCGAAGATAAGGTGGTGAAGAAAAACATCCTGAGAAAACCTACTCCCTTAAAAAGTTCATAAGAATTTCTTAAGTTTGTTCTTAGGTTATTTCTTAGGCCTGTAGAGGAGGCCCGTACTGGGACTTTTAAGGATTGGGATGATGATACTGGTTATATTGGTGTGGCTATTTTGTCTCCTATTTTAAGAGATTTTAAATGCCTGATGAATGAGATTTTAATTTCCTGCATAATTACAGGATCTGTCAGTATAATCCACTTCAGATTAGGGATGTTGCGGATTCAATTTTTTTCACATCCGCGGATGCGGATGCGGATGCGGATTTTAAGAGGCTCAGATCCGCGGATGCGGATGCGGATGCGGATCTGTATAAAATTGATTGATTGGTTGATTTGTATAAAATGTTATTGCTTTCCTATTGGTCAATCAGCACGTGCGGTCAACCACTCGACACTCGAGACCGACACGCGCACCTCGCCGCCCCTCACCCCTTTCTTTCTTTTCGCGATCTGCTACACATCCGCAACCGCATCAGCTCCGCAGCGATTTATGCGGATGCGGATGCGGATGCGGATGTCCAAATCGATGCGAATGTTCCGCATATGCGGATGCGGATGCGAATATTCGCAACATCCCTACTTCAGATAGCGATCGGACATTCTATTATAATAATTAAAAAACCTGTTATTTTGATCCTTTCAATAATTAACCGAAAACCTAAGAAAAAGCGAGACATAAGATTACTTAGTTGTATACGTAACTAGTTTTACAAGTCTACAATTGCCGCTGTTATTTTAAGCCCTCTTTAGTACGTGTAAAAAATATAACACAGTAAAAATCCCGCCACTTGCAAGTCAGCTAAAGTCGCGTTTACGACTTCACTCGAGCTCACATTTCCATATGGAGATTTGGCAAATAAAAACTACGGGATACCACTATTAACTTGCCTATAAGTGCCACACTAAATTTCAGAATGAAAACGTTTATGGGGAGAAATTCTCATATGTGAGACAAATAAACATAAGAAAGAATGATATTGTAAGTTATGAACCAACGTTGCAAATTAAGCTACTGTTGTTTGGAATGTCGTAAAGTTCTTTATACTCGTACGGTGCTTAAAGCCTTAATAACTTCATGGTAGTGTAAAGCCGCGAACAAAATTTTTATTTGTTCTACTTTTTTGGAACTATTCAATTCTAAATTTAAAAAAGGGTTACTACCTGACGTCTAAAGCAAAATAGAGCGCTTTGGAATTCTCTGGGGGAGGCCTATGTCCAGCAGTGGACGCCCTTTGGCTGATGGTGATGATGATGATGAAAGCAAAACAGTCTGCGTAAAGGCCACTACTGAGAGGGATTAGGCCTAAGTTTGACCGTCTGCGTGATCCTCGAGGTATTCGCGATAAATGTTACCAGAGTATTCAATGAATTAATAAATTAATAAAAACAGGTAGTATCAAACACTGTATCAGCAGCTGAAGTTCCCTACGAATTCCCGACCGGCCACCGTCACATTCCCAATGCCCGGATCCAATCAGCCACTATTTTGAGACGACAGGCCCTTCAGGGATCAGGAATTCAGCAAAAAATCCACAAACCTCCGCACGGCCTAAACAAACTTGAAAACGTTACTTTGCAAAATATACCTTCATTAAAATTTGTGTGTGAAAGAGCACGCACTTTCTGTCTTGAGCCGCGTTTATATTTGAACAGGACACTGGATATGCTAATATCTTTTTTTTTTGTGTGCCTTCTTTTCTCAAGGTTGGTAGGTCAAAAAATTATATGTTTTTATCCTGGTTTTAAAAATTACCCGTACAAGTCTTAAGCATAACTCTTTGGCTCAATTTAGAAACACAAACGATATCTGATACAGAAGCCAATAACTGTGTATACTACCATATAAATCTAATGCCGATCGATCGTACCCTCAACTGACGAAAAATCCAAGTTTCAGGTCAGTGAATGCTGAATTAAATCAGAATTACTATGGAACTTTGAGAGCGATTGTTCAATCGCCTTAACAGATCTCAAAGTTTACAACATTCGAGCTAGCGAGTCGGAATCAATCCGGGGAGCGAATGAATCAACGATCTTATTAGTTCCCAAGGTCCCGGCCGCGGCTGAAACGTTTCTAGTGCCTATTATAAGAGTTTTGAATGATCAATTTAACTTCCACCGCTGAAAAGTTTGTTAAGTACGAAAAAAATGTGGATGTGGTAAGGGAAAATGTATAATGTATGTAATATGTATGTAATATCTGAGATATTGCTGGGTAAACACTTACAACCTCAATTGACGAAAGGGAATCTTGTCCATCTGTCGTGATCATTCTTAACATTTTACCATTAAACTTAGAACATAACATAACACCACCACCACCGTAATATAATATGATAATCCGTAATATGTATATCTAGATACATAGTCTCTACATGTAAGACACAGGAGACAAGAAAGCAAATTATTTGCCAAGCAGATCGTGTCATGTTATTACACAACATTAGTCCCGGGAAGTCCTTTGTCGCCGGTGTGTTCAGTTCCCCCTGGGATTTGCGCTAATGTGTGGTAATGTACTAGTTAAAATGGCGCCCAACGTGGTGTTCTCTGTCTTAGTACTACCAAAGGCATATTGAGTGGAATATGCAAGCTAATAGTTTCAGGTTCTCATAGAGACTTATTTAATGTTATTTAAATCATTATCAACACTTTTTCGCGTGACTTAAGCTGAGCTGTTTAAACATGGGTGTAAAAATGAACCTCTTCTCATTCAGAGATGAAAAGATAGATGTAAGATTTTATTATAAGTCAATTTAAACGATACCTCAAAACATTGTTCAAAAAAGTTTGGTTAAGCTAAAATTATACTTATTATACACATGTGTTTATACATATGATCATAAGATCGTAATCACCGTAGCTGTTACCTTAGTTTTTGATCACGGTCGGAATACACCCGGAGACTAAAAGCAAATCGATTAAATACATGTCTTGAACTCATATAAATTTTACCAACGTACTTCATTTTGGCAAGCATGAGTTTTCTTTGTACACGCACCGATACATCTGATAGTTTGTGTGTCAGTGGCCTACATACTGTTTCCATTGAAATTCAGTGAACCCGAACTAATATAGCTTCACTTCAGATACAATTCGAAACCTTAGTGTTAAATACCTTCAACATACCTAAGGTTCTTGCAACCTTAAACTTCGAAAGATGGATTTTTGAATAGAAATACAAAAACAAAATTCCTTTTTAAAATATTATCCTGATATTTTGATTTGTTAAAAGCATTTATTTTTGGAGGTAAGTAAATATTTTCGTATTGAGGTATTGTATGAATGGAGACAGCGAGACAACAGAGCTTCAAAATATTTAATGGATACGCCGAAATAATATTAGGCAGTATTGTTGGTTTTGAAATTTATCAATAATCATTTTCTTTCCCTGTTCCCAATTGTTATTTGGAGTGTAAGACAGGCTTACCTTAATAACCTGTTGATGCCCAAATATGTACATGTTCTCTGGAATAAATTCCATTTCACCTACACCTGTCGTTTTTTTCCGGTGGAAAAACCTAATAACACTTTGATAACACAATGAACCCAGAACCATTAGATCAAACGGCACTCTGAGTGCCGCAGGCCCTCGAAATAGGGAGATTTTTTTATACGTTCACTACACAGCGGCAATCCTGTACTTGCTGAAAGCCAAACAGTAATTTGATAAGCTTACCACAATTAAAATAATATTTTACCCTTCGACATACTGATAAAACTGTTAAAATAGTTCCTTACCAGTTTGAACGAAGTTCCGAAGCAAACCTATCATAAGCTTTTATAATATTCAATTGCCTGATAATTAATTTAATAAATAGACACGGCTCTCGAAATATTGTAATGATGTAAGCGGATTTAAAAATATAGTACATATGAATGTAAACTGAAATAATTTTATAAAATAATATTTACTTCAGGGAATATCGCGAATATCATACGTTTGTTGGTTGAAACGAGCTGTATTTCGTTCGAGACACTGGCATACATCAAAAGGCTTAGTGTTCGTACAAGCAATATTTATGAAGCAACTTTTATCGAGTCCAAATAGCTTATTTTTTTCGGAAATACTATTTCTGCTCATCCACGATATTTAGATACAAAAGTAGGCTTTTCTTTACTAAAAGAACTTGATTTAGGTAAATTCATTTATTCACAAAAATACCTGGTCACTGGTATTTTTACCATCAAAAGCTCAAATAGAGATGTATTTCTACATCCTCATAATACCCACATAATATGACCTATTAGTCGTGCAACATTTTAGATATTAAGCTCCTACTAAAAAGTCTCCAGGGAAATTCCGACGAGAAACCAACTATTTGACTGCATGTACTAATTTATGCCGAAGGTTCAAAGGGAAGTTATCACGACTGCATGATATAGCTTGGTGAAAATATGATCTAATTAACATTATTATTATCATAATTTGTAACCCATTCTATACTTCTAATCACTTCAGCGCATCTAACGGTTATCTAAAAAAATCGGCAATTAGACAACTCCATAGCCCTATTGCGAACACCATCTTGCGGCGCGAGTGGCCGCGGGATCCTCGCACTGCGACAAATATTTGTGTAATCCACCAAAAAAAATTAGAGCCTGGGTATTTGTGAGACCGAAAAGTCTCGCATACTTTTTGATATCCACAACACAAGACTTGTAACTTATTACAAATTATGCACAAGTACATGACTGTTAGGTGATGATATCTTCACAAAACTTTATTTACCTCACTGCACTTACCACCCGGTTCTACTACAGTCTTCGCACCAGTATGCCACATCCAACAATACCAGTTCTCGGTACCAGTGTACGGTCCTTACCCACGCTGGAGTCGGTTCTAACGAACTCATTCATTCCCCGCCGGCCGTATTGTGCTGGCGAAAGATGTGCTCTTAAATTGAATCAAACTTTGCAATTAAAAGTTGCTTTTGAGCGGTGAGGTGTACGTATCGGGACTGCGGGGATTCAGCGCGGGTCACGGCTTGTGACCTTTCATCGCGGCTTAAGATCACCGGTCAGTGATAGCTGCAGGTCATACTTTGCGAGAATTTTCTGTGGCACGGGAGATATGATGTATTAACCTTTTTAATAGAAACCTTTGTAATAGAAAGTAAGATTTTTATGGACGGCTGATAGAAAATCAACTAGACACATGTTTAGGTCTAAGTGGTTATCACTACATAGTATAAAACAAAGTCGCTTTCTCTGTCCCTATGTCCCTTTGTATGTTTAAATCTTTGAAACTACGCAACGGATTTTGATGCGGTTTTTTTTAATAGATAGAGTGATTCAAGAGGAAGGTTTATATGTATGATAACATCCATTAAATATCAGCATTGCACTCGTGCGAAGCCGGGGCGGGTCGCTAGTTAAAATATAAAAACACGGTAATGGTCTAAGGCCTAAACCCTCTCAATTGTAAAGACCCGTTGTGCCCAGCAGTGAGACGTAAATATACTAATGGTGATGATAACGCGGTAATTAAAGATCATACCACAGTTAGATGTTTTATGATACGGAAACGTAACTGTTGAAGAAAGTGATCTGTATTCCTTAACAATAAATACCCGTACAATATCGTAAACACAATATGAACAAGATCAAAGCTAAGTTACACTTGCTATGGTGACGCTGTGACCTGAATCCACCTAAGTAGGTCTCGCCCTCCAACCCCGGTATTAATCTATTAATATTCAGGAAGATCACAGAAGGTAGTGATATCACAAGAGGGAAACGACTCAATACGGTTAAACTGAAATAATTTAAATTAAAACAATGAATTACATAATTCATTTACTAAAACTTCCGAAGTATCATAGACAATTTTTTATATATTTTATAGATTGTCTGGAAGAGATCGCTAATAGCTATAAGACCGACCATTGTGGCACTCTTGAAATTAATTTTAGTTTAATTTTTTGCAATTGTTTTTGGTATCCCATAAACTATATAAATAAATAAAATGATGCCCGGGCGGGGCGGAACTCTAAACGAATGAAACACATTAACGAAACATATTGCTCAGAAAATTTTACCAGGCGTTGCTTTCATTATTAACCACTGGTGCACAATGTAACTTTGACATTATTAATCGACCACCGGAGTGATTTTTGGCTCAAAAGTCTTACTGCAACACTGAGGAGTAGTCCAATCTAAAAGTTGGCTTCACTCATTGCTTAATTCTATAAAAAATATTTCATTATTCTTATGTGAAATAAGTGAAAAAGTTTTAGCGTGTCGCTTTAATGCTATGCTTATAAAAGCGTCCAAAACTCACTAACCATATTAACTGACCAAGGCTGTGTCTCCATTGAATTTTTTACTAACCTTTGACTTCAAAATACAAGATGCAATAAAAAAGAATAAATCTTTAAAGTATATCCTGCTAAATTCTTCGAGATACAAGCGTAATTTTATGTACAAGGTGTAAACAGGTGATCGAATATTACGGCCTGTAATAAGCTGCATAGAACTAGTTTCTCGACGTGACGAAAATTCATCCATCTACAGCTGTCAACTGAGGCTTACACTAAACCTACCACTTAGGCGTAACCGCATATTGTATCTAATCAATTAACATATCATAGAGTTAGACATATTACGATAATTCCTATTGACATTGGGGAATATGTATACGTAATAGGAGCCTGTACGCACTGCCGCGCCCGGCTCCAATTATAGATCGAATCATATTGTCTAACCGTAATTTGGTACATAGGAAATAAAGGAGTATTGTTAGCATTAACGCCATATACACAAATTGTAGCAGTTGTTCAGCTTTTGTAGAAGTAATCAGGCGGATAATCTGATATTGACTCTGATGAATTTTGAGGCGATAAAAATATTACAAACTTACCTCAAAAAGACTAACTTTTGTATGGTTTGCAACCGGTAAACTGGAACAGACTCATCTCTCGGTTACATCAAATTGAAAAAGTTATAGAAATACTTATCCTCTTTGACGTTCATCCGAAAATATATGTTCACTATACACCAAAAAAAAATTATTAAAAAATAGAAACTTAAATTTCTATCAAAAATGATCTCGAGATAAACGGTAAGTTGGTGTGAACAGTATCAAAACTTAAAATTACACTCCAACATTTTTAGAAGCGAAATGTATTTAAATCAAATTATCTCGTATTAAATGTACAGTTGAAAATTTCTGCCGACAGTTTATTCGAGTGAGGCAAAAATATGGCGACCGCAGAGGTGCGACGGTGGCGCCGCGGCGGACCGAGGTACTACATCAAACATTCAACAAATATGCTAATTAGACTCGGGAATAATTTTTGTTCCATCGTTTATAATTTTATTTTCTTGTGTTTAATTGCAAAAGAAGGTAAAAGTATACAATTTATTTATCTTTAAAAACTCGAATATTTAAAATAAAACAACTAAATGATTTAATTTAATAAATAAGATATTATCCCTAAAAATTGAAAATATGTATTTACCTTTATGTTACAAAATTAGGAAATATATTTCTGGAGATATGTTCGCATCGTCTAGACTCTAGAAAATGATCAATCTAAAAAACCTGCTTTTTGCATGGAAATTTTTATTTCTAAAGATTCTAAGAAATTCTACAATAAATCATAACATACACATATATTACTTAAACCGGATGGAAACTTACTAACAAATAACTTAATAACAAAAAGAAAGGTTGACTATTCAATCAATGGTAAATAGGTGCATACACTCTACTGGCCACGAGATGGCACAACTGTCTATACTTCTCTACACAAGGGTATTAAAACCACGAAATAGACTTGGCAACACTCTCCTCTTAAGAACTTGAAAATATTTAAACGATGCTGCCAGATGCTATCACAACGCTGAATTGCAAATTTGGATTGTAACATTTGCACATGCAAAAGCTAGATGCCAACTTA
This sequence comes from Cephonodes hylas, assembly GCA_030295005.1. Taxonomy (NCBI): domain Eukaryota; kingdom Metazoa; phylum Arthropoda; class Insecta; order Lepidoptera; family Sphingidae; genus Cephonodes; species Cephonodes hylas. The sequence continues at coordinate 11,557,214 of AP025372.1, read as the reverse complement.
GTTGAGAAGAAAAAATCCTAGCTTAGTGTCTGCCTGAATTTATTTTTTGCCTTTTATATATTTTAGTTCATACTCCTTGAAGCCAACGTGTCTGAAGGAGAAATCAGACCAAAGGTGTTCTTCATACATAACCCAGATGTTATCGTAATAGTATCAGAAAATAGAAGAACTAGAAAAGGACTTCAAGCTCGCAAAAATGCAGCTACAAAATTCTATAAGTAAATGTGTTATACAAAATACATATTTTCTTATATAACTGAATATTGTGTGCAATATTCTTAGTTCCCTTATTTTCTACACTTATAGTATTGTTTAAATTCGTGAATGAAATTGTATACGGCATAGAATACGAGAACTCCCAGACAACGAGAATTTCCTTATGGAAAAAATATTTTGGACCTAGGAATCGATTCTTAGCCTACTGCGGCACACTTCATAACCCCCAAGTGCTTATTACTGTCCCCCTACTTATCCATAAATCGGGGGTGCAAACGCAAACCGCGACCAGCGCGGCAAAACAGAATATTCGCCCGCTCATTAGCATTGTAATTTGTGTACTTGAAACGCAATAAACCGGGCGCCATTGCAACGGTAATTAAATACAAAACCATTATCTATGCATCTTCATTCTGCGACAAAAAGCGAAGGACGTTTAATGAGAGCTATTGGCCAGCGCATGGCACCCAACGGATTTTAACAACTCTAATTACCGCTAGGTATTGAGAGAAATGCTTGTAATGACTATTATAGTTTATACTGGGAAATATACATCTATATACACATATAAAGGGATATACACCCAATAGTCACATATATGATACATAGTTCTGACAACAGTAGGATTCAAGTCCTGTGTCGTGGGTATCAGCAATTACGAGAGATTTTCGCTCTCACAAATACAAAAACATTTTTAACAGACGAGATACAGAGGACGTCATGTGGCAAAAAATGATGAACGACTCAGAAAGCGGACTCAGCACCTCCAGATCGAAACTTACTCGGGCCACAAAATTCTCAACCTATCGCCGTGCAACACTAAACGAAGGCCTCCCCAAGCAGGCGCCGATTATCACGGTATTGACCACCCCTTCTCTATCCACAATCCGCCACCTTTCTCAAGTTGTCTGACCGTCGTGCTGCAGGACTTCCTACACTATGTCTACCTAAGCATGGTATCCACTCCAACACCTGTGTACTCCTTGCTCGTCCAACAATACTACGAGGCAATTGAAGAAATCGTGTGCGAATATACGTACATAATATATGAATACTGTGCATATACAAAATCACAATAAGTATCATTATCATCACCAGCCCATATACGGGCCTCTACAACAGTGCAGTTATAACAAATACGGTATTGCACAAATCCCAGTAACTCGAGACAAACCCTTTTTCCTTCCACTGTGACGGGGACTGCATTGTCGAAGTACTTGAACTGGCATTCAAACTCTTAGTATGACAGTTTATAATGCTCGCATGACATACCCGTCGGTTTAGTACAAAGAGTATAGTAATATACATGAGAGTTTAGTACGAAACAATAGTCTTTGTTAACTAAACGCGTAAATACCCGAGTTAGAGGAAAAAATATTTTTATCTCGCTAAAACATCATTTTGTGATTGTTTCCTGCTTATAGAACGCTTGCAAGCATCAAGCAAGAATGTGAATAAATATTTACTTGTAAAAATTGTATGTAAAAATCCGAAAGAAAAGATCTAGAGGTATACAAAATTTCCGTGATTTTGTTATTTTTTTTAATGTACATAGTATAAATGATAGTGTAAATTTATTTGCATATTTTCTTATTAAATAGCTGAACAAGCGATTGTGACTGTACATTCTACATTGCAGCAATAGTCTCTTAGCAATACCAGTACGAAATAAAATGCGTTTGTGGTGTGCTTGAACTTATTTATAAATTAACTAAATAAATTAACTAAAAATACATCATAAATACCTGCATTATTAAAAATGTGAGCATTTAAAGTAAACAATGTGTATAAGCTTTAAAAATTCATCTCAAATATCGTCCAATGTTTTCGGTTGAATTCGCTTTATTTGAATCTGACAACACTAACACATTCTGTTTGCGTTCATATTGTATACAGATCGTAAAATACGCGATTTCGTATTGAAGCACGTAAAATATTTTTATTGGCGTCAGTTTATGATATAAATGAAAATCTTTTTGGATACAACGCTTTTGAGGTCACGCATCTCCGTGCCAGCATTTTGTGTGATAGCTCATATCACCCCTATAATAAATTCATAAAAAGGGAAAAAGGAAACATACAGTTCAGCCATTACAAGCATTTATTTATCATAAAGAACTACTACACAAAACAAAAGATTGTTTATGCTTTACTAAAATCCAATCATGCAGCCTTTTTTTTAAATAGATTCTCGGAAATTTCGAAGCGATTTTTTAACGAAATCGAACGCAAAAGTTTTTATTTTACTGAACAACTATGCACAGGCTGTCTAATGTTTATGGATATGGGGGACTAAAAAATAACGTACTACCGAAATTGTTTGACAAAAACGCCAGAGTGGTGTGTATGTGTGTGATGTGTTTCATTTGCATGAGACGAATTCTCTTCTAGCTAGGCCTGTATTGTGTATTTCTAGTGCAGCCAAATAAAATTTCTTTCTATATTTCTATTTACTTAATCGTGTCTTAAACTGCACTTGATGATCTTCAGTATCCTTTACTCAAGAACCATTCATACAGAATTTCATATGAAACTAAGCAAGCGAAAAACAACAAACTATAAATCAATCAGTAAATAAAACATAGAAGAAATCTTTTTGCAGTGTTGAAATACGATTTTCCCGAGCACACAACTTTGCAGCGACGCCTTATCAAGCTTTATTTAATATTCGCGACGGTCTTACAAAGTTATCTCATTAGCCGAGCGGCGACATCCGAATGACACTGAACAGTGAACATCCACCGGGCTTCGCACTGATAAATTTAATTTTTATATTTTAACTTATTACTGCTTCATAATGCTACTACAATAAACGGCTACAATTAGCTTTGTCAATTTCACAGAGGACTTGTAGAAGAAAAGTTAAATAAATTATTAAAAAATATATAGTAAATAGTAAAAGTATAAGAATGAGAAAATGTAAGAGTTATAAAACCCAAAGTTGAAAACAAGTTAATGTGATTAATAAAGTCAAGATATCACAGACTTTATAGATCTTCGTCTTAAATCACTACGGCCTCAGAATGCACATTTTGAGTTGCCGCCTATGTTATTTACTAACCAATTTATATATCACATGCCTAGATTTAATATCCTAGAGGGTTAAACGAATAGGTGTGTGTAACAAGGGCTTGCTAGAAATATTCACGATGCTACTGTCAAATTTCATTCACTAAATAGGGTTAGCAGTGATGGCCTCGAGATTTGGGCGCGCGGTCGAGAATCTCGACGGTCGCGGGTTCGAACCCCAGGCACACACCTCTGACTTTTCGAAGTTATGTGTGTATTCACATTGAATTATCACTTGCTTTAACGGTGAAGGAAAACATCGTGATAAAACCTGCACACCTAAGAATTCTTAGGAATTTCTTAGGTGTGTAGTCCGCCAACCCGCACTAGGCCAGCGTGGTGGACTATGGCCTAAACCCTCTCAATGGTAGAGGAGACCCGTGCTCAGCAGTGGGCGTATATGGGTTGATGAAGAAGAAGAAGAAGAATAGGGTTGCCGGAGTCCTATTTTTTATGTGTCGTCTTCGTTTCTTTCCGCCTCGACTGCTTTCACCATAGGCACGTTTAAATACACGCCATGTAACATGCAAGGATATCGCATTTCCGTCATAATTATGTCTGCCATGGGACTGATAACTGTAATCGCTTTAGAGTTAATCGCACCGTGCTTACCATCAGGGCTTAGAGCTGACACTTTGTCAGCCATTCATACCCTGTAAACCTCTCGAACTATAATATAATGGTCGACATCATCATCGGCAGGTAATATGCGTCCCACTGCTGGGCACGGGCCTGCTCTACAACTGAATAGATTTAAGCCTTAGTCCTGGCCTAGTGCCGGTTAGCGAACTACATATGTAAAAAAATCCTATAAACTTTTAGGTGTGCAAGTTTTATTACTATATTTTCCTTCGCCTTTAAAGTACGTGACAATTCTTTCTACATATATACATAAAGTTGATAAGTCAAGGGTACGTGTCTGGGTTGGAACCCGCGATCGCCGAGACTTTTCAACGCGTGTCTAAACGTCGAGAGCATCATTGCTTTCGGGCTACAAGTCAATTCAAACTCCAAAAACTACCACAACATTCGTCTTCCATACTAAACCACGCTTAACTGAGGGTAATTAACGATATTAAAGCTCCCCGATGATATCTCACCCCAGGCGCGGCTTAAAAATGGGTGTCGCGAAAAATCTCCATTATACTTTCAATTTAATTGCCCCTTTTCATGTTTATGGGACACATTCTGTCATTTCGGGAGGATTCGTGCGGCACGCGAACGTACTATCAAATAACTACACGCAGGGTAAATGGGGTGGATTGGGCGAGGCATATGTTGCAGTTCAAATGTTCTTTTTTTTTATTTTACTACACTTAGAAACTATTTGGTATCAACCCGCACTTTACCATACAGCCTACAAAATAAACCACCCAATTCAGGAACAACGAAACCATACATAAATTAAATATTCATGTGTTCAAGAAAAATAGCTATATTAGGTCATTCAGCTTTTCTCGTCATCGTATTACCACGTAATTTTAACAAAAAGGCTACTCGTCTAATTAAAAATTCAAAAATGACGAATAAGTACTTATGGCACATAGATCTTTGTGTATCTCCGATAACTATTCCAAGTTCATAAAAAAACCATGCACTTCCTAAATGCCAATATAACAAGTTTTCCATACACCGATAAAAAGGCAAAATTCACCACATTTGCAGATTTGAATTCATCGGTGAGGAGGTTTCTTCGCGATGTTTATTATCCATACACACATAAATTTGAAAAGTCAAAAGTGTATGCTTGGATGTTGGACCGGCGACCAACAACATTAATATTAAATTAAAAAATAATTATTTAGAATCAAAAAAATAATATTTTTCTGCAATTTCTTAAATCTCTTCAACAATAAATGACTGTGGTGCCATCTGTTTAATTTACATTCTACTAAATTAAATCTCGTCTTGTTAGCTAAGTATTTTATTATTATCTGTAAGCATGACGATAATACCTTCCCTGTAAATTTATTTATAAAGTAAACGTATATAAACTTCATATGTATTTAATAATGTAAAAAAAATAAAAGGAAAGACATCATAAATGAGTGCGACAATTGCATGTGTGCCCAACGGTTGCAGCTAATTGACGTTAAATTAAATAATTTGTGTTATCCTTTCGGTCTGCGGAGCTTATTTATTCATTAAACTTTTATTTATAAGCAGTGGTAGTTCGTGTCAGAATTTAGAGTTATATGAACGTGAATATAATATTCTTGATTTATCATTTATTTAAAATCACTTAACCCGTTAAACTAGATCAAATCTTACAAATAAATGGCAACACTGAAACAGTGAGCCATCGCCCTGCTAACGGTGTCATGGCGGTTTGACTTGTTGAAGGTTTTTTTTTGCTATATCTCAATAGTTAATGTGCTTTTTAGCGATTTGATATTTGATTTCAAAAAGTAAAATTACGTGACACAAAATAGTTAATAATGCGCGAATACAAAATAGTCGTGCTAGGTAGCGGTGGCGTGGGAAAGTCCGCCCTGACAGTGCAATTCGTACAAGGCATCTTTGTCGAGAAATACGACCCCACCATCGAGGACAGCTATCGGAAACAGGTGGAAGTGGACGGGCAACAATGTATGCTCGAGATTCTGGACACGGCGGGCACGGAGCAGTTTACGGCGATGCGGGACCTGTACATGAAGAACGGCCAGGGTTTTGTGTTAGTGTACTCGATCACCGCGCAGTCGACGTTCAACGACCTGCAGGACCTGCGGGAGCAGATCTTGCGAGTGAAGGACAAAGATGACGTGCCGATGGTGTTGGTGGGCAACAAGACGGACCTTGAGGCGGAGCGCGTGGTCGGCAAGGAGCAGGGCCAGAACCTCGCGCGCCACTTCAACTGCGCCTTCATGGAGACCTCCGCCAAGGCGAAAATTCACGTGAACGATGTGTTCTATGACTTAGTGCGACAGATCAACAAGAAGTCTCCTAAGAAGGATGAGCAAAAAACTAGAAAAACGAAATGTATTATTCTGTAAGAGTGCCGCAGGAGTTTCCGACGCGTCTAGGTATAAAATATTTAATAATTTGAAAGACTTCTCGTACCCGGATTTGGCTCTTGATAGTTCCCAAAGTTAACTAGATCGGGTGATGAGCATTATTGCTTCAAAATACCTGTAGCATTTGAGAATGTGCATTTGTTGAGCTGTGTCGTGACTCGTTATGGAGTGCCGTTGCATGAGTGGAAAATCCACAGAGCGCTCTGCGTGATATCCGAATTCCTCCCCACATGCAAACACATATTTACTGATACTTTTTGGTCTATATTTTGATAGTTAGTATATATATGAGGATAGACTCAGCGTTTCTGTGCATATTTCACTCTAGAAAATTCCAATTGTAATGTGTGGATGCTGTTAGGTTCAGAAGTTGTAAATGATTATATGAGAAATTCCTTATTACTATAATGTATAACATTGTAATCCTTTTTTTAGAGGCCATGAACAGTGTGTCCCGGGCATTGTAGTTGTACAGGCTTTGGCTAGCACAATCTGATTGTAAGCAAGTTGAGTTACATTCTCATCACCGAGCATGTGCTATTTATGGACTCTCAAGTATTAATTATTTCAATTTGAGTAACAAAATTCTATGAATTAATGAATTTTGTTCTAATTACTAAATAACAATGTTAGGTACAGACAGCTGCATGTCAATTACACTAAACAGGAAAATGACTATGGGGAATTTATTTACCATGAAATTATCCTTCAAGGGCACACAGGATGTAAGCGGTGTGTCATGTTGAAGCTCTATTGTTCATCCGTCAATGTGATTTGCCAGTAATATTGCATTTAGCCCTTACTGTATGGACCTAACATTATATGTTTATTTTATAATTGTAGTATTGATCTTATAGTACTGATTAGGAAGAGTGGTGAACTTCTGAACGGCGAGGGTGAAGTCTGTGCCACACTGGCTCCAATGGGAGGCAGGTGATGTGCCAGCAGGCCTGAACCAGTGTAATGTTTAATAATTAAGGATACATTAAATTTTTTCAGATATATTATTGTCTTGTTATATAATTCAAATGTATCGAAGGGATGGTAATGCGACACCGTTTAGAACTCGGTGACTTGAACAAACTTAGTGAGCGTTAGGTGAGTGCACAGCCGAGTGTAGTGTGGGACGCCTGGAGGCGCGCGGCGCTGTGTGGGACGGCTCCGGAGCCCCGCGCGCTTCCGCCGCTCCACTGAGCCCCTCTTACAAAATTGAAAAGTCTAAAAAAATTTATCGTTATTGTAAATGAATTAAAGTTTTATGATTACTGGCTCATTTATATATAAATTACCTACCTATGTTTTGCTGCTAGAACCTTGTTAAACGTAATAATTATATAGGTGTTCAAATATTGTTATGGGATTAGATGTTTCCTCCATTTGTCTTTTCTGTTTAATATGTAAGTTTAACTGCACAAGGATATTGGTAAACTTTGATCTGAGTTCAATTATATTTTTATATATATTGTGCAAAACTAAGAACTTGTATATTTTTTATCTTTTCAATCAATAATCGACATGTACAATAAATATTGATTTCTTTTTTTTTGCAAATTTATCAATAAAACCAATTTTAAATATGATTGTTTTGGGGTATGTTTTGTCCCCCCCGCGGCTGCGTGGCCGCTCCCCCCATGTCAATTGAGGTCGGCGGGTATCGGCCGGCGGCGGATGACTCACATCCACGCTCCGAGCCCGCTCCGTGCCCGCTCGTACCCCCGCCGACAATCAAATAAACACCAATTGCCACGGAATTTTAATGGATTATAATTGAAAGGGCCACACATCGTCTACAACTATTTTATTGATTCCAGTGTAAAAAAGTTACATAAACGTGTTTCACATTATACATCGCTAAGTACTAAACAATTGTTACAAACACGATAAAAATAATGGCAGTGTGACGTGGAGGGCGTATGTCGACATTCTAGTAACATAAGAATTGACACAGTCCAATGGAAATGAACACAATACGCCTAACTCAATACGTACGCACGAACTCGATAAGTAAGCAATCTAATATATGATGCAAAACAAGTGTCGAGTTACTGAGCATTCTAAATTTCTATCCGTACACCCCATGCCGTGTAACAAGGTCTAACGCATAGATCGAGCTCACTATGGGATGTCTGAGCTACGAACGCAAATTAACCGGCGGCTGTGTTGCTGGCGACAAGCCGGTGCTACACAAATCTACATACAATGGCTCTCTTGCGAGTGTCGCATCACTACTGACAAAATAGATAACGAACAATTTATTTGTTGAACATTTTTGAAACGCCATTATCACGAGGGTTTGTTAGCGTCTGTCGCTTTCGCTTATCTGGCGAACGGGTCAAACGTAGTTGCACTGGTGTTGCCGACAAGCAATATTGGAAGTTATCGATACGTGCAACTCTATTATCGGCACAATTTGCTTTTTGATAAATACCCGAAAAATACTCTTGATAACAGCAACGTTCGTTAACATTCTATATTACTGTGCTCTCAAATGTTAAATTGTGCACAAATATTATTAAATCTAGTGAGTTTTGAATTTAGAGTTTTCAATACATTTTTCTGTTACATTTGAAAATATAACGCTCACATGCCATAACACATTTGTATTGATTTCATTAAGTTATTAATTTTCAAAACAATTTTTTGTAATGATTACATAAATATAAATAATATTCTAATATCACATTGCGTTGTGTAACAATGCGATAATGCAACTTGCACAATATTATCTTGTAATACTGACATCATTCAGTCTAAATTGTATTGAAATTTATCGTATATTTCTAAAGATATGAGAGGCGGTAAACGTGATCTTAACTAAGTGCTACTTACAAATACTAAACGTCGAACAAAGTTCGAACAATCTTTAAAACTAACGACTAGGAATTTGCATAATCACACAATACAAATAAATCTAACATTCACACGATAAAAACAATCTGTTCGTAACATCAATGACGCATTTTTTCTGTTTACGCCACAATCGAAGCATACATATTCAGCCTCTGGTCGGAGTGACGCATTGTATATTGAATGTGGGTGGAAAACACCAGAACATTTCTGGATATGGCAGTGATCAACTGGAGTATCCAATTTAGGCTTTATCACGACATTGCTATGTTAAAAACATAAATATAAAAAACATAGATTAATAAATTATTCATTATTTTCTTTACACTAGAATTTAAGATGATATGACTAGATTTATATCATTCCACCAACATGTGCACGCCTATTAAGTAATTACAACATGTGTGACATAATATTCTTGCTATATTTAATTCCCAAATTCATAAACATTTTTTACTGAGTGTTTGCACTAAGTTGCTAAACTAAATTGTTAGGAATACTAAATCATGTCGAAATATTGGGATAAAAACCAGACATTCCAGAAATAAAATGCACGTTTGATAAGTCAACGGCCTAGATATTCTGTCAGGAGCGTTTAGAGTTAAACCGACAAATATTTAGGACGAGCGTTTTACATATGTGTATTATAGTACCAAATTTCACTATAACCGCTTTATCTTGCCTCTGTATTAAATAAGTACTTAATAAAAGTTAATGTTTCGTTAGCTAATAAAGATAATTATCAAATAATAGTGGTATTAAGGTCTCGGATAGATTCTGCATTGAAAGTTTTTAATTACCAACAATCAGTATATTTAAAGTCTGATATATTTATGAATATAAACAGCTAAATAAATGTAGAAAGAATATTCTAAAGTTTGACGACATTTTAGATAAAACCAGTTATTTCACGATACTTTTCACACCAATTATAAAAGTTGATACGGCAATTCCGCCACTACTTCGTTGGTAACAGAGCATTACATTTGCAAATTTGAACAAACTGCGTATCACGACTTTGCATACGCGTTAGAAACTAGAATATTTGACTCATTAGCATGTGTTTCCACTAAGCTTCCGGTACTACCGGCTTCACTTAACCTCGTGACTCATCGTCCAAGATTCTGACTCACGGCTGTTATCAAACAAATCATTGCGATGTAATTATCAACTTTTGCATTCAGTGTGATTCCTACTTCTAAGGAAGTTATTACTCACTTCCTTTAGATCATAGAAATGTCTTCGGAACAAAGTAATTGTGTAACGTTCCTTTCCTGTCCCAACATGGTGTAAAAAAAAGATTTATAAAAAATGCTTTAAAATATGTACCCAGGGTTAAACTCAAACTTTTTTGCGGGTCTTAAATCACCCTACCTGTCCCTCAAGATTTTTTTCTAACCTGTTATACGAGTTCACTTTATTTGACGATATGATCCACCCCTCTTTTATGGCTGTATCTCTATTTTTCTATTGACCTCTTTACGAGCCGGGTCTTAAAGAGCTGATGAACTTATGATTCTGAGCATATGAACGAACGCCTTTAATAATATTAAGGTCAATTAATGTAATACCTAGCTTTTAGCTGTTGCTAAAAATAGATGTTAAAATTTGTGGAAGTTGGCCTTGCGAGGACCGCAGATTTTTAGTAAGACTTCCCAAAGTCTCTGGTAACTCATGTTTTTCGAAACTGAAAAACGTTCGAGTGAATTACCTGACCTGATATTCAAAATTATACTATGTATAATTCTTAGTGAGTTCGCTAGCACAAGACTAGTGTCATGACAAAAATTATTACCTCACTTAATTTTTGTTTAACGATTAATTCTAATAAATTCTTATTCGAATTATATTTTTTTAAACCTTTTTTATAACAGTTTCAGAGACCTTCCGCGAAAATTTACTACAAATATTTGACATTGCTTTAAAATTTTAAAGATTGCAGTCAATCTATATAGATACGTGCCGGTCACGAGCCATCTGTAAGAGTTGGGCCTTAGCGCACCACTTCAGCGACGAATTCGAATCTTAATCCGGATTGGGAGACTTCATATGCCCTCGATTTTTATCATCGAGAAATCTAGGTCATGCAGATTTCTTAAAGTTTTCTCTTATGTTCAATACGGGAATAAAAGACTAACCTTTTGCTATATTGCTTGAGTTTTGAAAAATCAAATCAATGGAACTCTAAACTCGTACCTGAATTTGCAATATTGTTATTTGTTATCATTTTGTATTACATTATATTGTTTAAAGTACCATAATCGCAATAAGATTGCTTATCTTAACATGAATTGTTGTAGAATTGATAAAATCAAATATAATCTCTTTGGAGAGTATCAGCTTATTCACAAGAACAGGGAAAACGTTATCACTTAGTCAGAATGTTGATTTAATTAGTTGTACGGCCCAAGTACATATTACATATTGTTATTTTTTGTTGAAATCCTAATTATTTGTAGCGTTAAAATTGCATTCAAATTTCATATCATGTTGTAAGAAGTATCAAACTCAGTCCTCAATAAATCTAAATTTTCATTCACAGCTACATCTAAGTCTTTTTCTAAATAATATACAACATTAATAAAAATTACTTCCATATTAAAAAATTAAATACAGATTTTTCATACTGGGACGGTAGGGTGATAAAACCGCATTTAAGGTTAAATATCTGCTATCGCCATTTTTTCCTAATAAACCATTTGTGCGCGTCAAACCAGGCAGTTGATACTATAGTTTTAAATATTTTCTGGTGTGAAACCGTGTAGTCTTACATCCTAGACATTTTTCGTGACATTTGTAAACACCCAACAATCATACACAATTTGTACTATCAGATATGAAGAAGAAGAATGTGGTCATAAAAGACAAACATTTGCAGATGACAAATATTTGTTCCAATGTGGAACTGAATTATCTCTGATATATGAGACAAATTTAATACATGTTTTTTTTACTAACGACACAATCCATAAAAAACAACTGTAATTTTTTTTTTTTGAAATGTTTACCCCAAAAACAGAATCCATAAAAATAAGATAACATTGATACGATTTTAAAATCGTCTACGCTGTACATTTCGAATTATTTTAGAAATCAAAAATTGGTTTTCGCTACTACATAATTGGTAAATTCTCATTTCACCTGGCGTCGAGAAACTTCAAGTTACACCCTGCTTCAAACCAAAAAGTACAGACAGAGATTATAGAGACTTGATTATTGGAAGATCTATAGAATTTTCAATTCTGTAAGTTAGCCCTCAGTTGTAGAGGAGGCTTGCGCCCAGCTGTAGGACGAATATGGACTGATGATGACGACTATAACTTAGGTTCTACATATCATTCCAGATACAATTTCTGTGATTCTAGAAACATTACAGCCCCCCACCCCTTAGAATTGCTCTGAGAGTAACCAAAAATAATGCTAATGGATTGTGTCGTGTTCAAAGATTCCTTGTTCTAATCACATATTGCATTGATATGTTGCGTATTTATTTGGAGGACTCGTAGCTGTCGTTGAGAGGCGGCAGGCTGTGCGCCAGCGTGCTGTCCAGCTTCCGGGCCTCGTGCTCCAGGGTGTACGAGTCTAGAGCAGGGTCCTGGAACAAAAATATTAGTTATTTACATTATACTTCAGTTAGAGGAGCGATAAATATTGTACGGAGATTATTACTATATAGTATTTTGTAGCACACATGAGGATGAGACTTAAATGTCTCAGCCCTTTTTGTAAGAGATGGATTCGAGGTTAAGGCACACTTTCGAGAAAAACTCGGGGATGACACACACCTCTGACTGTTAAAATTATGTGAGTATTTACAATGAATTGTCAAGTACTTCAACGGTGAAGGAAAACTTCGCGCGGAAACCTACACACGGTGTAGTCCGCCATCCCGCACTGGACTAACGTACAATACAGCCTCACCCCTTTCGGTTGTAGAGGAGCCCCGAACCAAGCAGTGGGACGTATTTGGGCCGATGGTGATACTTATGGCTCCCTTATTCCCAAAAGTAGCATAGGGCCATTTCTATCTAAATCTACTCATCGGTAACTTCATTTTATAACTTTCTGCAGTAGGACTTCCATAAATAAATGAAATCTATCATTAAGTTAATAATACTCGTATGACCTTATCGAAGATCACGTATTAAATCGGAATATTTATATAAATACCATGGTATGTCATGTGTCACGCTCGGTTTTATAAAGAGGTAGGTATGTTGTGGTTTTGCTCAGATAAATTATTTCAAAAATAACGTACAACTTAGATTAGGAGCGCATGCCTGGATCTATTTTCCTGTTCATTATTTTATTTTTGTTCATGGACTGAGAAAGAGTATTATAATACGTCTTATTTCATTATAGTATTGCTAAAATTAAATTGATTGCCTCATCCGATTCACGACACGAACGTGTAGTGCGTGATTCAGTTGTCATTGGTTCGATTCCTAGAACGGTTTGTAAGTTAATTATTTGTGGAAGCATGTAGTTTTATAATGTCCTTAAAAACCCGCAATAGGCTTGCTTCCTAGTATTTATATGTACTTGAAACAAGTACCGTAGGCCAAACGGCTAAGAGCGTGGATTATCGAAACGACCTGATGTGGTTGGTGGAAAAAAAAAACATGAATTTAAATCACATTGTTTAACAGAAATAATTAAATTTAGTAGCTATCTGGTCTTGTATTCCAACTTGATTACTCATAATAAATCACTCGTATCAATTTCAGTTACAATAATCATAACAAAAATATTTAAAGTTTGATGGAATATTATTAAAACACTGAAAGTGATGATTAATTTAATTAACTAATTAATTTTAACTAATAGCTGATTTATTATCTCTATGTGAACCAAATTCAAATATTAAACAATGAATTTAATTTAATTGCGAGTGTCACACACAAAATCTCATTAGACCATTATTAGGATCGATATAGAGATGCATTATGACATTTAGTTTACAATTAAACAACACAGAACTAGAACTGGAACAAGAGCAATTTTGATCCTTTAGTGTAAACAAAAGCATTTACAACTATATATCAACAAAGAAAACTTATACCAATAAAATATTTGGGAGCATAGAATTGCTTTATGGAGAAAATAAATAAATACACCCAACAGTCACATACATAGCTCTGACCCCACACTAGTTTACAAGACCTATGTCGTGGGTATCAGACACTACGAGAGACTTTTTCGGTCTCACAAACACCCAGACCCGAAACAAATATTTGTGGATCACACAAACATTTGTCTCGGTGCGGGAATTGAACCCGCGGCCTCACGTTTCGCAAGCTGGTGTCTAGCCAACTGCGCCACGGGGCTGTCTAAAAGAATGAATGAGTACTTTCTTCAGGTATAAAGGATCATAATCAAACACATACCAAAGTCACAAAGTTCTGACCCCACAATAAGGTAGAAGTCTTGTGATTAAATCCTCATTTTTTAAATGAAAAAAAAATACTAGTCTCGTATCTTATACGGTTATTATTTTTAATATTTCAGTTGACTAACGTTTTATATGGAAATTTTATTGACGTGTTCGACGGTTGGCTGACGCACTGTGACGTCACTGACCAGGATAACTCTGTGTCACGTTTATTCTGACTGAATGAGGCAAAGGTTGCATAGAACTAATTGGTTTAGTACCATAACTATGTTTGTTTTAACTAGTAATTTGTTGGAGATCATTTTCCTTGATTAACGGAATGTTAACCCAGTTTTAATGTGTTCCTTTATCGTGTAACTAGTAAATTTATACTTGGAATGTTTGTTTCTCAAATATTAATATTTACTGTATTTTAATATACAAAAAAAATGCATTCTCCTAATTTTGCAAATTTATGATCAAGTAATTTGTGATATTCCGGGATGGCAGTGATGACGTTTTTTTTTTGTTCTCGAGGGGAAAGCCGTTTATGGCTCTTCTTCCCGCCAGCCCGGGGGAGGGGGGCGGTAACCATATGTCGGGATCACCCGTCTTCCAGCCCGGCGCGCGGCGACGTCATATCCGCGCAGATGTTAGGGCCGGGCTGGATCCTAACAAAACCTCTAAACCGACTAATAATG
Source organism: Cephonodes hylas (assembly GCA_030295005.1). Taxonomy (NCBI): domain Eukaryota; kingdom Metazoa; phylum Arthropoda; class Insecta; order Lepidoptera; family Sphingidae; genus Cephonodes; species Cephonodes hylas. The sequence goes on along the minus strand of AP025372.1, from coordinate 11,541,996 downwards.
ATTGTGACAAAAAGGTCAAAACGCTTTCTTATAGAGCATATAGGTAGTAGAGAAGCAAGCAAGACAATGTCCTGAGTAGGGCAAGGTACAAATCTAACGAAATGTGGGTACAGAAAAGAACCACTGTCCTCTACCTACCCCTTCGGATATAAAGGCTTGTGTGAGGTTATGTATCGATGTGTCTGTGTGTATGTATGACCGCGACACGTACGTATGTATGTGTGTGTGTACCTGTGCGACGGCCCGCAGCGAGTCCCCCAGCGCGGCTCGCAGGCGGTGCACGTCCCGCGCCGCGCGCCCCGACCGCGACACGTACGTATGTATGTGTGTGTGTACCTGTGCGACGGCCCGCAGCGAGTCCCCCAGCGCGGCTCGCAGGCGGTGCACGTCCCGCGCCGCGCGCCCCGACCGCGACACGTACGTATGTATGTGTGTGTGTACCTGTGCGACGGCCCGCAGCGAGTCCCCCAGCGCGGCTCGCAGGCGGTGCACGTCCCGCGCCGCGCGCCCCGACCGCGACACGTACGTATGTATGTGTGTGTGTACCTGTGCGACGGCCCGCAGCGAGTCCCCCAGCGCGGCTCGCAGGCGGTGCACGTCCCGCGCCGCGCGCCCCGACCGCGACACGTACGTATGTATGTGTGTGTGTACCTGTGCGACGGCCCGCAGCGAGTCCCCCAGCGCGGCTCGCAGGCGGTGCACGTCCCGCGCCGCGCGCCCCGACCGCGACACGTACGTATGTATGTGTGTGTGTACCTGTGCGACGGCCCGCAGCGAGTCCCCCAGCGCGGCTCGCAGGCGGTGCACGTCCCGCGCCGCGCGCCCCGACCGCGACACGTACGTATGTATGTGTGTGTGTACCTGTGCGACGGCCCGCAGCGAGTCCCCCAGCGCGGCTCGCAGGCGGTGCACGTCCCGCGCCGCGCGCCCCGACCGCGACACGTACGTATGTATGTGTGTGTGTACCTGTGCGACGGCCCGCAGCGAGTCCCCCAGCGCGGCTCGCAGGCGGTGCACGTCCCGCGCCGCGCGCCCCGACCGCGACACGTACGTATGTATGTGTGTGTGTACCTGTGCGACGGCCCGCAGCGAGTCCCCCAGCGCGGCTCGCAGGCGGTGCACGTCCCGCGCCGCGCGCCCCGACCGCGACACGTACGTATGTATGTGTGTGTGTACCTGTGCGACGGCCCGCAGCGAGTCCCCCAGCGCGGCTCGCAGGCGGTGCACGTCCCGCGCCGCGCGCCCCGACCGCGACACGTACGTATGTATGTGTGTGTGTACCTGTGCGACGGCCCGCAGCGAGTCCCCCAGCGCGGCTCGCAGGCGGTGCACGTCCCGCGCCGCGCGCCCCGACCGCGACACGTACGTATGTATGTGTGTGTGTACCTGTGCGACGGCCCGCAGCGAGTCCCCCAGCGCGGCTCGCAGGCGGTGCACGTCCCGCGCCGCGCGCCCCGACCGCGACACGTACGTATGTATGTGTGTGTGTACCTGTGCGACGGCCCGCAGCGAGTCCCCCAGCGCGGCTCGCAGGCGGTGCACGTCCCGCGCCGCGCGCCCCGACCGCGACACGTACGTATGTATGTGTGTGTGTACCTGTGCGACGGCCCGCAGCGAGTCCCCCAGCGCGGCTCGCAGGCGGTGCACGTCCCGCGCCGCGCGCCCCGACCGCGACACGTACGTATGTATGTGTGTGTGTACCTGTGCGACGGCCCGCAGCGAGTCCCCCAGCGCGGCTCGCAGGCGGTGCACGTCCCGCGCCGCGCGCCCCGACCGCGACACGTACGCCTGCCGACGACGGATCTCTGCTGACAGCTGCGCGCGCAACTGCGATGCCTGAGGGGGGGAGAGGAGAGTCATATCATATTTACATCTACCCTCATCAGTATTTAGACATACGTGAAGTTTCTCTGCTTTCTTTCCCGCCATCTAACATTTCTACAATTTTTTTCTTTCTCATAATATAACCAATACTTTATGAAATGTACATGGTTCAATAAATGAAACGAGTTGCGTACCTGGTTCTCCAGACGAATAATCTGCTGCCGGTGGCTGGCCTCCCTGGCCTCGAGCAGTCTCTCGGCCTGCAGCGCCGCCTGCCGGTAGTGCTCCACGTCCTCGCGCATGTTGGGCGACGAGCTCGACAGCTCGCTCAGGTAGCGACTACGCGCCAGAGACAACTCCGACTCCTGCGCAACAGATCAGCATCAATTGTTGTAACATAAATCGATTAAAAATTCATTGTTTTAAAATAAGTTATGTCGATTCCATACATTATTTACATACATATTATTTTTGTTACTAGATTTCGATACCATCTCATTCGAATAGATCTTGAACGTCAACATTGTGACGTTTGAAATACATAAACCATATTTTCTTCACATGTTTTTCTATCTTCAGTCACGTACTCCTTCCATCTCTTTTTTTGGCCTTTTCGGCTCGCCCATCCATCCACTTCCATACCTATCATCTTTTTTCCTACATGTCAACATATGCCTATCTTCAAATCTTAGTAAATCAACTCTTCATACCTTATCAGCAAGCTCTTTCTCCAAGCGTCGTATCTTCATCCTGAGCTCTCTGTTCTCCAGTTCGAGGAGACTCAAGTCAGTGCCGAACCCTTTGTCTCTGCACGGAATCTCCTTCTCCTTGTAACAGTGGCTTGACGAGTCCTTCGTCGAGTCTGGGCCTGGATGATATTTATGAAAGTATTAGAACATGAGTCCTCTTAAAAATCCAGTGTTTTGAAATCTGTACATCGTATCGACATATTCATTTACTTAGGTTAATACATGACTATGAGATAGATTTTTATTTTTTTTTTTGTAAAAATCCTTCATTAAAATTTTTAACTTTGCCGTTCACTCACATCACCTTCCCCTAATTTGATTATTATAAAAGAAAAATGCCAATTTCTTCACCCGTCACAATCATCATCATAACACTGGCACATCCGAGATATCGTCACCAATCTACTCCCAATTACTACTACAAACATTTACTCAGTCCAATTTTCTGTCATCAAGTACCCTGCTACCTAGTCATCGTCAGCCTTCCATCGACCTCCCCCTAATTTTAATAGAATTTAAAACCTCACTTTACCCAGCTGATTAGCAACTTACCAGAGTCCAAATCAGAGTAGTACACTGACTTATCGGTTCTGTCGTGGCTCTTGCTCCTCAGAGCCGAGGGTCTGGCGGCCATCCTGCGGTCGGCCTCCAGTTTGCGCATGGACTCTTGTAGAGCATCGTTCTTGGCCTTCAGCTCTGATCTCTCACGTTGTAAGGCGTGAAGTTCCCGTTCCAGTTCGCTATCGCTACTTTCTTTGCCGTCCCAGGTCGTCATGCGCAGTTGGGACTCCAGGCCTGTCCTGAAAACACAATGACTTTTTTTTATATGGTATTTTTGTTGAAGCTGCCTTGGGCATGCACTTATGGTCGTAATCCCGTGTGATCTTGAGGTGGATAAATATGAATTTTTAAAAGTCGCGTTTCGCGAGCATTGCTTTAAGTCCTAATAAACAAGAGCCGAGCTCACTGAGAATTTATGGAAGAATATCTACTTCTTCGACCCGAGAATTGAAACCAGATTGCACGGCACAAATTGTCGCGCAGGATCATCATAGCAATCTTGCTGACAAACATCTAAATTTTATCGATAGAACACATAGAGTTCTTGAAATAACTAACTAACCTTTGGACCTCCACATTAGCCAGTTGGTTAGTGAGTCTGTGCACTTGATCTTCCAGTGACGAGTTTTGCCGTTTCAACTCGCCTAGAGCTGTTTTAGCGCTTTCCAACTTCTCAGTCAACACTCGGCGCTCGTTCTCGCAGTTCGCTGGAAAGTATAGTTTAACCATACAGAAATATTTATATTCAGTCCTTAAATATTTAATGATTAGTCATAGACAACTCTTAGTACTTGTGATTTTTTAAAATTACGTTGCTACTCGATAGTAAAGAGCAGCAGCAACCAAGGTGCTTAAGCTTGAAGACGAACCCAACAGTAGAGATTTAAATTTCTGAAGACCACACCAAGCTAGAGCAAGTGCTCCCCCTACAACCTCCTCCATTACTTAGAGATTCTGCACCTTCGACTCGAAGTAACATCTACCACCTAAACTCGAAGAATAGGCTGCCCCCCTACAGCCCCCTCCATCACTTACACACAGACTCCTGTACCCGCCTCTCTTTATCCACATTGCTCTGCTCAATACTACCACCCGTCCAATACTCACACACAGCCTTCTGTATCTGCCGCAGCTTGTCGAGCGCGTTCTGCTCGTTGTTCTTGGCGTCGGCGAGCGCCCGCTGCGCCTTGCCGGCGTGGGCTCGCAGCTCGCTCTCCGCCGCGGCCGCCTTCTGCAGCGCCGCTGACAGCTGCTCCACCGTGCCCTTCAGGGACGTGCACCGGTCTTCTAGCTGGCTGATGGTGCGCGTGTAGCCTTCGCAGCGCTCTTGCAGCTTCTATATATACGGGGGGACTTGGGTAAAGTCTTCATTATGTACTATGAACACATATCTTAGGTGTGTAGTCCGCCAACCCGCACTAGGCCATCGTGGTGGACTATGGCCTTAACTCTCTCAATGTTAGAGAAGACCCCTGCCCAGCAGTCGGTCGTATATGAGTTGATGAAATTGATCACATACCACATTGAAAACACTGGTTATCTTTATTCTATTTGTGCTAATCCACCAACCGGCAATAGGCCAGCATGATTGATAAAGGCCTAAGTTGAGGGTAGTAGTGGGAAGACATGATCATTAGCCCAAATAAGTCCTACTGCTGGGCACGGACCTTCTTTACCGTTGAGATGTTTTTCCTTCAGTAATAATACATTGTGAATACATATAAATGTGTGCTTAGTGTAACGTATATAGGCGAATATATTAGTAGATATATTAACCTTCAAAGCCTGGTCTCTGTCCCTGGCCGCGACGGCAGCTCTTTGCACGTCTCCTTCTAATTGTGCGCGACGAACGTCCAATCTAGCCGCGCGACCTGATCAATTATCAAATTATCAATTATCAAATTTAACTAGAAAAGTTTCGTTTCTTAAGGTAAATAGCTATAACCTGTAACATTCAATGCAAAAGGCAACGGAAGTAGATCGGTTTGAACTGTATCAATGTCTACATATTTAAATTAATATTAAGGGAAAAATCTACCGTTCGTAGTATAAAAAAAAGATAACTTTTTAAATTTCGCGGGCAACGTACATTCGCTTATTAATTTTTCTGTTTTCTTATGTTAGCTAACTTCTCTAGTATATATGTATGTTTACAGTTTCAGTTTGGCGATTTTACTTGCTTCTTAAAAATTGTTTTATTCGAATTTGAATGAAATTTTGTATCAAAGATCATATTATAGTATATTTAATAAGTATCTAATGTTAACCTTCCGCAGCAGCTAACGCCTCTCGTAACTGACCGACCTCTTGCACCCGTTCCGCTAATTGTACACGAAGACTTTCTCCCTTGTTCTGAAAAAAAAAAACACATACTTTTTGTTAACATTATTAAAGTACATCAAAACACAAAGTGAAAGTAACATTATCTTCATTCAAATATATTTTCTCAAGCGGTTTTGAATCGTCAATTTTAAACTAGAATATTGCCCAGACAGGTGTAGAAAAAAACATTTTTTTTAAGTTTTAGTAAATTAGATCATCGAAAACAAGAATGACAATTAAGTGGATATATCTTAAGAAAACGTTACCTCGTTCTGAACCTTTTCTTCAGTGACTGAACTGAGAGTGGCCTCTAGGCTGGTGATCTTGTCTCTCAAGTTGCTTATTTCCACAGTCTTCGATTGCACGGATTCATTCTACAAATAACAAAATATTATTGGACATGTCCTAAATACGAATACATTTAGCACAGTACATTTGATAACTATCAGAAAATAATAACATTAAGTATTAAATATATTCGATATCCTTTGAGGGAAAATAACAACCGGTCGACCTCACAAACGTCCATAACCTTTTACATTGTTACAAATAACCCAAATACTTCTCTACACTATTCACTACCTTAATCTACTTCTTTTACATCCACCGAAAAAAAAAACCCGCAAAAAAGCCTACCAAAGTCTTCGACTACCCTCTATATCTTACCAATGCATTAAGTTGTGCTTCCTTCTGTCCGTAAGCACTCTGCAGTCTCGCCTTCTCCTCTTGCAGACTGCGAAGGTTGCTGGTCACCGACTGCAGTTTCCCCTCACCCTTGCCCTGCTGGTCACTCGCCTCTTTCAACTGCTTCTTCATCATGCTAACTTGGGATTTGAAGTCATCCTAGTAGGGAAAAGAATTATCGATAAGCTCAGTAACAAAAATAGAGGAAGTTTAGGTGTACTAAAATTAAGTTTTGTTGTTTAATTTTATATTGAATGATTAGTTCATAAAGCGGAGATAATATATCGATACTAATTTTCATCGATATAAAATTTTATCGGTTTTCGTCGATATTTTTGCAAAGATTTAATGCTGATATATTCCATCAAGGAAATTACATGCTCATCGTCAAATTCTTTACATACCCTCTCACGTTCAATCTGGCACACTTCGTGCATCAAACTCCTGACTCCCTTCTTAATCAGCTCCGGATCAACGTCGATGATTTCGTTGCGGTCCTCTGATTGATCGCGTCCTGTAGCGTGATAAATATATCTTTTTATTTTAATAGTAATTTATTCCTGCATTTTTAATAGTAGTTTCATATATTTGTTTGATAAATCAATGTTTTAAATTTTGAACTAAGAATTTAAAACAACACCGATGAGTGTAGTACTACATAATTATATTGTTATGTATTAGCTGTTATTTTACATTGTTTAAGACATTATGTATGACATGTTATATATTTGTTTTTGTCACAGCAACAAATAAAACTTCAAAATATTATTGGGAACACAACTGCCACGATTGCAACTTTTTATTCCGGTACCGTGAGTTATCTATAAGAAATCGTATTTTTATATCCCCTCAAAGTTGGATATTATCTATATTGTATCTAGTTTTATAGTGTGCAAAAAAATTACATAAACAATAAAATATAATTTCCCAAATCGATAGTCACGTTTCATCGATATTTTTTTCATCGATTATCCACCTATCGATACCTACCTCTATGCGGGCTGTATCTGCGCGCGGGGCTGGCGAGGCGGCGGCGCGCGGCGGCGTGCACGCTCCCGTCGGGCTGCACGCCGCACACCCGCCGCAGCGCGTGCGCCACCGACGACAGCTTGCTCTCCGCCTCCCGCCGGCCGGACTCGCATTGAGCTAGTGAGGCTTCCAGTGCCCGGCAACGACCCTCGCTGCCGCCTAGACGAGCCTAGCATGGGAAAGATTCAATCAACAATGTAGGTTATCGGTAAACCTGTTGGTCGATTAACCTGGTGGAATGACGATGAGTACGAGTAAATTTGTTTTGGGTAATTATCGTTATTATCATCCCAGATGCGTCCCACCAACGAGCACGAGCCACCTCTCAACTCAACCGAAAAGGCGTTTTTCCACGCTGGCTTAGGGTAGGTTGACGACACCTAAACAATGGATATTTTTTTCTCTGACATCCTTTTTATTTCGATAAGATAAGACGCAATATTGAACCTCAAAAGATAGCCAAACTTCAGCGCTCGGTTTAAATGTATAATAATCCAAGTATCTTACATAGTCACATAATGATTACATTCGCCATCGAATAAACATTTTCCTAGTAAGCATTTACGGTGTTAAATATATACCTTCAGCTCCTGTATTTGTTGAGTAGCATCTGCAAGACAAACTTCCAAGTTGTGTTTGAGTTCCTCCAATCTACGCTCTTTGGAACGACAATCTTCCAGTCGCATCACCAATTCCTGCAAAACAATTCATAAAAAATTAATCTCTTGACACCAAGTTTAGAGTGAGTGAGGATGTTTGTTACAATGCCGGCGATTTGAATGTCTAGCGCAGCATTAACGTCAAAAACATACTCTTCATCATCTCGTCTTCGAAGATATACAGGGTATATCCAGACCGTGATCGGAAACTAAGGTACGTTACAGCATTAAAACAAGTATATGTATTTAGTTATATCAAGACAAAAAACAAATTTTCCTAACAATCATCATAAGTATAAAATGTGTGTGGTTGTTAGGAAAAAATGAATGAAAGTTTTTATTTCTTTTCAGGATATTTTTAATGTCAGGGGCTTTGTAATGAACTGAATCTCCCTTACTTTCCGATCACGGTCTGAATACACCTGTATAAGACCTGTAAGAAGCTTTCCCTTGTAATATAAGAGTACCTGGTCTCTGGCCCGGCAGGCGTCCTCCAGGTCTGCGGCCCGCTGGCGGGTGGCCTGCAGGTCCTGCCGCGCGGCCTGCAGCAGCGTCTCCAGGTCGGCGCCGTGCCGCCGCGCCGCCGCAGCCTCGCCGGAGCATCTCTCGCGCTCCTCGCTCTCGTTCTGCAATCTGATCGGCAATATTTCTTTTGTATATTTTATTTAAAATTCCACCGGTTTGTTTTTCAGTGACCAATTTTGTTCAGATTTGAAGGATTTCATAGCAAATTATTGCTAGTTGTTGGTCGACGTTATTGATGTAGTACAATACTTAATTGATGAACCTTATCGAATATACGAGTGTAACGACTAAATGCCGAGTTAAAACTATTGACAGGCCCATGGCGCAGTTGGCTAGACACCAGCTTGCCAAGCAAGAGGCCCCAGATTCAATGCCTCACCCAAACCATTTGCTGTATGATCCACAAATATTGGTTTCGGAACTAGGTGATTGTGATACCGAAAACTAAAGGATAAAGTGGTGAACTTCTCAGGACTGATATGAACTGATTACCTTATCTTATCTTATGGACTGATGATGATGATGATGAACTAACCTAGACTGCAACTCCTTGATATCATGCTGAGCCTGCTGCAGTGCCGCCCGTTCTCTCTTCAACTGCGCCTCGGTAGCCTTCAGTGAACGCTGTACGTGCTCTCCTCCCGTCTCACTCTCTTTCAGTAGAGTTTGCACCCGGGACAACTCCAGGTCAAGGGAAGTGCGGTTCTCTTCCAATCCTGTCGGGATATCGATTTTGTTAAAAGAAATGTCCATGATAAGACCATCGCTGTTGCATGTATAATATGTTTTGCCCATATTTTTTTTCGAGTATTAGTAAATCCTATGTAAGTATATGCCAACCCGCACTTGACTAGCAAGGTGAGATAATATCTTATTTTACAAGACGAAATCGCCTTGAGCTCCCCATGCCGTTTTTAAAAAAGGGCGTTCCAGTCCTCAGCCTTGTATTTCGGCCTAGCTGAGACCCCAAGTTGGACTCCAATTCTTACAGTTGCAAAGATGACCTGCACTGTCGAATAAACATATATCGCACCCTTAAAAATACAGTGACCTAATTTAAAATTTTGTATTTTTTTTTTATTCACTTTTTCTTTAAGTATGGTCAAAAAAAATAATTAAAAGTGTTAAAAGTTCAAAAAAAACATATTATACGTAGTATATATTTAAGATAAAAATAGACATATCACCTGCGATCTTATGATAAGCCTCATCCCTAGCCCGTGCAGCATCCCTCCTCTCGTGCTCTGCTCTCTTCACGTGATCTCGTAACTCCTTGCAACTGGCGGAGTACTTGTCTCTCTCGGCGGAGCAGTTGGTGAGGGCGCGACGCACGTCCGTCAGCTCCTTGCGCAGGCTGTCTGACTCGTTCTCCACTAACATGTGCATATAGTCAGTCAGTCAGATGGTGAGTCAAAATATTTATGTAGAGTGGGTGTTAAATACTACGTTTTGTTATCACGTTCGTTATATTGATAAAGCTGAGAATAAGGTTAAATTTTCCGGAGCCGTTTTTTAATTTTTTGTATTTTTCCACAAATAACAACTAATAGTGATTAAAAACTACATGCTTCAAGAAACTAATTAATTTTAAAAACACAAAAATGTGATTACTTCATATTCCACATCCAAATTGTAAACCAATAAGTAAATAATATTTTAAATGAGTACAGATTTTTGTTATTTTCATTGTCGTCACAGAAACACCCAGATGATTATTTAGTATATATTTTTTTTAATCTCTCATAATAATCTATATTAAAGTACTCACACTCCTTTAGCTTCCTCATCGTCTCCTGCAGTTGAGTGTATGCGTTGTCATACTTGTCTTCAGCTAGAGATAGTTGGGCTCGAATCTCGGTACATTCTCTCTGCACAGCCTCCTTCTCCAAATGTAACTCTTTGATGCGGTTCTCGTAGCGAGAGCACTCGTCTTCTGCAGCCGCCCTGGATTTAATAGTTATAGAATTTCCTTTATTGCAGAATACATAAATTTTAAAGTGTATGATAAAATATTATTCCATATTGTATAGAAACCATTTTTTTCCAATGGTGCTAAGTGCTTCTAATGAATACAGAAGAGAATTATTTTGTCGAGGAATAAGAAATAATTATTTCTGTCAATTCGATACTTTATTCATAATGGAATGCCTTTACTATTAGATTCCCTCTATACAAAAATTACCAAAAATTAATTTTGGTAATTGCAAAGCCTAACTGAACTCTTCAATGTAAATTCGACCTTAAAAAAAGAGTTTCATGTAAAAAGGTTAATATAAAAAAAATCAACTAACTTGGCCTCTTCCAGTCTGGTCTTTAGCTGTGCCAGTTCGTCCTTGAGCTGGTTGATGTAGTTCCTGTCCTGCTCGGCTCTAGCCTGGGCATCTCTACGGGCCCTCTCCAGTTTGTTCATCTCACAGTCCAAAGATCTTTTGGCTTCTTCTAGTCGCTCAAGTAAAGCTTGCTGCTCTTGATGAGCTAAACGGGTTGTACAGTAATTAATGATAACGCCATCTAGTACCATATGTCGGAACTACGTCGTTTCATAGATTAAATTACGTATCGATTATTAAAAATGGTGGTACTATGTATGGTATAGTCCAGGGGTTCCAAAACTTATTTACACTATGACGTCCTACAGAATTATTATTTTTCTTGCGACGCACCCCCCCCCCCCCCCCATCATCAAAACTACCTACTTTACTGGAAATAAAAACAGCAGTAGTTAGCGTAATATGAGGTTATCAGAAAAATACGGACAGCGAATGTTTGCCGATCGCCTCGCGACGCCCCTCGGATGTTGCCGCGACGCCCCAGGGCGTCGCGACGCACAGTTTGGGAAGCCCTGGTATAGTCTATGAAATTATTATTGAATAGCGCAAATACTGTATTAAAAGATAGCAGGTAGATAAATCATTTACGTACGGTAAACATTCAATTTCAAAAAAAATCGTAAAAAAATAATCGTTTAGATGCCTTCTCTCTGTCCTATATGCCTTCACTTTTAATAATATATTCCTAAATAAATATCCACCAACTAAAGCCTATACTCTGTCAGTTATAACACTCCATGCTCAGCAAGAGAACATATATAAGCTGATAAAATAACTATCCCCACATACCCATAAGCAAAGCCTGTTGCTTGTCGTTCTCGGCCCTCAACATGGCCTCGTCATGCTGCAGTATGAGCTGGTCTCGAGCCGCGAGCAACTTCTTCTCTCGCTCCCTCGCGCCGGCCTCGCTCGATTCCTTCTCACTCGTCAGTGACGCTATAGTCTGATTCAGCTTTTGTTCTAGAGTTTGACGTAGAAGTTCCTAGAAGTAGAAAGAAGATGTACACATTTCTGGAATTACTGCTGGAAAAATACTGGAAAATGTTATGAGAAAGTTCAGTAGTGCAACATAAAGCATATGTCTTTATTCTGGTGTATATTTTTTATGGTATAGAAAAAAAAATTGTAGTAGACAAAGACACTAAAGTACCACAGTTTAGAACCTTAACATGCTTTAATTACTTCTTTTACATAAATACATCTTCTTATGTCAGTTATAAGTGCATTCGACTACTCGCATATTTATTGAAAAAAAAAACTTCCTTCCGCGCTGTTTTTGCGCCTCCTATCTGTACATATCCATAGCATAAATAAAGTAAGACCACAGACAATACACAGATTGAATAAATACACGACCTCATAACCTTATCAACAAAAAAATTAAGATTAGTCCAATACCTTTTCTTCTTTAAGCTTGGTGATGTTCTCTGTGGTGGTGCGGTTGATGTTGGTGATGATCTGCTGGTACTCCGCCTCCTTCTTGCCCGACTGCTGCTGCATGGAACTCTTCGTGTCTCGCAGTTTGCGCTCGCTGTTCTCCAGGTCCTTGCTTAGACGAGCTATCTGACCTGATGATGGAAATCGACTGGATAATTAAATAGCTTTAGATTTTAGACTTCAAAAGTCTTTAACACAATTTAGTGATATTTCTTTGCGGATAAATGGACAATCGCACACTGAAGAATTTTCAAGTAGATTTACTAGATCCAGAGATTACCCCCTGGAAACTGACAAACTCAGGAACTTTGTTTATAATAATAGTTTCGATTAGAATAATAGTTTTATTGATCATACAAAAAGATAAACACTATTGTTCCTAGCCCGCATCTACTGCCTTCCGAACAGGGAGGTAAACTAAATTTGGAAATACTGAATCTAATCCAATGTATTTGAGATAAATATTATTTTATTTCATACCTTTCAAATTCTCCTGTTGCACTAGGGTATCTTGCAGCTCCCGTTCGAGTTTGTTCCGTTTGTTCTCAGCGTCTTCCAGCATGTTGGCGGTATCGAACAGCACCGCTTCCAGTGCGTCCTTCTCAGATCTCACTCCCGCCAGCTGTTCTTGTAGGTGATGCTTGTCTTTCTCTAGGCTGTCTATTAGTATCTATAAAAATAGTAAAAAAATATTTGGACATTGATCTATACTTGATGATTACTTCCTACTAAATGCATATACACTGCTCATTATACTACAATAACATTCCGAAACGGCTTACTAACAGATAGCTAATATATTAAGGTCTAACTAAATCGGCTTTTATTTCGTAAGTAAAATAATACCTAATAATAAAAAACAATAAGGCACAGCAAGCTGAAATGAAAAGTAATTTTCAGTTGAACTTAGGATCCTGAATACAATATTATAACTGAATAGGTTTAGATATCGTTAAATTCCCCTCGCTCTATAAGCATCCTTAATGTCTGCGTTTTTTGTACCTTTTAATAATTTGCAGTTTCTCTCGATTCGAAACTTGCATGACACCCTAATTCATTCACCTTCAGATTTACTATTATATTTACATTACTTTTTAATGACTTACAAATGTCCCAAAAACTTCAACTTACCTTCAGATGTACTATTACTTTTTATGATTAATATAACTGTTCTAAAGTATTCAAGCACCTGTTTCTCCTCTCCATCCTTGACGTGATCCTCGAGAGCCCTGTTGACCCTGCCGATGGTCTCGTTGGCTTGCTCCAGGCGCTGCTGCAGACGCATCATCTCCTCGTTCAGGGAGTCCTTCTTACGGACCATGGATGTCAGCTGGGAACTTAGTTCACCACGCTCCCTTTGGAGATGGAAATAAAATATTACAAGTTAAACCTCTCAGTTTGGTCCTAACCAAACAGCGAATACCAGTGTGGAGAATCCCCCATTACCAATGCATATGAATAACCATTACCAATGAAAATTGAATAAGCCAAACGCACGCACTGAAATCACATCCAAAAAAAACACACACACCGATGGACAAGCTGAACGCAATTAATTAAGTACACCCAACATTATTACAAGATTAACAATAACAGACATTAATAAAAACACACACTTAAAAAAAAAACAGTTTTAAAATTGCTACTTGGGATCGTTTGATCTATTTGGGAATACTTTTCTAGAGATCTTGATATCAAAGGTAAGATAAAATAGATAGGAAAGATTTTGAAATACGGGGAAAGAAACTATTATACAATCAAGCTTACGAATCAGAATAAACAACGCAATTCTGCGCTTTCCCTAACAAAAAGCTACAATATTAGGCAAATCTAACAGTAAATACCTGATAACCTGCCGCAACTCCATCTCCACCTTCTCCCTCTCGCTCTCGATGAACTTGATTTTCTCACACAGCGACGCCTTGTCTGCCTCAAGCTCCATCCGAGTCTGTTCAGCCGCCAGCAGCTCCTTGCGCAGGGAGTTCAGGTCGCCTTGCTGCTCTGAAGACTGGTTGGATAAAGAGGACCTCTCGTCTTCCAACTGGGGGGATATAAAAACATTGTATGATTTATGCTGTATTTAAGGAAACACTGGGGGAAACCAAAACAAACGGGTTTTGGTATACGTCCCACTGCTAAGGGGGAACCTATTTTAAAAATATATTAGTCTACCAATCTTTAGTTCAAAGATAATTAGGTTGAGAAAACTATACAATTTTCAAACTGAATGTTAAATTAATGTAAAAGACTACTTTTTTAAACCGATTTATTTTTCATAGACTAATGAATAAAATTATTTATGGCTCTTTACTTCATTTGATAAAATTCTAATAGTATACCTAAGATGGATGTCATAAGATCAAAAACCTACATTCTTTACTTCTTCTTGCAGTTTTTTCTTGTCACACTCCAAATTCCTGATAGCGGCTTCCAGTTTTTCAACCAAATCTTGAAGGTCGCCCCTCTCCATTATGGTTCTTTCTAGTTCTATTTCGAGATCACCTGGAAGAAGAATGGGTTTTGTCATATCATTTTAATGAATTATTCTTTAAATAGGACTGCTATATATGTATATTATTTAAAATTATGTACCTTAAATTAAAAGCAAATAATAGTTTTCATTGACAACATTATCAAACAGGTTTTAAAATGCCTTCGTATTGGGCTTAATGAAGGAGTATCTTGAAGGTTGAATGTTTATGCTCATTATTTCGCATAGGACTTGTATAAAGCTGTCAGACTATTTTCACATTTTTTAAATTTAGTATTAACTATGCAATTAGTGAATTATTTAGGGAAAGTATTAGATTTTTTTTTTTCATTTCAGTTACATGAATTCATAATATAAATCAAATATTTACTTCTATGCTTCTCCATTTGCGTGATGATGGCGTCTGCCTCCAGCTTCTGTTGGTCGAGCAGGTCCCGCGACAGCGCCGTCTTGTTCAGTTCCTCCCGCGTGGTCACCAGCTCAGAACGGAGGCGGGAAGAACGTTCCTCTTCAGCTCTGAACCATTACATACAAATAACCAACCATACTTTTTAATTTATTTATATAAAAATGATATCTGTCTATATGCCATTTATAGATATGTAAATACATTTATATTCATGAGATAATATTTAGCAAAGTTGTTGTGCATGAGCAAAAGAAGGTTTCTGAGTTGATACGCCCAATTTTCAACATATGGCGCCACTGTTAATCGAACTCCTTTGAAACGGCTAAACCGATTGGGATGAATTTTTTACGTATATTCCAATGGGTCCCTGGATGATTGCAAAACGATCTAAACTAAACAATACCTCAGAATTCCCTCTCTGTTCGATGCCTCTCGGTGCAAATGATCTACTTCGGAGTTTAGCGCTCGCTTCTCACTTTCCAACGCCTCGATAGTCTTCTCCAACCGCGAATTTACCTTCTGCAGCTTCTCATAATCTGATGTCAACGACTCCACCTAGATGTAGAAACGATAATCCAATGATTCTTAAGCACCTTTCTATAGCAAGTATTACATAATAAAAGGACATTTTTTTTATTTAATTAGTTTTCATGTTTTCTGCTGTGATGAACTCGAGGGTAGGCTCGCAATCGAGAATTTTAGCGATGGTGTGTTAAAATTCAAGGCGCATACCACTGACCTTACGAAAAATAGATATGCATTCATAATTACTTATGACAACTTTATCTGTGAGGGAAAGCATTGTGAGGAAAACTACGCCCCTAAAGTTCTTTGGAATTTCTCAGGTGTAGGCCAACGTGGTGGACTTAGGCCTAAATCCTTCCAGGCTCCTCCTGCAGTAAGCTGACGATGATGAGGATTCCTGCTAAAACTAAAAATACTTACCATAGCATTAATCTCCACTCTGTTTCGTTCTAGATTGTTCTTGTCGATCCTCAGCGACTCCACTGTCTTCTGCATCGACTCCTTCTCTTGCAGCAGTTGGTTCAGATCTGCGTTGGCTTGGTCTAGTTTGCCTAAGGATATAAAAAATATACAGAGTGTAAGTGTATCTATTCAAACCGTGATCGAAAACTAAGGCAGGTAATTGCCAATGGGTATTACGAACCCATTGGTTTAAAAATAACGACAAAAAAATAAATGGTTTTCCCTAATAAATAATGTTAGGTATTAAATATGCGTGGTTTTTAGGAAAACATTTTTGTTTACTTTTTCTTATTATACACTCAAGATAATGTCAATGGTGGGAATCGAAATAGTAGAAGGCGACAATTTTGAGCAGATTCCTAGTCACTGAGTTGTTACTAGAAATTCGTTAATGAAAAAAACGATTAATAATTAATCACGCGACACGGCATTTTTCGATGACCTGATCTACATCGGACATGAGACAAACAAGACATAAGAAATAATGATCTATAGGTATATTCAATGTTCCCATTTTTTATAAGATCTTAACACTGCATTTATGATATTGTTGAAAAAGTTACTTATTCGTAACGTACCTTGTAGGTCCTGAACTTTGCTCTCCAGCGACATGACAGTAGTCTCGGCCGTCTCACAGTGTTTTCTGCTCGTCAATAGTTGTTCGCGACTGTTCTGTAGCTTCACCTGGGGTGTTCAAATAAGCATTTATTTATCAACCACATCCTACCATTCAAAAGTATATTCTTTTGAATTAATATTATTCTGCGTTTTGGTAAAATATTCAATTACAATTTGTTATGTATTTAGGCCGACTATATCATCTCTCTGGCCAGAAAGTTCTCCAGTGGAGGCCAAGTACAGGAAAGCGCAGCGTGGGACGTCCCCCGACAAGGTGGTCCGACGACCTTGTCAAGGTCGCGGGACGTCGCTGGCTGCAGGGTGCTGACCGGTCCCGATGGAAGTCATTGGGGGAGGCCTATGTTCAGCAGTGGACTTCGATTTGCTGATGATGATGATGTCATCCCTACCTTACTTAGTTAAGAAAAAATATATTTTCGCATATGAAGTTTCACTGGTATTTTTACCTGCAGTTCGTGTATTTGTATCTGGTATTTGTGTAGGGCTGCTTGTACGGCCGATATGGTGCTCTCTGCAAATGCTGTGGCGTTTGCTGTCTGTGATACACTTCGCTTCGGTGACCTAGCAGCAAAAAAAATCTACCATGATAAACAATTCACAAATTAGAAAGTTAGTGATAGGTTAATTTATTTTCTATACGAACATGTATAATACAGTTAAGTTAACTCTTGTTACATAATTATGACATTACACGGTAACATATAAGTAAACATAGTAAAAGACCTATGAATAAATCAGCACCTGTCGGCAAGGTGCATGTGTCCGTGCGCATGCGCGTGCGCCGCCGGCTCCGCGTCGAGTATGAGCGCGCGCGCCACGTCCTCGAGCGCGGCGCGCAGCACGCCCGCCTGCGCGCACGCCGCCTCGCCGCACTCCACGCGCTCCTCCTGCACACACACACACACATGTACAACACGAGCGCGGCGCAGCACGCCCGCCTGCGCGCACGCCGCCTCGCCGCACTCCACGCGCTCCTCCTGCACACACACACACACATGTACAACACGAGCGCGGCGCAGCACGCCCGCCTGCGCGCACGCCGCCTCGCCGCACTCCACGCGCTCCTCCTGCACACACACACACACATGTACAACACGAGCGCGGCGCAGCACGCCCGCCTGCGCGCACGCCGCCTCGCCGCACTCCACGCGCTCCTCCTGCACACACACACACACATGTACAACACGAGCGCGGCGCAGCACGCCCGCCTGCGCGCACGCCGCCTCGCCGCACTCCACGCGCTCCTCCTGCACACACACACACACATGTACAACACGAGCGCGGCGCAGCACGCCCGCCTGCGCGCACGCCGCCTCGCCGCACTCCACGCGCTCCTCCTGCACACACACACACACATGTACAACACGAGCGCGGCGCAGCACGCCCGCCTGCGCGCACGCCGCCTCGCCGCACTCCACGCGCTCCTCCTGCACACACACACACACATGTACAACACGAGCGCGGCGCAGCACGCCCGCCTGCGCGCACGCCGCCTCGCCGCACTCCACGCGCTCCTCCTGCACACACACACACACATGTACAACACGAGCGCGGCGCAGCACGCCCGCCTGCGCGCACGCCGCCTCGCCGCACTCCACGCGCTCCTCCTGCACACACACACACACATGTACAACACGAGCGCGGCGCAGCACGCCCGCCTGCGCGCACGCCGCCTCGCCGCACTCCACGCGCTCCTCCTGCACACACACACACACATGTACAACACGAGCGCGGCGCAGCACGCCCGCCTGCGCGCACGCCGCCTCGCCGCACTCCACGCGCTCCTCCTGCACACACACACACACATGTACAACACGAGCGCGGCGCAGCACGCCCGCCTGCGCGCACGCCGCCTCGCCGCACTCCACGCGCTCCTCCTGCACACACACACACACATGTACAACACGAGCGCGGCGCAGCACGCCCGCCTGCGCGCACGCCGCCTCGCCGCACTCCACGCGCTCCTCCTGCACACACACACACACATGTACAACACGAGCGCGGCGCAGCACGCCCGCCTGCGCGCACGCCGCCTCGCCGCACTCCACGCGCTCCTCCTGCACACACACACACACATGTACAACACGAGCGCGGCGCAGCACGCCCGCCTGCGCGCACGCCGCCTCGCCGCACTCCACGCGCTCCTCCTGCACACACACACACACATGTACAACACGAGCGCGGCGCAGCACGCCCGCCTGCGCGCACGCCGCCTCGCCGCACTCCACGCGCTCCTCCTGCACACACACACACACATGTACAACACGAGCGCGGCGCAGCACGCCCGCCTGCGCGCACGCCGCCTCGCCGCACTCCACGCGCTCCTCCTGCACACACACACACACATGTACAACACGAGCGCGGCGCAGCACGCCCGCCTGCGCGCACGCCGCCTCGCCGCACTCCACGCGCTCCTCCTGCACACACACACACACATGTACAACACGAGCGCGGCGCAGCACGCCCGCCTGCGCGCACGCCGCCTCGCCGCACTCCACGCGCTCCTCCTGCACACACACACACACATGTACAACACGAGCGCGGCGCAGCACGCCCGCCTGCGCGCACGCCGCCTCGCCGCACTCCACGCGCTCCTCCTGCACACACACACACACACATCACCTTTTGGACTAAGTAAATTTATCGGAGGTTCTTTGGCTGCAATTTGTATCCATATGACATATTAAATTGTAAACAATGTTATCCTAGTTTATAAAAAAAAATAACATTTCATGTTGCTGAGGAATTTTCTTGCCCTTTCTTCTCCACAGCGATAACACGTTTCAAAGCGGCACTAGTTTAAAAAAATAGTGTTAAAATGACGATTCAAAAGCAGGTACTTGTAAAAGACCAATTGAATAAAGATAATTAGACTTTGAGTTTTAACTTTTTCATATACCTACACTCGAAAATGGATATAACGACGCTGAAAGTGTCGTATATTTCAGACCTTATATCCAATAGTTGTTATAAACGACAGTCATTAATTTATATAAATTCCACAGGGAACTTACCATTCCTTTGTTATAACCGATCCATAGTTATAAGCGGTATCATTATAGCCAGATTTGACTGTACATCTAAAATGTCATAAAAATCCTTGCAATCCAATTACTTTGTCAATGTTAAGTGTAGACATTGTTTTATTTCATAAACTTAATTATTTTTTAAACCATATCCTTTATTAAATAACTACTTCAAAAATAAGTTTACAAATAATCTTACCAATCCCTGCAGTTCTCCGAGCAGGCGTTGTATGCGGGCGTCTCTCTCGCGCAGCTCGGCGAGTGCGTTGTCCCGCTGTGACGTCATCTCGCGCAGGTCCACGCGCATAGACTCCACGCTTATGTTACCTGACGAACTCTGCTGATGGACGTTGGAAGAGCTGTGTTGGACTTCGGGCTGGAAATTCGTACCGAATAGCATCTTTGTTATGAACATGAAAAATATCAAAACCAAATATTCTTTGAAATAGATCTTACTGAAACTTTTAATAATCGGTGAAAGATAAATATCTACATGAATTTTATAGTTCCCTAAACAGCAACAAAGTAACACTACATTTCCCACTGCTACATGTCACCAATCATCAACCATCTCTTCCAAGATTTTAAAACACTTACCTTGCTTCCTTGAGCAGCATATGCATTAATAGCATAGCCACTAAGAGTTCCAACAAGTTCCCTGACCGAAGAGTCAAAGTCGTTCTTCACTCGGTACAGATCCCTCTCAGTATTGGACTGCAGTTCGGAGAAGTAACGCTTGACAGAAACCACCTCACGCCACAGGCTCAACAAGCGGTTGTGTTCGCTTGAGTAGTAGTCATTGAAGGCCTGAAGAAGCATTATAACATGCTATAATATGGTGCATAAAATATTATAAACATTTCAATTACCATAGGTAACACATATTACTTGATAAATATACTATATGTATAGTGAGGATAATATTTTTTTAAATGATCTCTTGGATTTGTTAACAACACCCATTTTAGGTAATTATAATGTACAATCATTTTTTTTTGTGTACAGTAATATGGAATTGAATCTTTTCAGAGCAAGTATTCTATTTTCCTGAATACCGGAAGAAATGCAAATTTACCTGTTCTTCATCCTTCCATTCATCCTCCTTCATGGACATTTCATCCCTCAGGGCCTCCCAGTCATTGGTGAGCTTCTGCAAGTCCCCAGTCAAGGCCTCATTTAACTGATGTGACTCCTCCAGTTGGTCACGAAGGAGATTGTTCTGTGCCACCAGCTTTTCACACCTATGTTAAAAATTACACATTTTCATATTTAATTGGTGACATGTCAATGATGCAATAAATTATATTACTCAATAGATTTGATAATCTGTGTCTGAGATTGCCTATGCATACATATAGATTGCCTACAAATTTCAACCTCAGATCTCAATAAGCGCTCCCTCTTACTAACCCCACATCAAATGAACTATGATCAACGCATTCTTAGGCGAATAATCTTCTATAACAAAAGCAACTCACTTGCGTTTCTCTTCGTCAAGTCGCCGCAGAGCCGACTCCAGATCGTTGATTCGTTCATCCTTGCGAGAGTCAGCGGACGAGAGTGAAGATGTTGGTGCCGGCAAAGCGACCGGTGCTGGAAGAGCGATACTGGACGGCCGGTACGATTCACTGCGCGGAGTCGACTCCACCATCTGAGTTTCCAACTCCGAGCAACGTTGCTTGTATTGTAGTACCTTGGAGCATACATCATACGTTTTACAATGATAAGAAACAGCAAAAATCTTCGAGCCTTTTGTTTATTTTGATATTAAATCTCTAACGTCTAACGTCAGATTGTTTTGACAGTTATCATTCGTTCGGAAATAAAAAGTTTCAATATAAAACATGAATCATCGCACACAATGATGCTATTAAAAGCTTTTATTTATTGTTATACTTTTTTCCAGAAAGTGTAAAAGTTTTTTTTTTTAAGATTTAAATTTATCTTTAAATGCACTTCACATTTATGAAATTTGAATTAAGATTTAGCTCAAGGAAAAGTTAATCTTAAAATTATCATAACATGAAACTTTTTAAAAATAGATATTTTTAATTTTGATTTTTGACTTTCTTAGAAATACCTTTGCTTGAAGCCTAGAGACCAAAGCTGCTTGGCCCTGCTGAGCCCGACGGTATGCATCAAGTCGACGCCTATGATCCGCCGCCTCCCCAGCAAGACGCGCCCGCAGCTCTTCATTCTGACGCCGCAAGTCAGAGCTCACGCTGCCGACGGGAGAATCCATCTCGGGTGGACTATCAGGGACCTTCTGAATAAAGATATTAAGTATTGAACATTTTAAATATTTGTTATTTACGCAAATTTTAAATGAATATGTCTTCGTATCCAAAATCAGTCTACATTTGTCTTTGACCAGCTTCGAAGACCCCTTTACTATAAAAAAAAGTTAGTCAAAATTCATTATATGAGAAGGAACTCCTGAAAAAAATGTGACGTATTTTTTAAATCTTTTTTAAATACCTCCTTCTTGACGCGTTGATGAGGAAGCGTGCTCGGCGGTCGCCTGCCAACGGGGGCCCGGGCACTCCGCGGCGTCGTCAAACTATCTCTCGTTGGTAACTGGAAATAATAAGTCAAGTATATGAAATATACCATAAGTAAGAGCATTGATTACAGTGAAGTCCGAAATTTTAATTCCGACATCTTAACTTATTGCAGTTTAGATAAAAAATAGATGTGAAAAATAAATAATTATTTAAAATGCCTTTTTTACACTTTGTTATGTTTGATCTTACTTTCTCTTAAGTCATAGACTACTTTGTATACAAACAATGTTGAGAAATTACTAAAATTTACTAAAAGTTATTATTTTTACTCTATATTCAACAACAGTTTCATAAAACAAAAGCTTAAACCGCCGCATTAAAAGTGAAAGAGCGATAAACCTGAAAAGTCACTTTCTTTTTAATTTTCCTAGATGGATATTTCATTTCCAAGTAAATATTTCGAACAGACTTGTGTTCGAAAGTCATTTTGTTCACCATAAACACTGTTTTTTACTTTTTCTTGACACCAAAGTTGAGGCCATAAAGCACTCTTTTTTTCGCGAGCACCCGTAAGGAGGTTGGAAGAAAAAGACTACATTCTGAGGCGAGTCTGGTGTTTAAATGCGGTGTATTCGCCACAGCCGGTCCCGCCAGGCAGGAACGCTGGCTATCGCACTTGGCATCTAATTATTGCCCTCCGCAACCCACATTGCATTTACTAAAATACCCTATGTTGAGGTGAATAAACCTGACCCTTGTTTGCGTTTAATAAATCAGTTCTCACCGTGCTATGAAGGTTTCCAAGTCACGACGAAAATGCACATGATTTTTATTTAAACATTCAAGATGAATCTGTTATTATTCCTAAAGCTTTCTCATAGAGAACTAAGCAGCCGTCTAAAATAATATCTTTGCATTCTATATCCCGTATTTACCTACTACTAACATAACTACTTGACATAATATATGTCATTCAGTTACTTATAAGATGTTATAATAATAATAGCCTACTTCTGTAAGCCCGTCAACAGTTTTATTGACATGCTTTTAAAAGTAAGCGAGTCAACTTGACAAATTAGCTACTATCCACAAGAAGTGCGTACCGGTAGCTACCAATTTGAAAAAAAAATATAGCTATCTAAAACTAAAATATTAACTTGGCCTATCATTATCCTGCTAGCCGAAATCCTTCGTTAATCCTCAAAAAATAAACTAGCCTCTTCCTATGGCTTAACTTGCTTAATAAACACATTAATTACAGCTAACTATTACATATTTTATACTTACTATATAAAAAATAAGTACTTAGCGATTTGGAATATACAAATAGACTAAAAACGATGAAACCATTTGGATGTAAATATAAAAACAAGAAAATACTAGAAATACTACTATTCTAATTCACAAGTACACACGGCATTAGAATTAGTCACCGCTTCATTCAACTTAGTATTTACGTTGTAGGTCATGAAACAGGTCAACTACCTAGTGAAGAAATACAATAGTACACATAACCTTGCCATGAGCATGCAAATAAACCTACTTAAACGAAAAACACACTTTTTATTTTAAAAAATATTTATATTATACTCACCAAATAGCTCTAAGGAGTCACTATTACAGCCATTATTCACGCTGCTTTATCATAAAATAGATTTTACAAAAAAATAATACGCGGTATCCTAGCAACGCAATCAGCTTCGCAACAACGCCTCATACAAAGATACGTAACACGAACACGAAACATTTGATACCTTACTTACTACTTAATTTGTGTCTTTAACCTTTTAATAATCTAAAAGGACTTAGATTTGCCGATCACACAAATAATATTTATATTCTTACTGTTTTTTATAAAATATTGGAGCGCCTGACAAAAAGTGATGGCAATTATACGATTAATAATTTTGCTAAAATATTTGTTAGGCACTTATATTTTTTATTTTTACAAACTGTACATGTACTTAGACGTGTGTTTAGTAAAAGTTTCCATGGGGTACTGATTAAAATTTTATGAATATTTCTATTTGCGAGGGTGGTAGTTGTCTCGGTTGGCTGCACACAGCACGCTCCCCCTCATATTGACACTCGTTCCGATAGGGATTGTACCTGTAGTTTTTATCGATTCTCACCTTATCGCACCTTATTGTCATAAACTGGCCCTTAATTATGTGCGATTTGAAGTCCCTTATTTTTCGCAATACTCTATTAAATGTATGTTTACATTCAAAACGTGAGTCAGTACTTCACTCAATGATTTCTAGGTCAGTTAGTTCAAAAAGATATTAAGGTGATTTATAAGCCAAACGCCATAAATAACTTAAGCGAACTGGAATACGTAGAATTCGACCTTCAGATGAACGTCGTCTTAATAACAATAATATTGATTTAAGAGGCCACTGCAATTCTTTACTTGAACCAAAAGATCCTGAGATGCGTTCACACGCATTCTATAAAATATAAACACACGAAGACATACACTTATTTACTGTTTACAAATTACTATTTTAGCCTGTAAGTGAGTTATTAGGAAAAAATATCGCATTAACACTCGGATTGAAGAGATAGGAAATATTCATGTCACCGTTAGTATTAAATATTTCTGAACATCATCGAATATTCGTCCCACTAATGGGCACGAGGTCAAAGGCTTGGTAGGATTTTGGGTTGATTTCAATAAACTGCCTAATAATTCATTATTAATATACAAAAATGTCAAAAGCTAATAATCTAAGTTTTATG
This sequence comes from Cephonodes hylas, assembly GCA_030295005.1. NCBI lineage: Eukaryota > Metazoa > Arthropoda > Insecta > Lepidoptera > Sphingidae > Cephonodes > Cephonodes hylas. Next base: position 11,517,078 of record AP025372.1, on the reverse strand, counting down.
GGACTCGACATCGTAATCAACAATATTGCTCTTCAATAATATAGCTCTTCAACAATATTATACAAACATATGCCCATATCCACGAAAGGATATAAATAAAACGGGTTATTCCATCACCCACGTCTCATTTATAGTCGTTTGTAACAAGAAGAGTTGATGTTTACTGGACATTTTAAGACTGGAAATTGAACCCAATAATTCTTTGTCCGTCCTAATCATATCCGAAATCTTTCGTATACATGTACGATTATTCAGCACGTCAGGCCACAGTAACAATTCATAATCAAACATTTTACCATAGAATTTTATGAACAGTTAGTACGTCGCGAAGATAATCTTATAGTTTAATTTCCGTTCTTTCTAATTACCTTGTTATTGCATTAAATGCCAATGAACTAATATTGAATCAAATGTGTTTCGAGAAAGGTATTTTCACATAATTTATTGCGAAAAGCCTAGTCTGAGCAGGCGTGGAGATTAGACATGTTAGTTCTTGTTGTAAGGGCTTATTCACACATGCCATATTAAAAGCGTGATTAGATAATTGTTGTGAAAAACATTATGTTCGTTTGTATTTTCCTTACGCTAACATATTAGAAGGCATATACGATAAACACACAGAGGTGAATATAAGGGATACAGATCCTATGTCAACATTTTTTTAAAATGCCTTATGTAGGTAATAGGGATGGGTAATATTTCTATTTTTAGAGGCATATAAATATATTCAGAACATATCGCCGTCCACTGCTGAACGAGCAGCCCTCATTCAAGCGCTACCCAGCACTTCTTTCAAGAGGTGTTTTGTAATAATCATTAGCGTAACGATTTTCAAGACTGTTTACACCGCAATAATTACCTCCTGTGGGTTTTGTATGTCTATTGTATTGTATGTTTCACCCGTTGCAAGAGCAACGGGTGAAACCGGGTGGTAATAGTCGTGATAATATATCATTCAAACAGCTTTGTGGATGATTCCTATCAACCGCCAGTGCGTCAGCGTGCGTCGAGTTTAATGACCGATACCGTTTTATGTGCAGATATCATGTTTGGTTATTATTGTGATAAATCCATTCTTAACTTGTTTTTTATATTCATTACGCAATTGGAAAGTTGTTGTTTCAAAAACAAACGGAAATAGTTATTCGGAGCACCATATAAAACTTATACTTTTTTAGATTACATAGTTACGGCACAAGTTTTATGTCAAGTAATAGAAATTACAAGAAATTTCCACAAATTTGAATTTAAAGCAAATAAATTTCGTTTTGCCGAGTTTGCTCCCTCAGACTTTTTTAATGTTATTCTCCTATTTTAATTTCTTTCCGAAGATATTTTTCCCTCGAATTTTAGTCTCCTTGTCCTGTTTCTTTGTTTCCCTTTCTCATTAATATATTTTTTTTTATAGTGAACGGTGATCATTGTCCTTCGTATAAATCGCTTTTAACAAGAACTTATGCCATTTTATTATTATTCAAGAATTCCGAATGAGATGACTGCAAACTTGACTTCACGTATGAATCTGAAGACGGCATGAAAACAGCTAAAATTAAGACTTTAGAGAGTTTTCTATTTCACTTTTATCACATGAAAACGATTAAGAAGATTACGCGCCTAGTAACGCATTTAATTTATGATGACGACATCCAAAACTATTTCGTCGTAATCATAAGCGGCAAAGCCACGCCTAAGTCGGCTAAAACTGGAAAATGAATTAGGCAATTTATAAGAAACAGTACGTACACATATTATTTACATTCACAACTAATTCCTTTGAGGGGATAAACAAAAGTGCATTTCAGTATATTTCGCCAAGTATGTTTTGACCTCGCGTCATAGTGGAAAAACCTAACAACACTGCCCATAGACTGCTGCGACACTACGAGAACAGTTATAGATTTTTTTATTCTCAGGCTATGTGGAGTGACCATATACACAAGGTTGCTAGCAGCGGTTGGACAAGGAGGGCCGAAGATGAGTCCAGTAGCGGGCTATAGGAGAGGCCTACGTCTAGCAGTGCAAGTGAGAAAGACTGCCGATGTTGATGATGATGATGATGAGGAGCTGAGAAACAGAACTCTTTCATATTCTTTTTATCGACTGTTTTAATTTCCTTTCATTAACCAATCGGTCTTGCGCGGTCTATCTTAGAGTATTGAATTCTCCAACTTAAAATACCTTTCTGTGAAAAATAAAGATTACAATAGGTAACATTTATACATTACTTATTATTAAAAACTCTTCAACGTTTTTAGTATAAAAGCAGATAATTAAAAAGAGTCTGTATGCGTATTTTTTATCTTATCATGTTGAATGTTTTTGTTGGATGCATTTTATTACCAGAGCACTGTAGATGTATTTTCAATCATTTATCTCCTTGACCTTAGCTCTGAATGCAATTTTGATTTGAAACATTTAAATTCTCTCTTATTTTATTTCAATGCTAATTTCATTATGGTATAAATAAAACCTATATTTTGTTATATCGTATTTATTTCAGTTACTACCTATTACTTTATTAATTGATTGCTTCTATGTCCTCAGCCTTATTTTTATGTTTAAGCTATCATAGTCAAAAAACTTGAATTTGGCATTCATTGTACGATGATGAAAAATAATAGCCACCTACACTGAGACCAATTTATAAATTAGCATAAGAATCTTTGGGCCCTCATTGACCTAGCAAAAATATATTTTTCTACATAAACATTAATTATTGTGGAAAGCAGGTTTTAGAAACAAGTGAAGTGATTATTTTTGCTAAGTTCCTGGTTTGGGATGGGAATTACGCAGCCAAGGATTTCTTACAATAAGTAACCTAGCTATATAACCTGTAGCAGTTTAGGGCAAACCGAATTTTTATTTTACATTTATGAATCGACCGAGATCCATTAACTTGAACCAATTATTGGTTGGAAAATTTACCAATATTATTTAATAATATTTGTTATCTCCAAACGTGATGACGCAAATAAAGTTTGGAGCAGAATTAGAGTCGTTATAAGGTTATTGACTTCAGCTTGCACGTGACCTCACTTAATGATATTACAACCAAAACATTAGATTGTTACTGTGTTTTTTATAGCCGATTACAAGCAGAAGAACAAAGAGAGTAAATTATAGACAAAGAGTAAAGAGGTATAAGAGGGATTCAATATCGAGCTTCTATCGGAACATTATTAGGCAAATTTGACATTTGTAGAAAGGAAGACCTAGTGAGTTCGCAATCTTGTGGCGCAGAAAATTCGCTAAAACTGATATTACTTGACAACAAACCGACACTCTTTTTGACCAAGAAATATTTTGACTTTCTGTTACGATAGCGTGTCGTAAGAAAGAAAAGGTTATAAGCAGTTTTAGAAACATCACAATAAGTGTAATGAACAAAACCCTTAATAGACATTCATTAACTTTATCACCACAAACAGGGTGAAGACAAAACAAAGAACAGTCGAAACAAGCAGCAGTCAATTTAAACCCTTGCAAATAAGTAAAAACAAACTCAAGATTTATATAGATAACAAAAGATTGTCCAAAGTTATATTAAAATGATTGAAGTTTGTTTACATCGCGACGGATTGTGCGTGCCACGAGGCGAGGGAACAACGGAACTGGGTCACGATAAACATTTACTGCCAAATGATAATCTTCGTAATGATACGGTGACGGGACCAGCTGGCTTTCGAGATGCTACCTTTACACGTGACTGCGATACCGGCGCCTTGTACTTTGTATTTGTCTACTATACTTCAGAAGGTAAAAAAATTAATGAGCATGAATGTTGTAGGATGGACAAGCCCGGGAAGGCAAAAGAAAAGATGAATGGAATGCGTGAGAAGAGATATGAAAGAGAAAGGGGTGACTGAAGTCATGACGGCTGATAGACATGTGTGGAAGGAAACAACTTGCTGCGCCGACCCCAAATAAGAATTGGGAGCAGGGCAAGACAATGATGACATCAGAAGACCTTTAGCTCGCAGTATTTCCGTCGGCCCGCTTTAGGCCAGCGTGGTGGACTAAGGTAAACCCTCTCAGTTAAAGAAGAGGTCCTTGTCTAGCAGTAACACATGTATGGACTGATGATGATGATTTAAATTCTGGATGACTTTTTTTCATTCGCATGTTGATATGACATGGAAAACTTTACTTCGTGAGCAAAGATCAGAGCTGCATCTATGTTTTAAGATATAAAAAAAAGAATAAGATTTTTAATGATTCTTCTCCAGTCAAAACTGTTTTCCGATCAATCAACAACTAGTGATGAATTGATTGGAGATATGGCGAAAACTTAAAATCAGTGCTACTATAAACCTGCATTTGACATTTGATGAATACAATTAAATATACTCGGTTATATGATCTCTAGAAACAGATATATTCACTTTAGAAACTTATAGCACTTTCTGGAACGTATTATCAATATCTTACTTGCATAACTATAGGTCAACTACATCAATAGATTGCTGAATGATCGATCTTAGTATATTAATATATACACAATGCTGTTGGAAATGTAATACTAGATTTTTTATCGAGGTTATAATAAATTTTAATTAAATGTTTAGTTCACTCTATATGCCTTGCTGGTTTTATAAGTTAAACATGAAGAATAAAATAACCAGCTCAATTTATCTCTAGTTTGAAAAGGCACACTATTTGTCCTTTCTTATTTCTTCGTAATTTTTTATAAACTAATTTAATTTTTTTTAAGTTTTTTTATCTCGACATTATTTTCAGGGTTCAAGATCAAGACCGGACAATGTAATTATTTTGTTTTACTTTTAGGAAATTGTCGGTAGCAGGATCAATTTTGGAAATGTACCCGATTAACCCCAATACTTCAGTCCCTTTTTACTTAAGACATAAAACTGCGTGAATTATAGGTATAGAAATACGCCTCTATCCCCTTTTTCGAATGCAGGCGTAAGTATACCTAAGTGTGTATAAACCTATTGATTTACTTTACCTACTTAGGAACGTGTTACTGTAATAAAATAAAATATCAATATCACTGTTATTATTCCCCTTGATTGATAACACAAATCTTGACCTGTTCGACGCCCCATGGAGAACATTTAACATTTCTCCTTATCACCTGTCATATTGCAATCAAGAATTCCTTCTGTGATTCTAATTTCCGCTTTGTTTATATTCTTTCTTGGCTGTAGTAATTACACTTTACCTACTGTTATAAAAAATTTGAAAACCTTTACTTTTCTTTTGAATAGGTCACTTCACCATTCAGTTAAGTAGTAACTAAATAGAAATGATTGTGTAATATTACATAACATTTGTTTTGTAAACAGTCTTATTAAAATTAACGATTTTACTCTTATCAAATAATGTTTATTGAGGTAATTATTCGATGCCTAAAGCTGCTTCGGCGCGTGGTCACATCGTGTTTGGAGATTGTTTACTCATAAAAAGATCTTTATTACACAGTTCGTATTTTAAAATTGTGTCAGTGGGTAGTAAAAAATATAGATATAGAAGCATTAGAAGTGGTAGATTGCCGTCTTAGTAGACCTGTTCTTTATCGAAAAAACACGCGTACTTTTTCCCTAAACCTTTTCAGATGTTGTCAACACCAACAAAGATGTTGTTTGCTAAAATTCATAACGATTATCTTTTAAATATGAGATTGTTTCGGCAAAAAATACTGGCTCGAAAGCTAAAAGCTTTTGAAAACGGTAACAAACATGCGTCATGCAAAATTGCATGCGTAGTGTTGCCGTCGCGTCAGGACCGGCCATCAACCAAAAATCTTTAACATAAAACCGTCATGAATAGAAATCGTTTATTAAATCAGTATTTCCGCGGTTCGTGACTGTCTCGCATGTCTCATCCCGACTCGCAAACTTCCCGCTCGTAAATATCGTTTTATGTCACGTGTCAAAACCGCCATCTTGTTTTGCTGGTAAAATTCGACAACTTTACGTTTACCGGTAAATATGTCACGTCACTACGCTACGGTGCGTTAGGGCCTTGACATAGAGTGTACTATCAGACGCAGCCCGTTTTTTGGGCCAGCAAAATATTTATAAAAATACAAAGGCTCGTCTCCATATCGATTGTGCCAACTGGTGCTTTACCCCGATCTCGATTCGTAGGCAATCGGCGGGCAATCGAGATTACTTGAATAACATCGAGAATGGCGGGCAAAGCGTACCTATACTAGAAACAACAAACTTTTTTGTTGTTTTCTAGTACCGCCTTAAACTCACGTGAACAGGCGTCTTTCAACAAATTGCTTAGCAATTACCGGCAACTAGTGAACTGTCTGTTATTGTCGTAGATGGGAATTTTATAAATGGAAAACTTTGTTACATTAAACTGCATTCACGTTTATGAAAGTTAGGATTAGTTAATTGAACAATTAGAAGATAAGGAGTTAATTATGCCGAACAATTAAGTAGCAATTAAACTAGATGCCCCAGATTTGTTTTATTGCATTGCTGAAATTACTAGAACGCCGTAGGCACAGTTTTCGTACACTGGAATGAAGCAATTTTATTTTCTAATTTAGGATTAGAAAATTGCTCATTTTTCATTGAATATCTTGTATTATGTAAATAGTAAAGGATGATAAGTTTCATTAGACACGCACATCGCGCGTATTTCGACTTGGCAACAGCAATATTTGTAGAAAGTTTTAGATGGATAGCCTGTAATATGGCAGTAATGTGGTTTACTTACACTAAATTCATAAAGGAAAACTGGAAACTAGATAGATAAAGAGTTGACCTTTATTTCTGTTGTCTATACTTAAATAGTAAAATAGAAATAATTATCCACTATTAGTAGAGTACTACTTTCCTTCAGACAACCATAAATACTTAGTTCAATCAAACGAGATAAAAATAATGATTAACTTTATCATTTTATATACCTAAACCTACTGCTAGGTCCGAGCCTCCTCTAAAAGAGAAGGACTGGCGGAGTCTACGTCACGCTTTTTTAATTGATATTCAAGACAACCTCCCAATAAAAAAATAAAAGTGTGTGTCAGCCACACCTCACCACGCACGGGCGGCGTGCACTTATCATGAACCTTCGTTCAGACGCGGTACTGACCTGCGATAAACCGGCTCAATCTCAGAGGTCAACGTGAGAATTGCTGAAAGATCCGCCTACGATTTCAACCAGCATTATCACTAGTATAGTAACCTATATATAGTTGGACGGTTACGACATCGATTTGATCTAGAAAGTTCTTGTATTAGTTGTTTAAACATAAAGCCTCGCTTAGATTACCTGCGAATGGATGGGTTGCAAATATTAGTAGATTGTACTATTACTACTTTAGCCACAAAACTGCCGTAAGACGTAAATAGGTAGGTAATAGGTAGGTCTTGACTAAAAACTTTCCAAGCGCTATTGAATAAAATGTTTGTTCGTATAAAAAGTTTCTAAAAAATAATCATAAATAAGGCTTAATTTCCAAAAGATATTTGGGGAAGTTTTAATGTGATAAAATTTTTAATAATATTTAATAACAGTCAACAAATAATCAATGGCTTACAAGTATTTTTCAATACACTTCACGTGTTTAGCTCGTGTCCAATGGGTAAAAGTTCAGAGTTAATAGTGCCACTTAATTACTGTGTCCACCCACTTAATGTTTCCACTATTTATCTGCAAAATATCTATATGTTTACAACACAAATGCCGTTTACCTTACAAACAGTAAATAACATTAAGTGCTTCTACTTAATATTATGTTTGTTTTTTTTTTTTGCTGGCGCCTATACAATATGACTTCTGAAGGGAAGGGCAAAAGTTGTTCTAACCCTATATTTCGTCAGCATTGAAATTTCAGGCAACATCGAAAGTGTTAACTATTTTACAAGCATACTAACATTAGTTGCTATTAATCTTCTAATAAAACACTGATTAACATTTTTTTCAATATCTAAGTAACTTTAGACTCATTTTGCTGGATCTACAATACCTTGTCATAACTTTAAATAAGGAACAAAAATTGTAAATCATCTAGATTTTATTCTTTTGTCACAATTGCCTTTTAATCACAATATCATGCAGCAGTCACTTTCTATTGATTACGTAATGCATGATAAAACAAGCAAAAACAATATTATCTCATGACTTAATGTTTCTGAAGTCCGGTATAGTGGGCAATTCATTTCAAGGCCGGGGTTTCAAATTGATACAAATATTTGAATCAGTTATCAATTTTATAGGTCAAAAATTATCTTTATATTTGAAAGAATCTGGAGAACTAACATGGATTTGGGAAGTAACTTAGTAAGAAGTGCTTAAATTTTCCGAAACAAAAATATATAAGTCAATAATTAAGTTTCGACCTTTGTACTCTATTCAGGACATAATACACGACATAAATATTTTAGCAACGTCCGTTGATAGCACGGCCTAAAAGGAAATTCAGTTCATTGCATCTATTTGCAGTTTTATCAGTCGACGACGTCGGATACAAGCGGCTGACATAATAAAACTAAGCTGCTCCATTTGTTGCATAGAATAAGTTGTGAAATAATCAGCACTGCAATTATCTGTGTGAAGAAACAATAGCATGAAAACAATATGTGAAAATATCTTCAACAAGAGATCATTCATTTCTACAAGTTACAACAAGGATATTTCGTGTCCCCAGGATTTTCTCATGCGAACAATATGCGTAGTTATATCGTTACCCTTAGGTATATAAAGTGGGAGAATACCTTGCCAATTAATGAATTTTCCATTCTTTCCTTTGGATTCTTTAAACATATATTAGAAATCAGTAGGCCATAATGCAGCCGAGTTGGCCATGACAAATAAATATGAATAGCAAGAATGACTTCTACAATTTCGATTTAAAATCGATTCTTAGGAGTGATGAATAGCAAGGCGGGGATTATGAGGCCTCTCGCTATCGTAAAAATTAAAAATACAGACAAACAACATATAGATTTAGATAGTTAATCCGTTTCAAGTAAGCAATGTCGTAGAGGAATTTACTTTCTTTCAAATCTTATCTCAGTTGCCATTATGCTTAACTGTTTAATCGCTAATAAAATGCAAGTGTTTTGTATTCAGATTATTGGAATTATCAACATGGTATTTTTCACAACCACGAGAAAGTATTCGTTCATAATAAGTGGTGGAACCATGTTAAAGTGAGGCGAATAGTAAACTTAACTTCATCTTATCCACATTATTCGCTAAACCTAGGCCTTTCTAAAGTGATGTAGTAGTAGAGGCCTGAAATCAGTAAAGTCTTGCGGCCCTTACTAAGTCATTCATCTGTTCTGTAGAAAGATTAGAATAGATAATATATTAAACGAATAACTGCGACATGATGGTCCGACGACTTGAGAAAGGTGGCAAGTAACGGATGGATGAGGGCTGCACAACACCGGGATGGTTGGCGCCTTCTTGGAGAGGCCTACGTTCAGCTGTGGATGGCGATAAGCTGAGTATTTAACCCACAATAGATGTATACACATAATAGTGAAATGTATCATGTTTTAATATGCCCAGCTGAGCTAAACTCTTCAGCCCAGCTAAAAATTCGCACGTGTAGGGAAACTATGGCCAATAAACAACATAGCTCTTGGATTATCCCACCCGGGGTCAATCGCATAACATATTTTATTTTAGTAGAAATAAAATTATAAAGTATTATCTAGTTTGATCCATTTATCGACCGGCATGAGTAAGCGATTAGATTAAAAAGAAAGTACTTAATTTATGATATCTGTGTTACTGAGTGGCTCCTTGTACGGGGTGAAATGTTAATTATTTATTTTAGCACTTGAGTAACAGTTACAACTTCTGAGAATTAAAAAAAATAGAACATTATTAAGACTACTTGGAATCTCTGAGAGGCCTATATGTATAGGAACAATGATGAGGTAATTTTATTAACAGGTTTTTTCCTCAATCTATAACTGATAGTAGGGTATATGCGTACTATCTGGCTCACTATTTCGGGCCATATTTGAGTGAACCGACTCGCTCGCCTAAAAAAAAAAAAAAAAAAAAAAAAAAAAAAAAAAAAAAGTTTGGTGTCTAATTGGGGGTTTTAGGGGACGCCCGTTCGATCTGTGCTATCCGTTTTCTTGTATCTGCAACCGTTACGATTTTAGCTAATGTTCTGCAACAGCCCCACTACCCCTAATTACCTCATTACGGTACTCATTACCTGCTCTTAATTACGGTCACCCATTGTGTTACGACTCGACACTAATCACCCTTAATCACCCTGTTCCTCATCAATAACAACACATTATTTCAATTGTTTATGCTTTATTCATCCAAAAATTGACTTAAACATTATATCCACTAACATGTCATTTTTTAAGGTATCCATATTGAATTGGTTGAAAAAGTCAGTGTTGGACATCCCATTAAACTTATAAAATATGTACAATATACAGTACTCTCCACAAACTGAAGTCCAATCATTTTGTATCCGGTTACAACAAAATTTCCATTGCTTTGAATTTCTATTCAAGAACATTTTGTGATAGCCAGTAGGACCACGACCATATGAATCGAAATATTCTCCAACACCGCGACTGTCTATATGTATAGCTATCCAGTGAGATCCTGGCTTTGTGTCCGGGTCCAAATTGCTTATAACATACATAGGAACTTGTACATTCATTGGCAATCTGTTTGCAGCATATACATTGTACTGTAGACTTGGATGAATTTTTACTAAGCATTGTTGAATTTTATTAGTATTCATGGCTGCATTTAATTTTGATATGACTGAATAATTTGCTGGATCACAGCTAAGTGAAAAGATGAAGACATGGTACACATATATAAGAGGTAAAGAAGGTGTAAATAAAAGGTAAGGATAATGTTATAAGAAGCTTTATTTTAATCATAAACTTAGCACTAAGTAATACAATATTTACTATACTAGTCTTAGCTGCTATAATCAACAGTTACATTCCGATTTTTATCTATTTCGATAATGTTATCAAACTCGGCATATACCACACAGTTTATTGTTTGAGTAAGTGTGGATTCAAAACGAACTTCTAATCTTACGCTACCGTGCTTTATAAGATTCCAATGACTCGACGAGTTGGCTGATAAATCAGGGGTAAGATCAAAAGCTAACAAGCAATATCCATTGGAATATTTATCACGAGATATCCCATTACCTTCATTTAGAAAATGTATTCCCGTTCCTGAGAATAAGGTATGATAAGTTGTAGTAAACAATTTATTCTCAAACGATGGTTGCAAAGCTTTTGAGGGTATTTGTTGCCCATCTATGTACAAACAAAATGAGCTCATATCATAGTTTTCAAAGTTCAATGGATTTTTAGTTAGACTACCATTGAACGCTGCATTATTAACAAACCCAACTATACATCTTTTAGGTACTTGGCCGAGAAAAATATTATCAAGTGTTTTTCCTTGAACTCCTGATGGTATTGTTAACACTTTAACTTCAGCTCGAGTTATGGGATATTTTGCAGTAGTAGATGCTAGAACTTTTTGATGAGCAAGTAAAACTGATGGATTAATTTTTGTTCTTCTTACAACGAGAGTTGCATCTGTTATGCTAACTTTAAATTTCATGTCATTCGATGAAGCCATAAGATTAAACGATTCGCGAGATCTGACTAACTTTACACTCATTTCGACACCATTGATTAAAAACTTTTCCTGATTGAATATATCACCGTGCAGATGACCAATCATTTCTATTTCCTTACTCTCAGATACTAATTCTTGTCTTTTAGTAAAACCAATATTTGTCTCATCAGTTGCGTTCATTTTTCCTTCTGTATCTTCATACCAAAGACTACATGTTAGATGTGATTCTTTTGCAGCAGGGGAGTAGTTAAGGAGTGTTTCTATGTAGGCGCGATAGGGATATGTGTTGTTGGGCGGTGAAACTAATTTTTGGTTCAAGTAAACATCCAGTTGACTAAAAAGTGAGTGTAACCAATTATTAACAGGGGCGACTACAGTTGACGCACTCAGTTTTGATGAGTCTTGAGTTAATATCTTCGCTTTTACATGAATTAGAGTATGTGACAAATCTATATAATCATCCCCAGTACCAGGCACTTGAAATTCTATGGGACCATCATCGGCTAAAGACGATATGGGTTTGTAGTGTATCCACAATCCACTTTCTATACTTGTTTGAGTCGACGGTAAAGCAAATAAATCTAATTCTGATTTGATACACTCACAAGAATGACTATGCAAAAACGACATTTTATTTTATGAAAAAATATCTTTGTATTTTAGAGGTATTTGTGTTTTTATTCCTTTCACCTTCGCAGCTGATGGTGTAATGAATGGAGATAATCTTTTTCTTTTTGATATATATCCTGAACCAGACATTATTTTATCTATTTTGTCATCAGCCTTTCTCTTTAAATTTGAACTAGCTTCTTTAAGTCTCGTTTTGATTGACTCTTCCATTGGTCGTGCGCTGACCATATCTGATAGAAGCCCTACACCTGTATTTAAAGCTTCTTTCCCTATGGTCCGTGCCCCACTTGATAATAACGGTAAAACTGAACGAAACAATCCTCCTAAGAAACTACCAATTCCATGTCCACGTTGATAAGGGGCTCCCTTGTAGATTACTCCTATTCCTGAACCAGCTTGGTGAGTATAGTAATGTTCATATGGACAGGTTATATTAGTTCGGGGATACATTATAATTTTATAAAATGTAGTTTAACACACACCGTTCCAAATTGGAATGGTATTTTTTGTCCTGTGCTTGATCTTATATCTATTTCAATCGTGTCAAATTCTCTGCGCATGACAGGTATGTAGTGAGGAGGTGAAAAGACATGCATTTTATTGGCACCATATACATACTTAGCGGGATCAAGAGGAATAATTCTTAATAGTGGGGTGATCACGTCTCCAACAATCTGAGGTTCAACTATATCACAGTAAACGAATAGTTGAGATGGTAATCCTAAATGTAAATTTGCAGGGCGTTTGCCAATCCCTTTTTCTACAAGATTTCTATTGGGTTCAAATCCTAATTGAACTGACAATTTTGGCGATAAATTCAATGATACAATTGAAGCGTCCATAACTGCCACGGAAACAAATTTAGATATTTCATCATATCGAAATTTTATCTTTTCTTTAACATTATTTAGGGCTGACAGAATATGATTTATATTGTCATAATTTGTAGCTGGAATATGGGTTTTATAGTAAACCAACGATGGTGTTTCTTCATTTGGCATTAACATTCTTTTAGTTATATATAAAACATTTTCATGTTCCTGAACAGTAAACATAGTACACGGATATTGAAATTCTATCAGTCCAACAACCCATTCCCCCTCTAACTTTATGGGTTTTGGTAGTTTTGTAGAAAACATAGTTGTCTTATTTTCCGGAAAGTATTCCATAGAGCTGTTACTTGGTAATGTTAAATAAAAATTGTGTTTTATCATATTGTTTTTAAATCTGAAGCTAATATCCAACTATTGAACTTGTCGGGATAACCTTTCCACTTAACTAGCAATTGCTTATTGGGACCTGAATAACGAGTCCGGACTATTTTATCTATTTTATAACTTGAAGTGGGGTTATAATATACTTTTTGTAGTTCTTTTTCATAAAAAGTACCTTCAATTACTTCATGCTTCAAATCTTTCAAAGTGTAGACAACCCAAGGAGATCTATCTATAATAGAAGATATTACAAATATTTCATCACTCCAGTTAGACTCATACCCCTTTTGAAATACATGTTTATATTTGGTTATGCGTACATGATCACCAACATGAAACTTTGGTAATGGACTATCTTTAGATGTTCTTACGGTTTCCCTATCATACAAATTATTCCAAACAGTCATTATATTGTTAGAATTTACATCACATGGAGCCATTTTAATACTTGAATGATAACCATGGTTATAAGCATACAATAGATCTTGTAAAATATCAATGTATTTATAAGTATTTTTATGAGTAAAATACCGCCACATTTTTGTTTTGAGAGTTCTCTGAAATCTTTCAACAATACTAGCTTTAATATCAGGATTATTTGTAGTATAATAATTAATCTTTTTTGTTTTAAAGTATGTTTTAACATCTTTAGAAGCGAATTCGGTACCTTTGTCAGATTGTATATGGGTCGGAGTAGTACATGCTTCATTGAATATACTTTCAAAACTTTGTTTTATTGTAAATGAACTTTTGGTTTTTAGAGCTCTAGCATAAGCATACTTACTAAAAACATCAATAACACACAATATATAGTTGTAACCATCATTATATTTACTATAAGTTCTCATGTCACTCAAATCTGCTTGCCATAATTCATTTAAATTAGATAAAATATATTTATTTCGAGGAAATTTCTTATGAATTGGTTTATGAAGAGTATACGTATCTTGAGACTGCAACCAATCTTTTACTTCCTTTGCAGTCATTTTACCTTTCATAGCTTTAGTTAGTTTCATAATACTACTATAACCAGCAGGGTTTGATGCATCATAATAAATATTTTTAATTTCTAATAAGGGGTCCATTTTTCCCAATCTATTTTATTTTTTACTTTTCTACTGTACTTTTCAGCAGATACCGGAGTAGTAAATTCCTCATCAGATTTTTCTCCAAGATCTTTTAGCTGTAATTGATTAATATATTTACTTCTTTTCGAATTACCAACGTAACTCAGAGGCACTTTAAGATCTTTCAATGCCTTTGCAAATTTTTCCCATCCAATAGGATCATTCTTTTTTAGTGGTCTCAATGTATCATTAATTAAATCAACAATATTACTTCCAGTTACCTCGTTTTTACCAATAAAAACTGTACCTTCATCATTCCAATTGATTTTGTTTCTGTTCAATGAGAGCAAATTTAATAAGAGTTCACCCTTTTTCGAATAAGTCTTTGGTATAAGGCTTAAAATTTGTTTTATTGAGTAAACATGTTCTGTTTGTATAGTGTTTCTCTCTTGGTGAGTATCTTCTTGGTTTGACGCCTGATCAACAACTGGATCTTGGACATCTGTTTTAATACTTTTATCATTAGGCTGATTTTTGATAATTGTTTCGGATGAATTGGGTGAAGTTATTATTGGGAGTTCAATTGGTTGACGATCTTCACCGGTAAAGTGTAAGTATCTCTGTAAAACTTGTAAGTACAAAATACATTTTTGTCTATCATCTTCTTTGCTTTTTAAAATATTTTGCATTTCAAAATCTAATCGTGATTTTGGATTATCCATAGAATCTCTTTGTGATATTTTTTCAATCAAACTCGGCTCGACAAGTACCATTCTCTTAGCATGTTCCATTTTAAACAAGACCACTTATTAATCCACTAAGTATAGACCCCAATATAATAGGTAGAAAGGCTCCTCCTTTTTGAATTATTATATTTTTTCTTACTTTATTTGTAGTTTTATGTACAAGTTTGCGGAGTAAAGATTTATGTTTTTTGAGAGACTTTTTCTCCTTTTCTTTTAATTGAACTTTACCCTGTAAAACGTTGTGAACACACTCACAAATACAATTTATTTCATCTTCATCGCACGATTTTAACAAGGCTTTTTGATATTTTGGTTTCAACGTATGTAATGCAGTGAGTAAATCTTTATGCGTCTTTAAGCTTCCCTGCATTATTTATAAATGATAGAAATTTGTTGATTCTTGTCGTATTTAAAGCCCTTCTTCGGTATGTAAATAGAACAAAATCCGGCATTAGGAAATATCCTTGTTTTAATACGACACTGGTCATTAGTATTTTGTTTAAGATCTATCATTAAATATCCATGAGCGTCTTTAGTAGAATCTTTGTACGCTTCTTCGATGAACTTGGTATTTTCTGGTGATACTTGTCGTGCTAAATAGCGAATTTGTGTTTTATCACGAGGATTTTTAAAATAAATAATATAACTCGAATTTAAAGAAATATCCCTCTGTCCTTTTCCCTGATGAAACAAGTTTTGAGTTATATAAAAAACACTCAAATTTCTATGATGACTACCTTTTGTGAATATGTCAACTATGCGTCCATCAGATTCCCTCATGAGATCGTCTATTATGATAAGATTGGGCTCTTTACCATCAAACATGTTCAGATCGGGTAATCCTTGAAAGTAGTTCACATTTTTTAGGTTATAAAGAGGTTGCATTTCATCAAAACACCAAGTTATTTGAACAAAATCTACGTTGCATACTTTACTCTTGTATTTGATGAAATTTGTTACAAATTGTGATTTTCCACATCCACTAGGCCCTGCAATTATTGCAGTAAAGGGATGGATAAAATGATACATGTTGTTCACGTGAGGCATATACGAAGTCTTACAATAAAATGAAACAATTTCTATATAAAACACAATTTTATTTATTTCTCTTTAGTCATGCATCACATACAAATTAATAAATATTATATAATCATAAATTTAACTTACTAACTACATAATACAAAAAATACATGTAAGAAAAAAAAAATATTTTTCATAAATTTTGAATTTTATTTACAAACACACGTATATTACAAAATTAGAAATTAAAACAGATAAAAGAAGATTATTGGGCACATTATATATTTTGATTACAAACATCTACACATATTACAATTGATATTTTATCTTAGTTTATAATGACCCCACGCTAAGGTATCAATAAGATTCGGTAAAATGTGACGCTTAGTATCATTATATGACAAAGAAGTTTTGTTAATTTTTTGTGTAAATATTGTATGTTTGATGGATTTAAATCTATACATACTATGGTGTTGAACATTTTGATTGAAAAGACAAGACTTATAATTTTCTATATTCAATTGTTTTGTTACACTTTTATTAACTCCCTTAGCTTTCGATATTACTTTGTTACCTACATTAAATGCATACATTTTTGACCGAAGACCAACAAATTCTTCTAAGATTTGACCGTTATTTTCATCTTTGAAAAATCCTAACCTTTTTTTATTTATTTTTGGGTAACCGAAAATGTTATCAGATGGATAATCAGAAGTATCAAAACGCGCAGCTAAATCAGGTTTCAAGTCCTCATAAAAATTTTCTGTGAATATTTGGTAGATTAAACTATCAGTATCAGTGTATAAAAGTTTAGTTTTATCACCAAACTTTTTTAACATGTAGTCGTAATGAAATTCATACATTAAAGTTTTAGAAATATCTAAAATGCAAAATCCTAGATAGATAGGTTTATTATGTATTATTTTTGTTTTTCGTAATTGGACTGCTACTAAATTTTCAGAAAATATTGAAAGACTATGGAACTCAGGTTTCGCGATCAAGTCTTGTGCCCCCAGAGATTTACCACGATTTTCCCAATGTGTTAGAAGTTTTACATTAACCCTTTTTTCTATATTTTCCATAGTTTTGCCGAATACTGAATTATTCATTAGTTTATAGAAATCTTTTTCAAATTCGGAAACTGCTTTTGTTCTCAAATTAGTGTTTAAATCTATATATTTTTGAAGCCAGGGACTTTGTTTGAATTTTAATATTCTATGAATCTTTTTCAATTTCATACCTAGTTTTAAACATTGTTTTAAATTTCTGTAATGAATTTTATACTTATTCTTATTATTAAGATTAGGAACTAATTTTGAATCATTACAATTATCAACACAAATATTTTCTGGACAAAGAGGTAAATCTGAATGTAGATCATGAAGTTCATCAGGATACTCCAAATCTACTTCTAAAATAAAACCATTTTCAGATGTATCAGATACATTAAAATTAGTTATAGGATCAATCCATTCGAATCCTCCTTCGGGGAGGTATTGCGACATAGCCCAACCGTATAAATTATTTGCATCAAAATAGGAAAGATATGATTTAGGTTTGGTGGAATCATAATTGTTTAAATGTTCATTATTGGCTTTGGCATATCTATTACTACATTGAGATACACCACCACGAATACCCGCCCTTATGAAAGCAATTTTATCGAAATCCGTTAATAATTCTAATTTTATTTTAGTATACTTTAACATAGCATCCCAACTTAAACCAGGGGCTGTATAATAGTGTGCAGGATCTAGATTATAAGTAGAAATGCAAAGATCTCTAAAATTTTCAAATATATCTGTTAATAACAAGACATCGGTTTTTTGATATAAATTGGAATAATCAAGCATATTTGAACATTTAAAATGATTCCAAACATTTTGTGCGTGATTGTAATCGGCATCGGATACAGTTGAATTTGTTAGTGTACTGTAAAAATGATGTTGCACAGGTAAAGATGTTACTTTTAAACTATCAGAAGAGGTCATAAACTCATAAGGAAAAATACCTTTCTTTCTGAGAAGGTTAAAGTCTTCATCGATAGGAAAATTATTTTTTAGGGTATGGAATTGATGATCTTTTAGATTTTTGGCTAATTGATCAAGACTACAAGATAAAAATTTGAATGAATCTATAAACCTTAAATTTACTCTTTGATTATTTATATTCAAAGTTTTTGAAAATGAGATATACTTTTCTTTATTTTGAGGAATTATATTTACTTGACCATCTATAAAATTGAGTGCGTGAACAATAAAATGTGAATCATAATTACTTAAATTATGAAGGATTACTGGAATGAATTTTGGAGCTCTAAACTTTTTAGCGCATATTTCATGTGCAACACCTCTGAATTCACCTGTGTGCCAGTCAAAATCTATAAATTGTTCTTCATTTAAATCAGTCTCACAAATATGACAATTTATACAATTGTTAACGATATTTTGATCTTCTACCGTCAATGGTTTGGGACATTTTTGAAAATTATTTTTACTACAAATTGATTTCAAATCGTTGTAAATTCTCTTCATAAATACTTGTGCGCAATCGGATCCACAATAGGACTCATATTTTGATAAATTATTACTATATGAACACTTTATGTAGTACCCAAAACTATATGGTTCGTGTTTTTGAACGTTATTTGTATACGATTTGGATGGATTATTAGAACATGAATTAATTGGATTTAAAAATGCTTCAAAATCTGCATATATAACAAAAGGCACTTTTAACTTTCGTTCAAAATGATCAAACATCAATTTGTCGTTAGATGTGGGCTGACCAAACCAATTTTTAAATGTTTTATCACTTGTTGGTAATTCAGTAATAACATGAGTGCAATCATATTGTTGATGATTCAACAACCGTTGACTAGTTGGAAAATGCAATAAACATCCATCACAAATATGAACAGTATGATGTTGCTTTGAAAGTTGTTTGCTAACTAAACGAGACAAGTTTTTGATAAAACAATAATGACTATTTGCACCATTAGTTAAATACAACAAATTTATATGAGTACTTTTACGACTCTTTGTGAAATACAAAGGACCAATAATACTATGCAGTTTAGTATCTTTATTAAATTCTAAACCGAAAACATTTATGCTAATATTGTTTAATTTTTCAACTTTGGCAATGTCGGTTAATTTAACTGGAAATGATACGCCATTGAAATTCAATTTTTCAGAATGCATAGCATATGACGATACGCGACCAGCATTTTTACTAACCGGGTAAAGAGCGGAAAGTAAAGACCACTTGAAACATAAATAATCTGCGTTTTGAACATTAATTATAGCCTTTTTTGCACTAATATCTTTGGGTAAATCAATATAAGAAGTACCACGAAGAGGATTAAATTTATTAACATTCATATCTATGCTTTTTATGTGTTTTAGACTCCACCCACTATCTTTTTTCTCAAAACTACTAATTTTATTTGTTAACGTGTCACACAAAGATGTAAAAAAAATATTAAGGTCATCCCCACGAAATATGATAAAATTACATGTTTGAAAATCAAACGAATTCACAGTATCACCTTTGCTTTGTTGAACGAATTCAGCATGTAATATGAAATTAACTTTAAAAATACTATGATTTTCAATTGACTCTTCCACTAAATATAAAATATCATCTTTAATTGAGTTTAAAAACGATTCAGGAGTTTGAAATGTTGCTTCAAGAGACTGGTTTGATTTATTGCAAATTTTATATGTTATAATTCTTTGTCCAAAAGCAGTTTCAATAACCGATACGTTTTCAAAAGTTTTGTATAATTTAAGAGAATTATTTTTATGAATATTACTTTTTAAGTGGTTGGTAAAATATCGTCTTCTAACTGTAATTTGGCAAGCGTCACAATTTACTACATCTAAATGATTACCTGCGTGGGATCCTCCTCCAATACCCGAAGAAGTTGAAGCCGTTTCTCCAGTTCTTGAACGTTTCACGTCAGGATGGGGGCCATCATGGAGTGTATTTCTTTTAAGTGACCCTCCTTGTTGTGGTTGACTATAACAAAAGAAAAATATTAGTTCAATTGTTAAAATTAAAATCTTTAACTAGAATAGGTATTGAACTCAGTACTTACATGTTATGATTTTCAACTGACGCATATGTGAAAACTTCATCAAAACGTGAACTTAATGTTTCGCATAACTCCACTTCTTCACAAATTTTAACCATTTCGTTTTCATTGTCGATATCTTCAATTTCGGGACTGAAGAAGACGCTGTCACAACAAGTATTGGAGAAATCCATTTTATAGTTAAACCTCAAGATCAGATGAAAGTTACTTCACGAATAACAACATTCAACTGTATATTATTTCAAATTTCTTAGGGAACTTATACAAAATATACAGGTAAACAACTTAGTAAATTAATGACCCTTAAATATAAAACAATGATAGTAATTAGCTAATTGTTGTTGTGTTTAAACAAGTATTTTTTGCAAGTTTCACTCGTGGTTATCTCTTTTGTTATATTGTATATTAATTTTTCAACATTTTCGAACTGTTTCGTTCGTTTCGTTGTGTACAATTTCAATCTCATTTCACTGTTTTTCCAGTGTTCTTGGGGTTCAATTTTTGCGATTTTGTTGAGATCGTACACCTCGATTTTTATGAGGTGTGTAGAATTTTTCTCATCATCTTTGTTTGTAGTTATAAAGGCAGTGCCTCCACTCTGTGTTCGAGACACAGTGCTTGATGTCTTTTTCTTCTTATTTTTCGGTGATATTTGAAAAAGATCATCGATCAATTGTTTTTCTGGTTCTTTTCTTTTGTTCGATTGTTGTGGTGCAACTATCTCCAACTCAGTTTCGGAATCCGAGAGTGTACTGTAATAGAAGCCTTTGCTGGAATTCCCTTCCTTCATATAACTGAATGAGTTCTGTAACAATATAACAAATACGCAATGAAACTCTACTAACAATCCAGTATCAATAAGTTTCAAAATTAATAAAAATGTGTCTTACCTCCATAATATCGTTGCACACTGTAATTCACTGTTGTTAACTTAATTCACCGTACCACTACTACTAGGGACTGTATCATTTCAATATCATTGTGGGTTTATATACTAGCGTAATCGACATTCTTCAAATAAATCATTAAATATCTAGTTTCAATAAATAACAACATTAAAAACCAATTACATTATCTCTATTTCACAATATTTGCATACCATTTAAGTAATAGTTTCTCAAATATGAACTGATATGAGCTCATTTTGTTTGATCAATGGTGTCGAAATGAGTGTAAAGTTAGTCAGATCTCGCGAATCGTTTAATCTTATGGCTTCATCGAATGACATGAAATTTAAAGTTAGCATAACAGATGCAACTCTCGTTGTAAGAAGAACAAAAATTAATCCATCAGTTTTACTTGCTCATCAAAAAGTTCTAGCATCTACTACTGCAAAATATCCCATAACTCGAGCTGAAGTTAAAGTGTTAACAATACCATCAGGAGTTCAAGGAAAAACACTTGATAATATTTTTCTCGGCCAAGTACCTAAAAGATGTATAGTTGGGTTTGTTAATAATGCAGCGTTCAATGGTAGTCTAACTAAAAATCCATTGAACTTTGAAAACTATGATATGAGCTCATTTTGTTTGTACATAGATGGGCAACAAATACCCTCAAAAGCTTTGCAACCATCGTTTGAGAATAAATTGTTTACTACAACTTATCATACCTTATTCTCAGGAACGGGAATACATTTTCTAAATGAAGGTAATGGGATATCTCGTGATAAATATTCCAATGGATATTGCTTGTTAGCTTTTGATCTTACCCCTGATTTATCAGCCAACTCGTCGAGTCATTGGAATCTTATAAAGCACGGTAGCGTAAGATTAGAAGTTCGTTTTGAATCCACACTTACTCAAACAATAAACTGTGTGGTATATGCCGAGTTTGATAACATTATCGAAATAGATAAAAATCGGAATGTAACTGTTGATTATAGCAGCTAAGACTAGTATAGTAAATATTGTATTACTTAGTGCTAAGTTTATGATTAAAATAAAGCTTCTTATAACATTATCCTTACCTTTTATTTACACCTTCTTTACCTCTTATATATGTGTACCATGTCTTCATCTTTTCACTTAGCTGTGATCCAGCAAATTATTCAGTCATATCAAAATTAAATGCAGCCATGAATACTAATAAAATTCAACAATGCTTAGTAAAAATTCATCCAAGTCTACAGTACAATGTATATGCTGCAAACAGATTGCCAATGAATGTACAAGTTCCTATGTATGTTATAAGCAATTTGGACCCGGACACAAAGCCAGGATCTCACTGGATAGCTATACATATAGACAGTCGCGGTGTTGGAGAATATTTCGATTCATATGGTCGTGGTCCTACTGGCTATCACAAAATGTTCTTGAATAGAAATTCAAAGCAATGGAAATTTTGTTGTAACCGGATACAAAATGATTGGACTTCAGTTTGTGGAGAGTACTGTATATTGTACATATTTTATAAGTTTAATGGGATGTCCAACACTGACTTTTTCAACCAATTCAATATGGATACCTTAAAAAATGACATGTTAGTGGATATAATGTTTAAGTCAATTTTTGGATGAATAAAGCATAAACAATTGAAATAATGTGTTGTTATTGATGAGGAACAGGGTGATTAAGGGTGATTAGTGTCGAGTCGTAACACAATGGGTGACCGTAATTAAGAGCAGGTAATGAGTACCGTAATGAGGTAATTAGGGGTAGTGGGGCTGTTGCAGAACATTAGCTAAAATCGTAACGGTTGCAGATACAAGAAAACGGATAGCACAGATCGAACGGGCGTCCCCTAAAACCCCCAATTAGACACCAAACTTTTTTTTTTTTTTTTTTTTTTTTTTTTTTTTTTTTTTAGGCGAGCGAGTCGGTTCACTCAAATATGGCCCGAAATAGTGAGCCAGATAGTACGCATATACCCTACTACTGATCTGTTAGAGATTGGTGAAAGTTACGTATAATAAAAATCATTTTTAAAATATTATGTTACCCTCTATATTTTGTTTCATAAGTTTGGTGAATTACAATTTTTAACAGCTTTGAATAGTGCGACGAGGCTTCTTGATTCAAACCGGCGATTGCTATCTTTATATCGAAAAGGGCTACCAAACCCTACATTACACCTAATGATAAGTTCAATGCCGATTAGATACATTATCGACTTACAAGAGCCGTCAGACTTCTTTTTATTAGTGGTAGTCGATATATTTTCGTCGTTTTACTATAATATTATATCTGCACACTATGCGCTAGACTTGTAGCAATGGTATAATCCTTCATCAACCCATAAGCGCCCATTGCTGAGCACGGGCCTCCTCTGCCATTGAGAGGGTTTTAGGCCATAGTCCACCACGCTGGCCTAGTGCGGGTTGGCGAACAATGGTGTGGTATGGTATTCCAGGAAAATCCTTCTTGTAAGATGATTCAAGAGCTTCCACACATTTTAATAAAGGCTGAATGAGGGCAAGGGCATGAATCAGGGCAAGGGTTCCACTGAAAAAAATCAAATTTATTAAATATTTCTGTCCACTAGTTACATCTGGCGAAAATTCGAAGTCTGTCAACAAAAACCATTATTAATTAAAAAGAAGACGATTATTATGAAGAAGTATTATTTCAATAAAAATAGTGTATTTTCAACTTTCGCTTCTGTTTTCCTCATACTTATCAGAAAAAGCAATGTCATTTTACGTCTGTTTAATATGAAATTGGTTTAATTACTTTCCAATTATACAACTATTAAATACCAACCAATTTCTCCGACGAAGGCTATTAAGAACATCTTATCGCGGTTCATTCAAAAGATATTGTTACTACTATTAAATCACTGCGAAGAAGGATCCATTCGTCATAGCGCCACAGTTCCAAGGAGTATCTCTCCAGATCTCCGAGAGTATTGGGATCCTCGGCGTCGAAATTTCGAACTTAGTCCAGTTTAGGAGTCATTTGGAGAACAAAGCCAAATTGGCGAGTAAGAAGTTGGGTATCCTGAACAGAGCCAAGCGGTACTTCACGTCGGGTCATAGATTGTTGCTCTACAAAGCGCAAATCCGGCCCCACGTGGAGTACTGCTCGCATCTCTGGGCAGGTGCCCCAAAATACCAGCTCGACCCACTTGACTCCTTACAGCGACGGGCTGTTCGCATCGTCGATGATCCCGATCTCACGGAGAAACTACAGCCGTTAGGACTGCGGAGAGACTTTGGGTCTCTTTGTGTGTTCTACCGGTTGTTCCATGGGGAGTGCTCCGAGGAACTGTTCGGGTTGGTACCGGCATCGCCGTTCTACCATCGCACCACCCGTCACCGCAGTAGAGTTCATCCATTTCACCTGGAGACGTACCGTACGCGTACGGTGCGTTTCCAGAGGTCATTCTTACCACGTACGTGCAAGCTCTGGAATGAACTCCCTGCCTCGGTGTTCCCCGAGCGTTATGACATGGCCTTCTTCAAACGAGGCTTAAAAAGAGTACTTTCCTCACGGTAGGCAGTGGCGTGGCTGTGCCCCTGGCATTGCCAAGTCCTTGGGCGACGGTGACCGCTTACCATCAGGCGGGCCATCGTCTGCCTGCTAAGGCAAATAAAAAAAAAATAAAAAAAATTACACACCCGCCACTGTAACTCCTGCGCTCCAGGATCAACAGCGGCACGCACAGTATTGACACCAAACACTAAAGCTCAGTGGATCTACGGGAACCTACGATTAATTTGGCATGATCCCGCAACGCTTTATAATCAGCATAGAAGTCCAACTGCTGGGCACACGCCTCCTATACTACTGAGAGGGGTTAGACCTTATAAGAAATTTCTAAAGACTATTGGATGTGCAGGGTCAATTACGATGTTTTCCTTTACTTTAAATATACAAATTTAAGTAAACAAATTTTAACTGCTATGCCGAGAAGTCAATCAGAGGATTATGAAACAAAAGGTCGTGGATTTGATAACTTACAAAATGCTGCTGAGCAACAAGATATATGAGTAAGTACAACATGGTTATCGCTTGTTTAAAATAAACTTTTTTGTACATTAGCATGAAATCACCACGAGTCCGAAGTGCGACTATCTCTCGTACAAAGTTGACGGTTCGGAAAGTACAAATTGAGATAGTGTTGAGGTCATATGTTGGTATTTATTTCGATAATTTATAGGTATTTATTTACATATTTCGTAAGAATATGACATACTGACTACTGAGTCATATTTCCATACTCTCATGTGTCGGCAGTTTGTTTTAAACTCCATGTAAAATTGACGAACTTTTCGCCGCTTTTCGGGCACAATGCAAGAGTCAATAAAAGGCAATAATAATATAATAGATACCTATATAGATATCTATATATATTTATAAATTTTCGGGATGACATTATAGTCATATTTATGTATTCAGAAAATTATGATATCCGTCGAGGATTCTAATAAAATTAAAATAGACTCTTATGACAGAAACGAGGCTTCACTATCGCTAAACAGGTGCTAACCACCTATAATGCATCGAAATGTGTGCACAAACAGTGATTCTATACATTGTATGTGTGACGCGACAGTCCCAGCACGCGTAACCTTTGCACGGCGACAGATAGCGCCACACTTATCACAGTTAGGAGGTAAACACAACTATGGAATGCGCTTCTCTTAATACTGGCGCTTGAATCACTCTCGCCCGTAAGGATGGGTGTTTTTCTTCACCCAGATCAGCAGCTATGTTTGAAGGTTTAAAGCAACCGTTAAAAGGATTTCCTTTATTCGTGCATTTTGGGATACTGTTGTTCTCTATGCGTGGTCACCGAAAATCATCTGGATTTCAATTGATAAAAAATCGTCCTATCCTACTTGATGTAAAAGAAGTTGGGGCGAGGTTGCTGCCAATCCTTATGTAGATTCCATAAGATCCGGACTGTTATTGAAAATATTCTAATGGTTAAACAAAACAGAGTCAAAATCGGAATTTCGTCAAATTAATATTTTACCTATAGAATTACGAGCTTTCGCCTTTCTTTATACACTACATAACATTTTAAAGGTCTTTTACTCGCTCACCCTTCTTCACCTTAGCATTTAATTAGTAGTTCAATTGTTTAAAAATACAGAAGTTAGTGGTGACCATTGACACATCAAGCCCTAATGTACATTTGAGCTACGAGCACGCGACAGTCCAAACCCAGACGCCATCACAGTCACGTAGACAAGCTCCACGCTCAATACCGCTGATAACCAGCGAATAAACATAATCGAATTACATTATCTAACCACTATAAACGTGATTAATGGATTTAAATTTTTTTGACCTGACAAAGACACAACATTGACTCCTGACTGTCATAACTCGGGAACTTGATGCAAGGGCTGCTGAGATAGAGAGATCCAGGAATAAGAATCACGCAGGGATTAAGTTGGCTAACAAACTGTTCCACGGCTTAAATAAAGTGTTTTATCTTTATTTATGTATGATTTTTATCTAATAAATGAAGTGTTTAAGTCTTTCGCAAAGAGAATTCTGGAGAATTTCATGATCAAGAATTCCATGATTTTTATAGTACCAAGGTTATAACTGGTGGCGAAGAGGGAAACTTATCCTGAAAGACTAAAATTTATTTAAAACTTTATTGGTCACCGTATACGTATACTAAACGGGAAATAGAAGAAAATAATCAATGTCTAGCCAGAATAATAGTAATGGTAAAGTAAGGGACCTACCCGAGAAAATTTCGGGTCTGAACAAATTAAACGCTATACAGATATATAAAATAAAGTGTGGATCTCACTTTAAATTCACAAATTTAGTCACACTACCTACTAAAGTCTATAACATAATACGGTTAGCGTCGAAAGAAACACATATTATCCCGGAGATCGAAAGATTGCAAATCAATTCAACGTTTAGTAAACTTACTTATAATTATTGTGGATTATAAAAAGCAGTTACAAATCAATACTCCACCGCAGCAATTCACGAAATGTATTGGATTGTTCACGTGTTAGCAGGACATTACAATTTGCAAAACGTTTTGATACGAATACATCGGCTACTCTTTTACTGCCTCGGTAATGATACCATATCTATCGTTTTGCTTTGCATGTGTGTCTATATGCATGATTTTTTAAACTAATATTTTTTTTTTTTCGTTTTTGAAATGAGGTCGCAGTCGCGCCGACTATGAACCACTACCGTTAGTGATTATAAATCTAAGGATAGAATTTTGAAAAAGAAACTGTTGGGACCTCCTTTTTGAGCTTTCTTTAATCAAACCTATTATTTGACATGACATAAAAAAGTTTAAACACACATATTATTATTTATCATTGAGATTTTTCTACTCGTTCTTTTTGGAAGAAGTGATCGTGCCTTTCAACTACATTTTAAATCATTACCAGTCTTTTTAATTTTAAAAATAACCAATCTTTTTAGGTTAACATAGAACGTTATGCCTTCAACTAATTCGCTTGGTGGAAGGTATCCCACCTTATGATCCATTCATAAGATTTTATGGAATATCTATCTTCGTGATCAAACCTTGAACACATTTTATTTTTACAATTTACCTAAGCATATATACAGAGATGACTGCAAATTTGCGTATCTTCTTACGAAAGCTGTCGAATACAAATATTTTAAATTACAAATTCGAAATTCGAATCATTTTCATTTATTTATGGTAGATATTATTTTAAAATAAACCAGTATCCGGAAACCTTAGATAGGTCATCGAAACTTATTAACAAACGACGTAATTAAAAAAGTAAACATGTTTAGATAAAACCACGTACTGGGCAGGTGAGGGCTATCAGTTCAATGTTCAGACATAATACAAAACCACTTCCCATATTTATATACCTTCGATAACGGCGAGACAATTAATGATAACCAATTTAGATCGAGGACACTTGCGATAGCCAGAACGCTGTCTCTGTCAATTTGTATGGATTAAACGAGGCACAAAAACTATGTTAATCTCTTTTAAGTAGGGAACTGCCCCTTCACGTTATTCCAATCCATCATAAATTTGATAAATAAAAACATGTATAAAGGAAATTTAACACGTGAAGATTACATAGTTTTGCTGTACTTATTTAGGTTTATAGTGGAAAGCGTATTAAGAATCAATTAGTTTATTTGTCTGTAAGTCTTAAAGAAAAATTCCCTTACGTGACGCCGTTCTGATGAGCTAGTCGGAGAGAAACATGGCGTCTTCGGATGAAAACATATTACTATAATTCGCACCTACGCTAATATTACAAAGATTATATTGCCTCGTGGTCTCGCGCCAGAATTATGTGCGATCAATCTAAAGGTCCTGGTTTCGATTCCCGAGTCGAGCAAAGTATTGTAGGGTTTTTCCATTCACAAACACTTAATAATGAGCACGGAATCTGAAAAGGGCGTACAGTAATGTACCTTTGTTTACTCATTATAATAAGTAAGTTTATTTAACAACTGATTTGGATGATTTTTTATTAAGAAATAGACAGTACCCTGGAAATAAACATTGGCTACTATAAAATTGCGGTCAAACTAATCGAAATGTAACTGCTAAAAATGATATAAATTTATCAGTCCGAATAACATGTCTAAACCACTTATCTCAACTTTCTGTCGAAACGTAATTGGCGAGTTAGCCAAGGAAAAATGTATTGAATAATTTTATTACCATACCCTTCCTAAACTTCCCCGGCAAGTTTTTAAGTTCATCGTCAAAACTTCATGACGTTTGCATGCAATACGGAACTGTTTGGTAAGGATAAAATCAATAGTCTATAAAAATACGGGGTAGATCTTAACGTAGATTACGATATAAAATACTTACTATCACTTCCTGAACTTATACGATTTACGCTATCTCTACGACTGCTTCCATTAACGAAAAATATAATCTTTAGTCGCATAATATGTATCCATCATCTTTGATGTTATACAAAATTTAAACCATAATGTAACATGCAGTAAAATGTATATCAAATTTAGAATCGTTGACGCATAAGATCATGGTCTTTAACGTATGTTTTATCTGTGAATGTAAATTTGTTTTCTCAGAATCAGGACTACAGTTAAGTGTTATCGAGGTTTAATTGAATGCTCATACCAAAGTATTCAATCAAAAATTTTTAATTACCAGTGACGATAAAAAAATCTCTCAAAAACAAGAAACAAACCCAGCCAATTAGTGAATGATTCAATTTCATAGAAAACGCGACTTAAAAATGCAATTATCCTACATAAACTAACAGCTGGCTTACGTGTTGATTACAAAATTGCTTATCAAAAAGGCGTGCTTTAATTGTACAATGTTTGCATAAACTTTGTTCTAGACTCACCGGCATTTCGTCCCTCGTAAGCCCGCGTAGACCACCCTCCGCGCCCGCCGCACTACTGCCTCGAGGAGCAAGCCTCCAC
Organism: Cephonodes hylas; assembly: GCA_030295005.1. Lineage (NCBI taxonomy): Eukaryota > Metazoa > Arthropoda > Insecta > Lepidoptera > Sphingidae > Cephonodes > Cephonodes hylas. Next base: position 11,487,378 of record AP025372.1, on the reverse strand, counting down.
TGTGCCAGCTCGCCACCTGGCCCCATCTGAAGCTTCCTTGCGTGACTGACATCCTCAACAACCCCACTATCTATTTTCACCCCATTCCCACTCAAAATAGGGACTACAATCGCTTGTTCCTTACCCTCGTGACTTCCATTCAAATTTGATGTTTCTTTGACATTGTCCCCAGTTATTGGTGGCGTTGGTTTTGCTTCAGCATTGTCACTTTTATTCTTATTCGAACAAAGGGGTATATTCCTGTGAGGTGATGTATCAATAAATTTGTCCTTAAGTGATTTAATAACGGCATCCCTGGCTTGTAAATATTTCTTCCTGGTTTGTTCCTCCTTCCATTTCTTGAGCACTTTGTCTTTGGGTTCTTCTTGTTTTTTAGCATTTTTTAAAACCGCATGTACAAGCTCCCTTTGTAAGAATAATGTGTTTGTACTAGTTGATTTATCCTCTGTTTTGGTATTGACTGTATTTTGGGAATCATTTTGTATATTTCCATGACTGCCATAGGAGTCCCACCATTGAACTCCGATTGCATCAATAGGTGCGCGAGACCGAGCCGAATGTAATGATTTTGCTTGAGCCATTTAGGTAAACAATTTTATCGTTAACTCCTTCTGCTTTACCATAATAATTGTAAGTTATAAGAACATAACAGATACAGTTAAAGAAATTTTCAAATTCAACAGCATTTCCGAATATTAATTGTCCTGTAAGAAAAGGGAAATCAACATTTTAGTATCCAGAAATGTGGTAGTAGTGTTCTAAGTTAGTAGTGTTTCAAATTCTTTGCAATAATGATTGATATATTTTAGTATCTAATGCTAATGGCACAAAGGATTACTTTCAGTTAAAACCGTTTCAACTTACCTCGAAATACGTTGCTAAAATATCAACCACGTTCTCGCTCCAAATGTTATCGCCTAACTAACATGCAAGTAACACGGCTGATTTTCAAATATAGGTCAATTGGAAATTCTATCAAATTTGCAAGTCAGGTGCAATTCTATTAACCTTTTTTATACAATGTTTCCATCCTTGTCTAATTAGTTTGGTGTGATAAAGAGAGGCTCATTTTTGCCTACTTACATGTTCTGCTCAGGGTAAATATATTCATTCATTTTTCATTTTAATTGATGTTTTTGTATTAGGAAAAAGTATTCTCAATGCTTTCAGTAATATACAATATAAGTGGCGCAAGATCCTAATGCGCCAACCCGCATTTGCCTAGCGTAGCAGACTAAGGCCTAACAATGTTTATCTTTATAAGAGGCCCGTATCTACAAGTCCTTATATGTCCTAATAATGATAAAGAGCCGAATATTGTTTCGGAATCAAACAGGGTTAAAAGTAATTTCGGGATTCTCTCCCTTTTTTCAGCTGCTCATCTTGACCGTATAATCTGTGGTCATTCGACGCTTTTAACCTGAAAAGATTGCATTAATTGTATTGCAACGTCTGGTTTTTTGTGCTTGCTGAAATCGACAATGACTTACTAAGCAACTAAAATATGCTGATATTTACTGACAACAATACTTATTGATAATTTTATTTATTTACAGTCGAGTCCAAAGATTCCGGATCCCGGAATTAAGCTTATCATTTATACATAAATTACCACCTTTGAACTATTAATTTTAAATAATCGGTAAATTGCGTAATCATTGGTCTAATTATTACCATCTATAAGAAATATATGGAGGGGGATTAAACGCTGACGGGAGTACATGGTTCCGAAACACGCCAAAATTGTCCGTAATTTTTTAGTTGAATAAACGAATATTCAGATAAACCCAAGCTTCTTAACTGATGTCTTTTAGTAATCAGTAAATAACACACAACCTTCAATCACAGTCACAAAAAAATCTAAAATTTAATCGTAATCATCCGTCATTTATCGGTCTCAAAAATTCGAATTATGTATTTGTTTAGAACCCATGATCTACTTTCTAAACAAGTGCCAATCGTTAAGCCAAAATACAATACTAAGGTTATCACCACATTATAATTATCATTTTTAAATATACCATATACCATTATCATTTTTAAAGTGCTGTAAACTGTGAGAGAAGTGAAGCCTCAGTCCACTACGCCTTGGAACCATTGAAATATCTACTTAAAATATATTTCCTTAAAATAAAACATATACATAGATCAATTCACTGCTTATTTATAATTACAGAACCCAATTATCCAAGGTGAGGTTATCAACGATAATTCACATTAATTTCAACCTATTGATACGAAGCTATAAAGACAATTTATGCTTGTCTCGCGACCTTTTTACACGTCGGGCTATCGTTGCCGGATACCCACATAATTAAGGAGTAAATTATATTGGACGTGGACGTATTCAAGGTGATTATGTGGGGTGCAAGATCGCTGAATCCATGAGCAAAAATAATAAATACAAAACTTTAAAAAAGGTAAACCTGCCACCATTATTTTTTGTGTAAAGTGAAAATAAGTTACCTAACCTTTTTATGACATAAATATGATCAGTGATCTACATGATTCTACCACAACACCAGACGTAACGTAGGCTGAACATCAGAAGTAAAATAAAATGGTATTCAGATGGATACCACAGCTAAATATGCGGTTCGTTGCAAGAAATTGCTTTGCGTCTCACCTACAAGATCACAATATGTTATCAAAGTTTGAAAATACCTTTTAAATATGAAAGAGAATAATACTCAGATGGAGAATGGAGTTAGAATAAATTTATTACGACAAAAATCAGATACGTAAACGTCAAAAAAAAGTATTACCTATTTAAGCCACCTTTCCAGACCGACAAGTGGTAACAAACAAGTTTATTGCCAGTCTTATGAATTATTGCAAAATACGCAAAATCTATATTTAGGATTACCAAGAAAACTATTTCGTAAACTACAAGTATTTTATCTTGAGGCACTCCCCAGGATAACATACTGTATAACACACTTATTACATAGAAATGTAGTCAAATTAAGAATAATTTGACCCCCTAAACAAGTACTAGCATTCGTCATTCATGTCCATACCGTCTTTAATTAAGTCTTCAAAGATATTACAAAATGTCAACTGCCCAGTAGGGGAGACGCCACACATACTCGGCAATAGTATTAAAATTAAATTGCTACGTAGCTACGGCGTAGAGGCTACGTCAGCTACGCCTACGAGAAGCGTTTGGGACATGGAAAAAAATATTTTGTCTCTTCATAGTTTTAATTTAGCAGTTGTATTAACGTGGCAAAAATATTGGACTAATAATAAAACTTAAATAGCACTTCTAATCAAAATTATAATCGAGATTAGATACTTAATTAAACATTGCTCTGTTTACGAGAACTAACATAAACATTGATATGTATTGCGGGGTGAAGACTAACCTGTTCGAATAAAGAAAACCTAAATGTAACATTTTCATAAAAACTTAATAAACATACAGATTTTAAATCGTCATTATCAGCCGAAATACGTCGCGGCTGGACTGCTTACAGAGATTTTAGGCAGTATGGTTAATACTGTACAGTGCACAATTTGTGAGCATCTCTCCTCCTCCTCGTGTCGTTCACCTCATTGCTGAGGGTCGTGATTCCCTACACCAAAAGCAGTCTTGAGCATCTATTTGCTTGTTTTTTTTTTCTCATATGTAATTTTTCAATTCGGAGTATAAAAAGGACTCACTTTTTCATCCAGTATCAACACAATAATTTTAAGTTAAACTTTTTTTAAATCCGCGGTGAAGGAAGGAAGAAGGCTTAAACCAGTTACCCTACTTATTAATAAATATGATAATTTAAAATAAATTATAATCTCTCATTTTGGTAATTATTTGAATTAGACAATTTACACATAGTAACGTCAATGCATCCTAGTCTATGACGTTTGACAATATTGTCATTGGCATCATTGATGCAACGCGCAATCAAACTGACGCACAAACATTGTCTAAAGAAGATAAGGCACGGAAATATCTTTTGTTCTCGGTCCTTGGTCTACTCAAACTCTGCTTCAGTTACGTCAAGGAATTCTATTAATTGCTTTAGTATTTTTACTGGTAATTTTCCAATCAAAACAGGGAAATAGAAATTATCTCGTAAACCTAGAACTACGCGTTTGGCGAGAAGTTTAAAATTTTCTTTCTACCTCGTTAGTCCAGAATTCCACCTTCACTGTAACACCTTTCATGGTGCAAACTGTAAGGGATTTTAAACAGGCAAAACATAGGGTGAATTTTGCTATTTACTTTGTACATTTCTTGTGGTTCTTGTGGTGGGATTTTTTTCTAAGCATTTGGCTCACCATTGGCCGTGTTCATCCTGACCAACCCCTTAAAGCAAGTCGAATTTAACGGCTAAAGAACATTGCTCTCATCACAGACAAAGTAAATATAGGCTCTAAAGCGTTCGATGAACACCAGTAAATTGTAGTCGTGGTATTAAGAGTGCAGTTTTATTGTCACAATATGCTTGATCAATATATTGAATATGCTTGTAAGCAGTGATGGGCTCAAGGTTTAGGCGCGCGGTCGAGAATCTCGGCGGTCGCGGGTTCGAACCTCAGGCACACACCTCTTTTCGAAGTACTGTGTGTATTCAAATTGAATTATCACTTGCTTTAACGGTGAAGGAAAACATCGTGATGAAACCTGCACACCTAAAAGTTCTCAGGAATTTCTTAGGTGTGTAGTCCGCCAACCCGCACTAGGCCAGCGTGGCGGACTATGGCCTAAACCCTCTCAATGGTAGAGGAGACCCGTGCTCAGCAGTAAGCGTATATGGGTTGATGAAGAAGAAGAAGAAGATGCTTGATCAGTATCTCCTCAGCTTGAAGACCGACGACACCAACACACTTACATCCTAGTAGAAAGTCATTTTAACAACGTTAAAAGCCTACGTGCCAACCATCCTCAGTTTATTTTTAATTAACCTGTTCTCACTTATCAGCCAGTTAAATATAAACAGCAGACAATGAGCGGTGCGTTTTCCTTGGAATTGTTTATTTAGAATGTTTACTCCTGACAAGTGGGTCGTCTCGTCTGGACTCGCCGCACTTTGGACGTCTGGGAGGCAATGCACTCGCCCGCAGGAAAAACACCGCGTGCAATGAAATTATTCCACAGGTTTAATGCCCGTGAGATAAACGATGGACTGCGGGGAATTAAAAACCTGATAAATAATACTCGGCTTTTTATTGCAGAATAAATATTATTAAAAAATCTTGCAAGCCAAATGCCTTAGCGCAATGGTCAAAGACATTAAACTTGCATTATAATTTTTTTTATTCTACCCTAAGTGCAGACTGTAATGAACCTCGATGAGTTTTTTATGTTTGGTAGCACTTTCTCCTGCCAACTTCACTCCATTGAAATTTGGAGGTTAAATTTCTTGAAGACTACAAATCATAGCAGACAAGGTTATAGTAAACAACTATGTATAATTTAATCTGAATAAATGACTTGTAATTTGATGGTATGACTTGCGTGTTCCTTTGTATTAAAACTTAAATTCATATTTTTTGGACAGATATTATAATGAATTGCAACAGATTAGAGATCTTTAATATCGCCAATGGATTATCTCTGGCTAGACAGCAGAAAAACCCAAAGTATTTTAACTAGCGCTTATATGAAAACTTACATACACAGTCTATCGCCGTCCACTGCTAAACGTAGGCCTCCCCAAGAAAGCGCCAACTATCCCGGTCTTGAACAACCCTCATCCATCCACTACCCACCACCCTTCTCAAGTCGTGAAATATCGTAATGTCGGACCGTTGTTTATTTTTGTTCTAATATTTATCATTATCATCTATAATGAACCAGTTGCCGTACTTCCAAACGCTTAAACTTGAATTATTTAATTAGTAGTTTATAATTGTCTTTTGTGGGCTCAGGATATGGTTTTTTAAACTGCTGTTGTAAAATAAATATTTACCGGGTGCAGACTATTCGAAATTATTGAAAAGCAAACGGTGTTTTTTGGCTTTTATGGATGGCTACTGATATAAATAATAATAGATTACACTACGCTCACTTCTATATGGTAATTTATATTTAACTGCTTTATATAGATTTTATTAAGGTTTAAAAATACAATTTATATTGGTAGCGCTTCAAAGACTTTAACCACAAAAAAATTTGCGTGTCTGTTACTTTTTTCTCTGATTTAAAAATTCAAATTATTTCGTATTTATTGACAGAATATTCAGTTGATAACTACATTTAGATAACACTGTAGGTAACGGCCGTCTGCGTTGCGTCTGCGCCTGTTTGCAACCTTGGACTTTGCTAGGTCAAGATTTAGTCTTTTATATGTTAGATATAATTTACATAGAAACTGAGTATGAGGATAAAATTATTCCAAGAGATTTATCAACAAATCTAGAAGTCTCAGGTTCGATTCGCAAGGCAACCAGTGTGTGCGCGTGGGTGTAATTCTTTCCTAAAATTTTATTTTCTTACTATATAACATTTCTTGGTATATAATATCATCTACCTATAAGCTGTTACCAGCAAAAGGAACTATTTAAGCCGTAAACAATACGCCCTTTTAAAAAGCCCTTGAGCTTAAATTAAAAGTTAAATCAAAAATCGGAGTCTCCAACTTTTGAACTATCCACGCGAAAGAATTTTTCGCTTGAGTTAGAGCTGGGAGTTGAGTGTGAGAATAATCGCCTTGAATTGTTCACTGCTGCCGTCTATCCATCTTTTCCTTTCTTCTTCTGCTCTTCTATCTAACACAAGAGCTGCTTTCAAACTTCCTCTAACCTATTCATTCCTCACTCTGGCACCGAGACTAAAATACCCTCAAAATTATTCTTGCACACGACAACACCAGCTAGGCAAACTTACCTAATTAACGAAGGCGGTTTCCACGCAATATCTATTGGGAAAAACAAATACACATCACGCGAGGCGGATCCTGCATTCGGGTCACATGTGCAAACAGTGATAATAACCGGTTCGAAGAAACTACCACGATAATCCTTCAGGGTTACCTACTTCCATTGTCTTGACTGTATCCTACAATGTGGAGCATACGGATAATTTTTAGCAATGTCCATTTGGGTTATTTACATCAGAGTGGGTGATGTAGATTTGTATACATATAAGGTGATAAATATTTACATTTTAAATGATTTTACGTATATTATCCTATGCTCTTTATTTCTGCACTGGCCTAAGACTGTAAGAGAATGCGAGAATGTAAAAAAATAGCGTGGATAAAAAAATCACCAACACACTAAAAACAAATATGGCAGAAACCTTAGGAGAGGCAGACCACTCAATTACACGTTCCAGTTTACGCTCCAGCACTATTACATATAGATAAAACTAAACGAAACTCGCAGCCTAAAATAAAATTAAAACCTTTTCACCACCATCCCTGATCAAACAGCCCTATCAGTCTAGACTGGACTGTTGGACATGTCAAACAGGGACTTTGTCGAGTCACGCACCAGCCGCCTGATGGTCTGCCGCAAGACCGTGATAATTCTGGCTACGTGATGCCCTCAACGTACCCATATCATTAGTACCGCATCCACTAATTACTCCATTATAGGCCATTTGTTGAAAAAAAATTGCCGAAACAATTTTTGGTAAATGAATTGACTTTGTCTTAATAGATAGATTAATAAATGAGTTTTTGTATGGCTCACGAAGATACTTAACCGTATCGCCCTACATAACAAATGTTTTAAGTCCCTATTACGTAGATATTGCATACCTACATCATCATCACCAACAGCCTCCATTGCGTCCACTGGTGGACATAGGCCTCTCCTATGTCACGGCACTGGGCTCCATCTTCGGCCCTCCTCATCCAACTGTGCCAGCCACCTTGCGGATATCGTCACCCGACCTACAAGCCTGTAATTTTATTCTACTTTGAATGATTTCTAATTGCCCCACGAGGAACTTAACGATCCTCGTAGTTTTTTGTCAAAATTTTCGACAAGCATAGTTGATACTATAAATAAATAACAGGATCCAAACGTTTCTTACAGATCTAGCCTTAACACTAAGATATAACTTTTTCCTTGTATCGTACAAATCAGAAAGTACGAAAAACTTTTCTGTTCTGAATGAAAATTACGTGCATGACGACACTGTCATTCCCACGCGGTAATTGAACATTCCAGCCTCTATACTTACTGCCTATAACATCTAACAAACATAAAAATAACTAACACTTTTACTGAAAAAAACCGCGGAATCGGTATGTAGTGTGCTGGAGGACTACTTGAAGTGAAAGACCACTTGTACTGTCGTATGTCGAATGTGTATTTTATTGAGAAACATGCACTCCTTATATACAAATTAGACCAGCGAGAGTGGCGCCCTCTGCGGGCAAGCGCGGGCGAAAAAGCGCGGGAAACTAGCGCGTGCCAACGCGCGCCCCGCGTCCGTGCCCCCGCGCGCCCCGCGTCCGCGCGACTCTCGCTCACCTATAAATATTAGGCGCGTCGCGGTTTCGCGGTTATTCAGCGCGGCGCGTCGTCGGAAGAATCATCGGGCAGCTACTCGTCGTGTGCGGTGTGCGTCGCTCGTCGTGGGTCTCCAGAACTGTCGCCGGGCCGTGCTGCGTGTGTCGTCGAGCTTCGCTTCGTGATCAGCGGTGATGGCGTTTTCACGCCGCACTTGCTGTGGTTTCACTTGACTTGACGTCAAAAGTATGTGGCATTTTCATGCCGCGCCCATCCATTATCCAAAGTCTATAAAAGACTTATAAATGTATTATTATTCTACTCGCTGTGTTTTATTTCTTGTGTCCTCTCTGTGTTTTATTTATTGGTCTCCTGGTAAATGGTATATTTGGTATGTCACGGTAAGGTAAGGTAAGGTGGTTGGTCTTGAGAGGTAACAGGTAAGTATGCATGTTCTCTGTATGTGCGCGTGACGCCACAGTACTCCCCCTCAAGTGAAACGCACGGAGGGTTTCACTGAGCGTCCCGATCGTGTGACGTAGGGCTGCTTTGACGGCGGCGCTGCTTCTGACGATCGTGGCTCCGTGACTGTGGTGTCTGCCGGTTCCTTGCTCGAAGTAGGTGTCGAGGTAATCACGGCGCTTTCTTCGTTAAATAAGTAGGCTGGTTTTAGTCTGTCTATTGATATTATTGTAGTGCGTAGTGGTAATTTTATTTTGAATGTTTTGCCACTACGCTCAAGTACTTCAAACGGTCCGTCGTAGGGCGGTGTCAATGAACTGCGTACCGTGTCGTTCCGAATGAACACGTGACTGCAGGTTGCGAGATCTTTATATACAAATGCATTCTTGCTTGAGGCGTATGTTTTATGTACTGGTGATAATGTTGACATAGTTTCTGTTAATCGGCAGACGAATTCGGTGTCTTCTATTTTTGGCTGAGTAGGCACAAAAAAATCAGATGGAATTCGTAGGGTGCATCCGTAGGTCATTAATGCAGGGCTGACATTGTTGTCGCGCAGGGCTGTGCGTAGGCCGAGTAACACTGTGGGCAAATCTTCCGTCCAGCGTGTGTTTGCTCCTCTTGCCATGAGCGCGGACTTCAGCGTGCGATGCCACCTTTCAATTTGACCATTAGCTTGCGGGTGAAATGGTGTTGTTCGAATACGTGTAACACCAAACTTTTTCATGAGTTCGTTGAATAGTGCGGACTCGAATTGACGGCCTTGATCGGTCGTCACTCGCGCGGGGCATCCGAAACGTGCGATCCATCCTTTGTAAAATGCGCGCGCGATTGTTTCAGCTGTAATGTCGCGCGTCGGGACTGCTTCGGGCCATTTCGTGCATCGGTCGATCATTGTGACGCAATATTTGTGTTCGTTTGATGTAGGTAACGGGCCGATTATGTCGATGTGCACGTGTTCGAAGCGGCTTGATGGCGGGAATTCGCCTAGCGGGCTACTGACGTGTCGATTTATTTTGGCGCGTTGACATCCGATGCATGCTTTAGTCCATAAACCGATATCTTTATTCATTGACGGCCAAAAATATTTTGATGTTATTATCTTCCGCGTCGTACGAATTCCGGGGTGGCTTATTTCGTGTTGCGCTTGGAATGCGGCGTAACGATAAGCGGGCGGGAGGTACGGGCGGGGATGTGTAGTTGTGATGTCACAGGTCAATGAGCGATGCATTCCCGGTAGCGTAATTTGAGTGAATTTTAAGTTTGGTTTGATTTTTAATTTTTGTAACTCGGCGTCGGTGTCTTGGTCTTCTGATAATTTATTGTAATCGATGTTTGAAAAATGTTCTATTGCTTCTATGCGTGATAAGGCGTCTGCTGCGTGGTTCCGGTCTCCGTGCACGTACTTTATGGATGAACAGAATTGACTAATGAAGTGTAGTTGTCTCTCTCTTCTGGGCGTGTCACTGCTACTCGGCGGTCTAGTGAGTGCGTGCGAGAGTGGCTTGTGATCGGTCCATATAGTCAAATTGTTGTTTCCTTCTATGAGTCGGCGAAAATGTTTTACAGCTGTGTAGATGGCTAATAATTCGCGATCGTACACACTGTAGCGGCGCTGTGTTTCACTCATTGTTTTTGAGTAAAATGCGAGCGGTCTCCATTTGTTGTTAATTTTTTGTTGAAGGACGGCGCCTATACTCTTGTCGGAGGCGTCGGTCATGAGACATAGTGGTGCACTAGACGTTGGATGTGTTAATGTAGTGGCCTTCAGGATACTTTCGCGGCATAGTTCAAAGGCGGCGTCAGCTTCGGGTGTCCAATTAATTATTGTCTTATCGTTCTTCTTTTTGTTGTGGAGATATTTATTTAATTCGTGTTGTAGTTCGGCTTGATGGGGTAGGCAGTCGCGATAAAAATTTATCATACCGAGAAATCTTCTTAATTCTTGCACAGTCTGCGGTTTCGGATAACTCGATATAACTTTTGTGCGTTCGTCGGTAGGTTTGATTCCTGCCTGGCTAACTTCATATCCCAGAAATTCAATTTTTTGTTTGCCGAACTCGCACTTATTAATGTTGAGTGATACGCCGTATTTGTTAAGGCGTTCGATCACTTGCTCCAAATGTTTTCTATGTTCTTCGGCGTTGGTGGAGTAAACTAATAAGTCGTCCACAAAACAAAAAACGATGTCGTCAAGGCCGCGTAGTACTTCGTGCATGAATCTCTGGAATGTTTGTCCCGAGTTGCGTAGGCCAAACGTCATGCAATTAAATTCAAATAGGCCAAACGGTGTTATAATTGCTGTTTTGGCCGCGTCGTCCTTTTCTATAGGTATCCAGAAATATGCCATTTTTAAATCTAATTTTGAGAATATTGTTTTTCCATGTAGCTGGTAAGTGAAGTCTTGAATGCGCGGGATTGGATATCTGTCTGGGACTGTTACTGCGTTGAGGCGTCTATAGTCGCCACATACACGTAGTGACCCATCTTTCTTCTTTACTACGTGTAGTGGACTGGCCCAGGGACTCTTCGATGGCTTGCAAATACCCATGTTGATCATGTTTTCAAATTCTTCTTTCGCGGCTTTGTACTTGTCCGGCGGCAGCGGGCGTGGCCTTGAGTAAATCGGCGCGCCCGTCGTTTCGATGTGGTGAGTGACGTCGTGTTTCGCGGGCGTTTTCAGTGACATCGGGCGTAGGATGTCGGGATATTTAGATAAGATGTCGTGGTATGGATGATCTTGATTTAATGTGAAAACACTTGAGTCGGTGCTGTTTGTCTTGATGGCGTTTATATGTAGTTCAGTGACGCTGTCTATTAATTTTCTACGATGCAGGTCAATGATCAACTTATGGCTCTTCAAGAAGTCTGCGCCCAAAATTGATGTTTTCACGTCGGCGATGATGAATGTCCACTTGAAGCTGCGACGTAGACCTAGGTTGAGCTCTAGTGTACGCTCTCCGTAGGTACGTATCGGCGTGTTGTTGGCCGCGAACAATTGATACGACGTGGATTCTTTTGATCGATCGCTTCTCTTGGCTGCAAGCACGGAGATGTCTGCTCCGGTGTCGATCAGGAATTTTTCCCGCGTGCGAACGTCAATGACGCATAGGCGGTGACTAATACTAGGAACATCGATACCCGCCGCTATCGGTGTTGTTTCTGGTTTAAATGCTTCTTAGAGCATGGAGATATACACCGGCGAGCTTTATCGCCGAAACGGTGATGGTATCGGCATAACCATTCTCTGTCCCCCGGTTTGATTGTTGAAGCGCTGCGATCAGCTGATGTTATACTTCGCGAGCGCGCGCGGCGGCGTTGATCAAACGGACGGCCGCGGCGTTGTTGAGCGTGGAATGTGTTTCTTTTGGCGCGTAACTCGGCGATTTCGACGGACATGCGCTCGAGTTGTTTTGATATTATGTCCATTTGGCTATCTTGTTTAGTAGTGCAGCTAGGTGAGGTGACGCAGGCGACGGTGGGGCGGAGGTCTGTGTGCTCGCGTATTTTGTCGGCGATTGTGGCAAGTGTGTCGAGACTTTTCTCCGTGGTTATGGCCAAAATGCTCCGAATTTGCTCCGGCATTCGTCTCAGCCATATTAATTTTAGCGCGTCGTCTGTGAGCATTTTTCTGTTGAGCTCTTGCATACGGCGTAGGAGTTGGCTAGGTTTGTCATCGCCAAGCTCCAAACCGCCGAGAAGTTTCTCCAGCTGGCTATTAGCCGACTCTTGGTAAACGGCTATTAGGCGTTCTTTTATGCGCTGGTATTTATTTTCGCCGTGGACGTCGAGGATAACGTCGCTGATTTCCTGGATATCTCTCACGTCGAGTGCTGGGATGACAAGCTCGAACTTTTGTTGTTCGCTGGGTTTCGATGCGGCGACGACGGCTTCAAACTGGGCGAACCATAGTAGCGCGTTTTGGCGCCAAAATGGCGGAATGCGGGACTGTAGGGATACGGCGGCGATGTGACGTTCTGGATTTTGCATGGTGGATCTGGATTTCTTGCAGAATGACGATGTGGAATAATCTTCGGGCAATCGGACAGAGTTTCTTCTAGTCAGATGGTTCTTTTTTTCTTCTTGCTTGCTGTTCTTCTTCGGGGTCACCAATTGTAGTGTGCTGGAGGACTACTTGAAGTGAAAGACCACTTGTACTGTCGTATGTCGAATGTGTATTTTATTGAGAAACATGCACTCCTTATATACAAATTAGACCAGCGAGAGTGGCGCCCTCTGCGGGCAAGCGCGGGCGAAAAAGCGCGGGAAACTAGCGCGTGCCAACGCGCGCCCCGCGTCCGTGCCCCCGCGCGCCCCGCGTCCGCGCGACTCTCGCTCACCTATAAATATTAGGCGCGTCGCGGTTTCGCGGTTATTCAGCGCGGCGCGTCGTCGGAAGAATCATCGGGCAGCTACTCGTCGTGTGCGGTGTGCGTCGCTCGTCGTGGGTCTCCAGAACTGTCGCCGGGCCGTGCTGCGTGTGTCGTCGAGCTTCGCTTCGTGATCAGCGGTGATGGCGTTTTCACGCCGCACTTGCTGTGGTTTCACTTGACTTGACGTCAAAAGTATGTGGCATTTTCATGCCGCGCCCATCCATTATCCAAAGTCTATAAAAGACTTATAAACGTATTATTATTCTACTCGCTGTGTTTTATTTCTTGTGTCCTCTCTGTGTTTTATTTATTGGTCTCCTGGTAAATGGTATATTTGGTATGTCACGGTAAGGTAAGGTAAGGTGGTTGGTCTTGAGAGGTAACAGGTAAGTATGCATGTTCTCTGTATGTGCGCGTGACGCCACACGGTATTAAAAAAATATTCAATTTTCACTTTTTATTGCGAATATCTCGACCTTAGAATATTTTAACGTTAATTGACAAAAACAACAACAAATTGATCTACCTTGGGTAAATATAACTCTGGTTATCTGTGTTTACGTACATAATTAAGTGTATCTCTGTTTAGTTGATTGCAACTCTTCCGGGTCCCGCGAAAGCGTTTATGATACCTACTCGTAATTTAATTTGATTAAGCGCGTAAAAAAATTATGAGCTAATATAATCTGTATCACTCATTTCTTGACAAAAGTCTCTTGACTTTCACGGTTCCACGGTTTTCCTCAACCATCACTGATAGGTCACTTATATCAACAGCCAAATTATAAAACGACTAAAATTTATAAAAGCTACCTCAGTATTGATCGATCTCAGATTGTTGAAACAAAAATAGGCCACATAATCGTATCTCCGTCCACGCTACTCGATAAGGTGTAAGAAGATATTCTAAAAATAAGTTAAGTTCAAAACAAAACATACGGTATTGATTGTTTTTAACGTATTTGTAAAGGAATAGCATAGAGGTTATTATTCATTGCAAAGGGTTTTATAAACTTATTTACAGATAAGTAGCATTTAACTGCGACTTGCTTTAATGTTTGTTTATCCACCAGTAATGTCATACAAACCTATTCTAAACAGACTTCTAGTATGAAAATAGTAATTGGGAACATAGAAAGACCAAAAAGTACCAAAAATTATCCAAATTGGAAGCAAACAGACAATAAAACTTTCCCATTTATAAGTATATGAGGTTGTTTGTATAAAATCAATGCAGGGTGTCAAGAGTTCACAATAATAAGTCCGCGGGATTATTCTTTGATGGGCTACAAGACGTTGAATAGACATCCTCACATAATTTTACACGTTGTTGCATTTCAATTATAAAATAATTTACACTTCTACGAATTGTGCAAGACAAAATTATGCGTACCGATTAAAATTGATGAAATTCAAGTGTTAATACTTTCATAAGCAAAAAAAAATCGCATTAATTCCCAAGGGCATCGGTAGAAAGTATTCTACAACTAATTCGTCAGCTATGTTTATAATCTCACGATAGTTATACCTATGTAGATTCCTACACTCCTTGAGCAGCACTTTACCTGGCCCAGGAATCGTCAGCAATAACATTCTTCAGAATATTCCGTAGAACCTAAATTCAACATAATCATTTATCATAATTTATTCATCTTCTAATTATAAGTTCGTCCAAATTAAGACCATCACTTTATCACTTATTTTGGCGTGGTTATGAATGCACAATCGCATGCTAAGTGCAGTAGATACAGTCCAAATAAATCAAACAATGAACGATTACAATTTATTTATACATACAAGAAAAAGTAGCCAAAACTGTCAACAATGTGACCTTTTGCTTAACTTGACAAAATAATAGAATTATCATAAAACTGTCCTTCAGTACGCAGCATTCGATTTGGATGTTCTCGATTTAATTATTATTATATAAAATTAAACAAAATTGTAGAGTATGGAAATGTTTTTGACAGATAAAACCGTTAACAAATAACCTATAAAAATTCCACAATTCTTTTTATAAAATATACCTGTCAATCATCAGTAATACTGGCCTATTCTGGCACATATGTAGCACTGTTTGTTCGTTCTGGTTGATAACATGTGAATATGTAAGTACTGCACTTGAACACAAGTTTTATCTCGCGTCCGGGTCAGCCGCCGCGCCCGCGCCATAGGTCGCACTTTTCTCTACACATCTCGTGGAAAAATAACAAACTCACAGATAAATGAAAGTACTGGCCAGTACGAGACGTAAATAGGCCGTATATTAACAGCAATCCGAATAATGGAGTATGATTATAGTAAAGAAACAGTAAAGATACATCTTATTTTTAGTAACAATTAGCAGTGCCGACGTAATAGGGATTAACTGATCTTCGTGTTAACGAAGTAATGAATATATCCATCAGTCCTAAAACTAAGCAAGTCTGTTAGCAGCTATCAGAAGTTTCTAAAGTTTTCGGGGCGATAAACACCCAGACCCGAAAGAAATTTTTATGGATCGTACAAACAGAAAGCTCCGAAGCTATCTTCAGTAGGTAGGTACACTCGGGAAATGAATCCACTAGCAGAATAGTGGATGGACATAGACCCCGTAAAAGTTGTCGGGTCGGTGGACACATCCATCAGATAACAATTTTTTTTTTTACTATGTCTTAGATTACTTGATTTATTTCATCATCATCGTCAGCCCACATCTGTCTCACTCCTGGGTACGGACCTTATATACAGAAAGAGAGGTTAGGCCTTAGTCCACGCTGTCCAAGTCCATGTTGGCGGACTACACAAATAAGAAAATTTGAAGGACTCTTTAGGTACTTATGTCAATTTTATCACGTTGTAAATTTAAGTGTGTGATAATTTCTTATGGATAGATACGTAACCTAAAGAAGCTAAGAGTCATATGTCTGAATTTTGATCCCGCGACTGCCGAGCTTTTAACATGACCATACGCCTAAATCTTGAGGTTATCACTACTTTTCAATATATGATAATTGATATACTATTACTATAGATACTGAAGAACATTTAGGTATTTGGTGATTAATCAAATTCTCCAGTTTATATGAGTATTTAATTTTTGGTTTCTTGCTACTAATTTTTAATTTGTTTATGCGTGTGTTTATACTCCAAGTATTATGTTGTTATATGCGTGTCTCGTGGTCTAATGGTGAACTTTGGAGCGTCTGATCATAAACTGATAAGAAATCAGTAAGTAAACAAAAACAAGTTAGGCGATAGAGGCACAAGGGGATTACTATAAATATAATTTAATACATATTCTATTAAAGCAATATCGAAAGCAATATTTCGATGTATATTTTTACTTAAAGGTACGATAAAAATATCAAATAATACTACAACTTAAAAAAGTGATACCGTAGATAAATTGTTATATTCTACCGTAATAGAATCAACTAAACTAGTTTTGAAGCTGTCTTGTAATAGCTTTCTAATTAAATATAATGATTTAAGTGCATTATCTTTACTAATTATATTTATTGTTTAGGTTTATTTTTAAATGAATTGACAAGTATATTGCAGTCAATATAAATTACCTAATTGGAAAATTATGCTATAATTCCTTAATAACCTGAATGTTTCATCGATAGTTGCGGGAATACATGTGCACATTTTCCCTAAATTATAATTAATCAATATAGGTACTCGATGTGTACTTTCGAAAACACACGTAACGTTTTATTATTATAATTTGCCTACTGTGATTCCCCGTTAGCCATTGTATTTCAACAATGTGAAACGTTTACAATTACATCATCATCATCATAAAATTGTTTGGAAATAAAGAAATAAAAATCATTCATTACATAAAAATTAAAATATCGTTTAATATATTTTATTTTAATATAAAATAACTTCCTTAAGAATATTTGGCACGTACATAAAATATCTACTTAGTAGTTACAAACATTTGACATCGTTCCTCGGTCCTCACTTGCGAGCCCAAGTGAGGCGAGAGGTACAATAGAGAGCGTGGGACCGGCGCAGTCGCCGAGAGAGCTCACTCACGCACTCATCAGGTACTTGAGTGTCTTTAACTCCTACACATCAACTGAGCGTCTTCAGAGAGGCACATTTGGAGGAGTCTTGCAGGGTTCCGGCGGGGGCGGCCGACGTTCATCCGGCATTCTCGACTGGTAGTACGCACAATAAGGCAGAGGATCCCAAAATGCGAACAAAGCTTCGCGAGTATCCAGTACAGTATCCAACAGCTTTCCAACTGTAGCTGCGTGGCCACAGCGTGTCTGGCCCTGGCACAAGTAGGGCAACGACACGCCAACTCTTGCTCCTATCGCTATTAATTTGTTTGTGTAACCGTTTGTCGTGTTTTCTTCACGGACTAGCCTGAAAGACACGTGACCGGTCATTGGCCGCGCTGGCGCCAAGAATGACACAAATCTTTGTACCCACGCATCGGCTTCGTCGTCTTTTTGCGGCACCAATCCTTTTCTTGTAGAATCTACTCTACATGTTACATTGTTAACTGCACGCGATTCTTTGAGTGTAGTGCAAGTAACAATTCTCTCTCCTTTCGGTTCACGCACGATTACCCAAGGTTTCTCAGCACTGATTTCACGGGGAAATCTGAACTGAGTTTTTTCTTCAGGCATGACGAAACGTAGTCTGTCCCTCGCACCTCGCGCTCCGGCACTTGCAATGAAGTGTCTTCCTTCTTTTGAAGCTCCGCTATCGTACCATGCTCGGACATCGTCGTCGCTAGCCACAACCCAGAACTGTGGCGTAGCGAGACCAGCCGCACGACTCACTCGCATCATTTCCAAAGGATCATCCAATGTGACAACGTCGCGTGCACAAGGAACGAAACATTGGCACCCCATTACTTCCAAATGAGGCTTGGCCAAGGCGTCATAGTAAGCTGGAGTCGTTGAACTCACCGGCACGTAAAACACCGCCGATTCACGTTCTACAATTTCCTTGAGCGCCCGAGCATAAGCAAGCGGATCTGCTGGATTCGGTCTCGGTACCGTGTAGAATCTGTAGACAGCTGCAGAGTACTTTAACAATGCGAACTGTCCTTCTATTTCAAACGCGACCACCCTTGCACCAGCCGAATGGAAATTTCTTGCTAAATGTAGGGCTTGTACAGAACTTCCGCCGCTGATAAGAACGGTACGTGGTTTCTTGACGCTCTTTGCACTAATGGCACGACCTAATATTTTCAAGACACTGAGAGGGCACTGAACGCACTTCCAAAATATGAACATTGATGCTGCTATCCACAGCGTCGGTAGCACAACGAGAATTTGTTTCCATGCTGGGTGTGATATGATGCTGAGCAGAGCGAACAACGGTCGTAAGGCAAGACGCGGTCCCCAGGTGATGATACGGATGATTCTTGGCAGTGGCGGTGGTCTCTCCGGGCAGATGGCTCTCTCCTCAGGAATCAACGAGAACGTGGAAGAAAACGAGCGTCGTAGTGCGGTGAAGGGCGGCGGTTGATGCGAGCATCTTTTTCGCGGCGAAAAGACTAACTCTGTGTTGGTTCGCGCGAGGCGACAGAACTCTGGCGCGCAGGCCGGCATGTCGGAGCGGTACTGACGCGCGCGCACGCCGCACGCGCATATAAACTGCCTCGTTATCATATTCACATCAACGCCGCGTCGTACACAAAACGCTCATCTTTGTACCCAATTAATACTTACCTATTTAAAAAATATCAAACAACTGGGAAGTAATTATGTGCAAATAATTTTACCAGACGGTTTAGGACACGGGCGGAGTAAATACAAACACGTAAAGTGGATCATCATTTTAATGAATTCTCAACAACATCCTACGTGATAAATAACAATAGTTAATCTACTATATCTCAACGTCCTAAAGATACATAGCATTAACGTAAGGACTAGTTACAATTTCTAAGTCTCGAATTAAAATATAGGAACTAATAGTTATAAATAGTGCCTACGGAAACTGATGCAATTTGAGGATTACATTGAAAATAACTATATATTAACAAAATCATTTACACAACTATATACATATTTTTACAAAAACGAAAATGATGTTTTATGCTATTTGCAAGCATGTCTTAGAACTTTCATACTGGACGCTATTTTTCAAATCTCATTGGTTACTTGAAATTGAAGTCTTGTATTAAGAATAGCAATTTTTATCGTTAAAACGTATTTTACAAAATACTACTCTATAAATGCATTGTACGTAAAAATGCTGTTTACAAGCCTTTGGCATCGCGCAATCGTATTTATAATAAACGGTCCCTGATTAACGATATTAATTAACTGTTATAAACACTAACGTTAAACGGGATTTAACGATGCAGCTAATATGTTATACATTTATGAATCGTGGAAGACACAACAATTTTATATGTGATAAATAATTAAGATATTTTGTATTGAGCTAGGCTTCCGGATGTATCCGCATAACAGTTGAATAGGTACCTCTATTTTAAAGTTATGTTATTCTTTTAAGTCCATTCCACATGACATAATTTTATTGATATTTTTTTACCAGAGATTCAGTAAAGGGGTTATTATACACCTTCGTATGGTAACATATATACAACATAAGTAATCAATGAAATTATGTCATACAAACATACAAATGCAGATAAGTAATACAATATTAAAGTACAAATACAAATGTATGTAGTACAGACAGTATAATTATAAACGCTAAAATATTACACAGTGGGAATAGTAGATAACCAAGGTTTTCACTTATTTCAACATAAGCGATTTTTAACACAGCTATAGCGAAGAAAGTAGCTTCCAAGTTAACAACAATTCTTATACATTCAACTCAAATAACTTGTCATATTTAAAAATTGATCAAGTACCATTTATTAATTGATTTCAATATCATACCAATATATATGGCTATTACATGGATCTTTTGAAACATTGAACATTGAACTTGTACAAAATTTAGTTTATTTTATCAAATGACAAACAGCAATATATTTTTGAAACTTTTAAAGACACATTTATTTTATTAATATATAATACTATTAAATGGTTTTATAAATTATATGAAATGTAACACGTGAATGGTTATTTCCAATTATATAGTGAAAATACACTTAATAAAAATAAGTGTTCATCATTTATACAATACTTTACTTGAGTACAATATTAATATTTGAATGAATAATATTTTTAATAACAGTTAAATATAAGGGAAGAGTAAATCGTAATCTGCTTTGTAATTCCATATAGAATTACAAAATATACATGTTTCTCAAATAATGAAGTTAATTATGTTTTGTCACATTAGAAGTCAATGGAAGTGATTACTTAGATTACATTGTTTATGTATACAAATGTTTACCGTTTACATGATTTACTGAAGTGTTGCAGAGCCCCTCTAGACCAATACTGGGCTTAACACTAATTCATCGACCTGTCTTTATAAATAATATATAACAATTTTATAATCAAAATGCTACTTTATTAAAAAATAAATTATATAATGCTCAATCCACATTTAAAACAACAAATATCCTCATCCTACATACTTGTGTACGTACTCATGCTTAACTTTACCATTACACTATGAATGGTAGATCTGTTTCTTTCAGTTCAATAGAACCATTTTTGCAAACAACATGCAATTCATTCTGAGGATCCTTCTCAAACCTAAACCTCTTTGGATGTGAATCATCCATAAACCTACCGAGCTTCATGATCTTATCATCAATTTTGATTTTGTCAGCTATTAAGTTTGTTGCAGGCAAATTTTTCAATATATCTGGAATCAATAATTCCACCTTGCCTTTCTCATGAATGAAAATACTGCTCTTGTCTAATAGCTGTGATGCATGCATGTACACTTCCCCACTCTTCAGTGAGGCTTGGAGGTTGCCTGAGAAACCTGTTATGTGTAAATTTCCTTGTTTTATTATGTCAATCATAACAGACCTATGAAGGTGATCTAAGCGAATGTTGCCCATTAATGTTGTAAAATGTGATATATCACTGTAACAAGACTTCACTCCAATGGGGCCTGCATGTGTTGTCACTACAAAAGTATTTGCCATGACATTATGACACATGATCCCAGAACTCACACCAGTTTTCAGCTCAATTGAGCTTGCTTGTAACCTGCCTTCGGTCTGCACCTCACCTTCATTGCTTTCCACTTTGATATTCTGTGCTTTTAGATCGGAGACTTTTACATTACCTTTCTGTGTTTTAATGACGAATTCTTCTCCTTCTAGCTTTGATAAATGCACAGAAGCGCTATCAGTTGTTGTGACCTGAACTTTTAGCTGATATGGCACTTGTATTAAACACACATCGTTTCTGTCCGATGATGTATTTTTATTGAGTAATTCTAGACGTTTCGACGTCTGCTTAACTTGAAAATCACTTGTGTCCTTGCCTTGACTGTACAAAGTCATAGTTAACGTGTTATGTGCTTTTAAATCATTTACATCAATTGGCTGCACCTTTACATGTATCGGACTCTCAATAAATATGCTAGTATTATTATCTATCGTCTTCTCTACGGTTCGTACTGCGTTTAAATTCTTGATATCAGGTAAACTGCTAAAATCGGCAACAGTTAACCTCAAAATTTTGAGGCACTTATGTAAGACGCGTTGTCCTGCTACTGAGAACATTTTTGTTTAATTTATACACTTGGAAATATTATAAAACGTTTATAAAACTCAATGTAATTATATTATTTCAATTGCATTTTCGCTTCTCCTCCCTTTGACAGCAATCAATCTAATCCTTTTTGACAATTCTCTGTTTGAAAAAGTATGTTCTGTTTCACACATTTTACTAGAATTAAAGGTAAAAATAACTTAAGATATTAAAAATACTCAATTATTTGTTTCGGGACTGGGTGTTTGTAAACTGAAAACCTACTGTACTTTCCTATTGCTACGACACAAGACCCATATCTTAGTTTAGATCATTAGAAATATTTATTTATTTCTATTATTCAATAACAATATAATAATAATAATAAATTTCATGTTTTAAAACATACAAATCCCTTGATTTCAAGAGATACCTGCTACATATAGGTATTTGGAAGCAGTAGCAAAAGATTACTGTGAATATATTAAAAACTGTGACATTCTTTACATACACGCTGAAACTATATTTTGATCAAAATCTGTATAATTTAAATAACTAAAGAAATCGGACAATATTTTCAATCAGTAAATGTATTTAGTAATCTATTTGATGCATTATTACCAAGAACTGTAAAGGCTGTATAGATAAGTCTCTTTTTGCCTATCTTTAAAGGTTAAATTAAAAAAATATTTAATTATTGATTGATCCATCATTCAGTCAACAAGTGTTTGTGTTTCTCGATTTTTCATTTAGTAAAAATGTGCCGCATAATTTATATCCTACACGATTTGTCAAAGGACAGGTAGAAATAAATTGATGAAATGCGAACACGGGTAGAATTATTACTAAAAGAATAATTTAACTAAAGCAAAATGGAGAACGATATAAAAGAAGGTTTCGATCTTATTAAACCCCTTTGCGACAATGTCATGGTTCGACCCAACAAAGAGACTATAACACTATACCTCAAAGAAGTGTTAGAAATGAAACAGGAAGTTGTGCAGGAGCTTCAACAATATTTGTTGTTTCCATTCTTAACTCACATTTCTGCAGCCATTGCCAACAATAGGTAAGCGGCTGTGTATTATCGTGTTTTTCTTTTTAATTCTGTATGAGCACGCCAGAAAATAATATAGTTTTGATTATGGTACAAGTTAAGGGAAATAAATAATATATCACTTCTTAGCTATATTTTGCTCAATTATAAATAAATACACCCAACAGTCACACACCTTAGTCCTGACCCCACTTTAAGATACAAGTCTTGTGTCGTGGATGTCAGAAACTACGATAGACTTTTCGTCTCACAACCACCCAGACCCGATTGGTCTCGGTGCGGGGATCGAACCCGTGGCTGCTCGTTTAGCAAGCTGGTGTCTAGCCAACTGCGCCACAGGGCTGTCAAAATTACTTTATAATTTGACATTCTAATTATTAATCTATGCTAGCCTATATCCATAATAATTCATCCATTGCATAATTAACTGAGTGCATATTAATATTCTCCAATCATTTTATACCTCTTAGCCAAGGAATCTAGTTATGTGATAAATGTTATTTTTTTAAATATTCAAGTAAAAACTTTTCACAACACAATGTTATCAGGTCTTCATTAAGATATTAGTCATGCTTAAAAAGAGTTTCCAAGGAAATAGGTTTAATTTGTGGAGATAATTATTTTAATGTTTAATTAAAATAAAACCCTCTTGGCTGAAGTAATGGCTCATGCCCAGCAGTGCAACATATATCTACTGATGATTATGATGATACATACTATAGACTAAGATCTAATGATTGTTCTCATGTGGTCGTGACAAAGTTACATTACTATCTCTAGATGGCAAGTGCAAGATAATCTTAGTAGAGCATCAATAATATATGCCTTTTGCAGTGTTTCTATCAAATAAGGTCCAATAATAAAAGTGAAAATTTTTGAGTTATACAGGGTCTATTCAGACTGTGATCGAAAATTTGGGCTGGTGATAGCCACAGTGATTACAAACCCCAGGCATTAAAGAAAATTCTGACAAAAAAAGTTTGTCATTTTCCTAACAATCATGGGATAAAATGTATGTGGTTCTTGGGAAAATGTATTTTTGTGTATTTTTTTTCCAGTCCAAGGACAGCACATGTAAAACTGTTAGTGGAGGGCATGAAATGGGTAGTAGGTATAGTGCAAATAAACTGCTTTGAGCTGTGTATGAAGATAGAATTCTCCCTGCTCCAAATTATTTTTGACAAGAGCAGGCCAGGGATGCGTAAGTACAAATTTTACACATTTATTATTAAAATGGTGTATGTTAGAAGATTAAAGTGAACTTGTTTTATAAAGATAGACTCATTCCTTTATTAGCCAAAGGACTGAGTTACATTTTTGCACTCATATTTGGCATCTTTCTATGTAGCAGGGGACAAGCCTATTGCTATTATTAGCCACATTTATGCAATTTCTTTTATATAATAAACTTGTCCTATAAGACCTCAATGCAGCTGTTAATGTATATAAATACTCTAACAAATAGGTATTATAGACCATTACTAACAGCAACACTATATATTTCAGTTGCAGATACATCTGAGGAGCTAAAATACACCGTATTGGAATGTCTGACGGTGATGTTACTTAATACCGAAGTGAAGTATAGAGAGATGCTGGTCAGGACCCATGTACCGTTGTTGGCTCAAGCTGTATTTGTTGCAGTACACATTGCTAAGTTGGAGAAATCAAGGCCATTAAGGTATAAATCTTAATTTTATCATTATTACAAGGGTTCTTTACTTTTGGTACTACTACAGGACGAGCTTTGAATATTTGTGTGAAATATAACGTATATAAGCAAGTTATGCATAAAGTTGCATTTCTGCACCCACAGTTTGTCAATTGTGTTTTGATGCCACATAATAGAGGGAGAGGTTATTGTCATCATTTGGCAAATTATAGGCAATAGCCTTCCTAGATAAGTGGCATATTGAACGTAAAAATATTTATTAATGCAAAGATTTTTCCAAATTAGCGCATTCAACCAAACAAATTATTCGATTTTACTATAGTATATGTCTATAATCTTATCTTCTATTCTAGGCTAGCGGCAATCAACTGCTTGTTAGCCCACACAGGGACCCATCCATGTATGACAGAAAACTACCACATCACAACCCCATCGTTTGAGAAGGTGGTCGTGGATATGCTCGCGAGCATATTGCCCGGAGTGATTTCTGGCTTGCAGGATGTTGCCACAGCACCTGACAACCCGGGACATGGTGTTATTCTAGTAAGTAATAATAGTATAGCAGTGGGGCCTACCTACTTTCCGGGTACCAATTAAATTAGTGCTCAAATCAAGGAAAAATTAAATTTTTTTTCAAATACTGACCAGAATAATCATTCAAGTAAATGTATTTGTAGTAAATTTTAATTTACTACGTTCAAACCCCAGGCACATACCTTTAACCTCTTCCAAGTTCGTATATTGACATTGAATTATCACTTGCTTTAACTGTGAAGGAAAACATCATGATAAAAATCTGCACACCTAAAAAGTTCATGACAATTACTTAAATGTGTAGTCCACCAACACACACTAGGCCAGCGTAATGCCTACACACAGTTTAGAACAGGAGGACAGTTTAGAGGAGGCCCGTGGCCAGCTGTGGAACGTACATATATAGGCTGATGATGATGACGATGATGATGATGATGATGATGACGATGATGATGATGCTGACGATGATGATGATGATGACGATGATGATGATGATGACGATGATGATGATGCTGATGCTGTCCCCAGGCGGCGCTGGACGCGACGCACCGCATGATGTGCGTGGTGATGCGCGACTCGCAGGCCCCCCCCGCGCCGCCGCCCACCGCCGCTGACTTCCTGCAGCTCGCGAGAACGCACCACACAGATGTAAGCAGTAAGGGTCGCTCTCTTTTATAACAACCAATACAGTACAATAATAACAATATTTTTTTTGCTAAAAATAACATGACTTTTAAGATTTTTTTAAAAGTTACATAAACTTGTCAATATTAATACAAAAAATAGTAAAAATTAAATAAAAATTTGACGTACATGTTTTTACGTAAAAATGCACCATAATAACTGCGATAGTTGAAAAACTATGTTGCAGTTATTTATTTATTAAGTATAGAGTTTAAAATATTTAAAATACCTATCAGGAGTCAAAGTTTAATTATAACTAGCTTTTCTGGCAGACGTCGTCCTACCAGGAAAAGCTTTAAGCGATACACCGTTAGTTTTGCCTAAACTTTCTTTGGCTCATGCACAACAACTTTGCTAAAGATTATCACATCATAAAATGCATAATTTACGATTCCATAAAAAACATACAGACAGACAACCATTCATATTTATATACGTAAATAGATGGGTTGACTATTCAAAAATATCTTAAGTAACATAACATCATTACAATTCAGTAAAATAACGAATAAAAACTTCCTCAATCAATACATTCTACCATATACGCAGGTCAGAAGCTAAAAGACATAGAGAAGCGCAGCCCCGAGTGGTACAAGATGGCGGCGGAGAAGCTGTCGGTAGTGACGCGCAGTCTGGCCGCGCTACGTACGCACGAACACTACAAAGTGAGGAGACAACTCGCCATACTGTACTCCAGGATCATACACGAGTGTAGCGTGTGAGTGGCAGCTATAAACTACCCTTTAAATAGGCACATAGACATTAATAATTGTTGGAACATAATGTGATAAAAAGTCAATTTGTTATAAAAAAGTTACCACTCCTTATTGTGAATCTTGTAACTCTCACTTATACACCCATGAACACACATTTTAACAGGCAAATAGAAATTAATTTGTGGTACATAATGAAGTAAAAAAAATATATTTATTATGAAAAAGTTACCACTCTTTATAGTGAATCATGTTAATCTTAGGTAATGCACTATATTTGTTGATGAATAAATATGTATTGGAAACAACTAAATAAAATATATATTGTTGGCTACTTCGTCGGCATAATAACTTAGATCTATTTGGACTCCAAGTTCAGTGTACATAATCCAAAAATCTATAACCACGGATGTGAATAATTACAATATAATTTCATAACAATTTCGGCATCTCCTTTCACAAACTAGTATCTATAAATAACCCAGCTGCTATAAATATCCTATTCTCCAACAGAACTATGCAGCCGTCGTTTCCCATAGCGCTGGAAGTGCTAATAGCCCTAAGTAACGACGATTACCCCGAAGTATCGAACTTCTGCAAGACCGTGGTGAGTTCGTACCTCGAGGACCCAGACCACGACGAGGCCAAAAAGAACAACATCATGGACAGCCTGTGCGACAACTTCTTCAACACGCTGGAAACCTTGCCTTCAGTCCTTAATAATATTAGTAAGTGACATTCTAAGACTAGTGATAAGTTATATTATTGAATATTAGTAATTAATAGCAATAATTTTTCTCAGGATCCCTTCAAACTTGTTATCTATACCAATATTATAAAGCTGAAGAGTTTGTTTGTTTGTTTGTTTGTTTGTTTGTTTGTTTGAACGCTAGGATCTCAGGAATTACTGGTCCGATTTGAAAAATTCTTTCATTGTTAGATAGCACATTTATCGAGGAAGGTTATAGGCTATATATCATCACGCTACGACCAATAGGAGCGGAGCAGCAATAGAGAATGTTTCAAAATCGGGGACGTTTTTCCTTTTTGTGAGCTTCCGCTGCGTACGCTGCAGAAACGGTTAAAGTTTCGCTAAAATAATGTATGACAGAATTGTTCCCCTTTAAAAATTCTAAAAAAATGTCCGCGACAGCATATGTTTATATTTTAAGGTTGGCTCACTATAACGTTTTTTATTCTAACCAAATTTATTTTAAATAAAGCGTTATTTGTGAAGGTGTTTTTACAAACATGATGTTAATCCTTATTCAAATAAATACGTTATTCATTACAAGTATTTAATACAAAATAAATTTGTCCTTTACATCATTTGAATTCAATAAATATCTTGGAAGATATCGCAGTTTCAAAATAATGATCAAGCGCGCAATAATGATACTTAAGGCGTCGACCGGCGCGTTACGGTTTCACGTTGAAACAATTTGACCGATTGTTTGATTTTTGTATATTTATGTAAATGGGGCTCTGCGAAGTAAAACACTACAACTTATTTTCTTTCTGAACCCAACCCTATAGTCTACGCAGACGGAGTTGCGCGCAAAAGCTATCATCCTATAATCTTTTTATTGCATTCCTACTTATTTCACTACCTGCCACTTTGTCTTATACCCCCTGGCCCCTGCATATAAGTATTAAGTCAATGTTAAGCCATTTCATATTTTATATTATATCCTTTAACATATCTTTAAGTACAGTGAAGAAACTCCACCAATGTCAAATTATATCATGTTAATAATTTTCTTTTATCCAGTGGTTTGACCCCAATAGATCTTTCCTATTAATCTCATAACCTAAGCTTTACTAATAATATTACATTTTCTCACAGACTCCAGCCGCAAGCTGTACTCGTTAAACCTACTCTACGGGTATGCGAAGCTGCTGAGCGGCAGTGAGGCGGGGGGTCGCGCGTGGGGGGCGCTGGGGGACCGCGCGGCGCTGGCGCTGAGTGCGGCCCTGGCCAATGCAGCTACTATGCAACACGGGCTCACACTCCTCAACACTAGGCCTGCAGGTATCATATAGTGTAGGGGTAGTCTATGCTAGCCATAGATTCTTCTTCATCAACCCATATACGCCCACTGCTGAGCACGGGTCTCCTCTACCATTGAGAGGGTTTAGGCCATAGTCCACCACGCTGGCCTAGTGCGGGTTGGCGGACTACCCACCTAAGAAATTTCTAAGAACTCTTAGGTGTGCAGGTTTCATCACAATGTTTTCCTTCACCGTTAAAGCAAGTGATAATTCAATGTGAATACACACATAACTTCGAAAAGTCAGAGGTGTGTGCCTGGGGTTCGAACCCGCGACCGTCGAGATTCTCGACCGCGCGCCCAAACCTCGAGGCCATCACTGCTTTTTAGCCATAGATATAAGTCATAAAATTCAAGAGCGCGATCGAAACAAAAACTCGCCTTTCGCGGTAACAAACTCTAAGCACAAATTTTGTTTAAATGTTATGTGTGTAAACATTCAATTTACGTTTTCATTTTTGCGCCCAAATTGTATTGAACGTAAATATTGTTCATATATTTTCACACTTGTGAAGGTGCAGTAAGAAACATCAAGAGGAAAATTGCATACTAAAAGTTTGAAAAATTATGTCATGTTTGTAATCCACCAACTAATACTCCTGTATTGAGCCAGCGGGCTAGATTAAAATCTAACCACTCTTAATTGTAACATAAACCAATGTCTTGCAGTGATTGGAAATCCTTCTAACCATCAATATCCGAAAGAGGTAGAATCTTACCTCCAATTATGTAATTGTTATGTATAACAACAGCAAATACTATCCCTTCCAGGAGTAACCTCCGACCCACCACAGAATTCCCCGTGGTGCGTGCTGCAGAACGTGGACGGGCAGTGCGTGGGCCGGCTGCAGGCGCTGTGCGGGCTGGTGGGCGGGGCCCCCTGCGCCCCCCTGCTGCTCGACCGCCTGCTGGACATGCTGCGGGCGAGGGACCCGGAGCCCGTGTTTGTTATCAACTATATGGTTGCAGGTATGGAGGATTGTATGTGTTGGTGTTGGGAAATGGATTGGTCTGAAAATGATAGGGTTTAGTTTATTACGTGGGTTAGTAGAGGTTAGCGGACTACACACCTAAGAAATTCCAAAATATTTTTTTAGGTGGGCTGGTTTCTTTTATCGTTAAAGTAAGTTATAATTCATTGTGAGTACACACATCAATGAGTTAAAGATACCTGGGTTTGAACCAGGGACCGCCTAGATACTGGACCGCGCCCCT
Organism: Cephonodes hylas; assembly: GCA_030295005.1. Taxonomy (NCBI): domain Eukaryota; kingdom Metazoa; phylum Arthropoda; class Insecta; order Lepidoptera; family Sphingidae; genus Cephonodes; species Cephonodes hylas. The sequence continues at coordinate 11,457,608 of AP025372.1, read as the reverse complement.
AAACCTGACAACCCATCCGAAGTGCCATATACCAGGCATAAATACAGTTAGTTGAGGGTGCTGACAAAATATGTACACATGGACTACTCTCCTGATCCCTTAACCGCGTCTATTTTCTTGTAGCTAAATGATCATTTTGAGCGAAAATACCTCCTATTTTACTACAAATCTTCAGTAACTTTTTATATGACTTTCTTTTATTAATTGTCTTCTTAAAATAAAGAGTTGGTATTTAAAATCAATATTCTCCCACCAGGGCCGGACTCGTCCCCTGCGCTAGTGCACCGCGTGCTGAGTGCGTACCTGTGTGAGGAGGTGTGGGGGGCGGCGCTGTGCGTGCGCGCGGGGGACACGCCCCCCTCGCCGAGTGATACTCTCGACGTCAACGTGTACAACCCGCGCGCATGGCATAAGGACAGCGTGCCCGGTATGTATATCATCATCATCATCATCATCAGCCAAAGGACGTCCACAGCTGGACATAGGCCTCCCCCAGAGACTTCCAAAGCGCTCTATTGGAAGCGGCCTGCATCCAGTGGCTTCCCGCGATTTTTACCAAATCGTCGGTCCCCCAATAAATATACTTAGATTATAAATATAGTATTGTGCTTGATGTTTCTAAAGTCTAGTCCAGTGTTTCCCAACCTTTTTTAGGTCATGCCCCACTTTAAAGATTTCTAAAAAATTTATGACCCCATATTGTTTACTTTTAAAATTTTTCGTCACACACAAGTCACGCCGTTAAGTCGTGTGGAGTCCATTTTTTTTAATTGCCCCCCTGTGCACCGTGGGCCCCACGTTGGGAAACACTGGTCTATTCTGACAGATTCAATGAGGTCAGGAAATATGTTGGGTAAAGGTGATAAATTCGCTACTTACAGACTTAAAGTAAGAAAAACATAGATTTTGACACACACTATTTATTTACCACTCATTTAATAAAATTTTAAATTTACACATTTAAATTGCCGAAAAAATTGTATTGGTTATAATAGTTCTATTATTTATCCGCTGCGTACAATGTGTAAGCTGTCGAGTGACGTGTTTAAATCGGGGTGGCAAAAGGCATCTTGCCTCGCTATTTAATACAATTTTCCTGCCTCTCCGAAGTTCAGTGAAATTCTACTACTTTTACCATAACACATACCATCAACCCCCCATAATAAATCACCACGCATCACCAGGCCTGTACGAGGGTGCAACCGAAGTCCGCTACACAGACATCAGCTACGCCCACCCCCGCGCCCCCACAACCTACAACGCCTGCAGTACTCTCGCTGAAGCGCAGAAGAACATGACGCTGGTCTGTCTCCTCACCGAGGGTGTGGGGATGATGGCCAGGAAACTCGGAGACCAGTTCCAGCCCTACCTGATTAAAACCTTATGTCTTATATTGGAGAGAGTCGGTATGTATGGTAATTATACTTTGGTAGATGTGGTTCCCAGTTTTTTTTTTAATTAAGTATCTTCACAATAAAAATAAGAGAAATCTGTTCAGAGATGTTTGAATTTTTCATACAAACAAATATACAACCTTTTTTATAAGACTAGTGTAAATAACTTAAATACTGCCTACAGCTAATTTGGCCCAATGAGATTAACAAAATGAGAAACACTGTCTAAAAAGGTTTTAAGAAGGACAAAGAAAAACTCTATAAGACTGAGTGATATGGGAGTCGAAAACAAGGATTATAGATCACACACCAAACAAGATGCTATTTATTACAATAACATCATGATAACTCAAATACTAACACACATTACAACTTACAGGCAGTCAATACCAGATGCTGCACTTGGCGGGTCTGAAAGCGATCAACGATATAGCATTCGCATGCGGCCACGCCTCCGTGGCGGAACTGATCGGGACCAACGCGGACTATCTCACGCACCAGATCACCGTCAGACTCAAGAAGGTATTATTTACACCACCTTATTTACTATTTTATTTATTTACACTTTCTTGCTTTAACAATCATATGGTGAAAAAAAATAACTAAAACAAAAGGCTGTTTCATCGCTCTAGGCAATATCTTCCAGTCAACCTTTGGATGGCCTCGAGGTTTAGGCACGCGGTCGAGAATCTCGACGGTCGCGGGTTCGAGCCCTAGGCACACACCTCTGACTTTTCGAAATTATGTGTGTATTCACATTGAATTATCGCTTGCTTTAACGATGAAGGAAAACATCGTGATCTACACGCCTAAAATTTCTTAAGAATTCCTTGGTGTGTAATCTGCCAACTCGCAATAGGCCAGCGTGGCGGACTATGACCTAAACCCTCTCAATGGTAGAGAAGGCCCGTGCCCAGCAGTGGGACGTGTATGCAGTATGCACTGATAAGATAACAATTCACCAATAGATGACACTAAAACAACAAAACAATCCTTGAAGTATTGATGATAATGTGAGGACACTACAACATTTGTTATTTATTCCAGGCGTGGAACTGCGAGTCAGCGCTGCAGATACTCTCGGTGGTGATGGAGTACAGCGACACCAACATACAGGACTACCTGTACGCCATCGTACAAGATGTAAGTACATTATGTTGGTACTTTGAACTCAAACAAATGCAAAGTGGATGAGTAATATCATGTTGGTAACTGAAATGAACATAGAAATATTTTTCAAGTATCAAGATTTGTTAAATTTTATTTCAAAATTGTTTGTTGACCAGATTTGAAATGGTTTTATATTTAGAGTTAGAGTTTATGTTTTTATTACATTTTTGGTTTCTAAATATCAAATTATTTCGGGATTTTATGTACCAATATTATTTCAGGGTTCCATATTAGCATTAAAGTTGGTTTTGACAATTTTGAACCGTAAATCTGCTTTTGTATAATAATAATAACATTTTACATCCAGGTACTAGTGCAAAGCTGCGACAAATACTACGAGAAGTACCTGTACTCATACCTCCAAGTGTTCATGTCTTTCATCGAGTGTGTTCGCAAGTGGTACAACATAGAAGACTGCACTAACATAGAGAAACCAGTAGAAGTAGAGAAAATAGACTTACTGAAAGATGTTAGAGAATATGACAAGCATTTGGAAGAAGAAAGAAGACTTTTGAATGAGACCACTCTTCTGAGTGACTCTGAAGATGAATCTGAGAAGACTCCTGAAGATTTGTACAAGGATCACTTGAAGGATAAAGAGGATAGTGTCTTGGACTATGATGATAAAGTTTCAGGTTAGTGTACTTTGCCTTACTTATACGCTAATGTCATATTACAAACGAAAAAACAATTTTTATTATTATTTTAAGTCTACTGCCTTTTGGTCTCGCGGTAAAGATATGTGACGTTCGATGTAGAGGTTCTGGATCGGGTGAATTGGGTTTTCCACTAGGAAATTCTCAGTAGCAGCACAGAGACCGTAAAGTGTCCGAATAACGGCAATAGGCTTGCCTCTTATTGGATTACTCGTATACCTAGTGAAATGTGTATACACCCAATACTCATATATAATACATTATTCTTACCCCCCCCCCCCCACATTATACAAGTCTTGTGTCGTGGGTATCAGAAACTACGAGAGACTTTTCGGTCTCACAAACACCCAGACCCGAAACAAATTTTGATTCTCTCATCAAGTTGGTGTCGAGTCAACTGCACTTGCGAAACAAGCGGCTTCTAACGGTTTGGTCATGTCATGTACTGATTTCCTCTTAAATATTTCCAGAAGAGAAGCCCCAACTGCCGCAGCATGTAAAGGTGACTATCTCGATCCTGCAGCGCTGCCTGCACTTCGTGGCATCTTCTCAACGAGAGGAGGCGGTACTCACGCTGGAGATCCTCAGTAAAGGACTGCTGGTGGTAGCTCCACATGAAGATGAACTGCTCCCACTGGTGCACTCCATGTGGGAACCACTGGTCACCAGGTTAGAATATTTCATTATTTTTACAAGAAAAAAGTGCCTTGAAATCCTTTTTCGATATTTAGAGGAGGCCGGAGAGGGTATGTAAGGGTCGCCTCTTACGACGACTTTACGACTTTCCGATGTACTTATAAAAGATATGATAAAGAATTATTTTGTTGTATTTGTATGTCGTCATAGTTTTAATGTTCAGGTGTTCAAGAATCTCGGTGGTCGCGGGTTTAGACCAAAATAGCACTATTTCTACGCATAACGTTTTAAATCATAGTTCTATAAAGAGTGCAGCTAATAAAATTTCCATATTAGTATTATTATCGGGTCTAAACTTGGCAATTTTTTGATTTCAGACTTGAATCCAGCGACGCATCCCTGCTGAGGCGAGCGTTTGATTTGCTCTTCACCATGGCGGCCGTGTCCAAGGACTTCATACAGAATCGCAGTCTCAAGTTAGTTTAATTTTGTACAATTGGCTAAACAGAAATTTAAGTAGCCCCTTTTTACACTGCCTATTGAAGTTTGGTTACATTGAAAATTAATTATTCACGAACTTCATTAGATGTTTCATCTTTAAGAATCACTTTGAATCTTCCTAAACAACTTACACCTCTATGATATAATCGTGATGCGATGACCGTAGATTCGAGAAATAATGTCTCGGTGAATTTAAACCTTAGACCTTACCCATCTCACCTAAGTAGGTCCATATTGCTCCCTCTAAAGCTTTTTTTAACCATAATATAAAATATGGGATAGTTGGCGCTATTTTGGGGACGCCTACGTTCAGTAAACGGGGATAGGATGACTATATTAAATATTTAGCAACAGTTAAAAAACCTTCAACATGAACCATTTAAACACACTCCTAAATCTACTACTTTTACTCTAAATAACCTTCCAGAGACATCCTGCCGTTCCTGTACAAGTTCCTGTGCAAGTCGTCCGCGGAGAGTGTCCTGCAGGACGTGGGCAGTGCGTACCGCGCGGGCGCACAGTTCCGGCTGCAGGCGGCGGCGCTGGGGGCGCTGCCCGCGCTCGTCACGCGCCTGGCGCTGCAGGGGGACCAGCTGGAGGACGTCATGTTCTGCGTCGATGCGTACCTGTCCAACAAACAGCCCAAGCCGCTGCAGGTGACAGTTTCAAGATGCAGTCGGGTAGCGAGACGATTGTAGATGATGAAGGAATTTATATAATGAAGGGTTGAATGAATTTTTTTTTATAATACCTGGTTTAAAAAGTAAATTTCACTAGAAAAGTACGAGGAAGACAGTCTGGTGTTGTAAAAGAATAGAAAAGTAGCAATAATCAGTTTTGAATATTATGAGGGTAGTAATAAAATAACCTGTGCATGTTGACGTCACTTTTTGTGATTCATCTTGTTCACGGGACTCTACAGCTTAGAGGATTTGGTTCTTACTACGATACGCTAACCTAGTGCTGGTTGGCGGACTACATACTCAAAAATATACCAAAATTATTTGTTTAATTATATTAGATATATAATCTATGTTATTTTAAACCATCTAAAATGTTCATAGACATAAATGCAGATTTTATCACTTGCAAATTTTTCTCCAAAATCACAATAAAATATTACAATTTTTTTCCAGGCGGCTGTAGTGAAATTCTTCAAAGTCCTCCTGGACTACGACTATGGAACAGTATGGTATCACCTGCGCGGGCTATGTTGCAACCAAATTGTGCTCAAACCGCCGAATATTAAAGGGTTGAGGCTACAAGAAGTCTCCGGCACTCCATACACTCCCATTGCCAAGGAGTATGCTGCCAACATCACGCTAATATTCGAGGATATATTGGCGAAGGAGTAAATGGTACTAATTTGCGTCATTAGGAAACTTAATCTAAGGATTTGGTTTTATTTGTGTATGGTAGGGTAGTTGGTCATTTTTTCACTCAGGGGAGGGGTATTCATCAATGTTTTATTAGATGTGTTTTTAAATATTACTCAATGGGGGGATAGTGTGTTATATTACAGACGCGTTCCCAGACTCGGTGCCCAAATTTTTAACGGTGAACACACATAACATTGTACCCACTTCGGAAATAAAACTCGGGACCTCTAAAAACGGATAAAAAGTTTGAAAACTTGTAGAGCGATTGTTCTCATAAAAGCAAATTGAATAAAGTAAATGAAGGAATCCCACTAAAAAATATTAGAAAACTTAATATTGGCATTTATTTTTTTCAATTAATCTTCATGCTGGTTATCAAAAATTGTATTTCATGCGATTTGTGTATAATGTAATGCTTGTAATCAATAGATGTAATATGAATCTGCAAAGGACTATAATATGTATCTTCACTCTCTTTGGTTAAAATTGGACATTTTCTTCTATTTAAATTGGCCAACAACCCTACAGTATGAATTTTAATGTCAAAATTATATGTGTCATTAAAAGTTGTACGCACAATGTATGTTCCACTCCAGGATACATAGTATGCATAATTATATGGTGTAGATTGTGATATGTTGTTAAATTGTATACTATTAAAAGGACGCCTCATTGGTCCTAATATTGTAAAAATCCAAATACTCGAACATATACATATTAAGATATGCTATAACACTCATTTGATTTGGTTTTGTTAGAGGTTTGGTGACAAATGAAAACGAAAACACTCGTCTAAATTACAAACAACCGATTTATGGAACTCAAAGATACATAAAGTTAGAGAGCAACGACTATCGCGTACAAAAGGTTAAACGGAACTGTCAAAAATCATTATGCATTATTTGCGTCAAGATGGCGCTAGTGTCCTTCCGGGTAGGGTGGTGGTCGGTAAACCGGTAATCATCGTGATCACCAACACTTCCCCTCGACCAACAGCCGAAGAGGATCGCCGGATTATCTTGGTCCACGGGATCCCAAACCAAGGCCTTCGACACACTTCTCGTGCTTTGGTCTTGACAATCCTTTCCTCAGCACGTCGGCAGGCATCTCCTCAGTTGGAGTGAACTCTATGGAGATCATCCCCTTCTTTTCGGCATCTCGAACGGAGTGGTGTCGAATGTCGATGTGCTTCGTCCTCGAGTGGGACATGGGATTCGACACGAGCTTCTGTGTGCCGATGTTATCATTACGGAGTGGAACGGCACCCAGTTGTCTCCCGAAGTTGTTCAGAAGCCTCTTCATGTATAACGCTTCCTTCGTCGCATCTGACAAGGCCATATATTCGGCCTCTGTCGATGACAATGCGACCGTAGGTTGCTTCCGAGACTCCCAGCTTACCAGCGTCCACGTGTTGTTTTGGATAAACGCAACCGCTTCCTCTGCCATCTAAGAAGTCTCGGTCGTCCTGGACCCCTCACAGGTGGCGCTACTTGCCGCTCCATAGGTGAAGTCGCTGGTTGCTCAGCAGGTTGTTCCTGAAGGTCAGGGACGCCGATTTCGTCCGGTCGAAAACCTCGGAATCCCTCAGAAAATTCCAACTCTCCGCTGTCGCTGTCGTCGTCTGGTTCATCTGGTACGAATTTGCGCTCGGCGTGATCATTGTCTCGAAAATTGAATTCAAACTCAAACTCGCGAATTTGGTTGTTCGACTCGACACGAACCTCTTCTTGATGATCTCGTGGAAAAATGTTTCCGACCATCTCGGTGTGCGCGATCATCTTTTCTCGGAAAACAACGTCTCTGGTGACCTCTATCGTCCTCGTTTCAGGAATCCAGATCCTGTAGGCCTTTGACTGATCTGAGTAGCCCACCAGGATGCCCTCCTTCGATCGTCGATCAAACTTTCCCTTGTTCGGGGTTTTGTCGAGGCAAAAAACTTTGCTTCTGAAATCCCTCAAGTGGTGCGCAGTCGGCTCCCTGCCGTGCCAGTACTCGAACGGAGTTCTACCATTCAACCTTTTAGCGGGACAGCGGTTTCTTAGATAGTTCGCGGTGTGAACCGCTTCCGCCCAGAACGATTGAGGTAACCCAGATCGCAAAATCAGGCATCGAGCCGCCTCTTCGAGAGTTCGATTCTTCCTCTCGGATACACCGTTTTGCTCAGGCGTGTGCGTCGTGGTGAACTCGCGTCGGATGCCTTCAGACCTCAGGAAATCATTGAATTCCCTGTTGTTATATTCACGGCCATTGTCGGATCGGACACACTTGATCTTCAATCCATGTTGTTTCTCGACGTAGGCTTTGAACTCGCAGAACTTCTGGAACGCCTCGCTCTTCGTCTTCATGAACCGCACTTCCGTCCACCTCGAGTAGTCGTCCGTGAACGTAATCACGTATCGAGAACCGGAGTGTGATGCAACGCCCGTAGGGCCACAGACATCCGTGTGGATAACTTCGAGTTTTGTGGTAACTCGGTTCGACCTTTTTGGAAAAGGCTTCCGCGTCATTTTGCACTTAGTGCAAATGTCGCAAACAAGGTCATCTAAATTTCCCTTTAGCTCTAATCCACGGATGACTCCGCTCTCCGCAGCTGCATTAAGGTCGCGAAAGTTCAGATGACCCAATCGACGATGCCAAAGCTGTGCCAGGTTGTCGTGTCGGTTCGTTCCGGATACCGCATTTTGACATCCTTCCAGGGGGGTTGCTTGTACGTAGTACAAGTTCTCCTTGCGATTGGCAATCATATGCGTCACACCATTTCGATTAAAAATCTCCGCCTTCTCCTTGTCAAAAAGAACCGAGAAGCCGTGATCTTCGATACCGATAGAAGGTTAGTCCGGGTCTCAGGAACGTGTAGCACATTGTTGAGAGTAACATTGCAGCGTTGACCATCCACACTCGTCGCAATTCTCGCTGTTCCTCTTGCCCTTATTTCCGCTGTCGCAATGCTCGCCAATTTCAGCCTTCCCGTCTCGCCTTCGTCCAGCTCGGTGAATCTTGTCGCGTCGCTGCACAGGTGAGACGTGCATCCACTGTCGAGACACCAGAGATCCTCGACGCCGCTCGCTGCGATCTGGCATGTGTCGCCGTTTTCGATTATCGCGAGCATGGATGATTCTCGCGACTTGTTTTTGTCTTTCTTATCGGCTGTGCATTTAGCTGCCTTGTGTCCCTTGATTCCGCACTTCGAACATTTGAAGGGAAAATACGCGTCCTTGTCGCTCTTCTCGTTCGGGTTTCGAGCTGCTTTGGCTTGGAACTTTTTGCCGGGACCTTTCCTTTTTACGAACATGGCACCTTGATTCATAACTGAGGAAGCATGGTTCCTCGCGTCACTCTCCTCGATTATTTTCGTGCGCAGGTTCTCGGCGGTCGGCAATTGGTCTCGACTTTCGATAGCGATTCGAAGGTTTTCGAAACTTGCAGGTAAACTGTACAGCAGCATAATAGTTTGCTGATCCGCATCCATCTTGACTCCACTAGTTTGTCGATGTTGCTAAAACAATCGTTCAGGTGGTCGCGGACGTCGCTGCCTTCTGCCATCTTTTGCATCATTACACTTTTCAGCAACGTAGCCTTGCGAGCCGGCCCCTTCGACTGATTTGTGCTTTCCAGCTTGAGCCACATCTCACGAGACGTTTTGCAGTTCTTCACCGCCATCAATTGATGTTCACCAAGCGACAGGATCATGACAGACGTCGCTTTTTCGTCGTTTTGTTCCCACTCTAGCACCTGTCCCTTGGTTACACCTTCGTCGTCCACATTAGGTTCTTTCTGTCTCCCGTTTACGTAGCCCCACACGCCGTTCTTGATTAAAACAGCGCGCATCTGCATCTTCCACATGTCATAATTATCTCGGCCTAAGGCCTCGATACGCGCTGTGACGATTCCACTCGTGGTTCCGAGTTTGTTTATTACCACGTGTGTTATTGTCCGAAACACTCACAATTGTTTATTTTGCACTACAAACAAGTTCAATCGCGTTGCGTGTTATTTTCCGAAACACTCGCGATATTCTTTTGTTTTTGTTTACGTTCACTAACGTTCGGGTACACAATCTCCAAGAACGCGTCCTTTGTTCTTTCTTGCTTCGCCTCGAAGCTTCTCGAAAAAATAAGATGGCTGCCGCCGACGCCGCGTCCTTTTTAGAATGCTGACCGATGACTTTGAGATAATCTTTTTCGGTTTGTTCAGACCCGCGTGTTTACTTGCCTGGGCCGATAACCTGTTAGAGGTTTGGTGACAAATGAAAACGAAAACACTCGTCTAAATTACAAACAACCGATTTATTGAACTCAAAGATACATAAAGTTAGAGAGCAACGACTATCGCGTACAAAAGGTTAAACGGAACTGGCAAAAATCATTATGCATTATTTGCGTCAAGATGGCGCTAGTGTCCTTCCGGGTAGGGTGGTGGTAATCATCGTGATCACCAACAGGTTTTATTCATTTACCTATTTTAATTGAATTAAAAAATCCATGATGAACACATTTTGAATACATAAAACATATACCATATAATATTATACTACAACATCTGCCTGCATGTCATAGATCTCTTGAAATATCTGTTAAATGTTACATTCAAATGTCATTTGAAATTCGACTAATGATGGTTTGGGTACTGTATTAACGATATTTTCGAATTAAATGGCAAAGTTTTCAATAAATATAGGCATGTCTATATTTATATGTGTAATGGCGTCTCTTCCATAAAAGCTCAGCTTGCCTTACAAAATTCAAGTGGTTCACTTTGGGCTTTTATAGATGGATTCCCTTCAACCACTTTATGTATTAATGATATGTTCAAAACCCAGTAACGGGCCTACTTTGTGTCTATGTAATCTCATTGGTCATTCTTGACTGATATGATACTAGTAAGATATTGATGGTGACCAAAGAATATGGAATTTAGGATTCTCTTGATATATATGTATGAATTTAGGTTATTAATAAAAATTATTCCCATGACAAAAATTACTACAACCCTGTCTCACCTCAGGTCATGTAGATCTTCAATTGTGTCGATTTTTAATTCTTTTGAGTAAAATGGTGGATACATAATTTATGAAAAACAGTTTTAATGTACGTTATAATTGTAATATGTTTTAAGTATTTCATTCCTTGTATCTTCTTCTTCTTCATCAACCCATACACGCCCACTGCTGAGCACGGGTCTCCTCTACCATTGAGAGTGTTTAGGCCATAGTCCACCACGCTGGCCTACTGTGGGTTGGCGGACTACACACCTAAGAAATTCCTAAGAACTCTTAGATGTGCAGGTTTTATCACGATGTTTTCCTTCACCGTTAAAGCAAGTGATAATTCAATGTGAATACACACATAACTTCGAAAAGTCAGAGGTGTGTGCCTGGGGTTCGAACCCCCCATTCCTTGTATACCTCCTTATAACACCTTAAGTGTTTTAAAGATCAAACAATTGCTCATCCATAATTATTATTATTATAACGTTTTCCACGTACAAGACACTGCACTTATCAACTGCAGTCTGACTTGCCAGTATTAAAAATAACTTTCGATTAATCTGTTTTTAAATATTGTGTAAAATGTATTGAAAAGATAAAATTTTCCGTTAGTTTTAAATACATAAACTTGTGAGTCGCAGACATAGTTTTGACACCTAAAAGCCTTTTGTCGTTGGTATAAGAAACTATGAGAGGCTATTCGATCCCTCAAACATTCATACACGGAACTAATATTTGAGGATAATAAGCATTTGTCTCGGTGCGGGATCGAATCCGCAGCCTCTCGTTTCACAAGCTGGTGTCTAGCCACGGGGCTATCATGAGAAATGTTAGTAAGCTAAATGTTAGATATAATAAATATTTTCTTTCCCTCTAGTTGACAAAATGTCTTCCCTAAATTTCTATAAGAAATTCCTAATTTCCCTAATAAGTGTAAGTTTATGTCATAAATATACGCAGCAGGAGTTTTTGTCAGTCAATAAGATAAGTGCATGAAATATTGATGTTTTATTCTTCCCACAATTAATACTTCTGAATACAATGTTTGTCGAGTATTATTAAATATTAATCGTATAAAATATTGATGCTTGTATATTTTTGTCGCCTTTAGGCACCTTGATGTAAAAATTTAGAAAGAACAATAAAATACGTGTATTTAACATGTGTTTAATTTTAGTAACGTTTTTAACTTACAACCTGAATAAAATAATCACATATTCTCAATGTGGTGTTGTCAGTGTTTAGTCATGAACGTAAAATACTGTTTAAAAAAAATTAAGGTGCCCTCGCCCTGATGTTAAGTAAAAATATTTCTTCTATTTCTCTTCTTTCAGCTTTAACTTCGCATGACTTTTTTATGTATCTTAAAAGAAATCCTTTAATAAAGATTTAAGATAAGATATTTAAAAGGTTAAAAATAAGCAAACATTGTTAGTATCACTCATATTCATTCTATATTCACGTAAAAAATAAAATACAATTGTATAGAGAATCATTTATTGCTGTATACCAAAGTTCCACTCATTACTGCACGCGCACTTCTGTTGGTGTTATACGTTAGAATACAAACGTCGTAAACGCCGCTGCGTTTTGTTTTTGCACGAATTTTAACATAAAATCCATCGTGATAAAATTTCAGTGCAAAAATGGTATAAAGGTGCATCTGGCAACTTATTCAGTTCACCATATATTTAATCATCCATAAATGTATCGCTTTAAATTATCAAATGCATTCAAGTGATGTTGGGACATAATGCATTTCTTTTTAATGATAAGCAGTAATAAGACGCATTCGCTGACTGTGAAACGCAACATTCTGTTTCGCTTTGGTTTTGTTTTTCGAAATGTTGACTAAAGTAAATATTATCATGTTATTGACTGCTTAATTTTTTTTATTTAGTTGGATAGTTTTTTTTTTATACTCAGAACACTAAACTTGTGGTCAATTGTAAACATACCTTAAAATCGGTATTTTATAGATACTATTTATTTATTTATTACATGCTTTATAACTGTCAACGAATGCGTCCACAAAACTCTTAAATGTTGTGTAAGCGAACAAAATTAACCTATTACCATACAACCACATCTATAACTCAACAAATAATATAAACAAAAACGGTAACATTTATTTCCAACAGGTTTTAACATGGTCCGTGTATTAGTCCATTAAATACGTCATATTATGAACAAACCTAATGAAAGATCAGACTCAAAATTGTTAGTACACAAGATATTTGGTAATCTGGTCAAAGTTTTAGATAAAAGAAAGATTAAAATAAATGTAATAAATTATATACCAGTTAATTTTATTTTTGTACAACAGATTGTATAAAGATTCTGAGAAACATTTAATTACTGATATAACTTTAGATGTTATTAATTCTCTTAATATACCTTTATATATATCCCATATTTTCTACCTAATAAGGGTAGGGCTTAAAGAATCAATGCATTTAGACTATAGTGTGATTGAAAGATATTAAAAAAAGTGCTACAATCTAATATGAAAGATTCAAGGTAATAAAACATAAAAAGCAAATGCTTGGAAACCATATAAAGGAAAATAATCAATCAGGAATACAAGTTAGTACAGAAATTGTATCGAATTATCGATACACAAATCAATTGGGATATGAATATTTTATCGATAATTCGAACCTATCCACAAATATTCGTGTAAGTGATGGAATGGACTCACATCTAACCATATACAGATAATGATGATTAAATAAATTACACATCTAAATTGCACTAGCTAATCTTTACAGGTTACCACTTAACATATACACCGCAATCCATCATTTTCAAATTATTATTCAGAATACTTGACAATGTTCCATGTACCCATGCCATACCCATTTCTTTAAACATCATTACGACTTTAAAGACCTTATTGCTCTCACACATAAAAGAATAGAAAAAGGATGGTTTCATTGCCCTCTTTTTATTATATTAGTGTAAGGACAGGGAGAAAGGGTGGTATTCACTTGGATAAATGCATATCAACATATTTCAATAATGTGAAAAATTGGATCTCATCATGGGTACTTTTAATTATAATCATAAAATACTTATTCACAGCAGTCACCGACATTATATGATATCCTTATTCAAGTAAACAAATCTTTATAATTTTAGTGATAAAGGCCAATTCTGAAGGACATACTAGGGAAATATTAAATGTAAGTTTATAGTTCATTATTTCTTTAATATTTTCTCTTATATAGATTGCTCTCTTAACCTCTTTATATGAGCTTGTTACAGCCTCTACATTCATATATCTCCAGAAATGGCCCTCCTATCGATTCACTTAGATAAACACTCACTACTCACGAACACATACTATATATTTTTTTTATTTATATATAATTTATTTAAAATTTATAATGAGAGGAATTTGCCCTGTGCAACATTTATATGGCAGTGGAAATTCAATTCCAGATATAATCGATTTTTTCGAAAATATCGATATTTATCTTAGGATTCCTAAATAACTAGTTGTAGCTAGAATTGCTTTTTATTCAATATCCAGTTTCAAAATAACATTTTACTTTAAAATTAAATGCACAAATCTATCAACAGATATTATTACTCTAGTTTCAGATAAGCAAATGATTTTAAATAAGTACAAATAGAACATGTATATGATGACACATGATGAACGACCATTGATGACTTGACAAATAATCTTATTACTTTAAGTCTAATATCTGAAGTGAGGCATGTAGCTTCCTTCACGATTCTCGACCTTAACCCAATATACGCACAGTTCAAATTCCTCTGCACAGCGTGGTCTACGCGATATACCTGCATCACTTCCATGCCATCTTGAGCATTTTCCTGGAGGCGAAGTATTTGGTGGCGTACGAAGCGACGATAAGGCCGGTGAGAACCATCGTGATAAGAGAATAGTCGAAATCGTCTTTTAGTAAGTCGAATGTCTTAGATGGCGCCACTCGCGTGTAGAATAGATCTGTGAGGGGAAAAGAATAAAAGTTGATTAAAAAAATTCAAAGTAGCGCCACTATGTTACAATATGCGTGGTAATAGCAATAGCTCCACCCCTTTTCCTTCGGTCTTAAATTAAATTATACAAATTTAGATATAAAAATACGCCCATATCAGTCTTTTCTTAAAAGTAAACTAAAAAATACTTTTTTTAGTTTACTACTGTGCCAATACAGATTTCTTAAACTACGATTATTGTTTTATATTGGTAATTTTTCCCGACACATTTTAAAATATCTCGCTTTTCAATTAAAAATCCTAACCAAAATAAAAATTTTACGCAAATATTTTCATATCTACAGACATATTGATCTACTATATTACGTATAAGTTAAGTACCAAGGCCAGTAGCTAGCAGCAGCGACGTGGACTCCAGGTCCGGCGCGGCCACATGCAGCTGCCGTGGCCGGGCCAGCGTGAGGTTGTAGGACAGCGCGGCGTCGGCCGGCAGCATGAGCTCGGGCGCCAGCGCGTGGCTCAGCGCGGGGCCCAGCGCCTCGGGGGGCAGCTCCCCCGCGCCGCGCCGCCCCTCCAGCACCGCCCACGGGACCTCCACCACCGCGCCAGATGACACCCACACTGTGACACAACATACACAATTACTACTCATTATATCAAATTGAGAAAAAAATATTAAGAACGGAACTGGATAAGAAAGAAAAACAATGCTTGCACATTACTGTTTTACGGCTCTAGTAAAATACGAAAAATAAACTCTTTTCTTTTTACATTCACTTTTGTCTGTCTTGTAAGCTGACCTCCGAAACAAGTTTGGGTTAAAATGTTTTACTTCAAAATGAAAGTGATGATATTGGTAAAATGAATACTATGGTGCGCTAATTGAGTATGTAATAGTTGTGTATTGCGTTGTTTTAGCTAGCAGTAAATGTTTGTCCTACGCTACGTTTGCATAAAGGCGGTCTTTATTTCACATAGCATAGGAGATGTCCTGCAGCACAATGGTCCGACGACTTGAGTGTGGCGGGTAGGCGACCAGGATAGTTGGCGCTATGTTGGGGTCACCTACGATTAGCAGTGGACGGCGACCGACTGAGTATATATGTGTGTATGTAGATGTGCGTGTGTACGTACGCAGCAGGTGCACGTCGGTGAGCGCCCGCAGCGTGGCGGTGCGCGCGGCGGCGCGGGGCGCGGCGGGCAGCACGTGCGCGCGCCGCTCCACCTGCACGCGCCGACCGCCCGCCCCCGCGCCCGCCCCCGCGCCGCCCGACCACGCGCCGCCCGAGCTCCACCGCTCCTTGCCCTCGTACAGCTCCATCGACGCTGCGGACAAATGTTTAGTTCAGTGTTTGAAGACATTTATTATAGGTTATGGGATTCTTGAAAAGACTTTCTGATAGGACCTGTGGAAGTCATTGAGAGTTTTGTTTTAGCAGTGGCTCTCATGTGGCTGATGGGTGGATGGTGATGAATTTAACGATTTTCAGAGCGACCTGATTTATATTCCTGCGTCGTCACGGTCAAGTGCAAAGTACAATCCACCTCTACATCTGAAAAGGTTTAGGCCTTACAATTACCTCATAATGCTGGCATTTTGTCCATTACGCCGGACTAGTGCGGATTGGCAAACTACACCAATACTAGCCACAAATGCTAAATTAAGTGAAATAACAAAATACAGGTGTACATTACCGATCTCAGTCCGGCGGTGCTTGTCGTTGTAGTACACGTAGGCCAGCATGTTGTCGGTGTGCAGCGCGAGCGGCAGCGCCCGCGCGCGGCGGTGCGTGTGCGCGTGCACCACGCCGCCAGTCACACCGTCCACGCACGTCGCCACCACCACGTCTGGAATGTATACATAGAGAAAATATTAATATGCATGAAATTAAATTTTTTTTTAGAGTTTATAATAGAGCCCATATTTAGGAAAAGGCCTCCCTTTTTTTTTGCTTTTCTCTCACCTTTGTTAAGTTAAGTACAGCTTTGTCAAAGACGTATAAGCTATCTCTCCAATGCGTTGAAATATAAGTTAAAAAATAAAAAAATCTACCAGAAATAAATCTTCAAATTTATTTGTTTCAAAAATTAATAAATCTCAGAAATCCCTTCAGATAAATTAATTTGCCAAGAACTTGATTTATATATATTCTACATTTTCATAACAACTCCCCGTTACATGATCAACCTGTATTCAACATTAAATTTTTCTACTTAATTTTGCACACTACCACCCACATCCTATACAATTTATGCAAATCCCCTTCTACATTCATTACACCAGTCACCCCAAGCATGACAAACTCATCACCTTTATGTACAGGGTCTGGTCCTTCGGTGATGAACAGCACGAGGTTGGGGTTGAGGTATTTATACAGGACGCTCCTATCTGGCAGCACGCGGCCCGGCGAGTGCACGCGCTCGTTGCCCTTGTCCACCGCCATCACGATCCGGTGGCCGGAGTTCGAGTCCCCGCCCAGGTTCAGGGACCATATCTTTTGCGCCACCACTTGCTGATAATTGATAAGAATGATAGGTGTGATATTAACTAAAAAAAAATCATATGCGTTTTCTTAAGTTGATTATATGGCCTAAGTCATTCATGGGGCTTAGATATCCAAATATTTTATAAAAATTAAGGGAATTTATTGATTTGAAAGGCAAAGTCAAAATAATCTTTTTTCGATGAGACCTTTTATAAGCCTTAAAGATTCTGAGTCTTCACGCCTTCTCGAGACCACAAAACAAATAAAGATACGTCATTAACACCGCCATCATAATCCACCGCACTGACTTAGTGCAACATGGCAAGTAGTAGCAGAAACAAGTATGCACCTTTCCATCATATTGGATGGCATATCCTTGGACCCTGGCGGTGTATTTGTCCGCCACATACATGTACATATTCTCCACGAGCTCTGCCGCAGACTCTGGCATTATCTAGAAAAAATAAACATATCTATTAATTTTATTGGCTTGATAGCTCACTGGATAAAATAAGTTAGAAAGAGGTCGAATTTATTACTAGAAGCTTTCTTAGTTTAAATCTTTTTCGTCGTCATCAGCCCATATACAATAGTTAGGCACAAGCGTCCTTTACAATTGAGAACGGTTAGGCTTAGTGTTTTTAACACTTAACCTACCGACAATTCTTGTATATCTATTCCTACCGCGTGCGGTCAATTTGACCGGTAATTAAAAAGTTTCATTTATTTCATTATTCAATGCAGCTAATGGTTGATTTGTTGCTAAATGTGTATAAAATAAAGGATTTTCATAAAGTTTCGTCCATTTTATTGTATATAAGGTACCTACGCCTAAGATGGCCCGGTTCCTAAGATAGCCCACTTTCGAAATTTTAGAAGTTACTAAGTAGAATTAGTTTAAATTTTGCACCCATGTTCTATTAATGCCTTAGACAAAACTGCAAGTGTATTTGAAAGGTAGGGTGTCGCCATCTTAGTTGTATTTGGCAGTTTGTTAGACACGTTGCAAACGGCTATCAGTTTATAAGCTCATGTTCAAAATCTTTTTTAATTTTCTTTGGAAAAACTAATTATTTGTGTAATTTCTTTTATGTATAAAGTTACTTTGATTTGTGGGCATTCCTACGAAGCTAAGTGTTGTTTTAATTCTTTGTTAATTTTAATTCAAAAGAAGTTGATATTATTACCGGGTAACGTGCCTATAAAGGCCCATCACAGAGGTTCCTAAGATGGCCCGGGCCTTATTACTACGGATGTCATATTTGTTTTGAAGAAAATGAGTTTTTTTGGTCAAATTTTAGATTTAATAATTTTTTTTAATACCACGCAGAATGTGTCGGACTAACTAAGAACTATTTAGAGAACTTTTTATGCCCAGAATGCTACTAAAACATAAGTAAATTTCACAGACTTTTTTACACTCTTAATAAGGCCCACCGAAATTATAGAGAAAAATATTTTGTCAATTGTTTTAGAAATTGTTGCTTATAATATTAATTGTCGGTAAAATAATAACAGAAAAATGATGTTTATTAATTTTTATTTACAGATTTTAGTTTTATATGTTTATTAAGTTTTCCTAAGCCTAAGATGGCCCACAGCCCAATTTTTTACCAAAAAAACTATCGTGAGAAACTGATTAGCTAAGAATATCGTAATTTAGGGTAATATTTCAGTATAAGCTTGTTGTTTGTTTTGATAGCACTTAATAATTACTTGATTGATATCGGGCTATGTTAAGGACTTATGTTCCTAAAAAGGCCCAATTTAGAGGTTTTTACAAGCTTTTATTTAACTTCACTTTTGTATGTATGTATGTATGTATGTATGTTTGTATGTTTACAAATCTTGCAATGAAGATTTGAACCACTTCCAATAGACCGATTGTGCTGAAACTTGGTATACCTACGTAACTTGGATGACAATACAATAATATGGTACCATGGAGCTGGTCTGATGATGAGGTTGGAAGATGACCATAGAAACATCGGTTCTTGTGGACCGATTGAGCTGAAATTTGGTATGTCTTTGTAACTTCGACAACAATACACAAATATGGTATCATGGTGCTGATCTGATGAAGAGTTGGAAGATGCCCATAGGAACTTCGATTTCTGTGGTCCAATTGAGCTGAAATTTGGTATGTCTTCGTAGCTTCGGTAACAATACAAAAATATGATATTATGGAGCTGATCTATTGAGGAGTTGGAAGAAGCCCACAGGAACTCCGATTCCTTTGGACCGATTCAGCTGAAATTTGGTATACCTATGTAATTTCGGTGACAATATAATAACAAGGTATCATAGAGCTGATCTGACGAAGAGTTGGAAGATGCCCATAGGAACTCCGATTCTTGTGGTCCAATTGAACTGAAATTTGGTATGTCTTCGTAACTTCGGTAATAATACAAAAATATGGTATCATGAAGCTGATCTGATGAGGAGTTGGAAGAAGCCCATAGGAACTCCGATTCTTGTGGACCAAGTAAGCTAAAATTTGGTATGCCTTTGTATTTTTAGTGACAACATAATAACAAGGTATCGTTGATCTGGTGTCATGAGAAGTTGGAAGGTGCCTATAGGAACACTAGTTTTCATGGACCGATTGAGTTGAATTTCGGTATGACTACGAAATGGATAGACTTAGAAATATTTCCAACTAAAAAGTTAAAAATAAATTAACGGTGAAAAACACATTTTAAAATCAAGCTTTTATTATGCACGAAAAATTAAAAAAATAAACTAAGAAAACATTCATAAAATTCGTATTTTTTTAAACGTTACAAGTAACAATTTACAAAAGTGTTCGGTTTATCAGTAGAAGTATGATACATAAACATATATTATCTATAACTAGTATATTAATATTCTTAAGTAATTTAAAAGCTTGTCGCGCAATTTCGTTAATGCAAAGACCTCGGCCGCGACGAGCTTTTAGATCACTTAAGAACATTAATATACTAGTTATAGATAATATATGTTTATGTATCATACTTCTACTGATAAACCGAACACTTTTGTAAATTGTTACTTGTAACGTTTAAAAAAATACGAATTTTATGAATGTTTTCTTAGTTTATTTTTTTAATTTTTCGTGCATAATAAAAGCTTGATTTTAAAGTGTGTTTTTCACCGTTAATTTATTAAAAACTATTGTTTTTGTTTAAAAATTTAATGAAACTTGTTGATTTGTACATTAATTTTATTCATAAATAAATAAAGAATTTTGTGATAAAGTTTGTTTTCATAAAAAAAGAATCATTTTACAATTATTTAATAATTACAAAAAATGGGCCTTATTAGGCGCATGTACCTTATATTTTTTAAATTCTTTATAAAAAAAAAAAACAAATAAAATTAAAGTTTTATACAGAATGTTATGCATACATAATATACTTTATTTGGCTTCCTCGCATTGCTTACAAATTAGTTTAGTCTGAAATGTGCACTTGCCGCAAACATATTTTTCGCATTTCGAACTGATTTTTGTTGTTTTATAACCTTTACAAAATTTAATTTGACAAGTTTTCGTATGCACAAACCTGTACTTGTGGACAGTGTTGGTAAACGCTGTTTTTCTTTAGATTTTGTAAATGCATCTCCAAGTTCTGAAGCTAACTGGAACAAAAATTCCTGCCTGGAAATATTTTCACCCGTCGTTTCTTTATACAAAATCCAAGCATTTATTCCAGCTAGGTCCAAAATATTGAAGAATATTTATTATTATTTGTCTTGTTTGTTTGGCATATATTGTGTAAATCTACACCTAGTCTTCGACGGAAATAACTGCTCATCAACAGCAATATATGCACCAGATTTATAACAATTTTGTGAATTTTCAATAAATCGATCCCATATAGTAGATATCATAGAAAATTTATTAGTTTGTAAACGCTGGCTTCTTTCGCTCTTCTTATCAAATCGTATGTAGGTACTTCATAATCTCCGTAAAGTCGTTTCGACTCATTGTTTTTGAAAAAAAAAGCGGGTCCCCAATTTTTATTCCACAAATATGAGATATCCAAATTTCTCGCCTTATATGCGCCGCGAGCATATAAAATAAATGCGTCTAGTTTTGTAGCATTTAGCTCACATTCTTCTATGTCCGTTATATTTTTTAGGTAATTTGTAATTTTCAAATGCATTTTTAGGGTAAATAAATATCTACAACAGATACTCTACCTTCTCTTCTTCAAATAAATAATAGTAAAAAAGTGCATAAAAACCTTTTTAGAAGTGCACTACTTGAGACTGTAATCAAAACTATTGTTATCTACTCTTTTCAACTATAAGCGACTCTGAGATAACCGTAAAAAAATTACTTTGAAATAACTTTATAACAGTTTTTCCCGCCGGTCTTATTGACCGACCGCGGTAGGTAGGTCACATAACAACTTTTTTTTGGAAAAAGAAAAAAATAACCTTAAATAAAGAGTGAAGAAAATATTATATGCATATTCTAAGAATTGTCATATAGTTTGATAACAATATTATAACATAAAAAAAATGTGTAAATTGCATTAAAAGTTTGAAAACGGTCAATTTGACCGCTACTGGTAGGTTTAGTGTTAAAAGGGATTTTTCGAAATACAATCTCGATTTCTGTCTGTTGTTCAAAAATCCATTCAAAATTAATTCTCGTTGTAAAGTTTAGTTTGATAAAAACATCTAAAATATAGAGAGCGCATTATACAGGGTGTATTTAGACCGTGATCGAAAACTGAGGCAGGTAATAGCGATAGTGATTACAAACCCCCTGGAATAAAAGAAAATCCCGACAAACAATAAAATTTTTGAGGTTTTCCATACGAACCACATACTTTTAACACCGATGGTTGTATGGAAAATGTCAATTTTTTTATTTTTTGTCGCGATTTTTAATATCGCCAATGGGTTTGTGATTACCCTCGCTATTACCTGCCTCAGTTTTCGATCACGGTCTAAATACACCATGTATATATATTTTATTTTGTTCTGCACATCTTTTATGATATCTTTCATTTCGTTCTTATATACTGTTTCCTTTTAGTAGCATGTATTATATTTATTTATCTGTTGGTACACATTACCGTGACGGTCTCGTCCCTGTCGAGCAGTATGAGCGGGTGCAGTTTGTCTGCGCCGTGGCGGTGCAGCACGGCGGCCTGCAGCAGCGGCGCGTCCAGGTGCACCACGCCCTCGCCCGTCAGCGTGCCGCGGATCGGGTTCATGTTGATGATCAGACCGTTGCCTGTCTCCTGTGTAATATATTATACATGTTAAATAATGTATACAGGGTGTATTCAGACCGTGCTCAGAAATTAAGGTAGATAATAGCTACGGTAATCGAAAACCCATTGGCATTAAAAAAAATCCCGACAAAATAAAATTTTTGACGCTTACTATACTTCAAACGGTATTCAGTGTATGGTATAATGTATAATGGTTTGTATGGAAAGCGTAAAAAAAAATTTTTTTGTCGGATTTGTCTTTAACGCCAGGAGGTTATCATATTAACTATAACATGCCTCAGTTTCCGATCTCGGTGTGAATACACTCTGTATAGTTTAGTATATCGTGGGCTTCCAACCAGAAGGGCGTATAAGCGATACCCCTACTTTTCAGGAGGCAACAAAAACTTGATAATTTTTGTTTTAATTTATCTCTACATCTCTATCTTTTACAGTAATTAAGCTACCATTAAGAAAAAATCAGAAGTGGTGTATCGATAACCTAACAAATGATACTTTTTGTTTATACGCCCTTCTGGTTTGAAGCCCGCGATATGCATAGTGACTGTTGGGATTATTTTTGTTTTAATATGAATGAATGCCAAGTGGTGTATAAGTGCGCACCGCGTGTTTCCCGACGACGGTGAGCAGCGCGTCGTGCGGCGGGTGCGTGGCCGAGCGCCGCGAGTACAGCCGCGCGCCCTCCGCGTCCAGCGCCGGCTGCCAGCGCCGCCACACCACCGCGCCCGACAGGTTGTCCATGCCGAATATCTGCACACACATCGTGGACAACTTCGTCATCGTCCTCGACAACAACAACATCATCATCACCATCATCAGGTGGTGTTCTAGCATAATGAAGAAACCAGCACATATAAAACTGGTTATTGGCAAAACCGCCATTAAAATCGCGTGGTGAATTAAAAGTGTAGTAGAGTTCGCATTCCTAATAGTTTATTCCTAAGAGTTCTTAGGAATTTCTTAGGTGTGTAGTCCGTCAACCCACACTAGGCCAGCGTGGTGGACTATGGCCTAAACCCTCTCAATGGTAGAGGAGACCCGTGCTCAGCAGTGGGCGTATATGGGTTGATGAAGAAGAAGAAAAAGAAGAGTTCGCATTCAACAGTGGACGTATATGGACTTGTTACAATGAAAAATATAGTCTGCTAAAATACCATAACATGGATTTCGCAAATAACATTTACTTATTATTGTAGGTACAGCTAAGAAATTGAGCTAACATAATCAAAAATACCATCTTAAAAAAATATATCAAGTATCGCAATTTCCAAACCACAATTATATACAGTCTGATCACAGCACGAAATTTAAATAAACAATCTCACCTTGCCGACATCAGTGACGAGAACCATAATTTTGTGCAGATTGAAGTAGTCTCTGACGAGCGGTGAAGTTTCTTCGTCCGTGTCAGTTTCACCCTTCTGGAACGCCTGCACCAACGTCTGCAACTGCTGGAACTGCGTCTGTATGCGTCTAGAGAACGCTCCCCATATTGAACCTGTTATAGGAAATTAGATATAAGAGGTTTCACACCCTAGACCACACGGACTTATTTATAGCTATATTATCAATGATAGATATATCACGTACTTTCACGAAGGATAACATCGTGAAGAAACCTGCACACCAAAAACGTATTAAAAAACTCAGATGTATATTTTTCAAATCTGCACTAAGCCAGCGTGGTGGACTAAAGTCTTAACCTTCTCAGTTGTAGAAGAAATGTGTGCCTAGCAGTGAGACATATACTTATGAATCATCATCAAATGATCTCAGGAAGCTGGCATGAGAGCATCAAGTGGAGTGGGATAGGAGTCTCGTATCTGGTCGCATAATACTCTTCTTTGACAACATTATGCTTACCGTCAGTTAATTACTACTTTGAACCAGTAAAAAACACAAATAATAAAATACTGTAAAACTACAAAGCGCCACACTCATCAAAACCAAAAAAATCAAAACTCCCTTAGGATATAGGTTGGACAATTTGGAATAACTGATATAATACTGTAGCAATATCTGGTTCACAATAAAGCAATGTTTGTTTTGCTACTGCGAAAAAAATATTGATACCAAGCATAATGAAAAAAGCCTCATATAGGTACTGCACTGCGGTACTCAAATTAACCCTTTTTTCCTAACAGTGAAACACATAGTATATACAGCAGGCACCTAAATATTTCATTTTTAAATAATAATTTACTTTTTGATACATTATTTATAATTACAGATAGGAACAAGCTTTATTTTATTCTAGTGTTTAAGTCCTGTGTGATTAAATATATTTTTAGAAAATATTTGTAAATAACGCAGCGTTTTATAACTGTTTGAGCGTTCTGTAGCGAATAGCAATTATATATTTATTTTATTACTGAGTAACCATGTCACGATTCACACGCAAACTACTGAATCGATTTACATGGGTTTGGTATGAACAAGATTTTATTTATTTATTCAATTCGATAAAATAAGGTTTATTATAACAAACTCCCTAAAGAGATTTGGGAGCTTTCCTTGGAAAGTTTATAAAATCGATTAAAGATAAACTTTATAAAAAAAGTTATTATTAAATTTCTGATTATATTGAAGATAACAACCCCTGGGAGTAAATAAATTGATCGGAGGTTGTGTTGCTGCAATTTGTATCCATATGACATTAAATTGGTAACCATGTTATAATTCTAATTTATTAAGGGGGGGGTAGGGTTTTGAAGGCAGAAAAAAACAGGTTCTTACAGATTTTTTTTTGGGCGTACGGTGTAAGTAAATTTATTTCTGATTATTGTATATTAAAGAGTAGTAATTGAACTTTATTCTGTGAAATATTGGTTGAAAAATATTGAAAATTGACCGAATGGCAGCAATTCTTCGCAGGCGCCTCAGAAAAAATACATTTTGCGGTGCACGTCATACCTCAGCACTAGATCATCTAAAATGAAATAACCAAAGTTTTTTTTTTTTTTAATTTTTATGTCCCTCTAGGTATCTCTGTCGAGTTTTTCCGTTTTTTTTTTTTAATTTTTGAACTTTTTACAAGACTTGAAAGTGAAAATACCGATTTTTGGCCTAAATTCATGACTATTGTTGTTAATAATAAAAAAAATAAAATCAAAAACGAAAAAATCTCAACAGGGTTACCTCATAAATTATGTAAGGAAATACTGTAAAAAATTTGAGAACGATCGGTTGAATAGATTTTGAGATACAGAGAGCACCAACTCAAAAAACATCGATTTGAGAAAAACGCGTTTAAAGTTTTTCGTAGCGAAGGTAGTCATTCGAGACAAGCCTACTTCCAAAGCTATATCTTTGTGAGTTTTGCTCCGATTGACTTCCTATTTACAGACAACATTCTTGAGTTACTATACTTTCATAATATGCAATAAAAAAAAACACTTTTTTTGAACCCTCAAAACCCTACCCCCCCCCCCCCCTTAAAAAAAAATGACATTTCGTGTTGCTGAGAGAGTTTCTTGCCATTTCTTCTCCACAGCGATAATACGTTTCGAAGCGGCACTAGTTTAAAAAAATAGCATAAAAAATGACGATTCAAAAGAGCTTGTAAAAGTCTATTTGAATAAAGGAGATTTGATTTTGACTTTATTGAAATTAAAACCGGAAAATTACGATAAACTAACTCATTATTTTGCAATATTTTCTAAATTCAAATATCCCAATTTGTTGTTAAAAATGCTTGGCACAAACTACGTTAGAACACACAGGGGCTTAACTCAATACTTACTGTACATCTTGGCAGCTAGAAACAAATACGACAATATCAATCAATCGACTTTTTATGATTTTGAAAAAAAGTTTAGAGTACAAAGCCAAAAATATTCGAGCATTTAATAAAGGCTTTGATCGATTTTTTACTAAAAATATAAAAAAATATGTTGATTATATTTGGATAATTTTGTATAAAGGGTAATGAGATTAATTTTTCGATCCTTAAATTTGGATTTTACGCTCATAATAGAATTCTTTAGTGTTATTATTGTATCCAAACGCTAAGGCAAAGCCTTGACCATTATTTTTAACTCTTTGTTATCTTATAGGCCTATACTAGATCCACAATTAATCAATTAAAATTAGTTTTCGTATAATTATCTTATCAAGTATATGTAATTACTTTGATATCTATCAATTATTATACTAAGATATGTGTAATTTCTTACCTTCTTTCTGATCGAACTCCGATTCTATGGCGGCTTCCAAGTCGGACACAGGCAGGTCGACAAATTCCACTGCAACTACGTTTGCAAGCGCCTCTTCTCGGGTCCATAGTGTATGTCCTGAGAAAAGATGTTTCATGATTAAATTTCAATTTTTTAGATCAAGTAGTATCCTTTGTTTGGTTTATATTAATGAATAAATTAATAGAATATCTATTATTCTAGTATGTATTTGTGCATAGTATTTTACATTTGTGTTAAGTCATGATTTAGTGACCATAGAGAATAAATATTTTTACACCAAGACACACAAGTGCCGCAAATGACAAAATTTGATTTAGTTCTCACCAGATAAAAACTCCTATTTAAATTGTTTATTTTAAACTTAACCAGGGAGTGAAACCAACTTGTAAGATTTTTTTTTATTTTTCCTTTCATTGTGTATTTTGACATCTAACACTCCAATTTCACCTCCCTTTCCACTTACATATCCACATCAAGACCACCCAAAAAATATAGACATACCTCCTTGCTGCAGCAGGTGCAGTGCGTCATCAGCGCCGGTGACGAGTATCCTGCACGCGTGCTGCTCCCGGGCGGTCCTCGTGCACATCACTGCACTCAGCTCCGGCTCGGGGATGGACAGCGAACCGTCCACCACGCCGATCTCGGGCACCTCGCGACCTGATGCCAGCTGATGCGCTGATAGGGAGGCACCCTGGCGGAAACAAAGTATTTGTAAGTGAGTGAGGGATGTTACATGGCTACATAGGTGATAATGGGTGAGGCATTGTATCTTTGTAGTCGGCTCTGTATTTAGACTATAATTTGCTTACATGTGCAGTATTCATCATCATCAGCCAATCTTGGTCCGCTGCTCGACTTCCTCCCCCAATGACCTCCACCGGGATCGGTCGAAGGCCGTATTATCACTTTGTTATACCAGTATAAATGCCCGTTTATTATACTACCCGTTACCCGTTTATGACTGCCCAGTCTTAGGCACAATTATTGAAAACTGACTGGAGTTCGAGAGTTTTCTAATTTATACCATCAAATCACATCATGACCCGTAAAACTACACTAAAAGTATGATCAAATGTGTGCTATTAAATTACATCCTACCTTAACATCATCGCTCCACGCCTGCAACACAATCGGTCCGCTGCCACTATCGGCGATCGTCACGCTGGCCGACTCGTGTCTCATCTCCACGTTCACCGGGACGAACTTGTTGTTCTCTATGGTCAGTATGTTCTTGTCGTCTATCACGAACCCTGGCACTATGCTGTTTCCGTCTAGAGGTCGGAGGAAACCATCGTGATGGCCCTCCGAGATATACTTAGATAAGGGCTCGCTTATGATTTGTACTGCATTGGATGTGACGTCTAATGAGAGGAGTAATTGGCTCCCAGCGCTGCCCGATACACACGTGTAGTACGGTTGTGATAGCACGCATCTGAAATTGAGAGATCATTTTTAATGAATATATTTTTTATGAATAAAATATGTTTTTTAATATTTTTTATTTAAAAAAGCAAAGGGAGACCAAAGATGATGGATGGACTGCATGAGAGATATGAAAACAGAAGGAGTGAATGGAGACATGACGGCTGATAGGGATGTGTGGAAGGATAAGGCATACTGCACATAACCCAATTAAAATAAGGGCAAAAGAATGACAAATGTTTTGTATTTATGCATACAACAGCAACTTCTATAAAATACATTTGTCAAAGCAGCACAGATGATAAAATTTTGAAGCAGTAATGAATTCTTTTTTTCCAATATCACGGTTTCGGCTAAGTAAGAGAGCCTTACAAACGCAGACGTGGACTTTAATATATATGACATCACTTAAGATACTTATTAATTAACATCGCACACTTCAGAAAATTCCAATTAGCGATAAACTATTTCCACATAAAGTCGCGAAAGTTCGAGGTTTCAAACCCAAGGCACACACTTCTAACTTTTCAAAGTAATGTGTGTATTTACAATAAATGATAACTTCTTTCATGATGATGGAAAACATCGTAAGGAAACAAGCTTATCCAAACGAACTTTGAAATTTCTTAGGTGTGAAGTCTGCCCTTCAGCACAAGACCAGTGTGGTGAGCTAAGACCTAATCCCTCTCAGTTATAGAGAAGGTTCTCTCTATAAAGATTTCCACATACCCCTCATTGGTCCATACAGCAGGCAACTTTGATGTGGATCCTTTATTTTGTCCGGTGACGAGATTGTACATGGTGACTTCCAAATGAGAGCCGAAGACTGGCAGCAAGTGCACCAGCATTCCCTGCTGGACCCACCACTCGGAGTAGTCCGCTTGGTCCTCGTTTTGAAGAGTCAAAGACCACTCCCAGAGAAGGACTCCTGGAAGAAAATAACTGGGTTAACATTGTTGGGATAACGTGTTGGTAACCTTGACCAGGTTTTATTGTTAAATAGATTATTTTGTTACTTCATCTTTCATAAGTATACAATTATTTATGCTCTTTCATTAGGTATGCTTAGGCTTGAATACACGAAAATGTAAGTAGAGTATTTCTAGCATGGAGTTAGTAACAACGATTTTTGTTCCAAGCAATAGCCTTTTTTATTAGCACATATTTAGTAACAGTTTTGAAAATAGCCTATTTGAAAAACCCAATAATTATAAATTTACCTGACCTGGGAAAATTTGAGATCGTGCGTCGCCATCGCGTGGCATATACTCCAAATGAAGCAAAGATATTAATAATGAGTAATATTGATTTATCACTGTTATTAGCTTAATTTTTTAAATGAAATTGGTCTGCAGACTTCCAACCTGTGCAAATATTGTTTTGGTTCCTAAATAATATGCTTAATGCCTACTAACATGAAAAAGGCACTCCCTGTTTCCTTTAGTTGTGGAAGGTGTTAACCCATATATATCTTCAGCAACCATGATTATATGTAAAGTATTGTTTTGAACCATGGTGTCCTTCACAACATTTATGGAATAAAATTACTATTAAAATATCTAATACTCAGGCCAGCAACTTAATTTCAGTTCAATTAGTGAATCAATGAATTCAACAATAGAAAAAAGTTATAAAAAATTAGTTGTTTAAGAATTACGCAAGCAAGCAGCCTTGGATAGTGTAAAATTGATGATTCAAAAGAACTTATATAAAAGTTTTCTTGAACAAAAGTAATTTTGACTTTGACCTTAGTCAGGAATACTACACACTGGTATGGATTATAGCGGTATTTTAATTGATATATGAGAAATCTTACCTGTTGAAGTATCCCATCCTCTGACCAAGTATGGATTGGAGCCAGTCACAGTGACTACCTTCTCAGTAACATGCAGCAACTGAATGTTGCCAGTTGAGGCACTCTCAAACACATGTCTCCATACTACTTGGCCTGCATAACAAAGGTAATATTTTGAACAGTGGAACGAGCTATATGAAACTTAAACAACCTGTTTTATAATACAGTTTAGAGTTAAAATCAATAACAGTCTAGTTTAATGTAGTCTAACTTGAAAATGACATTATTTCTTATCTAAAACAAATACAGCTGGTATTTTTGCATGAATTATAAAACAAATGTAGCCACAAAACATAATTTTCCGTATACAGTAAGGTTAAAAATATATAAACCATTGATTGGTTTGTTTCAGCACTGTGATAAATATTTTTGATTAATGAAATCTGTTATCAGATTTCTTCTTTGTGTAGGTGATATATTGAGTAGGGAAACATATTATGTAGATGTATTTTGTGATACTGTTGATTAACTAAAGAGAATGGTAATATAAATGTGATGAATGTATAAATGGTATGAGTATTAGCTGTGTATCATCAAAATATGTTCAAATGGACAGCAGAAATACAAGTTTCATTTTTATATTTTCAGTCACATGACAGCTTGGTTCATCTGACTGGATAATTTTAACACTTCTATATTATGTGGAAATGGTATTTTATAAGTTCACATCTCATCAGCTGTTATTCACATATATTAAAATTCTAGTGATATTAAGCTTTGAAATACAGATCGGAAATGTGGAATGAAGTATAATTGTGCTTAATTGAATGTGAACTTTTTGGATTTGGGTTGACATTTATGAACCAATTTCTGTAACTTGCCAAAACTAAGTTCCGTAAATACGTCTAGGAGCACCGCGGCATCGGTAATTCAAAGAAAATGCTAATAATTAAGCCGAAACATACCAGTCTTCAGATTCAGAGCGGCCAAAACATTCTCTTCTGTGGCCACTATGATCTTCTTAGCCGTCGACACTGTATCAAATTGGGCGAATTTTATTCGACCAACGTAACTTTGACGCCTGAAAATGTTAATTTCATTAAAAATTCAGTGTTCTTATCCCTACGATGACATAGAAAAACGATAACCTAAAATTTTCAATTACCAATCGAATTTCCCTATTTGATCCTCGTAAATGCATACTGAAAGGTTAATTAAACTAAAAAAGACAATAAACCAATGTATGCTGTTCAAAAACTTTAATAAACCCAAAAAATTGGGTTTGATATATCTTGACAACATCCCCATTTCTAATGACTGAACATTCAGTGTTGCTAGGTGTGAATTTATTTTTCTGCTAATAAAGCACAGATACATTTATTAAAACTAAATGTAATGGAACATTTTGTGATGGTATTACACGTACTAGGTTATATATAATAATATATTTCTATTAAATTAATTAATACTATAATAGTTTCCAACAAAAAAACCGCTAACAAAAAAATACAATAAGTTATTGGAACAAAGTATATAAAAACTGGCACCTTCTGCGTAAGAAACTTGTAACGTTCATATTTGAAGAAGAAAATTTAGTTTTTCCTTTGCCATAGAGAACTTTTCATAAATCAAGAATCACGTTCCGTTTCAATGCATTAGTATGCGCATTTAGGAGTTATAGTCAAGAATCTAGATATGGCACAAGTACTAAATGGTATCTTTTTTGTACAAACACACACGTATTATTCATGTTACTTTTTCAGTTGTTAGTCATAGACGTATTTATTTCAATTCCTTGAAAGATTTAAAGAACAGAGCACCTATAAATAATGCAAGTTATGTAGACACACCAGGTGCAGTCTGCTGCGCTATGACATATATTTTGTGCACATTCTTAGCCCTGGCGCATTTCTAAAACCGGTTACTTTCTAAGTGTAAAGACCAACGTCTCGCAAAGATGGCCGTGTACGTAGGTAAAAATAATTGTTAACTCATTACAATTATTTTTTTTCTAATTAAAGACAAATATATAGCATTTTTTTAAGAACGAGACTATAAAACCACCGGTAATTATGGAACAGATATATGTATGAAAAAAATAAAAGGCTAAAAACCAATTTAAATATCGATTCTATGCAAATGCGGCATAAATTACAGGCTAAAATGTTTAACCACCATTAATTAGCTGCAAATTAAAAAATGCAAAAGTGCTTAGTTCTAGTCGATTCACCCTTCATAAAATACAACAATATATAAGTAGGTATATATAATTGTGGATACATAGTTGTAGTAGCTGCTGTAAATTGGACTACTCAATGAATGCCTAAAATGATTGTTGCGTAAAATAGATAAATTAGAACTTTTATCTGTAATAATTTCTGTTTAAATTACGAGTTAAATTTGTTGATTATAATAGTACCTATTCATATTATCTTCATCCGTAGAGGTGTCCACAAAACCGAATTCTAAATTAATATCAAAGAACAACGCCACAAGAAGCTGATTATTTTTGCCGGTCCCCAGGTTCCATACTTCTTTTAAATTGTACTGTAAGGAGTAACCAACAAAGCTTTTTTAGAATTCTGCAAGAAAATGCTTTATCGCAGCAATTGATTTCTGCTATCCAAAATAAAAAGAAAAAATACTTAAAACTTCTTTAACGTTTTCATGTTGTCGTCTGAAATTTACCAAGTCTACTACACATATGTAAGTTTCTTATGCACTGGTATGGTCTCATATAGGAAGACTTCATATACGAAAAATATTATTGTTAAGAATTCTGAAGAATATAAGTATCCTCATGATGTTTCTTAACGTTTAACTTCCATGATGCATTATGAGCATAAGCTTCAAGTATTTATTTTCTATTTATTAACGTTGAGTTGTAATAATTTTTTTCTTGGTTAATAATTATAGTGTGAATGGTTCACATCTATTATTAACTTATACATCTATGTGTTTTAACTTACTACTTTTATGAGATTTTTTAAGGCAACGATAAAGAGGTATCCTTGGGGTAGATGCTGGCTTGTTGCTCCTGATAATATCACGATAGATCGTGTTCTTAATACTCGAGGGCGACGCAATGACATCCTATCTAGTGTTATCGTGAAAACCCTGAATGAATACTACCCTGCGACATGTATAAAACAAAACCGCAGACAGATGGCACGGTCGCACATGCATCATAGCATATGTTAGCGACGCGGCGCGACACGGCTCACTTTTAAGGCTTCTATTTTGCGAACCTCGAACGCAGGAAGTATGTATTGATCTAATGAAGTTGTACTGTTCAAGTTATTATGTTACCCCTGTACTTAGAAACGCTTAGCTCATAGATTATGCACTTAATGGTCACGGCTTATCGGTTTATCTATTTTATAATGTCAAGTAGATTATAGATAAGAACTCACATGGAATAGCCATAACCGTTACGGAGACATTTTGACCACACCTGATGGTAAGTGTAATGAGGTCCTAATGGTTTTTAGATCTGCATGAAATGATCCCGATTGACCCCACTTGTCAACTGGTTTTGCAATTGTGATAGTTTAAAATATTTTCTGAAATATTAATATTTCTAATAAAGTGATTTTAGTGTGATCTGCTTAAGACAGTGGTGGCTGAATTGCAAGCTGAGAGAACTATTGATGAAAATCTATTTTGGGGACTTGCCGGACGGTTGCTTCCAAAAAGTCTGAGCACAATACGACGATAAATTCAATTATTTTCAACGACAAAAAGACATAAAGTAGAATGGAAATTTTTAAGTAAAATATAGTTGTGGTGCCTTTTCTTCTTTAAAGTTTAAAACAATTGAAGAAGTAATTTCCAATTAGAGTTAGCATTAATTGCAATAAATTTTATGTTAAAATGTAATTTGGTAGGCAATTGCTGTTAGCCATAATTTGCCATTAAAGTACAGTGGGAATTTTTTTCATAGTTTTATCTAGCTATAGTCAGTTTTACGTCCATTGAACCTGTTATTGAATATATCGTTTTGTTTTATGGGGTCCCTCTAATAGGTACTTACACATAGGCAACACATTACTAAGGGTAGCTGATTCACAACAAACTTACCCAAATTGTATTTAGAATTAATCATCACTTACTTATCGGCGAAGGAAACCGCTACACCTAAAAGTTATTGAGAATTTCTTAGGTGTGTAGTCCGCCAACCTGCAATAGGCCAACGTGGTGGACTAAGGCCTAAACTCTCTCAGTTGTAAAGGAGGACCGTGCCCCGCTGTGGCACGAATAAAGGCTGATGATGATGAATACTTCGAATGTAAGATGTGATATAATTTCAAGGTATTTGCGTGGGTAGAAAATCCCACATGTAAATATCTACAAAAAACCGAAACGAGTACCTATATACATTCTGCCCGCTTGGCGGTTTTAGTCTATCTCATTTCATTAAGCCATATATTTCCCATTCCTAGATAAGAGTTTCAGGGTAAAAAGGTTATCAAGTCCTAGATTTTGTAACAGATTCCTTCGCGAGATAATCGAATGTATAGTAATAATGTAAATTTACTTATCATCTTCCCACTATCGTTTATATGCTAGTAGGTAGTTATTTATCACATCTTATAAAAGACAGTTCCCCTTTGATAAGGATTTCAAGATCGAACCAACTGTCATTAAATCGCAAGATTCATTTGCTTTTAAAAACATACTGTCCAATATAATTACATGGAATTTGTCCAAGCTAAACAGTAGTTTTGAAGTATTTTTCTAAACAAAAATTGCCGATTATTATACCGAATATAGTTCCGTACTCCGTATTATTACTTAGTAATTTCTAAATAAAAATTACTCTTTACACGACGCGACGCAGGAAACGAATTCAAGACTTTTTTGTCTGTGAATTTTTGCTACGAAACTTACGAAGCGATTAAAAAGGACAAAAATATACGTTTTACATTTTATAAAAACTTATCTATCTCCTTTCCATCTAAGTATATCAGACCCTTCAACTTCCACAGCCTAGAATGGCCACCAGTATAATTTTAGAGAGTAAAAGAGGCCATGATCGATAACCTATACATGCAAAAGGCTTAGAACCCTCAAGTAAATAGGTTTTCGCACAACTCCTTGACTGTTTTAAAGATCACAAAGTATTACTATCATCTTTATGGTATATACAAGTATATTTCATGTATTGATGACCGGTTGGACCGGCGCGGGCCGCTATGTATCTGAAATGGTATATCAGTTTACTATGTAACGTTAACTGACCGTGCAGAGAAGTCAAAAGCTCACTCGGTGTAACATGTACTTAAGCAGTTTTTTTTAGGTTAAAGATCATGAAATCAACCACGAAGAGCAACCACATTG
Organism: Cephonodes hylas; assembly: GCA_030295005.1. Classification (NCBI taxonomy): domain Eukaryota; kingdom Metazoa; phylum Arthropoda; class Insecta; order Lepidoptera; family Sphingidae; genus Cephonodes; species Cephonodes hylas. Next base: position 11,422,443 of record AP025372.1, on the reverse strand, counting down.
GGTGGCTCAAAATGTGCGCAGTTCCTCTGTTTAATAGAGCATGTTAAAAGAATTACAAAGCTTTTTAACCATGCAGGAATCACGCGGTTGACTCGCGATTTCTACTGTTTCTTTTTTTAAAATATGACAGTTTTTCTTTTTTTAAAGAAGGCAAAGGTTTCTCGCCCATACGACCTTGATGTAAATGTCACAAATATGATAAAACCATCGTCTCTCATTACGTTTCTATTTATAATTTTTAACTTGCTAATTATTTTCGGAAATTAAGAAACGGCAAAAAAGCATGACAAGCATTGATGGCCTCGAGGTTTAGGCGCGCGGTCGAGAATCTCGGCGGTCGCGGGTTCGAACCCCAGGCACACACTTCTGGCTTTTCGAAGTTATGTGTATATTTAAATTGAATTATCACTTGCTTTAACGGTGAAGGAAAACATCGTGATGAAACCTGCACACCTAAAAGTTCTTAGGTGTGTCACTGTGTAGTCCGCCAACCCGCACTAGGCCAGCGTGGTGGACTATGGCCTAAACCCTCTTAATGGTAGAGGAGGCCCGTGCCCAGCAGTGAAAAATATATAGGCTGATGATGAGTAACAGTTATTGAGGTTAGGTTCATCACCATCAGCCCATAAACACTCCTCGCCTGGGCACAGCCCACCTCTACCATGACCTCTACCATCACAGACCGTACTCAGCAGTGGGCGTATATGGGTTGATGAAGAAACAAGCATGTCTGTTCTGGGAAAAACTGTTCTGTTTTTTTAGTATTAGTATACAACAAAAATACATTATCTGTCGAGTTTCAACTGTGTTCAAGGTTCATGAGATACAGCCTAGTAACAGTCGGACAGCGAATTAGTAATAGGGTCTCGTTTTACCCTTCAGGGACGGAAGCTTAAAAATAAATCCCCATTAATAAAAAGACAATCAAGTGATAAGGGGTGGGTAACATGACGATAATCGTTAAATGTTCATTCCATACTAATTTGACCCCATAAATTAAATTCACAGTGTAATGGGTCGGCCGTTTTTGCCCCACTTGCCCCCTGATTGTGCGGTGACAGGCCACAGGTGGCATCAGCGTACCATTGTTACCCCTAAATTATATTCACATTATGACTACTTGTGTCGCTTTGTGCGCTTTGATACTGTAATTAAACAATTAAAAATGTATTGCCGAATTTTGTGTGGATGGTCTTGATATTAATATGTTTTATCTTTTGTTTTGTTTAATGTTATGATAGAAATTGGAGTATGGATTAATAAATGTTTAGGGCAGACACCACTCTATATTCCATTGTAGCGAAGCCAAAGAAGGGTTTGACTTTGACTGGTGATTTTGGCAGGCTGTGTGTATGTTTATTTATTCCCTTGCTAGTCATCCTTAGCTTGGCATCTTGTTATTCGAACTGGAAAAGTAAAGTATCTTGATCTTCTGTTTATAAGCTATTTGAAATGGTACTGAACCAAATGTGGCGCTGTGTGGCGCGTTAAAAAAATCCCGATAAAAACAAAAATCACGGCCTGAAATGTATGCTATGTACAATTTTAAGGCGATGGACTAAGGTGCAGCGTGGCGAACTAAGGCCTAAACGCATTCAATGATAGAGGAAGCCCGGCCTCAACAGTGGGACGAATATATGCTAATGAATACGCACGTGAATCTAGAAGTTTTCGCTCTTCTTGTACGATTACGGACATTGTAGCAGATTCGGGGAAATAGTGTGAATTTACTCTAAGTTCATAAACCTACTTAACTTTTAAGTAGACTTTAATTTTTCAATAAATTCATCTTTCAAAATACTACAACTATTTAGCTAATCAAATAACGTGCTGTAACTGTATTTACATTGTACAATAAATATTAAATATATCTCAAACTATGTTCATATGAAAACAAAGGTATGTATGTAAAATTTATACATAAATACATACAAATTCTTATATAAGGTGCGCTTGTAATACCAACAAACATAACAGAACAATGTCTAACCCATAACAACTTGCAAGCTATCCCGTCCATTATGCAGAGGTCAATAATCCCAATCGTATTGCTCTCTCAACCCTGCTGTCTTTTATTCTTGCACTCACTACCCCACATTAATTAGAAGCTGGCCACATTCATATTTATCAATGGCAATCAGACTGTTTTGTTCTTAGTTGTCATAGTATACTCTACGCTTACAAAGGATATTTAAAAACATTTCAGACAGGAAAATAACGAAATTTGTTATTAAAGTCGTGGATATAACGAGAGTGTCTATATAAATAGCAGCAGACAGTTTATATTTAGCCTAGACGATAAACTGAACTTGACACCAAACGCAGTCTAGTCACTTTAACATGCCAGTATAAAAACAGGATGCGAGAGGATTTCTTGAAGAACTACTTATTCATATTTCGCGCATAAATTATTTCCATGAATAAAAAATAGCACAATGGAGAAAAAATCTAAAGAAAATATTTCATGCGGACCACCATGCAAACAAGAATGGTGAATTGATTCATATAATTATACAGTTCTTTTATAGATAGGCGACGGCGGCTGTGCTCTTTCCCACACACACGTCCGATCCTCCGTTTCCGCGCGTCCCCGGACCGTTGACTTCAAAATCCTCTCGACGCCCGTCCAACTATGAAAGCCATTGCAATTGTATTTCACAATAAACGAAACGTTGCAAACTATCGCATTAACTCAACTAACAACGAGATTATAATAAAACGGACTTGTTCAATCATGCGTTGCATGCCCGTTATTTGTTCTCACAGTATTAGGTATTGTAGGAGACCTAGGCTGCCTATTGCGACATTATGAAGTCTAGACTAGACTGGTGTGAAATTCGCACCGGCCATAGCTTTCGCGATTTCAATGGTCGAGATTGATCGAGAGAACCGGTTGCCTCTGGGCGCGGTGCGCAATGCAGACAATTTCACTTGGGAAACATTACGATACATCATATCACTATTGTACACCGAATCTATTATTTATATTGTGGCCGTCCTGTTTCTAGACGACAACTTTAAAGTCTACTGCACTATTCTGATGTAAGATTTGCATTTCAATCGATGCATAATAAATTGTAATAACCTGTTTCTTATTTTCAGATTTTATAATGATTAAATAATAAATTTAAACTATCTAAGCTTTAAATACTTTTAGAAATACATTTTCTTCTTGAAATCGTAACAATATGTCTAACTGAAGCTCTCTTCGATTGGTTTTAAGTAAGAATGAGTGTTGGTAAATGCAATCGTCTCGAGGATTACACGTCACGACTGACCAAACACGTGATGAATCGCAATGAATCCGACCCGCGGCGGCCGCCGTCGCCAGCCGGCCGCAAGGCGGCGAGGGGGCGCTCAGACCGGATCTCAGACCCTAAAATAAAAACATCTATCGAAATAATAATACGCACTGCTTACCCGGGACAAGTACGCGAAACGAATGGCGTTGACCCCCTGAACATTCCCATGCCAACTTGCCGACCAACTGGATTTTCTTAATGGTAGGGTGGTACTACGCTTGTACTGTGAATAGGGCTTTCAAACGTGTGTTTGGACTTATTAGCTTTTATTTCTAAGACTAGATTTCATGGGAGATGCGATGCCGAGGTGATGGCTGGTTAGTTGTCACTGATATTGCCGATCGTCTTTTTGTGACGTATCGTGAATCATTCTTATTGGAATTCACCTGTGGTAGGTACTTTCCGTGTTGTATTTTTTCTGCAGGAATGTTAAATAAAAATCAATACGGAACTATTCAATCCTTTTGAAATAGTTACCGTACATTTGAAGTGCAATTTATTTCCACGTCGCAATAAGAATTTATTATTAACGGTCGAGTTAATCTTATAAGAAACGGGCGTCGATTCATACAATTTGTATAGTAACTATTGTTGAATAAATGGTGAATGCGTTGAATAGGCGAAAATAGTAAAAGGGTAAGTTGGCGAGCTAGACCTTTGCACCCGACCCTTTCTTCTAGGTTCAGTTTCATCTTTCAAACGCGACCGGACTTAACTGGACTGTATAATTTAGGCGAACCTTTTCACCCATTCTGCTTTTGTCCACGGGGGGCAGACAAACCCGTTGCCGAATAAAGGAAAAAATATATTAATGGATGTCCCGAACAATGGGAAGAAATTGTGATAGGTGAGAGTAATCTTAACACGACCAGCGACAGTTCTTGTCCTTTTATTTTCTGCGAAGAAACCTTCATTGTTGAGGTTAAATAGGGGCACTATTATCAGATCACATTCCAATTTTGAATTGTAAATTTTAGTCTGTTAAATGACGTCCTATGACTTTATTAAACCTTGCTAGGAAGTGATACGTGGGAATTTATCGTTTTAAAATAAAAAAATGAGATGTGTATAGCATTGAAAATGAAGAATTTTCATACAATAAATTCTATGATAGTTAGGGTAATTATTATCAAATAACTCATAAAACAAAATATCTATATTACTTATATTGATAATTTATTTTACATTGACATAGCTTTCCAAAGTAGGGGCCCGTGCCCAGCAGTGAGATGTATATAGGCTGATGATGAGATTTTCAAATATAAGGTTTCATTTATCCTACTGACTATACTAAGCTGATTTTGTTTTGTAGACCTAGAAACGATGATATGGAATGTGAATTAATTCAACCATTAGTTACAGAAATATAATTTTGTCTTCAACATTAAAGTTCAAACACTATTATTTCTCTAAATGCTGTGGCTAAATCTACAACTTTTAATCAAAAGAAGAAGAAGGCATGAATTCAATTTCATTAATGAATGTTTCACATTAATATTTGAGTAATACTCTTAATAAGATGTCACGTACTGATGTACGTACTGATGTACAAAATTATTGTAGGTCCTTACTCCCACGATTAAATAATTAATCGTTATAAACTTCACTGTAAAGAAGGCTTGGGTGGTATTACAAAACTTTTTGAAATAAATTAAACTGTTATTTATAATTTCAGCCACTTTTGACCTTTACTACCTTCATTCCTTACCGCACCCATTTTAAAGGCCAGTTACGAATCTACAATATTTTTAATTTGTAATTATTGGCTACTAGGCAAACTGCATGGTCGTTTCGCTAAAAAACGATAGAAAATATAAGACCAGTTTATTGAAAGGCAACAAACTCATACAAATGGGCATCCAAGGGTTTTAGTATTTCAATTAGAAAACCCCTTCAATTTATTTTAGTATCCCTAGTATTTAACAAACAAAAACGCCTTTATGGTCTAAGGATACTTATAATCTGTACCATCATTTTTGTTTGGGCGTGAAAACTAATAAGAGTTGTCAAGACCTATCTCGACAGTTAACTCGACTCTTATAAGGTAGCTGTATTGTCTTCTTTATTTCTGTATATGAGGTGTATATTAAAGAATATTTAATTAAAAAAAAACATTTTTTTAAATGAAAAGCGGCTTTATTCTTTTGAAATATTTATGAATAAGATGGCATAGACATATGACAATTATATGAATGATGCACAAAACCGTTAATAGAGCCGGAGACTGCAGATGCAAGCGCAGTTGCGACGCCCTATTCTCAATCCGGTTGCACGATGTCCACGCCCATACGCAGACGACACCGGTTCGAGACGCTGAAGAAATTTCGCTTCTACTTTCTGATAATACTGGACCAGTAATGTGCACTTGGCAACACGCATTCCATATATCAAAGACCTCGCCTTTTGTCCGTCATACTTTTACAACGTGAGAACGTGCTTTGAGCATTGTGTTTGAGGGAATATATATGTTTGTAGATGGTGTGTGCATTAGGGCTCGTATCTCGGAAGAGGTGGATATAAATGTATATACTCCACCTACACATCTATTAAACACCCACTTCTTTGGCCACTTGCATTTCTCTCGTTATTGAGAGAATTGCCCTTAGCAGGGCTAAAACTCTATTTAAATGAACTAAAAGACATTAGAGGTCCCAGAAATTGATTCCGGGACATCTTATTCGCAAACATCACTTCTGCAGCAATAACACCAAAGTAGGTTGAGTTGTTTTATAGGTATACTATTAATTTCTTTCGCTTATTGAAGTCTATTACAAATTGGGGGAGGCGCATGCCCAGCAATCGACCAAAATTGGCTGATGATGATGATGATGATATTACAAACAGATCTTGAAAGAAATTACTAATGTGATTATAAAAAATATTGCGAAACGAGAAGTGGCAGGTTCGGTCATATGATTGTTTGATCCGCAAATAATCGTTTCAGGTCGGAGTGTTTATGAAACCGAAAAGTCTCTCGTAGTTCCTTAAGCCCACGATACATTACTTGTATCTTAGCGTGGGGTCAGAACTAACGTATGTTTTTTTTTTTTCATGTAAATCATCAGCCAATGGAGAACAGTTTGAACTATAAGTTTTTGTCGACGACCACTATCTAATATATAAATCACTACTGTCACAATAACCCAGTCTTCTTATAGCCGTAGTACTGGGAACACTGAATATAATTGCCGTTCTCTGAGTCACACGCACATTAATACATCGGTAAGAGGTAGACGCAATCGCGTATCCAACACAATGCGTCATCTCACCTCTTCGGTTTTCATACCGTGCTACTATTTGTATCATTCACTATTTATTTCAGCATCTAAGAATTGCCTCATACTCATACTCCGCCTACTGCCGTCCACTGCTGAACGTAGACCTCCCCCAAGAAACAGCCAACTATCCCAGTCTTGAGCAGCCCTCATCTATCCGTTTCTCGCCACCTCTCTCAAGTTGTCGAACCATCGTGCCTTTCGTGCCTTCGCGTTGCCTTTGGGCTATTAATTTATTTGTGAGATCTGACCTATGGTTACTTTACTGGTCTAGGGTCGACAAGATTATTACACGCGTGAAAAATATCGGGTAGGGGGCCCACTATAATTGATAGTAATAATCGTAGGTTGAATTGGTCAAGATAGTCGTTCTTCAGTTTGGCAGAAATGGTCATTGACTATTACCAGCGCATTTAAAAAAAAACATAATTTACAGAAAAGAGGGGAAAAAAATAAAATTATAGAAAGCATAGAGATTCGTAATAAGTTGGGTCAAGTGCCAAAGGGTAAGTGAGATTGAAATATTGTTGGATTTTTTATAAGGAAATTCTCAGTATCAGCATTGAGTCTAGAAATGGAATTTAAAAAAGGCAATGACCCGCCCCCTTTTTCGTGTGACGGATAAACATAAGGCGAAATATGGGTGCAGATTTGCGGTAATGCCGGCGTAAGGTTATGTACTCGTATTTATGTATGTACATAGCATATAAGTATGTATAGTAAGTGTCAGGAACTTATATTTTCGATTTAGCCAATACTGCAACAAATAATAGCGAAGACACATCAACGGGCAGGGAACAATGATACGGATTCGACATTCACGCCCTTCAATATACAGCTACATTATTTATTCCGTTTTCTCACTGTCATAGGGGTCCTCAGAGTTGCTGCTAGCGTTGTGGGGGCGGCGCACCCTTATCAAGAGACCCTACAAAGACGGCGACATTGGCCAACAGCCACTCAAAATACGGCATTAGGGTGCAACCATCCCTCCATTTTTGATACGGGTCGTTACTGTCCCAGGGGCGCAAGGGAAGCTGTAAAAAAATTGTGGGCTCATCTCACCCACACTCCGTTAACTCCTTATTTTAAAGATGGCGGCTGGAGGATTGGTGTCGGCTTAGGAATTTTGTTTTTAAGAACTCAGTCAGTATGGTACCACCATATTTACAAGCACAGCGAAAAGAAAAATATTAAATAATTATAGTCTGTAAAAGTACATAATGTATTTTTTATCCTGGATTAAAGTACATTGCGCGCGCCTTAACCTCGAGGCCATCACTGCTTCAAAGTTGTTTTAGAAAGGTCATTTTATTTCGGCTTGTTCTCTTAATTTATTTACTCAAACTGTTATCTAGCGAGCTTCGCATAACTGTGGAAGCACCATACGTCATAGTGACGTTTCACAGTTACCTACATGTCCGTAGCTTGTTTTCGGCGGTTACGTCACCCATGACGTAATAGACCGCATAGGTCGAGAGCTAAGTTTTCCGGACAGTTGCCAGACATGCCTTACAAATTTTTCAGGCGATCTTTTATTTTAATTCAGTTTGAAACTCGAAAGTCCATACAACGAGGTTTTGCTTGCGGCTTCTCTTGTGTTATTCTTTTTTTGTTGCAACAAAGCTGCCACAGATTGTGTTTAGGGACTGAGATACAAAAAAACCTTCATCAATTAATGAAGATATGCCAATTGTTGACACAACGAACGTATACCAACCTTTTTGTACACCTTCATCAGTTGTCAAAACGAACGTATACCAAGCAAAAAATCCAGATAGAAAGCAGAGTTTATTAAATTACTGAAAGATATAGGAAAGAAAGCAACATGCTAGGTTATTTTTAACCAATAAATGCTTACCTACCGAATGTAATCTAGCACTACTAAATATACCGATCGGATGTTATAAAAGTGCACGAATTTTAGATAGCTTACGCAGCAACAGCTCGAATTGCGTAAAGAGTAAATGAAGACGTTAAAATTTATTAGTTCTGGATGTGGTTTGTCAGTACACTGCTATTACAAGCAGATTTCAACGTCGGTATATATTTTGAATAGAACAGTTTTTTGTCACAATTCTTAAATAAACGATAAAGTATTAAAGTTATTTTTTGTTTACTTAATTAAACATCATCATCTTCAGCCAAAAGACATCCACTACATTATTATAGCCTGTATTTAAAACATAATCAATGCAAATTTAATAATGAGACAAAAATTAGAATGTTTTTTTGTATTATATTTGTAATGAAAATAGAATACCTATTATTCAATAACTAGCATATAAATTATCCCTATAAACAGGTGAAACCAATTGGTGTCAAACTTGTAATATTTATAAAAAAGCTCATCTTATTGGAAAATTTTATTTAAATAGTACCTCAAGGTTGTAAGTAACCTAAATTCAATGAAGTTCTTATATCAAATTTGATCTAATGTGATTGTCAAAGGACTCACCACGTTAACACCGCATTTGATTAGGAGTATAAGATTCTTACGAGTATATCCTTGTAAAACAACATAGTCATTTTGTATTTTTTCAAATTCTAAGTAGGAATATAGGATAAACACCAAAAAATATACAAAAGAGTTGTTCATTATACAGGCGACAAAAACCCTTTCGACAAGATGTAGACCCTAATCCGAAAAAAATGAAACGAAACGTTAAGATAGGTCAGCAGATGTGTTTAGAGTCCATTGACTTAGCTTCGAGGACTAACTGTCCTCCCCATGCAGAAATTTATTGATTGTGGTAATTTATTCATTGTTAGGTCGTGCCCTCTTGTTACCATATCACACATCCTGCATGAAGTTCAGCCAGTGTTACGCTAATGGAATGCCCCAGTCTTATGGTAGATATTGCTGATACATTTTGCTAATGAAAAACATTTAGATTCTTTATATACGGTCCTGGAAGACAAAGAAAATTGTAACGAATATGAAAATTGGTGCAAAAATTGTATTTAATACTCATTACTGGGAAACTTATTGGAAACTTGACTTGCGAGCAAAGAAACATACGTAAATGGACAATATTCACCATACATAAGATGTAGAAGCAGCTTTAGTTCTGAATTGGGTAAGAAAAACTACTATTGACCCGGAAAAAGGTTTACAAGCCAAATAAATTCGTTGCGGCAAAACTCATGATATAATTTCAGGTGGGTGGTTCGTCCCCCTAAAACCTCACACAGCCGCCAACATTGAAGAATTCCACTTCTGCATTGTGTTGTGCAAAAACAGACTGCTTTTAATCAATAGAATATAAATAGGTCATAAAACCTGCAGTCAGTTTACCCGTAGATAATTGAAGACACAAACTGACTTATTACTAAATGAAATGCATTTTACCGTTGGAAGATGAGGGTTTCTTACTTGATCTACTAGTAACTTACAAAAATTCCGGATTGTATGTTTTGTCTAGTTATTATTGTAATAAAAATAGTAAAATAAAACCCTATGATGGCTTTATGATTTCTAGATTTCGCCTCGCGATAGTAACGGGTCCAGTATTTTTTTTTTTTTTTTTTTATCGAAAAAGGAGGCAAACGAGCAAATGAGCCACCTGATGTTAAGTGGTCAACACCGCCCATGAACACCCACAATACCAGAGGAATCATCGGTGTGTTGCCGTTGTGTGTTGTGTTTATCTTCATCTTCCCCAACTTTTCAATGTTTACTGTGCATTTTATATAATCAGATACACAAATTATAAAGAAAACATCGTATAAAAATCTGCACAACTAGGATATCCCCTGTTAGTAATGTATACTTATATGGGCTGGTGTAGATATAGATATATAATATGATCTTACTGAGCTTAGCCTTTCAACATGTAACCATCAATTCAATATTTTATAGTATTTACGAGCAGTTTTTGAAGTATCCTCTTGATAAATAGCAAAAAAAAGGATTAACTTTCTATAAGGATCACTTTTCTCTATGGGTATTGTGTAGGTGTCATAACAGAGGTAAAATTATGCGGGTGAATTCACTTGTAGTGTCTAGAATCTAGATGAATAGTTCTTATAATTTCTGTAAAAAATTCTTCGTTCGCTTTCGTTATAAGTCTAAGGATATGTTTTTAAATCTTAAATAACTGATAAATAAATTGATATTGAGGTAGATTGGACCTTAAAGAAGGATATGTATAATGTATATCCTATATATTTATTTTGATAAATGAGGTCCCAGCAACGCTTCGCGCTTTCAAGCCTTTGAACTGATTTGACGAATTATTGTCATGCGAAGAAAGATGAAATTTAGGAAAAGGTACACGCCAATTTCAAACAAAGAATAAATAAAATAATGTCCTGAAAAATAAAAATTATTAAATAAACATTGACGCTGTAGAAACTTCGTTAAAACCCTGTAATGTACCTATAATTAAGTGAAGATTTTTATTCAATAAAGTGTTAAATTAAACCTATGCGTATGAGAGCAGGTTCTATTCATGATAAAGAACGCTATACTTAGTTACATCAAATAATATTAACTGTTCGTTGTTATATGGACAAATCGATACTTATTAAAGAGAACTTAAAATTTTGTAGTATAGTGGTTCTCTCAAGTCTGAATTTACCTTAATAAATGTGACAAGTTTGTTTAATGATAATTTTATTATGTGTGCTAAATTTGTAAATGCATATCAGAGAGTTTGAAGTAGGAACGCACACATAATTATTATAGGGACTTTTATTAGCGACAGTAATCAGTAATTATCTATAAACGATAAAAGTCCAACCAACGGCAGCTGGCTCCTTATACATGTAGAAATTATTATCAATCAACAATATTCTTCTAAGCAGTGATGGCCTCGAGGTATGGGCGCGCGGTCGAGAATCTCGGCGGTCGCGGGTTCGAACCCCAGGCACACACCTCTGACTTTTCGAAGTTATGTGTGTACTCACATTGAATTATCACTTGCTTTAACGGTGAAGGAAAACATCGTGATAAAACCTGCACATCTAAGAGTTCTTAGGAATTTCTTAGGTGTGTAGTCCGCCAACCCGCACTAGGCCAGCGTGGTGGACTATGGCCTAAACCCTCTCAATGGTAGAGGAGACCCGTGCTCAGCAGTGGGCGTATATGGGTATTTACATACGAAAAGAAAAATAAGTAAGCAAATAGTCCAAAATGTTTAAAAAAATACTTGACATAAAAATAAATTCTGCTGCAGTCATCGTTCAAATAAAATTCCTTATTCAACAACCAATATTTGATTTCCGCAGCGGAACAAATTGTGAAAGCTGCAAACGTTTGCGCTGGGATTCTATTAAATTTCTCACTTTTTATGGCTTAGGCAAGTTTTTTTAACTTGTGATATAAAGCGATGGTCTAAGCAAGCAATTGTGCGGTTACTTTATTCCTATATTGAAAAAAGATGTGGCGCTGTTAGACACCAGGTTGTAAAAGTCCCAACTAAAATTGATAAACATTTTGATGCTTTCTTATCACTTTTCTAGGATCCAGATGAAAATTAAAAATTACATAACGAAAAGAGTCAATAACGCTTCGACCGACCAAGCTCGATACGGGACTAAGGAGGCATTTTCATAAAGCCAAACCTAGCGAGTGCATGATAAAATGTCTAATAACTCATAGCAATGCATAAATATTACATCTTCTAATGAATATTGAAAATATTGAGAGTATTGAATTGTCCGAGACAAAAACAACAGCTTGCATATTTCCGCCAACATCAGTTACATAACGTTATTACAATCAGAAAAATAACATTTTCCTAGCATCACATAATGTATGTTTATAAAATAGTTTCGTAATCTTACGATTTTATTGCGAAGAACGTAACCATTGTTGTGCGTGTTATAAATTTAGATCTATGTCGTCGTCTTCGTTGATTAGGCGTCACGAAAGTGTTCAAGCAGTTTATTTAGACTTTAACATTTTTATTTTTTCAAATATTGACAAACAAGATTCTATTTTTGAATGACTATTGACATAATTTATGATAATATGGGCATAGATAATTCTCGCGGAAGTTCGCTAATTCTAAACACTTTAGTAAAAATTAATATTCTAAATTAATTTAAACTTTACTTTCTATTGATATTACCTATAACCATTAACAAATAGCGGAGAGCATTTTTTACCTCCCACAAACAAAAAAGAAACAACTGCACCGAGACCAGCATAAAAAAATTCAAACCTTTTGTACGGCTTCCTACGTTACTCAATAATGTAGCTTGACTACATCAAAGCAATGGATTATAGCTTTATAAGTACTTGCGATTAGCTCATCGGAAAAAGGATCAGCGTATAAAGTATTATTAAAAGTAATGATTATTCATTCTTGATTTTTTTTACTATGCGAAACGCCAAAATAAACAAATACTCTTAAAAGTTTCAAAAAACATTATTTTAAAATAACATTCCTTTACTAATTTGGATGTAATTACACGTATGTAAAATACTTACATAAGTAATACTTACTTACAATGTAAATTTTTAAAAGCTGTAAAAATAATTTACTATATAAATAATCATTTTAATCCTAAAGAAAGTGGTGGGTCGCATTCATTGCCTTTAGGTATAAAATACTTTTAGATATTACATTAAATAACTTAAATGATACATTATAATGTATTGTTATAAAAATGCGTACATATGTACATACGTACATACGTACACGCTACATTATATAGATTGCAACAGTAATCAGTATTCTACACCATATCACGCATATTTTACAAAAGGTAGCCATGTTTACTGTGACAACGCTGAGCTCAAACTGTGGCGGCCGTAGTAAAAAAAAATGTTGTCTATTGAATATGCGACGCGCCGCGCATTTTGCAAAGGTCGAGAACCTCCTCTACAATATGGTAGACGAGAATCTTTCACAACCACGCCACACTCGCCGAACGTTAGTTTATATTACGCGAGCTAGTATTCGCCTAACCTAACAATATTCGCTTCTGCACGCGAATATTTGGCGGGAATACGCCCTTGAATCAACAAAAAAATAAATAAACAAATAGCAATGACCTCGGCACACTTGATCACATGATAGACGAGATTTATATTATTCAAATAGCGACAGGTCAGATTAGGGCGAGCATTATTATGTAGAGTACCAATGCATTTTTGAATACGTATCATTATTAAATAGAACTAGAATCACCGGCTAGTTGAATTTGATAAGGTGACGTCATCACCGTCTGGGCCCCTAATTTTGACGTCAGCTAGTACGGTGACCCACAAATCTACAGACACAATAAATTCAGCAACGTACGGCGCGAAACGACGAGGGTCAATGAACTGTTGACGTATTTAAAATACGCACAAAGTAGGTACCTTATCGCGAATGTAGTGCGCGGCGCGGCAAGCGAAGCGGGCTTGCTGTGCTGTGTGTTTGAAAATGGTTATTTATAGATGTGAGTGTCCGTGACGGATGGTTCGCGCTATTTCTAAGGTCCCGAGAAACGGTGAGTAATAGGGAGTTTCTAGTAAAGTAAAACATGAATGAAATAGAAAATGATAAATTTCATACATAACATGGTGTTTCCTAGTTTCCCAAGAGCAAAAACTATTTTAATTTATAAAATAATTATGCTGGTTGAAAAATATGTAAGAATAAAACGAAACTCAAAAAAAATGACAACTGCAATCTTGTCAAAATTAGGGATTACCTCAATATTCATTTCGGCCTAAATAAACCGAAAAGTTCGATTATTCGTCACAATGTCAAACGATTATAGGAAAGTAAAAGCTGTTGACACTACTAATTCTTTTAGCGGAGGCATGAATTAAATTAATCGCGTGAGCGAGAACTTTTCTCAGCCAATGCCGGAAACTCGGTGAGAGTTCGTTTTACCGCTGTACTTTTAACGCTATTGATATCGTGCAAATGTGAGAAAGGAAGTGTGTCTGTCGTGCTACAAGACACACTATACCTAAGTTCTTTCTTCGTTAAGAAAGGAAGAGTCTGGTTCGCGTTGCTACGCGATTTTCGACGCGACATTCGTCTCCACTAAGATTCATATTGGCAGTGAAAGGGCTGCCTTGGAACCTTGTCCGTACAAAACGAGGCACCCGCAGTAGCCGGCCTATCTACCTACCCACATAATGCAGCGGATACAGATCCGAGTTTCTTACTTACACATACACATGAAGTACGAAGGCCAGTTTTAAACACATACGTGTATTCGTCGCAAATACATACGGCTTCGATGATCAGCAGGTGTAAGCGAACTAAAAGCGAGGGGTTATTGCGATTAACTCTTTTATCCCTTCGTTTCCATATCAAAGAGTAATGAACCTTGTTTTACTATTGGACGATGTTGATTAGTTACCGTGTGATCTTATGTGACCAAATGTTCTTGTGGGTTTAATAATTGTAAAATAACTTTAAATCTTTTATTTTATAACATTGAATTTGCTTTAGATACCAGCTGGTTTTTCCTATAATAATACATTTTGTAGTTATATACATATTCATAAATATAAATCTTATTTTTTTATGTGAAAAAATTAAGATTGAAGTCAAAAGTGCAAAATCTAATTAGGGTTGCAATGGCCATTATATCTGAAGCCGAGGGTAAATCAATTTAATGTCCAGTGTCAAATAAGCATGAGGTGTTAAAATGTGCTATGTAAATAATTGTAATAACAAAAGCAAAACTGTGCGAGTGAATCGATTACAATAACGAAGGTCAGTGCGTTTGCAAGTGTGCGTACGTATGCAAGTATGCAGGCGAGCTCGGTGCGGCGTCGCTGCTGCACGCCTGCACCGGCGGTTGCAACACCCTCCCCCCTTCGTTCTCGGCTTCTCGCTCGTCGCCGTCTTGCCGCTAGCCTGTCTCACCTCGCGGCCGGCAGCCTTGCGCGACGCGCCGCGCTCTTTCACATTCAAAATTATTCGCAACCATTGCAAAAACTCTCTGTGCAATAAAAATA
Source organism: Cephonodes hylas (assembly GCA_030295005.1). Classification (NCBI taxonomy): domain Eukaryota; kingdom Metazoa; phylum Arthropoda; class Insecta; order Lepidoptera; family Sphingidae; genus Cephonodes; species Cephonodes hylas. Next base: position 11,406,949 of record AP025372.1, on the reverse strand, counting down.
TTTTATCTTTCGACGCGGTTGCAATTAGTTGTTAAACAGAGAGATTATTAAATTTTTACAAAGATATTGCGAAAATTAAGTGCCTTTGAAACTTTGAATGCACTCCTCGTTGCATGTCCCGCGCGCGTCGTTATGAGAACCCCGTATTATTGGCGGTCACGTTGACGTCGCGCGGTGCCGCCATATCTGTCTCGGCCACCAACTAGCAAAATTAATAGGTAATTATTTTCGTGTACAGTGTTTCTGATTGATTTTGTTGTTCAGTGATTGTGTGACAAAGTGTTTTCTATCTTCTGACAACCTCTGTGCTCATTCCAATTGGATTCTTTTTGGAAAATAAGGCGCGCGCCGGCCGGTTCTTATCGGGTGCTATGCAGTTGCAACTCTCAACTTATTGCAGTTTTGCATTCACCAAAGTTTCATGCGCGGAAACTTTCTAGTGTTCGTAAATCGTCGCTAAAGGATTTTAAATCGTGTTTTAAAGTGATTATTCGTATAAAGTGATATGTGTAACAGTTTCTAAAGAGTTGTCACAGTTTACTCTGCTGTGTTATTTCGGTCATTGACCGCCGGAATTCGCATCTCCTTTATATTAGTGCTGTTGTTAGATTTTTTGACATAATGTTGATTTTCGGTTTTTAGGCTTAAAATAGTATCACGTCACTAGCAGAATGCAATGAGCCGCGCATTCGCTTTTTAAATTCGCCTTTACCCGGATGGAATGAGGAGTGCAGAAACCCATTGTTTCACAGTTTCATATGTTTGAACATCATTTGTTTTTTTGTTTTTCGGACGATTAGAGAGTTATCATTTTGTTCCAAAATTACAAAAATTACAAAATAAAGGTAAATATATTTTATTTGCAAAGTTTAAAAAGTACATAAATTTTTAAGTTTTGAAATGATGTAAAAATGTTCGGCGTCGGTCACACACGTGGCTTCCATGAGCCGTATTCGTATGACATCATCTGTAGGCGAGCCACGAGAGATCCCATCTCTACATGAAGGCACTTTGTTCAACTTTATTGAAACTTGCTCAAGTATAAAAGTTACAGGAATTGTGTTAGCCAAGTGTGTGTAAAAATGATGAATGTGCAGAATGGCGGAGGGCAATGGAGAAATACCCATTGAAGAGGTACCTGGGAAGGACTCCGATGTTGGCCGAACACCAGATTACCGCAAACTCATCGAATATGGCTTGGATCCTAAGGTAAGCCCCTCGTATATTTTAAAACCTTTTTAATACATTTGCAACTCATATTTAAGTGCTGAAGCCCCAATATCATTATGCAATTCTCATATATAGAAGAGACGGACAAAATGTTGAATTATCATATTTAGTCATTTATATTGTAATATCCTATATTTCTTAAATATTTATTTATAATATGCCTAATATGCAGCAATGGTTGCCAATAATAGCATTTGAAAAAGCAAAGTTACAAAAAGGAACATTCACCGGGACCAACTTTATATTGCCCGCTCACAATGTGTTGTCTCACAACTATCTTGGGATGTAGACAATGCCTGATTATTCAATATCAGGCCAAGAAAGGCCAACATCTGCTGACCTTCATTATCAATTTTAAGTTTTCAACATTTTTTTAAACCAAAAATATTAATGCAAACTTCTTATAAGAATCTTATTGGAACCAGTCTGTGGTTGAAGGGTGTTCTTATTGGAATTCAAAGTTCTTCTAGTGTTTGTTTTTTTGGACTTAAATTCAATTTGCTTTGATAATTTGAGGCCAATACCCAAAAGTGGGTAAATGTAGTCTGGGAATGAGGACTGATTTATTTAGTTTCATTTTTCTATGTTCACCTATTAAGTTGCACATATCTTAGGCCACATACCAATGTTTTTGTATGTTATACACCTATATAGGATTCAGTGCCATCGTTTTGCGTAAAATTATCCAATGAAATAGTTAAAAACTTGCCTAGTGCAAAAAATATCCTTGTTCCATACCTTTGTGAGATCATAAAGTAACCCTGAAACATTTTTAATATCTCAGATAATGCAACAGACCGAGTACTTGATATTGAGTTCTAAATTGCTAATCTTATCATGAACAGTTTCTTAGAAATGGGCCTGTTCAGCAGTGTTGCCAGGTACAAACATGCATACTAGCTACCAACTCAATTCCTGTCTAGGATGATTTCGAAATGTACTGTTGACACTTTCTCCCTGATAAATTTTAACCTTGTGACATTTTATCACCTGGGTTGCAACTGCTGTGCATGTTTTTGTTTTTAAACTGGTTGCTATGTTTTGAATTTATATCTGATATTTATTCCCAATAAAAGTTAACATAACCTTATTATTTGCTCAGACTATAAATTTTGCAAGTCCAAAATTTATGTGCAGATTTTTTCGTTATCTGTAGTCCTAACATTCTGCCGCGAATTTTAAAATATTGCGCTATTCAGCCGTGGAATAGTATCGCATTATAAATTCTTCAGATTCTATACTACGTATTATTTTGTATCGGTATTTTCTTCCAGCGTTGCTTATAAACGTTGTACGTGGCTTGCAATCAGTATCAATTTTAATATCAATTTGTTATCACGAGTGCATCGGGTGCGGCGAGGGGAGTCCTAGTCTGGTCAGATTCCAATTACATTTGTCATCAGTGGTGGAATTACGTGTCGTTATCGAGAAAAAATATATGTGATAGGTAGGTTGTGGTGTTGAGGTCAGTGTTGGCCGAGTGGGTGAGGAGTGAGGTATGTGCGTGGCGGCCGGAGAGGGCCAGTCCACGCGTGAAGGGAATGCGCGGGGCGGGGGCGGGCCGGCGGGGGGCAGGCTGAGTAATTTTCCTCGTCACTGTCCTTTGTTAATAACATTGTGAGAAGGTATTTACCATTTTTTGCAGTTTGGGTAAACGGTTCACCGGCGCAATTCAACATGCTTTAATGAAAACGAAAGCCTTTATAATTTTAAATTGTGCTAGTGATTGGTGCGTGTCTGTACCACTCTAAGCTTCGCTATTTTATACTTTGTTTTATGTATTGTATACAACACATTAATTCCTCAGCTGTGATTAGTTTACGTATCGTCAAATAAGGACGTATATTTTAAAGAGGCGCCATTTAATCAACTCTGCACTTTTTTGGTTCAACGTTAAAAGTGTCTTCAGTTGAATTTCTTTTGAAAAACTCTTCACAGTTTTCTTTCAGACCGCCATTGAATTCAGTATCTGCATCTTTTTGTACGTAGGGATAAAGCTTTACACAGCGCGCACTATAAAGGTGAAGAGACTAGTGTAAAGAACGCTGTGAAGTAGCGCCGCTCTCCGACGTAGCAACTGTGAGGCGAGGCTTCGCGCCTCGATAACATCACCGTCCATTAGCTTGCCTGTTAAGTTATTTTGCCGTTAGACAGCCGACGTGTCGGGATTACAAGCTGTCACTCGCTCGCTCCTCGCATTATCCAGATTTTGCACATCATCCGCACACAAAAAGCGCTAGATTTAATATTTTATGCTCAGGAAGATAAATTTATTTTCTATGGACAGAAAAGAGATTAGCGCCTTAAGGTTTTACTCTGCCATAGAGCTCAAACTTTTTGAAAAGCATCTTAAGCCCATGGAAAAAAATATCAATGAAGGCATTTACTTGGCGCGCTACGAGATGCCGCAGGCATCACTAGCGACGCGCGTGTCTTGCAAGCAAAGCAAGTTATCAGAAAAGCTGTAATTTTTTTACATTGTCCACAAAGCCCTTGGCCGGCGTTACAAAAAGCGAATTTCCTTTGTATGCTACAAAAGCAGACTTGACTGCACTTGATGCGCCGTGGTGGAACGAACTAGGTCGAAGTTTTTACAGAGATTATTTTGTAAAATGACTTTTAATGAACCTCATTGATTTCAGTTAGAGTCATAAGTATATACCTGTTTTTTTAAAGCTCTGCAGTCTGTTATGCCTTGCGTATTTTCACTTTCTAAACTATTTATTTTCATAATAGATGCATTCGTAATAATACACAATGTCACTACATTTCCGACGATTACTCACTTGTTACTCCTATATATTGCATATTTAGTACCCAGAATCCCTCACTTGGCACTATAAATAATTCAAAATGTCTGTGTATGTGTGAAATTTTTGCCGGGGAGCAATGTGCCTGAATTTCAATTGTTGATTAGACTTTGTGATTGTGATGTACCGGTGCGGGTGTTAGCGAAGGTTCACGGTAAGGCGGCATGACAATAAGCTGTCCCATTTTTAGTGAAACGCATATCAAACATCTCCAAACTGTAGCCACCCAAGTGCCTCGTTTAGTTGCTTCCTACTTCCTCGGTGCTTATCTAGCTTTTGTAATTTTCTCTTGTGTTTGCAGTACCTAGTATTGGTTTTTAAATCATTTGCCTCGAATACTTTATTTATCATTTTAAGCTTTTTTTACTTTTGTTAAACTTATCCTTAATTTAAGTTTTTCGACACATTAAAAAATGACAGGGTTAATTTGAAAATAAACTTTTTAAACTTTTTTTTTAATGAACCTTATACAGTAGGTAAACAACTTTCTAGAAAAAGCAGATAAATTAAGCCTCCCTCAGAAAATATTATACTTCATTAAATTCATTTATAAATATTAAAGCATTGATGAATCGCACATTTACAACTGTTCTCATCAGTCTCTTTGTCCTCTTCACATCCCTCAGGACGCCTTTGAATGCGATATAAGAGAAAATAAATGCATATTGTTTGATGTTCCAGGTGGCTGCCAAGCTGGACGACATTTATAAGACTGGAAAGCTAGCGCACGCCGAGTTGGACGAGCGTGCGCTAGATGCCTTAAAAGAATTTCCATCCGACGGTGCTTTAAGTGTTCTTGGACAATTTTTAGATTCAAATCTCGAGCATGTTTCAAATAAAAGTGCTTATTTATGTGGAGTAATGAAGACTTATAGGTAAGTCAGCCATTACTTTTTAGTTTCCCTATACTTGGTGTCAGTGGCCAGCTCTCTGTCGGGTTAAAAAAAAATTGGTAAAAGTCGCCATAGTAACCGTCTCGGCGGTGCGATCAATTGAAACATCTCACCCTATTTTAAAGCAGTAGTATTAAAGGGGTACGTGAATCTTGCCTTAAGCGAGTAATAAGCAAAACCAGAAAAGTGAGTCCCTATTTTATTCACACTTTCTAAAGAGTGTGCTGTACCATGCATCGCACAATCGTCGGCCTCAGCGAATATACGTGACTATTAATCCTGGGAACATAAAGATGATTCAAAGAATAATATACTCGGCTGAAAACGCACGCCACACGGTTGCCGAGTATATTCGACACTCTTGCCAAAATCCCCGCTTATTGTTTACACGGTGCAGTGACACGTTGAATGGAGCATTAATTTCATGTTTCCCCAATTTATCTAGTCGTTAATGAATATTTCACGACGCCGGCGTGTAGTATGCGAGCAGGTTCGTTAGTGCAACGTTTTTTTCGCATGGTAACACGATCTATACATTGGATGATTGCCAAACAACTTGGTGCATGTAGGTCACAATCTTGAAAAATTGATTTGACATATTATCTGTCACGTTGCCGGCGACCGTTGGCGAAATTGCCGCGAGGAGTTCAGGATTTCCCTTCGACAAATTGGACGAAATGGTTCAAAATAACCCATGAGACGGATGTACATATCTAGATAGACATAGACGAAATTGCAGTTAAATCTCTCAACATTAAAACTTTTTCAAAATTAAAAATTTTGATACTTTATGAGAAAGTGATTGACGATTTAATTTCCACCTATTTCGCTGTCGCTTGAGATACCATCGCGTTGGATGATACGCGATTGAGTTTAAGCACCATCTATTGGAGAAATCACTCTGATCTAGTGTAACCGTTTCATTAAAGTGTCGAGATTATATACAGTTGCATAACTGCATCGGAGCTTTTCGAAATTTATCACCCCGTAGTCAATTAAACTCTGTTGCAGAGGCATATTTCATTAGCAATTCGTTCAGCCGGCCGGGATTTATTGGTCTTCGTGCCGGATCGTTTTAACGGATATTTGCACTGCAGAGTATTTTAAGGATGTAGGACCGGTATAATCCAAGTTGTCAGTGGGCAATCACCGGTCACGATTGCTTCTGACTCGTTAACCTTATGACAACCAGTTTAAAAGACTTCATAAAATAAGTAGTTTACATGGAACTGGCATGATTGTGCTGTAACGGACTATATCATTTTTTTTTTAAATCACGTCTATGTCTATAAGTCTGGGCCTATAAGTGTGAATAGAGAGCAAACAGTCGCTTTCGCATTTATAGTATGAATACACCGGAATAAAATTTGTACATAGGCATCGCTTTTCGCCGTTGCATCTGTTTTATCAGGATGACAGTTCACGAATCGTCATTCCCAGACGGTGTACCGAATTAAATATCTCGAATGACCTCTGTGAGAAGAGGGCACAGTGTAATAATGTACTCGATACCAGCCATTAAAATGCAATAAAAAATGATTGCCGCATCTAAAATACGGCCGAGGCGGGGCCGTCTGAACGCACTGACTTGCTTTGTCTTTAATACGCGCACTCCTTGCTAAGCAACGCGAATGACAAACATTCGAACGAACAATCGTCGAATCATTGCAGAATTTTAAATGCAACTTCTAAAAGGGTTTAAAGCATTTTCAATTTTAATCATTGGGTAACCGGTTTTGACGTGTAGAACAATAATTATGGGAATTAAATTTTTAAACCTTGTTTAATGAAAAGATACTTAATATCGACGTGCAAAGCTTTTGTGTCCGTTAACATTATTATTTATTGAAAATATACCTTGATACTGCTTTCTTGATTTTGATATTCTATCCAGATACGTCTAACGGTTGTTTTTATGCATAATATCCCGTTACTCGGGTGAACAGTGAACTAATAGCGTTTTCAGCCGCCAGCAGGCTGTCCTGCCATGTGAATAGTGCAGGCTCGGTGCTAAATCGAATTAGGCTCGACAGTGAAGCGTGAGCAGCTTGGGTGTAGAGACGGACACAGCGGGACACAGTGTCCGCAGGTGGAACACGCCGCCCCGGGGTTGTAACAAGATCATTTTGTCCTCGTGTCAGCGTGTTTGCGCCGCTGCCAGATTAGATTACGAATGGTCATTAGCCCCGCGAAGGCGTGACACGGTGCACAAACTGCACGGAATTGCATTATTTGCGTGTTTTATTATGTGCAAATATCGTACGATTGTCATTTGTATTTTTTGTTAAGATTACCAAGGTCGACGCTTTGTATGACGTTGACCGGCAAAAGTACGGATGCATACTATAACTCAATGAGAATGTTGGGTTTCTGCACGAATAATAACATTCTTGAGGTTTAATTTTATTCTTTTTCGCTCACGATATTTGATGTCCGATATTCAAATGTTGTTATAAAAACCCCTTAAGTCGTGCGTTCTTATTTCCCGTTTGTAACATTCGAGTACATACAATTCGTAAGTTGATAGACGAATTCATTGCGATATTTTATATAATTTATCCTTATTTACCGTAACTTTTAATCTAGTTATTTTGACTAGTTTTTCCCGTAGCTAATTAAAAAAACATACCATAGAGATAGCAATGTCTGAATAAGTAACAAATAACAATCTTCTAGTATTGTTGGTTTTCATGCTGCTTTTAGATCTTGTATGGTTTTAGGTCGCTGACCTATTTTTTTTGACCCAAAATCATTTTTGACCCAGAACTACTACGATTATGAAGTAAAGGAATGTAATGAATGAAGCTTACTCCCAGCTTCCATCGAGTCGTAATCCAAAAATATATTTGCTATTTCTGAGATTCTCTTTTGGTACAATTATTCTCAGAGTCAATTCGATCAGGAAATTATATATATTTGTTTAGATGTTCCTGTAATTTTGCTTTTCGAAACGCCGCATTAAAACACTCCCAGGAATGCTGCAGTGCATTGTGCATTGCGTATTTTACGTAGGCGCCGTAAAATGGAATCGGACTTTCTATTGTACCGAAAATGTATTCCCTCGTTATTTGTACAAAAACAAGAATTGATTAACTACTTATTAATAAACCGATTGAGGAGTAACTCGTTAGACAAAGCCCTTATGATTTCCTTTTGTTGACTCATAATTAACTTTGAAAATCATTTTCAAAAGTACTAGTATAATTAGCGAGACTTCTTGCTAAATCTTACTTAAAATCAAACCCGCACTAAGTGTAACAGATGTATGCCAATTATACATGGTATCAAAACTTAGCGTTAGGATATACATAGGAGATTAGCTTTTATGTTGATAATGAGGTATTTTTGCTAATTTTTGACTCGTCGAGTTTTGGCTCGTCTTTCTTGACAAGCAACTCTCGAAAAGGAAAAACATAGTATCTTTATTAATATGTAGATAATTAAATTAGTATTTATATAAAGATAGCCTCCACGCAAGTGTTTGTCGTCCCTAGCCTTGCGGTTTTCGCGTGGGGCATTGGCTACGGGTCTCTCGTTACGTGGGTATTAAAATAATATATTCGCAATGAGTAATACAATGATGCTGTGCGACCGTGTATTGATTACTTGAAATCTTTACCTTCAAATTGAATAACACCGATTTGTTTAGCATAGAAATTATTAAGTAGTTTGGTTGATATAGGCTAAAGTACATGGATGAAGCAGTGGCGGTACTTTCATGGTAGCTGAAAAAAGCCCTGCTTGTCTTACGATATATTTTTAAGCTTCAAATCTTTATTTTAGAAATAGAATTTGAAATATACAAGAAAATATACTATTCCACAATGAACAATTATAAACTAGACACCACACAATTAACATCGAATGCTTTTGGGCGTTAAGGATATGAATGTGCGAAGTGGTGGGTAGAAATGCATTTCTACACCCCTATCTCATCAGCTCATATACGTCCCACTGCTGGGAACGGGTCTCCTTTACCATTGAGAGGGTTTTGGCCTTAGTCCGCCACGCTGGCTTAGTGCGGGTTGGTGGACTACACACCTAATAAATTCCTAAGGACTTTTTAGGTTAACATCCCTAATTGTCTCCAAATTATGCTTTTCGATTTTATATGTAAATTGTTATTGTTTTGTTTCCAGGCAAAAGAGCAGGGCGGGAGTGCAGGGCGCCCCCGCCTTAGCTCCCTCCGTGCAGGTCAAGGGCCCTGATGAGGAGAAGATCAAACAAATATTGGCCCGCACCGGGTATACATTAGATGTTACCACTGGTGCGTATTTCTAAAATGACTTTTTCTAATTACTTGCTTAAAGTCACCCTCATGCAACTGGTACCAATTTAAGTCTTTCATTAGAGAATTTTAATAAGGCAAAACTTTTTGTTGACTCTTACTGAGAACAATAAGACGTTAAAGTATGAAGTAATGAATAAAAATTCGATTTGCACCCATTACTCTTTAACGAATGGAAAGCAATTCGTCATTCGTTCGCAACAGTAATCCTATTCGACATTGCTGTTTATAATTGCCAATTGGGATTTAGTAATGTCGAGGAAGTATTCGTATACGACTCCTATTGGAATTGTTATTTCATGGGTATTAGTGTAGAAATGTTGAAGTGCGTGGTGCATGGGCAGGGCAGCGCAAGTACGGCGGGCCGCCGCCCGGGTGGGAGGGCGGCACGCCGGGCGCCGGCTGCGAGGTGTTCTGCGGCAAGATCCCCAAGGACATGTACGAGGACGAGCTCATCCCGCTGTTCGAGCGCTGCGGCACCATCTGGGACCTGCGCCTCATGATGGACCCCATGACGGGCACCAACCGCGGCTACGCGTTCGTCACGTTCACCACGCGGGACGCCACGCAGCGCGCCGTGCAGGAGGTGAGGCCCCGCGCCGCGACCGCGAGCGCGTCCGCACCACATTGGTTCACCTAAATTGTCTCAAAACAAACTATTTGCTCAGTTCACTTTTTGTTTCTCTATGAGACCGTTATATTATGATTGGGTGTTTGAATTTGATGCAAAATTTATTCTAATTTGACGTCTACTTTCCAGGTGACTCGCCGAAATGTTTAAGTATTATTCCTTGAAAGATTAACAGAATCACGGCACACGCTGCTGCATGTTTGACGGCTTGGCGCTGCGACCCGCCATCCCACCGGCACAGATTAACCCGCACATTCTGATGTCGCACTTGAATCTTTACTCGTGTACAAAACACTTTGCCTCAGTACTTATGATGTGATGATATGAAGAAAGCGGTTAACTTGTGCCGACTGCAACGCAAGTTGTCAAACATGTGAGTCACTTGCAAGACTACTAGTCGATCATCAGCCAGTATTTTTGCAAGTTTCCAATCATTTGCCTGTCGAACATATTCACAGTCACTCTTGGGAGATTTAGATTTAAGCTTCTTATACCATTTAAACAGCATGACATTAATATCCCGACGACGCCGGTCGCTTGCAATCGCAACTAGTGAGACATGTACAGTCACGAGCATAAATATGTTCCTATGCGAAGGTTACCAAAAATATGTGACCCATGATCGAGTTCAATAATATGTGCCTACATGTACGCAGCAAAAATATGTGACATTATCCGGCTGCATAATGCAGTACCGTCAAAATGATGTGATACACTCACGAAGCATAAATATGTGACACCACTAGGCGGCAATAATATCTGACATAATTTTATCTTCAATTTAATATAATAATTATACGAAATAAATTTTATTTTACATTGTTTCAAAATGGCTGTACTTTTATACTATACTAGCCGGCTCGCGCTCGCTTCGTTGGGGGGTAAACATTTTTACTTGCGATTAAATTGTGATTTTAGTTCGGTTAATACTGAATGCCATCATTTATTTCCTGATTGCGAAAAAATATTGTATTTATCTATTTTTAATGAAAATATCACTAAATAAATTACGGCACAGTTGCGGTTGCATAACTAGGTCAGTATTATCTCTTTAACCATTCGTGCCAATTGTATGCAGTTAAAGAAAAAAATATTTTGTTTTAAACACTTGAGAGTATATCTATAAACTCACTTATTTTAATAAAAAATCACAATTGTTGATAATATTGATCAATTAACATGAAGTAATGATTTAAATTATTCTTCAATATTTTTATAGTTAGACATATTATGCTGTCGCTGACTTTTTATAAGCATTATCAAGCTTCACAGTGTTGGGCTCGAGGTTTACGCGCACGGTTGAGAATCTCTCCGGTCGCGGGCGTACACCCCATCACGCCCATCTGTATTAACAATGAATTATCATATCACTTGCATTAACGGTAAAGAACAACATCGTGATGACTCTTGCACACCTAGAAGTTCTTAGAAATTTCTTAGGTTTGTAGCCCGTAAACCCGTACTAGGTCAGCGTAGTGGATTAAGGTCTTAACCCTCTCAATGATAGAGAAGACTCGTGCCCAGAAGTGGGACGTATATGGGCTGATAGTGATAATGGTGATCAAGCTCTATAACTTTTCTCTAGGACTCAAGCAAATATCTCTCATGGGTAAAAAAGCAGCGTTTATAAAAAACGTTTTCGTTCGACAGTTTTTTCTTCGGTTTACTTTGTAAAACCGGCTACAATGAAAAATTGTTATCAATTTTCTGATTAATATTTACCCTATGACACTCACAAATAACGTAGCTTTCTATTGCTAAAAGAATGTTCAAAATCGGTTAAGTAGATCTAGAGATTACTTTATACAAAGTCACAAGCTTTACCTCTTTAAATTATTTGTATAGATTTTTGTCTAGATATATTCTAAATCACGACCAAATTCAAATATTCATTTAATACGTAGATATATTTTGCCTACGGCTGCTGTGACATTAAGGAATTATTATGTTGTGTTAAACGGAAGCGGATTTTAACACGATTGCTCCGATTAATTTATTATTTATACAGTTTATTGATTTTTCTTAAATTAATTTAATTTTTTAGATTCCCTAACAGAGTTTTGATAAATTTAAAACGAATACCACTGAATTTGGTGAAAAAGTAGACCATAATTCAAATTCAGATATAGTTCCACAAATAATAATTGCTGGCTTGGTAGTGAGTAATATTGTAAATACTGTAAAGCCGATTTTTGCGCAAAAGAAAAACTATGGTTTTTTAAATTAATAGATTTAAGAGATATAGTTGATTTAACTTATACATAGTTCAAACGACGTATTAACGACTATCTGACTCTGAACGCAATTGCATTTTTCTTTTCAATAATTAGTTCTCAATACCATAACTCGTGACGTGAATGATAAGGTTTTTTGCTATTGCTACCGAATATTACTCGTATACACTTACGAAGTAAGGCCAAACAGAATGAAAAAACAGACACTTTATGACATAATGACTGTTCGAAGTGAACGCACTAAGAAATATTTAGTACCAAAACAACGTGAATGCCAAATGTGAACAAATAATTTTCAATCTTATTACTTGCGCGTGACGTTTATTTTAAAATGTTTGTCCTCATTTATTAAAGACATTATTTTAAAATGACATTTTTATTTTCTGTATTTTAATGTCATAACGTCTTAAATTCAAATTTATTGTAAGCTATATAAAATCCAATTGCAAAGATTTAAGGTTAATTGTAACCAGGAGTCGTCTTTAATTTAATACTTTACAAATCGAAGTCTGAATTACAAATGTGTAAATATATCATGAAATATATGCAACCGGTGCCACTAAGACAAGTGATTTTGTTTGCGATCTTCAATCTAGTATATTTGATCGAAGGTGTGTGTAGTATTCCCCAAAACAATATTGGTAAGATTGTTTAGTGAAGAACAATTTAACGATCATAATTACTATTTTAACGAACGAAGACGAAATAATTAAAGAAATATTGTTTTGAAGTTAAATTTCTTTATCGAAGTAATACGAGATAACTGGTCGCCTTAACAGCGTTAAATATACAGGAATTCTTTCAGACATTTTAATACCGACAAGGCGTATCATCATCATCATCAACCCATATACGCCCACTGCTGAGCACGGGTCTCCTCTACTATTGAGAGGGTTTAGGCCATAGTCCGCCACGCTGGCCTAGTGCGGATTGGCGGACTACACACCTAAGAAATTCCTAAGAACTTTTTAGGTGTGCAGGTTTCATCACGATGTTTTCCTTCACCGTTAAAGCAAGTGATAATTCAATTTGAATACACACATAACTTCGAAAAGTCAGAGGTGTGTGCCAGGGTTCGAACCTGCGACCGCCGAGATTCTCGACCGCGCGCCTAAACCTCGAGGCCATCACTACTTTTTTTTTATCGTACAAGGCGTATCAGTTATCCTGATTTAGCACCTCTTTATGTGGTGCAAGACAACAGCCCGATCCACAACTCACGAATAACTCGTGAGTGGTTTAATACGCTAAGAGAGACGATAAAATTATTAGATTTCCCTCCTAAAAGCCCTGATTTGAATCCTATTGAGAACCTGTGGGGTTTAATAGTCCAACAATGGGATCCAAATCAGGCTAGAACTTACAATTCCCTGCGTTGTCACACCTTCGACATTTGGGAGTCACTCCGGGGCTCTCAAGTGTGCACTAATATTGTCTCATTCATGCGAGAGAGGCTACAGGATGTTATTAATACAAACGGGGGGTATACTAGATTTTAATTTATAATGTTTATAAAAAAAAGAATTAAAATTATTAATTAAGATGATTTGATAAATTAAAATACAAAAAAATATAAGTAAATATTTAAATTTAGTCGTGATTTAGACCATAATATCTAGACATAAATCTATATATATACAGGGTGTATTCAGACCGTGATCGAAAACGAAGGCAAGTGATATATAAGATCATTACAAACCCCCTGGCATTAAAGAAAATCCCGACAAAAAATAAAAATTTTGACGTTTTCCATACAAACCGCATACGTTTACTACCGATGGTTGTATGGAAAATGAGAAAATTTTTATCTTTTGTCGGGATTTTCTTTAATACCAGGGGTTTTGTAATCACCTTGGCTATTGCCTACCTTAGTTTTCGGAAACGGTCTGAATACACCCTGTATATAAGAAAGTCGTATTAGTTACACCACTTATAACTCAAGAACGGCTGAAGCGATTTGGCTGAAAATTGGTGGGGAGGTAGCTTAGAACCGGGAATAAAACATAGGATACTTTTTATCCCGTTCGACAGCGTTCCCGTGGGACTTTTCATTGTTTTCTTTATCCATACAAAAGTTTCGTTTTAATAATTAAGTCAATTTGAACTTTAATACAATACAATAAAGTTTAAATCGTAGTGGAGGAGTTCTATATTATAAAAATGAATTGCTCGATGTGTCTCTAAGCGCAAATCTCGAGAACAGCTGAACCGATTTCGCTAATTCTTTTTTTATAATATTCCTTGAAGTCCGAGGATTGTTCTTACGGAGAGATACATTTTAACAATTACCTGAAAATGTCTAAAAATAATACTTTTCTAAATTCCCATACAAAAGGATCGTAATGATACTTAAGTCATTTTGAACTTTAACACCATATAAAATTTCCTGTCATTTAATGTCGATCCCGTCGATGAAGTTAGAGACCCCCTCAAATAAAAGAACGTATTAAAATAAGCATTTTGAATCGACAATATGTATCTATAACATTCGAATAATTGCGTATTTTAGATGTTAAAAATGCAGAATTGTCATGACAATGGATTGACATTTTTTGGCTGTCAAATATTAAGGCGTGCTTTCAGAAATTTATTTTGTGTAACAAATCTCCTTGGTAGTGCCTAATTTTTAAATTTTTATTATGCTTGAATATTATAAATACTCTAAATCTCCTTCAAGAAATATTGATAAATGGCCAGGGGATGCCTTTTCCATTGATCTAGCCAGTCATGAAACAGGGCTGCGAGTACGCGACCTCGGCCCCCCGAGCTGTTGGAGTCTCCCACTACTTCCTTATCCGGGACTGCAGCATCCTTACCATCAGGCAAAATATCCTTACCTGCAATATCCTGTACCCAAACGCACGCTATCTCTCTCATTACCAAAACAATGAAAGTCCCAAGGAGAGTTGGTGTCAGACAGGCGGCCGGCCGTAAAACATTTGCCAAAACATTTATGCAGAATGTATAATAAGAAAGGTGACAGGGCCTAGGGCGTCTCCCGTAGCCGACGCGCAGGGGCAGCACCTGGCTCCTGTGAGAAATGGGCAAGGTTTGTTACACCAGCCCAGGCGGGGGCAACTTAAGACACTAGCCCGGGAAATAAGATTGAGGTATGCAAGTTGGAATGTAGGTACGATGAATGGTAGGTCAAGAGAGCTAGCATCTGTGCTGAAAAAGGAAAAATAAGGTTAACGAAGAAGACTTACGAAAGACGACTGCATGCAGCAATAATGCGAATATTGCGGTGGATGTGTGGTATTATAACATGGAGTGACAGAGTGAGAAATGAATACGTTCGGGTAAGTCTGAAAGTAGGTCCTGTGATAGAAAAGATGAAAGGAAACCGTCTGTCGGGGTATGGGCACATTAAGAGAAGGAATGAATCATATGTAGGAAAAAAAGGTGATGAATATGAAAGTGGATGGATGGGCGAGTCGAAGAAGGCCAAAAAAGAGATGGATGGAGTGCGTGACTGAAGATATGAAAGAGAAAGGGGTGAATGAAGACATGCCGTGTGTGGACGAAGAAGAGATACTGCGCCGACCCCAAGTAATTAATTGGGACCAGGGCAGGGGGATGATAATATACCTAAGTAATCAAAAATTAAATTCTTTTAATAAGTAACAAAACATTCATTGGCGGGTAGGGCGATACGAATTTTGCCGGGATAGCTAGAATAGTATAAAATTACAGCCATATTAAAACAATGTAAAATACAATTTATTTCTTTCATTATTTCATACAAATTGTAAATTAAATTAAATTGAAGATAAAATTATGTCAGATATTATTGCCGCCTAGTGGTGTCACATATTTATGCTTCGTGAGTGTATCACATCATTTTGACGGTACTGCATTATGCAGCCGGATAATGTCACATATTTTTGCTGCGTACGTGTAGGCACATATTATTGAACTCGATCATGGGTCAGATATTTTTGCCAACCTGCCCATAGGAACATATTTATGCTCGTGACTGTACCAGTAGCCAAGTCAGTACTTAGTAGTTGTCCTCCTGTAGTAATAGATGTTCTCTCCAGCCTGGAGCTGGCGTTGCGAGCTGGCGGCCGGCGCCGCACCTTGTAATCACTGAATTTGTGTAAATGTGCAATCATAACACCTGTAAACTGATCTAGCCTCGCTTGTCCTGAGATATCATCCCGTTCTTTACTGTTGCACCTCGTTCAATTTTAAGTTGCTTTAATTTTTTTTTGTTACCATCACACTCTTATTCGCTTTTTTTATTTTCACTTCATCAAACGGTCCACTTACAGGGTTAACTTTGAATTGGCTTCAAATTGTTCTCCAACTGAGAATTTAATATATCTCAGGCTCTCCTCTTTGCTCAGTACAACACTTTCGGCTTATCATCCAAAGTACAGTTAACTCATCACGATTGGCTCTAACCGTCATCATGTTCACGCTGCGCCCGAGCTGCGCCGACTGTGCCGCGTCGTGCCGTGCCGTGCCGTGCCGTGCCGTGCCGTGCCGTGCCGTGCCGTGCCGCGCCGCGCCGAGCCGTGCCGTGCCGTGCCGAGCCGTGCCGTGCCGTGCCGTGCCGAGCCGTGCCGAGCCGTGCCGTGCCGTGCCGAACCGCCGCTCGCGGCCTCGCGCGACGCGCTAAATTCTCACGCATCTCTCGTCCGGCCCCGACCGACGACGTATCGGCCAAACCGGATTCGAACCGCTTTTTTTTCAAAATTGTTCCCTTATTATTTTTCCCACAGCTCGATAATCACGAAATAAAACCAGGGAAGACTCTGAGAATTAAGATTAGCGTACCGAATCTGCGACTTTTCGTCGGCAACATTCCCAAGTCTAAAGGCAAAGAGGAGATACTGGAAGAGTTTGGTAAATTAACAGGTAAAGTGTCACTCGAATGAATTAAGGAGTTAATAGCCTTGTCGGGTTGAGTGCGTGGGGCTTGGTGTGGACCGCTGAGGGTGCCCCGCTTGCGTCCCGCTTGTTCCCTCGGCCCTGGCCTGCCTGCTCCCGCCTGTCGCCCCGCCCCGCGCCCCGCCGCCCTCCCCGCACATCCTGCACCGCCCCCCGCCTGTTCCGCCACCGCCCCCCCCCCTACCTGCCCCCCCGCCCCCCTGCCCGCGTCTCTCCAGTCATTGGGCCCGGACGCGGCCGCCGCTGCGCGACCCGGCCTCGGCCGTTGGCCATTCTCCCTCGAATTGTTCTTGCAGCTGAATGATTATGAAATTCGAAAGGGGAAAAAGATTGGCGTAACAGTTTCCTTTAACAATCACCGGTTATTCGTGGGGAATATCCCTAAGAATCGAGATCGGGACGATTTGTTTGAGGAGTTTTCTAAGCACGCACGTAAGTCCTTGTCGAATTCATAATAAGTGCTATTGAGTACTTGGGCGCGGCCCGCTGCGCCCGGCGGAGGCCCGGCCGGGCTCCGAGGCCGCGGCCGCAGCGTGCGACGGGGCGAAGCGCCAATGGCGCGAGCGGCCTCCGCCCGGCGCGCCGGGCCGCCGCCGTGTGCATCCGGTAGTAGATTTGCAAACCAAGTGTTAACCTGACGATTGATTGGCCGCCTCGAGAATGCTCATTGGTAATGACTGGAGAATCTTGCCGTTGTTCTCTAGACTAGACTTCTTCAGTGCCGTATATGTTCTCCTGGATATATCGTTTGATTTGCTTCATATTAGTAGCGTTGAGGAATGAGTCGCGACGGGGTCGAGGGAAGCTTGTTGTACATTTGGACGGTGGTGCGTGACGCTTGTGGTCTACATTGTGTCGTGTGATTGCAGCCGGACTCGTTGAAGTCATTATATATAGTTCGCCCGATGACAAGAAAAAGAATCGAGGATTTTGTTTTTTGGAATACGAGTCTCACAAAGCGGCATCGTTAGCCAAGCGCAGACTGGGCACTGGAAGAATAAAGGTACGTCACACCCCTTACTCTTCAACTATTGTACCCACTAGTGCACGTATGTAGATGTAGACGATACAAACTAATTACAACTCTACTAGATCTTCCTTGTGAAATTGTGAATTTTTATTATCACCGCCACACAATCCCGATCCATTATCAGTGATATGCGCCAATGCCAAGGAGTTGGATCATTATCATTATCTTCGTGAAACTGATTCTTTAGATAATGGATGATTATTATCGATTCCGATAAACAGTAAACCTTGTCCTACTATTCAAGTAGCGTTAGGTATAGACTGAGTTGGCTTAACACCTATCCTGCTGTCCCTTTATTTTGCGAGTAGCTATCCACAGCAAGATTTTTTCTTCCGTTATGATTTTCAGTTATGATGTCTGTCTCAATAAGTTCATTTATTTCTTGACTTTCATCAGAAAAATTAAAAACAAAATCTCCTACGGATGGAATCTCGTGGTGCAAACGCATTGGTTGTTGTTTTCAAAGAGTATAATTTTTTACTGATTTGCGTAGGTATGGGGCTGTGATATTATTGTGGACTGGGCGGACCCTCAAGAAGAACCCGACGAGCAAACTATGAGCAAAGTAAGTTGCACTTTATCTGGACAATTTGGCGACATGACGTCATGAGTGGGTGAAGGCCTCGTCACTCGGGATATACTCGGCTCCACTAGCACCAAGCGGGATAGTGTCGAAGTTGTGAGGCAGGTTCTTGAAATTCTGACTTGGCTTACTGTCTGCCACCCTTTTCACCGTCTGTTTATTTTTGTGTTAGTGCTTGACTGCTTAATCGATGTATTAGAATTTCATCAAACCCCGCTCACACATCATCGTTTCCACCCACGTAGTATGTGTATCACATTGTGACTATCTTGTTTTGTACGTGCAGGTAAAAGTGTTGTACGTACGAAACCTGACGCAAGACATCACCGAAGAAGCGCTTAAGGAGGAGTTTGAACGCTATGGAAACGTGGAACGAGTGAAAAAGATTAAGGATTACGCATTCGTACACTTCGACGATCGGGACTGTGCAGTAAAGGTAATGTAGGGTTTCATCGAGTCCGTTCTGTTAATGAATTCCAAGATTGATCAGCTTAGGCAACTAAATATGAATGAACTGAGCAACTATTAAGTAAATTGATTTGGGAAGGGAATGCCAAAAATGATCAAAATGATTTTAAATAATAGCGAGGTTATGGATGCGTATTTACCCGTTCTTTTCATTGTGCATTTTGGTGTGTCGTTTCCAGGCGATGCAAGAGTTGGACGGCAAGGAAGTAGGCGGCGCGCACCTGGAAGTTTCGCTGGCGAAGCCCCCCTCCGACAAGAAGAAGAAGGAAGAGATCTTGCGCGCACGAGAACGCCGCATGATGCAGATGATACACGGCCGCGGCGGGTGAGCTACATACACTGTTTCTCTTACTCTTGTTAAATTTCTTAATACTTCTTCATTTCTCTCTTTGGGGATGTGAACGTCTACTGAGAGCAATAAGTGATGGATTAGATAACTTGTACAAATCTAAGTTGCGGGTTCGATGCCCCAACCGAGATTTATCTCTTTTGAATCTGAGTGTTTGTGAGACCAAAAAGTCTCTTGAAGCTTTTGATGCTCATGATGCAAGTGACTATTAGTGGATTTGTTATTTATAAAAAAAAAACTTCGCTTCACACTATTTTTGTATGCTTAGTGAATTAAGGACTAATGCATTCAATTCAAGTCGAGCTAGGGATTATACCACTGTTTCTTTCCAAACACAACCAGCCCTATCTAGCAGTCAAGGCAGCCTCCACAATGTGGTTGATGGTAGCCCTGAAGGTTTGTATGAACGGCTTTGCATGTTCTGCTACCTGAAGTTGTTACATAATGTTGAATTATCGCGCTGCTCCTCACCCTGGGGTTGTAACTTGTTTTGGTTGCGGAAAGTAATGGTATTTGTTTTTGTAACAGACGAAATACACATTAGTGCGTTTGAACGGTGTTGACGTGTGTCGTGTTGCACAGATTCGATTGGTGCGGGTGTTCGCCGTCGCACACGCTGCGCGGGCGCACGCCGCAGCCGCCGCCGCGCCCGCCGCAGCCCCGACACGACTACGGTCAGTCGCGCCACGCGCACGCACACGCACACGCACACGCACACCGGCCGCCGCACGTGCGCCACCCGTACGTGCGCCCCGCACACCCGCGCGCCGCCCGCTAGCCGGGCCCGCTAGCCGTGGCCGCGCGACGGCAGGGTGCTGCGGCGCCGCGGCCCGCCCGGCCGTCGCGCGGCCACGAGTCCATATATTGTGAACACGGTGTGGTCTCCACGCGCACACTCGCACATTCCGCTACTTGTCCCCTACTAACAAGATGGCCGCTACTATACACTTAGTCCGGGAATACCCCCGTTGTGTTGCCGTACGAGAACTAGTGTCGCTACCACTACCCACTACTCGCAAGACGTTCCGTAGACGTTTGGGAAACGGTTAGTGTATCGTTGAGGCCTCAGTACATGTTTCATTAACGCTGTTTTCTAGGCTAGTGATTAACGATCTAGGAATAGGAACGGTGCATGGGTTGGGAAGAGTTTGGGCCTTGGGTCGATGGCGAGAGGGTGTGCATGCGGCGAGTAGACGCGTGGACGGTGGATGTGTGGTGGTGGGACGCATGGAGTGAGAGGGCGAGGGACTAATCGAGTGCTGTGCCATCCCCGAGTGCGAAGTGAGTAGAGCATGCGATCACTTGTCAATCTATCCCGGTACGAGTGTCGTGGAGGCTCGCAACCCGCCAGCCGACATACGGTAGCTTGTAAGTTAGTCGTTAGTATAGCTTAGCCTCTAAAAGGGCCTGTGTTGTGTGTTTATAGATTATGATTACGACTATTACGGGTACGGTGATTACCGAGGTGGCTACAATGAGCCATTTTACCGGTACGATGAGTTCTATTTTGATTACGCGGGACCACCGCAACCGTCCGCCGTCCGCCAGCCTCCCAACAGACCGCAACCGGTGGGTCCCCACACACACTCACTAATGTTATCACATATTTACTAGTCACTAGTCGCTGTACTCATCATTGTTCTATCGATTTTTTGAGTTGCCAAATTTTTTTCATCTTGTTTTATTTTGTTACTTTGTTATTTAATCCCGCCCTCGAATGGAGTTAGTGACTGGGTAAAGACGGTAGTGTGTAGGCCTGACGGTGCAGATTGCGTAGCGGCGGCGGGCAGGTCCGGCCGCCTCTCTCACGTCGCACGCGGGCATAGCGCGGGCGGCTGGTCGGCCGATCTCACCATCAGGTCTATAGGCTGAGGCCACGCCGACTAACACGCCCGAGTATCTCACCTGTACTGTGTTGTTTTCAGTTGCCATTTCACGTTTGCACCGCTTAAGGTCATTCCGCCGCGCTTGTCACCTCCCCATGTAGAGCTTGGCTTACCTTGTACTAACCCACACTCCCGCCGGAGTTTGCCCCGCACACTAGGTGAGGCATGCCGCTCGTGTCCGTCGCTTGAACCGCTCCAATAATGTAATCATTTCTCGTTGTTGCAACGAGGTAGAGAATATGTTGAGAAGACTTACTGACCCGCTTGGTAAATGCCTCACTCAGGACGACGAGCTCGCTCTCGGGCCCAACTCGCTTTACTACGATCTAACCGGAGGCATTCAGGTACCACCATGACGTGCTAAATTATACTATACTTACTTTACTACTCGTAGAACCAGTACGTACACTTAGTAATGTCGTTACATGTCTAGACGTAATTAGCAAATGTTGTACCTGTCGTAGATGTTACAATAAGTTGTTGTTAGCTGCCGACTCGTCACTGTAACGTGCTGTAACCTGTCCTAGAATGCAATTGATTTACTTTTTATAAGTTTTGGATGAAATATTTCTAGTAGGTACCTGATTGTTTCAATGTTTGTTTACTTTGACAATGTGTATAATCTATTTTAATTTCACATTTGGCATTTTGTGTTAGTGTAATGATTTCGAACACGAATGGAATCTTTTCGCCTTGGACCTTATGATTTAGCACCAGCTATCCGTTCCTTCAAAACATTGAGTCAGTTTGTCGAGCGACGCGCGAGTGTGCCGTAACGCCGTCTTGTTGATCGCGTCCCATGCTTTGTGGTCTAACACTTGTATGTGGGAACAGACTAACAGCCCTCTGGTACACAGATACAGTCACATTAATATTGCCACATAACGGGGTGCACTGGATGTATGTGATGTTTTCAAGCAACGGATATTGTTATGTATAGCGTTAGTTTTTATATTTAAGTTGACTTCGATTTAGTTTTATTTGCAGCATGACTGTTTTTAGTTCAACAAGGGCGCATTCTTTTGTCTCTAAGTTTTCGTGTAGAGTTTGACTGACTACGACTGGGAATGTGTCGTTGCTTGAATGAACTTAAACTGTATGGGTTTTGGACGATTTCTGTGGTTTTCTGGTGTATATATCTGCACATTGTATTGAGTTGTTGCACTCCAAAATTAGTTCCTAATTGACGATGATATATTTATTTATGAGGAATTGTTAGATAAATTATATTTTTGGCAAACCTCGCAACTCAAATGTCGATATTATGTTGAGTTTGTTTATTTAATTGTCAACGCTACAGAAGTCGATCGAAACTTTTCGAGATTTATTTAGCACGGTAATTGATTCGACCGGCCGCGCACTTTGAAACATCGCCACGCGACATCTCCACGAACACGCACCATGACACTTTCGCAATCGGTCACGCCGTCATGGAATCCCGAGTGAAGGATGTTTGAGAGTGCGCGCGCTCGCATAGGAATGTAATTTTTTACTTTATCGATGTTTGTAACGTACGTAAGTGTACTGAGGACGATCAGTCCGCGTTAGCCGCCGCCCGCGTCCGCCGCGTCGCCCACACTCGTGCCGCGGCGACAGTGTGGCGACAGTGTGGCGACAGTGTGGCGCGGTGGCGGCGCGCGGCGGCGGTGCGTGACGGGCGGCTCGTGCGCAGGCTGGGTCATGTGGGAGGGGCGCGCGATGGGCGCGGCGCGCGGCGGCGGCGGGCGCGGCTGGGGCCCGTGGTGGTGCGCGGCGCGCCGCGCGTGGCCGCCGCACGCCCAGCGCCATGCGTGGCAACCCGCGCGCCAACCCAAGTTTACCAGGTCAGTACTCGCACACACGCAACCTCCTCCGACCCCGCTCCAACAATATGCCACTTGCATGCTGACTATCAGTATATGGAGAAACATACAGGTCACCCCATCGACATGTTTCTGCAAAAATTACATGCTCACTCAGTACCTACCACGATTTGGATTTAAATCTCATTCAACACTAAAAAGTTTTATAGACATTATTGTAAATGTAATTTCCGTACCTACTCAAGATGCCTCATCAATTTCACCACAAAATTATTTCATTGACTGTGAAAAAAATATATATTATGACAAAAAATATGAATGTAATTTAAAAGATATAAATATTGTTATAAATTCTAAATTCCAAATTTTGATGGAAAACATTGGACTCTGTCTCGGTCGAAGTGAGTGCATTTCAGTCGCCACCGGTCTCACACACATTCGTTTGGTTTCAGCATGTTTAATGGTTTGCGTGTAATCTGGAACGCGATTCACACTTTTTTGGTAACTACCCACTTACCTTCCTATATCCTATCCTATCCCTCAGGGCTGCCACAAACTTGTACCTAAAGCCACAGCTCGGTTGAGTCACGAGTCCAATATTTTCTATTTAAAGTTTGTGGGAGACCTTCAGGTTCCCCGCGTCTGGGGTCCGTCTGTCCATTTAGTCCGATGAACCGAACCCGTTGACCTGTAGATATAGTATTTGCATAGCTTTGTTTGAATTTCAAACTAATTTAGAATTAAATATTCATGTAACAACTTTTATTTTTTTTTATTGAGCTTGTCATTGAGCGTTGTTGGAAAATTTTATTTTTGATTCGAAATTCTTTAGCTTTGTAATAATTAATCTCTAACACCATGAAATTCACGGTCCAAAATGTAATGATATTGGTAAAGTGGCTCAGTAGTCGGTAAGTGTGTCACTGTGAGGCTATGTCTGAGGATGTGTCGGTTGCAGGTAAACGCAAATACGACGGGGGTCACCAGAACCAAGGGGGAGAGTCGAAGCGGCGACTGGGCGCGGCGGCCGCGGCGGCGTGCGGGTGGGGCGCGTCGCCGCCGCCGCCGGGCGCCGGGCTGGCCGGGCCGGCGGGCGGCAGCTAGTCCGCTCGGCCGGCCGGCGGCCCGAGTCGCCGCTCCCCCGGAGCCGGCGCGCGCGGCCCTGCCCCCGCCCCGGAGAACTACAAGCTACGCGGGGGAGTGCCTCGGCCGCGGCCCGCGCCAACGGCTCCCGGTCACGTTTGCGCCCGACCCTCGCCCTGTACCGTGGGGGTCGATCTTTTTTCTATATATGTGTTTTTTATTTGATTTTCAAGTTTTCGATTTTGTATCACATCGATTCCGTAAAAAATTTAAAGTAGGACGTTATGAAATGTTTGGATAGTAAGTTCCCGTTATGCTTATGTTTGGTCTGTCGTGTGAGGAGGAGTGGCGCCCGCGGTTGCCTGTTTGCGGGCGCGCACTCGGGTCGGCGGCCGAGTCCGCGACCCTCTGTTTATTTTTTTTAATACATGTTATTCGATATATTTTATTCCTGAGAACGCATTTTGCGATGTGATGTGTATTTTAGCAGTAATTATTATATTGTAAGGAGTTTGACTGTTGTTTTTTGACATACTTACAATTTAGGATACTTGAGAATGAATTTGATGGAATGAACTCTGGACGACTATAGAGATTACGGCTAAAATAGTACCACCCTGTACTCGACGACATTTCCGACTGTGTTCCTGCTTTAGTTTTTTGCTTTATTTTTATTACATATTTCCCTTTAAAATAAATACATTAGTGTGAGGAAGTAGTATTGTAAAAGTTCAGGATTTCTGTAATGTTTATTATTGCTGTACTAAACATTTTTTTTTGTATTCGATCACATAGCATGTCCGTACTATTAGAACTCTGACTTGTATCAATCTTGTATCAGTTTAATGTGGAATAAATTTGAAAAACTGTGTTTGCCTTATTAACTTCTTGTTTCCTTTCGGCACACGACCCCACCCCCTCGCCCCGCCACCCGCCGTACCACACGTCCCGCGCTCTCGTATCACTTGTCACGCGCTTCTGTTGGCATGGTTTCTCGCTTACAATGTGCTTAAAAGCTTACTCCGCGGCCGTACTCGATATCACACTAGTTGTAAGAGCAGTTGTATTCAGTCAACGACAATAACATCGTGTTCATTCTAATCTCGATTCCGTTTTTAGCTAATTGATAGTCATGTAAGTTAAAAATAAATACGACTACTTAGAACCATCTACACCAACATTTTGCATTTCATGTGTTTAGTTTTACACTCGAAGAAAATAGTTTTAAGAGGCGCCATGCCAGTAATCTAAGCGATAATTATAACCACAGACAAGAGTTAATTGAATAAATGTTTGCAATTTGTTACTAGGTATTGTTCAAAAGGTAGTGAGTTCTGAAGAATTATTTAATACCATCTGGATTTAAAATAATTAATTCTAATGGACACGAAGGAAATAGGTATAATTTATTTGTCCTTCTGTATGTTACTGTTGAAAAACTTAGTTTTTAACTGCATTCAAGGCCGCGTTAAGCTTATAACTTAAAGCCAATTACGTAATATTAAGTGCCTTCTTAGTTCTAATGTACGTATTTGATTAAGTATACCTTGTTAATTTATGTACCTTTAACTTTAAATTACTTAGTCTTAACGTTTTGTTGAAAATGTACTATGTTCTTTGATAATAATTAAATTAATATTACTAACCTGTAGTGTCTAATGTCTTAACCCAAGTAAATATTGGCATATGAGAGCACAGAATCGTCTTCATTACACCTCATCTTCGACATCTTATTTTTCTCAATCACATCAATCAAAAATTATTTTGCATAACAGGAATTTGGATAAGGTGACCCAATTAAATTTATTCACTACTGATTAAAAGCGATTCGTCGCAAGTACGTAAGTACGATGCGCGAGCGGCCTTCTTTCGGAATATCCCGCCAAAAAAATGGCTGCTCCGCTAGGCGCTACCATAGACGCGACGCTCTGCTATTGTCGATGATGACTGTAGAGTCAATTGTCTTTAGAAAAAAAGTTAGTGTTGTCGCATTTCCATCTCATATAAAACTCAATTGAATATTTCAATTAAATATTAATAAAACTCGGTGACGGGGAAGTGGTTCGTACCGATCAGAAGACGTTTGCCAAAATTTTTTAGTAAATTAATCTCAACTAATCGAAACATTTTTATGTTCATAAAATTATTTAACGCCTCACTACCTTGTGAAGGAAAGTAGGATTACTGTAAAGCCAACCGTATATAATACATACACGCTATAGTTACATACACAGTTTTAACCACCACCGAGCTACGAGAGACTATCGAAACCGCCTGCAGTTTCGTATTGACTATTGCCACATTCATCATTAAAGACAATTGTCCCCCTACGCATAACACTGTTATGTAGTCCTTCTCGGAAGTGATGTTTTTTTACATTCATAAATTATTCGTCGCCTAACCAATCTCACGACTACTAGGGTTGCATAAGGCGGCCACTAACACACCCTCACCCCAGGGAACTTGTCCCGTCAATTCATTGATTATGTTGCTTTTTTTTTGTTAAAAGTAGGAAGAATAAATTAGGTATCCGCCCCTTCATTTTTTTCTCTATCATGGATCATTGAATGTATTTAAGAAAAGAAATGCAGGAGGTTTTTATACGCATATTTATTTATCTATACTAATATTATAAAGCTGAAGAGTTTGTTTGTTTGTTTGTTTGAACGCTAGGATCTCAGGAACTACTGGTCCGATTTGAAAAATTCTTTCACTGTTAGATAGCACATTTATCGAGGAAGGTTATAGGCTATATATCATCACGCTACGGCTAATAGGAGCGGAGCAGCAATAAAGAATGTTTCAAAATCGGGGACTTTTTTCCTTTTTGTGAGCTTCCGCTGCGTACGCTGCAGAAACGGTTAAAGTTTCGCTAAAATAATGTATGACAGAATTGTTCCCCTTTAAAAATTCTAAAAAAAAGTCCGCGACAGCATATGTCTATCCTTTAAGGTTGGCTCACTATAACGTTTTTTATTCTAACCAAATTTATTTTAAATAAAGCATTATTTGTGAAGGTGTTTTTACAAACATGATATTAATCCTTCTCCAAATAAATATGTTATTCATTACAAATATTTAATACAAAATAAGTTTGTCCTTTACATCATTTGATTTCAATGAGTATCTTAGAAGATATCGCAGTTTCAAAATAATGATCAAGCGCGCAATAATGATACTCAAGGCGTCGACCGGCGCGTTACGGTTTCATGTTTAAACAATTTGACCGATTTGTATGATTTTCGTATATTTAAGTAAATGGGGCTCTGCGGAGTAAAATACTACAACTTTTTTTCTTTCTGAACCCAACCCTGTAGTCCACGCAGACGGAGTTGCGGGCAAAAGCTAGTATTATATATTTGGCCTTTGAAGTTTTTAAACCTATTCCATCGTAGGCTTGTGGGACTAAAACTTTACTTCTCGCTAACAAATCTTTTATCCGAAAGGTTTTGTTACGTTTTCTCTTATGTTACACAAATTTTAGCCTAAGCAGGTACAATTCTAATTGATTGGGGTTATGATCTATTATGAATTATCACGTACTAATGGCACAGAAAAACATTGTGAGGAAACCTGCAAACCTAAAAATCTTTTAGGAATTTCTTATATGTCTATTCTCTCAACACGCACTAAGTCAGCGGTTTGGACTAACCTAATCCATCTCAGCTGTAGAGGAGGTACGTGCCCGATACATGGGCTGATGAATCAAGGGTGTTGGGGTATGAAATGAAACGCAGTAATACATTAAAGTGTTGTATTGAAGTACGTGAGGTGAGACGTGGTGGCGCGCGGCCGGGCGCGTCGTCATACGGTGTCGGGTGGCGCGGGCGGCGCGGGCGGTGCGGCGAGTCGAGCGGCTGGCGCGCGCGGCCGGGGCGGCGGGCGCGGCGGCGGCGGCGGGCGGCGCGGGCCCCGGCGAGCGCGCGCCCGGCGCCGGCACCACGCCGCCAGCGCCGCCGCGCCCGCCGCGCCTCCGCCGCAAGACACCCACCACCACGCCCACGCGCTGCCGCCGCCCGCACTCACTCCGCTCTCGCCTACGGACACCCACTCGGCTACCGACGTGCACCATCCATCCAACCAGACTCCAATTCCCTCACCAATCCCCACTTCATCTCCCCAGCAGCACTTATTTCAAGATAAGGATCTGGCAGCCACTCTGGCTTACCATCCATCATAGGAGTTATGGCAGGCAGATATGACTTCACTTAGTAATTTGAATACTTTCAAATATCTTTTTGTAATACAAAAATACGCTAGGTCTGGCAACACTGTTTGCCACAGCTAAGTCAGGCGCAGTAGGAACGCTTAATTAAACTATCTCAATATACCTGAGTTATATACTGTTACAAAATATGATTTACAATATTCAAGAAATAGTTTTTGTGCTTTGTTATTCTGACAATTTAACAAATTAAATTAATCTTTTAATAAGTGTTAAAAAAACTGTGTCAAAGTATGAAAATTAGACAATTACACGCACTTATCGACAATACTTGAATAATAAGTGAGGATGTCACACGTATCATTGGTACCTTGTTTTCTTATAAATATCTAGTTATCTTTATCCAAACACATTCAGTTGAATATTGTATAACATAATTCAAATTCTTTTATTTATTTTTTTTAGTTTGATTTTTAATTTGTGTTTTTATTTGAACATGCATTTTTATCAACACCAATATGTGAATACTTGGGTGAACAGACACACAGGAAGCGGGATGAAATGCGGCGAAGCGTGGCTTATATAATATGTAACTTATTATTTTTTGCAAAATGCCCGATAACTCAAGTTCTCTTCATAAGCAAAATTCAGCATTCCACTGTTACCATAGAAAAGTTATGTTACGTCATGAAATCAGGATGGAGGTGAAACATTTTTTTTGTATGGAAAGGACCAGTCATTTTTTCACAATTCTCTTTCTCACAAGATACCCATCTAACTAATAACTAAGTGATCATAAATGTCTCAACATAACATTTTGCTTATAACGATCTTCATGACTGTTATAAATGTAAGACCTATTCACCTATACATCCATGAGTTTACATTTTGATTTACCCTCATAAAATCCTTGAAACTTTAGTGCAACGCAACCAATACTAAAAGCGCGGAATGAAGGGCAGCCATTTTCTAGATAGCAGTTGGGGCATGCGTAGAGTAATGACGGGGAGCTGGTATGTGAGTGTGTGTGGGGCGCGCACTCACGGGGTCAGCGCGGTGCGGCGGGCGCGGCGGGCGCGGCGAGCACGAGCGCGCACACTAGCAGCGCGGGCAGGAGCGCGCGCGCCGCCGCCGCGCCGCCTGCCAACAGCGCGCCAGCGTCACGCCGCGCACCAACACCGGGACACCAGCCCGACTCGCGCCAACAACCATATGTTTCTGTCTCCTTTGACTCTTATCTCCATCTAGCTCTTGGTAAGAGGACGAATATTTTTTCCTAGTCTTATCCCATTCTAATTAGTGGGCAATCGACTTTTTCTAATTCGATTCCAATACAGACTAGATGTCATATTTTTGGTAAATAAATTATCATTTATACTAAGTAATATGAAACAACTAAGTAAACCTAAGTAAGTGTGCCTAAAGTATTTATGTTTTATCTACGCTGGTCAGTCTTGCTAGGTCTTAAAACAATAATGCAGGACGGATTCGTCAGTTATAAAGTTTTTGGATTTTAATCTGAATAAAATTTACCAACAACTAACTTTACTCTTCAAACTCTCTTTCCTATCAGTGGATTTTTTAAAATCTCTTGAATCAATATCATTAATAGTGAGATATTACCTAAGTAAAACGAAGGAGACAGAAACATATGGTTCAATAGACAGTCATACTCGTATATCGAATCGTATGAATAGTTAATTGGCAGGAGTCGCGCTGGCAGCGTTCTGTGGCCGTTGTGTTTTGTGGCAGGGCAGGGATACACTCACCATACCGGCGGTCGGGCCCGACTTTCTAATACATCTACGTTTTCTGAAGGAACTGACACTTTCATAATTTAAGCTGAAATATATCTTGTAAGCCATAGAATCTTTAGAATAAAAGTGATTTTAAAAATATGTCTCAGTAAGATGGTTATCGTACAATTCCAACAGAAAACGCGTAAAGATGCATATTTCCGGTCCCATAGTGCGATGACTCAATGCAAATTTCGTCCCATCGGATACAAAACGTTCAACAGATTATCGAATAGTATTTGCCCGCGATCGTCAATCAAATCGAAATACAAGAGAATCCAATGACATCAATTTACGAAATCACTCTCCTGAGTCATCACAGTATTTGAAATAATGACAGACAGATATGAATGCAGAAATGATATGAAAATATTTAAAATTCAATTGTTTTTTTATTTAAGTAGGTTTTCACAAGTTTTATTTGTCTTCAAAACCACTGAAGCGGGGACGCGGATGTGAAATAAAAACTCACTTTTCTTGCAACATATTCAATATATTCCGCTAATATCAACAAATATATATTTGAATGGAATCTAACGCCTACGTACAATATCCTCCGAGACAATCATTGCATTGACCCATCGTGTACTGACAGAGTACAGTGATCGTTAAACCACGCATACTTTAGTTATTTGTTACTTCTACTGTGTTTACAATACAATTTACAACAATATAGAAGATTAAAGCAGGAGCGAGCGGCACTTGTAGCGCACGGCTGCAAACAATAACACTTTATATTATTAAACACCGTAATCAAATGACAAAAATAATAATTAAGTAATTTAAATTAAGAAGTCACTGCATTTTCTGCATTTGACAGCTTACGTAGTGTTGCCAAGATAAGCGATACTTATAAGCTCGCATGAATATTCTTATTTTTTTTTTATTCATAACATAAAAATCATTTAATTTAGAAATTTTCTGTGTATTTATCATACTATTTTTCAGTAGACGACATCAGATAATAATATCATGTATTATCGCATTAATAAAAAATATTGCTACAAGTACAGCTCGCCCCATGTAAGTGTATTGAACAATCTACTTTATTATATTGTTAATTTTATAATAGATATCGTTATTATATTTTTCTTAAATGCAACGACAAAATGCAAGGTGTAAGTACAATCGTAAAGTGCGGTGCCAATTGTATATAATACAGTGAGAATTTTTAAATCAAAAAATTTAGAAAATATACGATTTTGTCTATGGTTAGCTCTGTTAATATTATTATTGTATATTGATGTGTTTAATTGGAACAAACATATATCTATGACATATTTGATATGTTAAATAATTTAGAAAATGTAAACATTTTAACAATACAACACTTGCTACTTGTCCTAATCGACTAGATTTAGTTAAATATCTATCGATTCTGCCTAAGAGATGGTTATTAAAAATAATAATTTCATCACGTTGAAACTGTAATTGAATGTCATTGTTATTATGAAGGATCGTCTTTATAGGCAACATTTACGTTTATAAATTAAAAACAAAAATTCAGAGTATTATAAATAAAATTTAAAATATCAAGAAAATCACCAATATACAAAAACCATTGATAGTAAATCAACAAATTATAAAATCAATCTTCCAAAACAACAAAAAAAACCAGAAACCTAGTGTATGGTAAGTCCATAAAGACGACCCTAGTCACCTGTGTGCGGTAGTGTGCGTAGTGCGTACTAACAGTGGAGCGGCTTGTCGGCCGGCATGAGCGCGCAGTGCGGCAGGCCGGAGCAGGCGGCGGCGCGCGGCAGGCACGCGCCCGCGCAGTCCGCCGCGCCCCCCGCCGCCTCGCCCGCGCCCCCGCCGCCGCCCGGGCACGCGCCGCTGTCCGACACACTCACCTCCGTCCAGATGGCGCGCCAGCCCGGACCGCCCACCGACTTGTCCGCTATTATGAACCTGTGGGGGATTGTTACTTCATCATCGTCGGCCTATATACCTCCTATTGTTGGGTAAGGGCATCTCCTACAGCTGAGAGGGATAAGGCCTTAATCTATCATGTTGGCCAACACGCCCAAAAATTTCCTAAGAACTTTTAAGTGTGATGTTCAGGGATCCAACTCAGCAAAGTGGTCAACTGCTCCGCTCGCCGAGTTGGAAGGCCTAAGCCCTTGCCATACCCCTGATGGGCCTTCCCCGAGGGAGCTTAAGGGGTTTTCCTCTCGTTTAAAAAAATAAGTGCTAAGTACTGACGAGAGGCGGATGGAGTTTGAGGAGGAGAGGTACTGCCAGCGGTCGGTGGGCGCCTTCTCGCCGCACAGCTCCAGCGGCGGGCCCGGGCTCTCGTACCACAGCCGCACCACCGCCGCGCCGCAGCCGCGCTCTGAGAAAATGAAATCATCATCATCAAAATATTCATCATG
Source organism: Cephonodes hylas (assembly GCA_030295005.1). Classification (NCBI taxonomy): domain Eukaryota; kingdom Metazoa; phylum Arthropoda; class Insecta; order Lepidoptera; family Sphingidae; genus Cephonodes; species Cephonodes hylas. The sequence goes on along the minus strand of AP025372.1, from coordinate 11,374,430 downwards.
ATTATTATAATGATCAACATCTTCATCACCACCAGCAACAAAATTATCATCATCATCGTTAAAAACATCATCATCATTATAATGGGCATCGTAAATCATCAGCCATTATACATTCTTTGATGGAGTAGGACACCTATCTCTAATGCGGTCTACAATTTTAATACAGATAACCGTGGAAAAATTAAAATTGTTTCGTGGTGGTGCTTCGAAGATCCGCTTTGTTATTATAGCTCTGGGACTGCTCAGGTTGTAGGTATCCTGAAGCGAAACGAAGCGAAGTGGCAACTGTAAAGCTACAAAGAGAAGTAGTAGTTACCAGTGAGGTGTCCCTCGACGGCGAAGGTGTGGAAGTTGAGCAGCAGGCGCTTGCCGGGGCGCGCGGTGACGAACCAGTTGCAGACGCGCGAGGCGGCGCTGCGCGCGGGCGGCTCGTACGGCAGCGGCCAGCGCGGGGACGTGATCACGCCCCACTCCGCGCCAGACATGTTGCCGCCGCAGTCGCCGAATATCGACTTCGCTGGCTGCAGGGGCAACGACAGTACTGACATTACGACCTTAAAGTATATGGCTTGGACACCTAAAAGGAATGACTGAGGATCGTGCAGTAAAGCTGGGTCGCCCGTGTGCTCGTCGCCGGTTTGTTCGACCCAGGTACCCATTGGAAGAATGAGGTCGAAAAGGACTTGTGGGATCTCCAAGTCGAGGATTGGCGGGAGATGGCGCAGGACAGATAAAAATGGAAAGCCTTATTATCGAAAGTCAAGACTCACTTTGGATCGCTGCGCCATTTTAGTAAGTTATACATTCGGATGTTAATAGGCAAATTGGGTAGTCTCATCAAGCATATATGGGTGGTATGTGAGTCATCATCATCATCAGTCGCATTACATTAACTGCTGGACTTAAGACATTTTAGAGAGATCCAAGAGAAAATTGGTTGCGTCCAGTGACGTACAGTAGTTACAAAAATAATTGTCTTACTTTTTATTGGTCAAGAGAGAATTAGTCAGGTCACCTGCAAGACTAAGTTATCTGTACGGCATTTTAAACTCTTCCAGTGCTAAGGGAATGTTAACATTGTTAATGAAGAAGAATGAGTGTGATCTAAAATCTCGTTTAGTGTTAGGTCTATTTTGGTGTAAGGAAGAGGCTTTACCTCGAAGACGTATCTGGCCTTGAACCCCGACGCAACTGCCTCAGTATCGGTGTGCAGCGCGAGCAGCAGCCCTAGGGCTCCGCGCGGCGAGTGCAGCGGGCCTGGGGCGGCGGCTCCACACCAGCGGCCCAGCGGCACGCGCGAGCCCTCGCGCCCCACCCACCACGCCTCCACCCAGTCCTCGCTGCACGTCGCGCCGCTAAACATATATTTACATATTTGAACTTTTAATGAAACTTTGGAAACAAACTAAAATATAAGACTGTCTAAAAAGAAAAATATTATTAAAGTTATACAAACTTATAGAGTTGAGAGTCTAACGAGAATCTTTGTTGACATCAATGCTTGCATAACAGAAAAAATTACAGATTTTCTTTTATTGAAGGTAGTTCTAATTTTGATTGAATTAACTATTTCTTAACTTAAATTTACTATCTTTGCCTTTCTTTTGTCGTTATTCCTGAAATCTTATCGAAAATTAATGCAATCAGCAAATCACATAAATTGCATACTAAAGACATAAAATAAAGTAAGAAAGTTTTTGACCTTTAACTCTTATTGAAAGTTTTCTTGTATTTCATTTGTAATCAAGCTTGAAGAACAATACGTCTTTCAACTCACCCATACAATCCAGCGGTGGCGTTCCAAGCGTCGGCCCTGACCTTGAAGTGGTCGAAGACGACGGTGACCTGTTCGTTGGGCGTGGCGTCGAGCATGTACGTGCAGTTGGTGTGCGAGGGGTAGTTGGAGGGGTAGCGGGGGGAGTTGAACTCGCCGCGCTTCTTCGACTCCGAGCGGTACGTGAACGCGCACTCGCCGCCCGGCGCCGCCGTGCCCGGGACGCGGTATTCTGAATGCACACATTCATCATAATAAATCTCAATATTTCATTGGTGTATTACATTATTGCATTAAAAAATTCTATAAAGTTATCATGATTGAAAAGAAAACAATATAAATTTACTCATTTATCTTCCATTGAATGGTCGATCAGCGTAAAACCAATTAGCGCCATCTATAAGAAGCTGACAACAACCGATCAAATTTGTTACTCATATTTTATCAATAGATGGCGCTTCTAGTATACAGGGGAGCATTCAGACTGTAACCAAAAACTAAAACAGGTAATAGCTACGGTGATTACAAACCTATTACCTACAAATTACGATTATCTAACAACCACATACTTAATACTTATGTTTGTTAGGAAAACCTTTCTTTTTAACTTTTTGTCAGGTTTTTTTAACGCCCATGCGTTTATAATAACCGTAGCCATTACCTGCTTTAGTTTTCGGTCACGGTCTGAATGCACCCTGTATGACGATTTTAATATGTGTTCTGATCAAACAGATGGCGCCACTAGTATATTTTACAATGAGCTCATGACTGCACCGACCAGTCTCGAAGGTGTACTTGGCCTTGAACCCGCGGCCCTGCAGCTCGCCGGAGCTGAAGACCATGACGAGGCGCGGCCCGTCGGACACGAGCGGCGGCGGGAAGGTGCCGGCGCCCTCGCCGCACAGCTCGGCGTCGTGCTTGTCGTACGAGTCGGTGGCCTCCTGCCCGCGCAGGTACACCTTCAGGTACCCGTCCGGGCACGCGCTGCTGCGGCCGGAATATACTTCAATTATGGCCGAGTATTAAACGCTACTTAAAAATTTACGTGAACTTAACGTCTAATCCCGTCTTATTTTAGTCGGTTTTTATCGACTTAAAATTAAGTAGCGTGTCAGTATTCGGCCGTTAGCCTGCTATAGGCCCTCCACTAGCTTTTCGCCACCCGCGTGCAAACCCCATACAGCCCTACAGCTACTTATTCTGATTTTAGACTAAAGAGAACAAAGGTCAGCCAAAAACTTGCCGGTTCCCTAAACGTGCCATCCGCGTGTTGATACATGTGGCGATACTTCTATAGAAATCGAAAAAAGGAGACGCTAATTATGTACCTAATGTTTAGTTTATAATTGTTTTATTTGGGGTCTGTTTTAATTTATTATTCATATTGTTAATTGCTTTTATAATTTATTAAATACATTTTTTTGGCTTCTATGGAAGTAGCTCTGTCATGTCTTTAAATCTGTTATGGGATGGTCTGGTAGTAGTAGTAAGGTCGCTCTCTATATAGTCTCCAAAACACAGCTAATAGAAAGTGAGAATTAAACCTATCACAAGGGTTAAACGTGAATGTGCATCTCCGATAAAATTATAAATAATGAAAACTTACTCTGGTTTCGGAGTGTCGCCTTTTGGTATAGAAAAGTTCTGGAACTCTAAACGCACACGTTCCAAATTTTGTGAATCTTGCATACCGTATATAAAATATCTGAAACGAAAAACATTTTTTTGAGTACCAATTTAATTTCATAATGAAATTGTATTGATTTAAAAACACTGGATTGTTATACATACCTACAAACAACTTTTTGTATATAGGGGAATGGATAATTTGGATGGTACACGAAACCCGTGGATTCCTTTTTACTAAGAATCTTCTGGTCGCACTCGGAGCCCCTAATGTGCTCGGCGTCGTGTTTACTTATAAAATCTGAAACACAATGTTACACTTAGTATGATTTTTAATTGTCAATATTAATAAGATGAAACATTCAATTCATTACCCATTCTAGGAAATCGAATCCAGAACGATATTGCTTGTATAGGTCACCATAGAAACTAGTTTCTTACAGTTTTTACCTACTTTCATCATCACCATCGGCTCATACACGCCCCACTATGGGTAGAGGCTCCTCTAACATTGAGAGGTTAGGCCATATTCTACATCGCTGGCCTAGTGCCTGTTGGTAGACTACAAACCTAAGAAATTCCTAAGAATTTTTAAGTATGCAGGTTTCATTACGTTTCTCATCACAGTTAAGGAAAGTGATATCAAAATTCAAAGTCAGGGGTGTGTGCGTAGGGTTTGAACCCGCGACCGCTGAGACTCTCGACTGTGACTACCTACCCTTAGACTGGTGTACTGAAGGTAAAAAATCCAAAAAATGATATAATAGTATATGTAGTACTGACCTAACTTAACAAAACTCTCCGAGAACTCGAAGATGCCCTTGAAGCCGCGGTTCTGCGTGCTGGCGGCGCGCGGCAGCGTGTAGAAGGTGACGAGGAGCCGCTCGTCGCTCGAGTACAGCACCAGGTTGCGCTGCTGGCCGCAGTACGTGCCGATCACGGCCGAAGAGTTGTCGGGCCCGTCGTACACGCGCACCCAGTCGAATGGGCAACTGAGAGGGACGACAGATAATCTTAACTCATTAATCATCATCATCACCCAATTTATATCCTCATGCTGGGCAAGGGGCTAGTCTAAACCTGAAAGGGTTTCGGCTATAGTCCATCATGTCGGTCTAGTACGAATTTGCTGTCTATATAAATAAATAAATACACCCAACAGTCACATACATAGTCCTGACCCCACACTAAGATACGAGTCTTGTGTTGTGGGTATCAGAAACTACGAGAGACTTTTTCGGTCTCACAAACACCCAGACCCGGAACAAATATTTGTGAATCACACAAACATTTGTCTCGGTGCGGGGATCGAACCCGCGGCCGCTCGTTTCGCAAGCTGGTGTCTAGCCAACTGCGCCACGGGGCTGTCATGTCATATCCTTAAGAAATTTCTGAAATTTTAGATGTATAGGTTTTCTCACAATTCTTCATCATTAAAGTATATCGTAATTCATTGTTAATACACACATAGTTTTGAAAAATCAGATTTGTGTGGAGTTAGAGCTTACGCACTTATTTCTGGCGTGTTACTTTCATTTGTTCGACTTTATTGCGACGATCGAGTAGTACGATATTGCAACTTTTTCGAATCGAATTAACATCTTCATGCTGACGTTGGTCTAAGTTCTGAACATGTGCTAACTGCTAACTTTACCATTCTTACTCTAATAATAATTATTTAATTTTGTTAAAAATAATTTTCCAAAATTAAAGAGGAAGAATCTAATAATTATTATTGTGGTCAAGATACCATACAAATATTTGCTGTAAAAAGAAATAACTTACTGCGGACCGCCGAAAAATAGATCGAAGTCGCGAAACTCGAGCCGTATTCGTTGGCCGGGCTGGCCGCTGAATAAATAGTTGCACGTGATGTCTTTGGGGTATATCCCGGGGTAGGTCGGCGACAGCAGCAGGCCCGTCTTCCGCTTGCTCGCCTCTATCACGAACGAACACAATGAATTCGGTATCGGAGTGCCCACCTCGAACTCCGCTGGGGACAAACATTTATGTCAATAAACTTGATCATGGATTAATGCAAATGCGAAGAAGGGCGACTAAATGATAATAACATTTTCAAGGTTGTACCTCCCAAATAATTTTTAATTCGGAGTCTTTGTAACAATATTGTAAAATATTTCTTGATCGGAAAATAGCAACACAAAATAGTATCTTGCCAATTCTTCTCTAGTGATGACTACCTTCCGAATAGGGTGGTACACTATTATTTCAAATGACTGATTCTAAGTGATTAACTTAATTTTACAGATTAGTATAGACACATCTTAAATAAGTCAACTGCTCGCATGAAGCTTATCTGGGTATAGAGTTGCGTTGATCGCTCTGTAATTAATTTTCTCGCACTTCCCAGCGTGTCGGTACTACGGGTATGGTAACCGCGGAATTAATTTAGCAGCACTGCGCCAGAGCGGAACGAATCGATGCGCCTTACTAACTATCTCAAATTAATTTGCTTGCACTTGGACTCGAGTGGAAACCAATAGACACTGGCGCTTCATTTGCTCTGCGAAACTTATTTATTTACTGTTCCGCACTGTCTGTGCTTTTGCTTCGTTTAGTTCATTTAATTGTTTAGTCTTTGTTCTTGGATGTTAAACGATGGTAATATAATGTTCTGTATTTTTTATTAATCTTGTCTACAATCCATTTGGTTTCTCAGTTACGCCTTAGTCCCCGAGGTTTATCAAGTGCGGAAGTATTCGACCGATCTGAGAAACTCCTATTGGAATATTTTTAGTTAATCAAGCTTCTTCGCGATTCCTTCACCACGTAAACTTATGATAAGTGTGTGTCAGTTTTAAGCGGCTAACACGCCAGTGATATCTAGTTATATATCGTATCTTATTCAAGGGACCATGGAGGTAAAAGACGACATTCTAGAAAACGTCATAGTGTTTATCAACTTCAAATACCCATCATTCGTCAATAAAATGCTTAGCTCAGTATATTTCCGAACCTCATAATTTTACTCATATATTACAGGGAGAAAATACTTCTGACATTTGCCCTTCGTAAATCAAAATTGATCTTGTTAGTTCCCCCGGTCCTGCGTAGAGGTCGCTACGAGTAAACAACTTTCTGTAATAACTACTTTTCTTTATTATTCTTTTCTGTTTCGTCGTACTTTTACGTTTTATTTTCTTTCTTACATCGATGCCTTTTTCGTAATTCCGCATAAGTCAAAATGGATTATTCGATTTAGATTTTTTCGTGAGATCTTTGTTTTATTTGATTTTATTATTGGTATAATCATAAAAAAGTTAATCGGTGCCGATACAATCAAATCAGAAATTTTGTTTCTTTTTTTGTGCTCTCATCGTGAAGTTAGCTAAATAATAACCTTTTGCTACGTTTTTTTTCGCAAAGGCTAAGTACTTTTAAGGTATTTGTACCAGCGTCATATTCCCTCTAAGCCATTCCAATTAGTATTGTTCGAATATACTAACTAAACGCTCTAAAAGTTAGGCGCGGTTTTACAAGTTCTTGTTAACGAGCATGGGAGCAACATCTGTGGGAATTATTTCGGCGACTTCCTTAAAGTTCTATTTGACAGTTTGCTCAAAATCCAATGTGACACGGGACATCGGGCAAGTTGTTCCACTGCCTCGGAGTTCTATGCATGACAGACGAGCCGGCACAACTTTGCTAAGTGTTTATTTAGTCGGGAACATATTAGATTTGCATAACTGTTTGTAGATTGTTGGAGCTTTCTCGTTCTACAGTACGGTTCTTCAACTTAGTAGAGAATTTTGTAATGTTATTTATGTCGAAAAATGATGGATTTGTCGAATATTCAATATTATTTACCTGGCCACGATAAAGTTCATTTTAATAATTTTAGAGATTCATCTTGGCTTTTTTTTCAGACACCATTCAAAAGAATTGGTTAGTTAATTCTAATTTTTTAAGAAAAATATAAATTCTTTAAAAGGAATCCTTCTGAGCAGTCAAAACTGTAATTAACATAAATTAATCGTTAGGTCAATAGTTACAAAAATACATCGAAATTTCATGCACAAGTTATATATATATTATTACTATCTTAGTAAATGAAACTACAAGAGACTATTGTTACCATAACACTCAGACTCAGAACTACCCACTTCTTCTTTTTCCTGATCCTCACTGAACTCTTGTTTCACAACTTCTGCCAAACATATAAAACCTATAAAACACATTAGGATTCCTTTGCCTGGCTATGTAAAAAATTAACTCACAGGAGTTGATGAAGCGGTATGTGCCAGTGAAGAGCGTCGGCGGCGTGTACGGCTTGTCGGTGAAGAAGGAGAGGGCGACGGCGCGGTGGAGGGACACGCGGCGGCGCGGCGGGATGGGCCCGCAGTACCGCCCGCCGAACGCCGAGTTCACCAGCTCGCCCGCCTCCAGCGACGCCATCTCCGAGTATATGTCCATGTACTCGTGCATGCATCTTTAAAAACAAACGGAAATATCATCAGCTTCAGTCCACCTCATTGGTCTAATTGACTTGACAGACTTTTTATCTAAACAAATCCTAAAAACCTTTTTAAGTGAGCAGGTTTCCTTTCGTCATTTTCATCCACAACATTAGAGTTAAAATACGCGATAATGTACTGTGAATACACAGGTTAACTGTGAAAATAAGAGATGTTTGTCTGGGGTTCGAACCCGCGACCGCCCAGATTTACGATAGTGTACCTAAATCTTGAGGCATCACAACTTTGGAATAATTATAAAGCGGAATTTAGCCTATATAATGCTTGTCATATTGCAGCTTCTATTATACCAGTGGCTCTTTTTTTATGTAAAGCTTTTGCTACTTGATATATGCAACTAATTATATGGGCCATGCAATGCCTTGTATGTAGAGATATCGTGTATCGAGACAAGACATTCTGCGACCACTAGATATTGATTCTATGTTTTGTTTCAATATTACGCCTAGTTTTATAAAAGATAATTGAGAACTTCACTTTTATGACAGTGATAGAGGTGGTTCTTATCTAATAATATGTAAAGTTAACAAGGAAAACTGTTTATACTCTTTTGCTCTTTAATTATGCAAATAATATGATAATAGAAACGTGAAATCATAAAGCAAATATGATATAAAATAATGTATGATTTTGTTCTAATAAAATATTCCTCGCGGCAAAAACCCTTTAACTTGTACAATTTGTGGTCATCCCTGTTGGTATAACGAAATTTCCTTTTAACGTTACTACAAAGAGAACCGCAACAAAGTTCTTCTCATTTATCAGGACCTTGCTTTGGTTTAATTTGTTTAAATATTTCGGAGGAAGAATGTGATGTTAGTTTAGTACCAGCTGGGACACCTGATTTCGTTCCGTTGCCTCAAAAACAAAAATTTATATAGCCTTCAGCTGTTTTGTTACTTAGTACATAGTTTTCTATAGAACTTTCATTCCTCAGCACTTTTCAGTAGAAGTAAAGGACTTATCAGTAAATTTATGAAGCTTTAAAATATTAATTCCCTCCTTAACTAGCACAATAAAGATAAAATATTTAGTTCTATAAAAGGATATTTTTATGACCATATCGGTTAAAAGAACGTTTATTTTTCACCAGACATTTGGAGAAAACTATCTCTCTCTCTCTCTTCATAAGATCAAAAAACCCTTTAAAGTATCTTCTATTTTTTTTGTGGGAAATTTATTATCCTTTATCTCAACTGTATAGATTTCGAACTTTTTCGATGTGTATTCAATCTATGATGTAATTTCACATGACAAACATAAGATTGAAATATTCCATCCGAGGTACCAAACACACCCCCTAACAATTCGAAGCTCTTTAACAATTAAGCAGGTACATCGCAATGAAATGTTGAATACCTTTAACCAGCATCCGTCCATTCATGAATAATTATTCCGGTCAAAAAACATATTTGTTACGTGGATTTATGCCCGGGTGTATAAACAAATCCGAGTGGGGACTGGGGAAGGATATGTATATTATGTGTATATATGTATACTTACGCTGGCAGCTCCCCGACCGCCGCTCCGCTGCGAACAAATGGTGCTTGTTAGATAAAGCTCAGGAGATATATTGCCGATACAAAAGTGCTTTTTTAAATATTTTTGTATGGTTCTTAGAGTACACTTGCTGTATTATTACGTGTAATTTTGGCTTTCAAGTAGACCGTAAGTTTTCGTATTGCATTAAGATGTTTGTATATTAAGAGTAACTGGTAGGTCTTTATTGTGTAACCAATACTTTTATGTACTTTGTTATCAGTCATAACTGCTTACATATGTTACTATTTAGTCTCCTGGAATCCCAACTACTTAGTGAAATGCAGTATTTCACTATGGCTAGGAAAACGTGAAAAAATTTAATTTTTATCGAGTTTTTCTTTAATGCCGGGAGGTTTTTAATCACCAATTTTTAATCACGTTCTGAATACACCTATATAATATGAGTAATATGATGAGTACTCATAAAGATAGCACATAAGATCGAGTCCTCTGGCGTGCCTTAGGAGAGGCCTATGTCCAGCAGTAGATCTAAAAGGCTTATGACGATGATGACTCACTCTGGCGGCTTCCCCCTGAGGTCGAAGGTGCGCAGCTCGACGAGCACGCGCTGGCCGGGCGCGGCGAGGAACGTGTACAGGCACTGGCGGCTCTGGTTGTTGGGGTTCAGCAGCTCCGGCGCGTGGAACGTGCCGTTGCTGGCCCCGCCGCGGCTCACGAACGTGCGGTCGCACTCTGGGAACAAATGGGCAGTTGAGTACTGCGGTATTTGATTGCTGCTGGTAGGTTTGAAGGGGATTACTCCTGCGGTTCTTCTTTCGGGGCAAGGTCTTTCGACACAAACACTGTTTATGCTGGTTTAGCTGGTAAAATGAAGTTCACGTTTGTTAGAATCATAACATGTCTGCTGATTTAAGATGTTTATGAAGCTTTAAATAGAATAGACGAGGTCAGCAGGCTGAAAGATCGGTCATCACGACGGACTCCTTTTGTCATCCACGTAAACCTAAAAGGGCATCTTAGCAACTTTCCTAAATATTATAGATCATCGTATGTACACAATCTACATACAACCTACAGTATTGTTCCTTTATTCAATACACTTTCTCCTAGAAAAATGTCCTAAGATATTTTACAAGGTTTATTCTCGCATAATGGAACGCTTAGGCGTCGCAGATGTTGAGAAACACTAAGGATTTTCGGGTAAGTAGCTATAAACTTGTCACAGGTAAGAGCACAGCCGCCCGGGGCGACCTTTTTAACTGTCCTTAAGTCCCCTTTTGTTTCGGACTTTAATTTCGTTGGAAAACCGCGATACTTGCCGTGCACGCTGCGTTGTTCATTAAGTTTTCATGAATTTCAGAGGACCCTACAGCGGGGGTTTTCGTTTATTTTCACTAATGACCGGGGATATTATGCGACGCCATGAATAGCTAGTAAGTTTAAAAATTGTGACATAAGAAGGTTGCTTCATTTTTTCACTTATGATTAGTATAATAGCAGATAATATATGCCAACATCCATACATATACTCGAACATACGCAGCGTGCTAGATTGAGCTATATGTGCGTAATTATTGACGGCAAATCTTCGAAATGTTATTTTCTATAGTCTATATTATATTTCTTACTCTTATTGAGCTTGATTACACTCAATTCAAGAGTGTTTTTTTTTTAATTACACACCATTTACGTTTAGTCTTCCCTCGCAGAGAAACATCACTTTTTCTATAACTAACTGATTTTGTTGCATTTTATGCTTCGCTTCGCTTAAATAGATTGTATGGAAATAAAACTTAGTTATTTCAAACAATGTGTATAAAATAAACGATACTAATTTGTACGTTAGCGCTGTCTCGAAGTATTTTATGTTGAATAATATTCCAGCTTTCAAAACGTGCAGTGTCAAAGACATTACGTCCTTTGTATATGCTTTGCACGCTTTGATAAAGATTCCACAAAGGATCTGTATGTTAAGTAGCTAAATAACAAAAAACTTTTCGTTTATGTCTTCAGTATCTAACTCTCCTTTAATATCTAAATGACATGTGTGAATTTAAAAATGACAGTAGGTATACCCTCGTTTCGCCTTTTCTTAATGTGAACCGTTTGTTTTTTTCCAATATTCACATTAATTTCGACTAATTTGACAGCCCCGTGGCGCAGTTGGCTAGACACCAGCTTGCGAAACGAGCGGCCGCGGGTTCGATCCCCGCACCGAGACAAATGTTTGTGTGATCCACAAATATTTGTTTCGGGTCTGGGTGTTTGTGAGACCGAAAAGTCTTTCGTAGTTTCTGATACCCACTACACAAGACTCGTATCTTAGTGTGGGGTCAGGACATGTATGTGACTGTTGGGTGTATTTATTTATTATTTTATTTATTTATTTAATTTTTCTAATGACAAAATCCACAATGAAAATCTTAACCCTAAAGAAGTTGCACAAATATACCTCGGGACCAAAGAAACAGATTAAACGTTATTTTTTTTCCCAGAGTATTCTAAAAATGGTTGTTTAATTGTAACTGTAATAAAGTACCTAACCTTAGATATTCCTTATAAGCTTCTTTGGAACTAGTTAACAGCTGCATAACCTATTCGAATATAAAGGGTACTATTTCAATAAAACGAGCGAACTAAATAGCATGTAAAGGAGAAAGTGCGAAATTAAGTTTGAAAGTGAACCAAAGCGAACTGCTCGCCATTTTTCTCGGCGCATAATCGACCGCCACAAAGAACTGCGCTAAGCTTGTTAAAACTTGTAAGTGAAACACGTTCAGAATAAAACGCAATTTCTCTAGTTGAGACGGAAAAGTTTCATAACACAACTCAATCATAAATAAATAATTGCCACCTCCATATCTTCGATTGAAGTTTGTTGTTGCTTCTTTTCTTATATACAATCTTTTAAGTGGAAGACAGTGAATTGCATGCTTACTATGTTTCCTTATTATAGTCGCTTCATACATATACTTACATACCGAACCTCAATACCGGGGGTATTGACCTACGGGTTAGGCTGAGGTGCATTTCTGTAATCTCATTTCGCATGATGTGTATCAGTACATCAGTCAGATTACTGCTGTGAATTATATAATGGAAAAGTCCAACAACACTGTCCGAGCCCGAAATTAAATCCATATCTACTAAATCGCATGACACATACAGACATACTATATATATATAGATCACGAAACAAAGACATGTGCAAAGTTGAAATTTTTTTTTTAATAGTTATTATGCTACCCTAAAGTAATTAGGGAAACGGTTAGCCAATAATAATTGAAAAATATAAGGATAGTATTAGAATATCAAATTTCGCTATCTCATTCATAGATTCGCGGCAGGAAATACATGTTTTTCAAATAAATTACTAAGACCTTTTCTTAATATTCCATCCACGCCGTCGCTGTAGGGTGATAGAGCTTTACGCAACTTTAACAAAATTGAAGGATATTAGTTATATTTACACCACAACATGTAAAAGTGTTCTAACACCGTCTCAGGTGTAATCCGAAGTCACCGAGGCAACCCCGCCAAGTCACGCTCCAAGTGTTTTCGTCTCGGGACTGTTAGTGCCGTCATTAAAACTTTCCTCTGCGCTGAGCTGACGGCTAGCTTGATTAACAACTTCATTACTTAGGATTTACGGCGCTTAGATAAGAACAGATGAATGTTCCAACTCACTATCATATTTGAGGACGTTTTAAATGTGACGTCTGTACAAGTGCCTTTGCTTGTGACATGTGAATTGAAACTAATGGAGTGGAAGCTGCTGCTTTGACTCAGTTTATACATTAATGTACGTTCAGTCTTTGTCGAGTTGGATAAGTATAATACGTGTAGATTACAGTAGCGGCACTTCCATAGAAGGCAAAAGCCTAGCATGCTTTACAAAATTCCGAATAACAATCTTTAACCTTTAAATCTTTTTTCAACAAAAACAATTTAACACATAAATGAAAATATATAATATACTGATCCTACAATGAACTTTTATCAACCAAATATTACAAAATTAACGTTTAATGCTTTTCAGGTTCTGTGGAAGCATCGCCACTGGAAAAAAACGAAAAATGATCGAAAAAATGCTGTGTAGTAATATACTCGAGTTATATTGTATATTGCCGGTATACCGAGTGTTTCTTAATAAAAATATAATATATAAAATATATGTGGTTCCGTTTCTTTTAAAATATAAAAGTTTAGGATTAGGAACAATTCGTAATAACCTTACAATTCTCTAAAAATTTAACTTATTTTATTAAAGTTTTATTTATTTTGCAAAACATCCCAGATCTAACTTGGATATTACAACCAAAATGCTTAAAATACGAAAACAGCAATTTCGCTACCTGCTTTTATTCTGATTAAAGTACACATTATTATACGAAAATGCAGACATACGACAAAATTTAAACAATTTCCAACATAAAATATATTATAACACAGCGACGTGGGGGCAGCAATGGGAAACACATTCAGCCGATGCCGGGACAGCAAAATTCGGGATGCGTTAAAAATGGTTCAAACGTGATTAGAATCTACATTGTGCCAGGGTGATGCCAATATTGGAAATATGCCAGAATAATATTATTTTTCTGCAAACACGCTGAACGGTATTTAAAAAATTGCTTTTCATGTCAAAATTTCAATTTGCTTGGTATCAAATGTGAATAAAGTGAATATCTGCGTGAATTTATTATTTTTTGGTACATAGTGTTCTTCACAACAGTATCATGGTGCAATTACATGAGCGGGGTTGCTAGCGTTGGCTAAAACAAGATCTCTTTAATTTTAAACATCTTATCGATCGAAGAATTAAACAGAGATTATCAAATTCGTCTGGGAATTATTCATAGAACGCTAATCTTTATTTATTATTCAAATACCTACAAACTTCCATTAATCTACCATTAGCTGAATCCCGAACTTTCTAGCAAGATTTCGCGTCAAATGGAATCAAATCAATCGTCAAGCAAAACAAAGTTGTATATTTGTACTAAGGGGCTTTAATATATAATTTATGAGTTTTTGTTGTTATTTGTTTAGAGATCTTATTGTAGCGTGTTAATTTATATAATTGACGTACTTGGAAGCTTAGTAGGCGCGGGTTCAGCGAGCGTGGCGCGGCTCGAGAGCTCCGTGGTCTCTGCCGCGAGCACTGCACAAAAACAACGTCTAATTACAGCTTTTGTCTCACTTCATTGTTTTAATATGTGCATTCATATTAAATGTGCAAAGTTATTCATATAAAGATAGAGCAAGTACGTTCTTGAATAACTCCGAGGCGCGAAGTGATTCTCACGGGTTCTATCGTGACTATGAAAGTGCTGAGATTGAATCGAATATCAATATTGATGACACGTCATCTACGGAAGCATCGCGATGAAGTCTTGCGTTCCTCTTGGAAAAATCTTCGTCATGAAATATTGATAGTTGAGTGGAAATTATATACGAAATCGTGTTGCAGTTTAGTCTAGTATCTATCTTTCAGATATAAAAGAAGCTTTTATACTGTCATGAAAAAGTGGCCACATTGCATTCGTTATGACAGCAGATTAAATAGAGAGTAACGACTATCTATCGTCAGTTGATATCATTCTAATCCAGTTGAGCTAAAAACTTACAACAATTTTCAAAGTAATCGGAAAAAGGTACATCAGAGAAACGGTAACGGTATAAACAGATTTTAACCGCTTGATATCATAAGCGATAAAAAAATGAATACCCCAAAGAGTAGAGCCACTAATTCGAAAACTAGAAAAAGAGATGAAAAATAAACGAAAAGGGAAGTAAATTGAGGCAGCGTAACAGATAACCTCAATCAAGAATGTTGATCATACCTCATATATTGCCTTCACCATTTCGAGCTAAAATTCTCCTTTCATCTATGTACGTAGAAACTTCGATACGTGTCTAAAATTTCACAATTAAGGTGAAAAAGGCACAACTTTCAATATTGTACGTGTTTTGAACTCTGAGAGGGCGATATTGTGTTTATTTTTATAGGCTCGCTCCCGTTTCAGGTTGGAATGGAACTGTATAACTAGCAGTTATATCAGTTATAGCAACGATTTAACTCACAAAAATGTCATATAAACAGTGTTTTATTAGTTGAATGGAAACAATGACAGACTTTATTTATTGATTATAACGAAAGCTAAACCAACTACTTTTTTCAATTACATTGGATCCTACGATTAAATTACTTTCAACGATTTTTTATTTTAGCAACAATCTAACGTTTCGGTAAAAGGTTAAACATTTAGCAAAAAAATTGTCTCATATAAATTCCTGTCTATCAAAAGGGTGTTGAAATAAAAACTTTAGTTTAAAATACCAAGGATTGTTGTTATTAAATCACGGAAATCAGGGTTATTGTATTAATATCAAATACAATTTTCTTCAAGCTAACGTAACTGTTGGTCCTTGCAAACTAAGTTTCACAACCTTTCAATAGTAATAGGTGTGTCTACGTCCATAATAAACTTGGACGTACTGAGTGCTCTCAGTATATACCGGATATACAGTTTATTATAAACTGCCAATACGTATTAGTATGATAGGGGCTTTATGGTTATTGTTTCTTGCTAGGATAAAAAGGTTCCGGAGTCATCAACTGGCAAGCAAATATTGGAAATGATGATGTCAGGAGATTATAGAATGCACATGCATGCGAAGTATACGAACGTATATGCCTCTTAATAGTAAAGAGTTGAGCCTATTATGTGATCATCGCAACTTAGCATTAATTTGCATTATAAATAGGCAGTCACAAGACTTGTTCAGTTCTGCATAGCAGATTCTTTCGTGCAGTTTGTCTTCGGACTTACAGTTTTTCATCAACATTCTGTCCTAGACATTTTTCAAATTCAATTCAAGACGCATATATTTTTTGCATATAAAATAAGACAAAATATTCCTCCACGGTTTGATGTCTGGCCGCGAGTTCAACACTATCAAGTTACGATAGTGCTCAAAGTTTATTAATAACACAATATAAAATCGGATACAAGCGTATTATTGTTTCACTTCAAACTTGTTAACCTCGGGTTTACAGACTGTGTACAGGTCATTAGGTTGACTTTGTTTCAAATTTTACCTTTTAAAAATGGTATTTTATGGAAAAATAAGCTTTAAAATGCAAAGATACAATTGAAGCTCATATTGAAAAAACGAAACATTAATGTTTGAAAGGTAACTGATCTTTCACCTATTACTCTTAGTGTATGGTCTACCTTTAACAACATTTAGTACCAGCTATGGCCATCGTACGAGTGCAATGCAAAACAAGTATTTAAAAAAAGTCACAATTTTAAAATGCAAAACGGTGTAAATGAATGAATGTCGTTTTATCCACATTCCGCCTTTATTACATTAGAAAGCGGCCGAAGTATAGACTATACTGAGTTTGCGGTTTCCTGGTTCGGACGCAAAGTTGCTGTAGCTCCAACGTCAATACATCCGGGCACACGGGTGTGCGACACTTCCCGGCATTTACTTCAGACCCACTACCGACTGAAGTGAATGAACAAGAATGTAACAAGGAAATAGTGGAGAAACTTCTAGAATTGGATGTCAAGTTAGAAAGTTGCAAGGTAATGACTTGCAACTACCTCGTAGTCTCGTGGCACAAGATTGGGGAAAAAATGTACGCAAAGCTTTATTGGGCTTCACTATTAGGAAACTCTCAGTAGCGGCACGGAGTTTGGAAATGTGCTTGAAAACTTGAAAGTCCTAGATAGACGTGTTGATGGGATCTCTAATCTAACATATTATTCTCAAGTTAAAGCTTACAATGTACATATATTTGTACGTAATGATAGCGTATTGATTTATGTTTAAAATCGTCTCTTTAAATTGCATAACTTTAAATACATAACAAGTCTGAATTAAGACATAAAAATAAAGCTTCGTAAATTTCGCAGTCACGAGACATATTACAGAATAATATGTAGGTACGTGCAAGACCCAGTCTAGGAGAACGTAAAGGGCTTGTGCTTTTCAACATTAAAAAACTATATGCCTACAGTGAGACGTATATATAGATTAATATAAAAAATATAATTAATTGTATTTTTGTTGAATTATATTTAAAAAAAATGCAATTTAAATTTTAGACAACATTTAAGTGTAAATTAAATAAGGGCCATTAGTATTAGGGCCACATTTTAAGCTCAGCTTATCACTAATTGGGTTAGTTAACTCCGAAGTTCCGAACGTAACTGCTGATAATTTAATTGCTCCTCGAATGGAGTTTCAACCGTTAATAATCTAAGAACTCGTCCATCACAATTTACAGGGAATTCCGTTTGTTGCTGGTGCTATAAAAATGTTTTGGCTTTGCGAAAACAAACCTAATCACGAGGTGACAAGGTAAAAAATTCGATGGTAGGAAGTTATTTGAATTCAGTTTATGGTGCCGTTTAAGACAGTTGGAAAACAATGTGTGTTGTTCAATTTGTTTGGACGGTGTTTCCGATAATTGTTACGATGGTATCGATTTGTGGTAACATTCGAACCCGGGATTGAATTGGGACTGCTTTTTGATATACGTCGCAGCTTTTGGTGCTTCAGCGACAGTCGTCATTTTAATTATTGTATACATGTGAACATACCTCAGTACTAATTGCCTACTTTTCAAGTACCTAGTAGAACTTCTTCAGTCAGCTCATTATTAGGCATCTTGGAGGTATAATCTAGTAGAAATCTATTAGGCCAGGGGTTCCCAAACTTATTTACACTATGACGCCCTACAGAATTATTATTTTTCTTGCGACGCAAATCATCAAAACTACCTACTTTACTGGAAATAAAAACAGCAGTAGTTAGCGTAATATGAGGTTATCAGAAAAATACGGACAGCGAATGTTTGCCGATCGCCTCGCGACGCCCCTCGGATGTTGCCGCGACGCCCCAGGGCGTCGCGACGCACAGTTTGGGAAGCCCTGTATTAGGCTATATATGTAATTTGGTTTCCACCGAATGATTCGGATAAATATTATGAACTCTGAAAACAATTTTGCAACAAATCTCATCTTTCCACATCTATGAAGCTTGGCGCCATCAATTTCAATTTTCTCTTAAGGAACATGATATCTATTCTTCGCTAAGACGCGCTTACTAGAAACTTCGCCATTTGAGACATTGAAACTTGCTGGTTCCTGGCGTGGGAGTCATTTGGCTTACTCAAGTTGAACTAATTGTTATAAATAGTTGTTGGGATCAGCTTGGCTTGCCACCAACTACATACTTGCTCCTACTGATTTCTGGATTCTCTGATGTAATTTGCCTTACATGCAACGTTTAGTCCGCAAGTCATTAATATATTGGTGTAACGGACTTCCATTACATCAATATATGTAAAGAATTTTCTTTACTGAATCCCCATAATAATAACATTTGATAAAAATCACATCACTAAGAGAACACGAAAGAAACTAAAAATTAAATAATTAAATTGTTTAAAAAAATACATTAATGTTCTCGTTTCTTAATGATCGATAATTTTATTATATACTGGGTTTTGAAGTAAATAACACAAGTAAGTTTTTTTATTGTGGATATGAACCGAACCAAGTTTATGTTGTAACTACAATTCTAAAAGTTACCTAGTCGCTTTTTTACATAATACACGACATTTTTGCTCAATAATGCATGTTTTCCCCGACTAAAGGTCCCCATTGTGTCGTCGGGAATTAAGAAAATATAACAATACATATAACATTTCCTGTCTGAAAAAATACAAAGAGCGTCAGTGGTTGGGTTAAAGACGCCATTGTTGTTGGCAAGTAATTGCTTCCTATGCTTTTGTCGGTTATGTGCTGGTGTTTCAAATATTTTATATCGAAAATAAGTGGAGGATATTTGGATACAGTGAATGGTGCTGAAGATGACTTCTTGTTTAGATTTTTTGTTTCGAGGATGGAGTATAGACTGTTATAATCGCAAACTTATTCTCAAGTTATTTTGGAAACTATTATTTATAATTTCAAATTGCTATCTTTTTTATGGATGAGGGCTGGACAAGAGCGGGATGTTTGGCGCTTTCTTGGGGAGGCCTACGTTCAGCAGTGGACGGCGATATGCTGAGTATATATGTGTTTTATTTACTTTCTTTCTTTAGCAAATTCTTTAGCCCAAAATCAGGGAATTATGTGTAACTTAGAACACAGTTTTTGAAATGTAAAAGATTAAAAATAAGAAGTAAAAACACGTTTATCCCCATGGTTATCAAACATCAGCATGAATCTAAACATAACAGATAAAGAAGAGTATTTATTTTGGCTACGTGTTATTCCGTATCAGCCCCTCTGCCACGCAGCGAGGGTTTCTCAAATTTGCATGTCAAAAACATACTTTGAAATGTTTTATCACAAAAATATGCCAACGCACGGCACCCGTGAAGGAATGTATAATACGAGTATTTATACTATCTGAATGTGTAACAGTGTGTATCACAGAAGATTATTGTTTAAATAATAATTTTAAATGTTAATATAACGTAATAATTAGGCTTGCTTTGGTCAGCAAAGAAATTTAAGTTCTACCAAAAATATAAAGTCGAAAGTAAGATTCTTCTCATCACTCATATTCAAACATTTCATTTCGAATTTTATTATTAACATATATTATAGTAGCCAATTTTGTAATTAACGCAAATCATAGGAAGAAGTGAGACATCACAATACCACGTACATTCGCGACCAACTAGTTTACACATTCACGCCTGACACCACATCATCTCGCCTCATTAATAAACCTATCTTGATTGTTACCGCCCATTGATATATAATTAATTGCATTAGCATTCGTGACAGCCGTAACGTGAGGATTATCATGTAGCCTGTCCAAGTACGATTTTGAAGTGGCCGACACAATTAGGACAACTGGTTATTAAATAAATTAATAGTAAATTAGAATAGTGTAAATTTAGAATCAATAGCTCAAAAACATAGAAAATATATGAAAATAATCACAACCAATTATTCGAAATTATCAAAATTCATGCCACTTTTCAAAAAGTCAAAAACTGCTCCACGGTCTCGCGGTGTAATCTGGAGGCGGGTAAAGTGTTGTTCGGTTTATTATTTGAAAAATCTCAAGCACAGAGTCTGGGGACGTGTCCGAAAAATGAAAAGAACCGTGTATGCATCTGATCAGGAATACACGCGCTATGCAAAATTCTATAATAGTAAAACTTCTGTAGTAATAGCTGAGGTAGTCAATTGTTGAAAACAAATTCTCAAAAGGAGCTCGTTCACTAAACGACATTTATATTCTTACGTTGCCCCACACAAAGAAATAAACCTCGTAAGGACGTCATCAAGAATGAAATTTGTTTTGCTGTGATACCAGGCTCAGTATTAACACGCAATATGTGCTATCCACACATACTCTATGCAAGATTACAATATCTTCGCTCGCTACGCCGGACATGTTATGGATACTTTCCGGTTGTCGATAATTTGTAAAGCATAAACTATACTGTGAAGAACATTAAATGTGAGAATGTAAGATTAAACTTCATTCCTAATGCTGACATTTTTCACGCTATTCTTATAGGTGGGCTAAATAATAATTTCATATTCCTCTATCTGTGGACCTCACATAGACCCTATTTTCTTCGTAAATTAGTATAAGTAAAAAAGTATAATATAAAGGACGCATAATATTTTGCAATACTTTTTACGAAACTATAATAGTAAAGTTATTACGTTAATTATTTATTGTCCAATATCTTTCTAGATCAATGCGGTAGACTTAAGATCTTGACCCCGTAACGTAAAAGAGACTCGTGCCTCACAAGGAGCCCAAATATTATGATCATATGTAACTAACATAACCTCACACGTTAAACCATAAACAATAATAATCATAGAGTAATGAAGCAAACTCTGGCGACAGTCGCAGTTGGTACAGGCCGTGCCGGAAGCGCGGCCATCTTGATTGTGCTCCACGGATATTGGAGATCGGGCGAGCGCTCTCGTGTAATTGCTCAGATATTGCCTCCACTTGTTTACCGGCACGTTGTTATTATCATCGGGCTGTTGCTACATCAAATCGACATGTGGATGATATGAAAATGTATTTTCATTGGTCCAATTCGCATATATCGAAGTGACTAAGAAATAAATAATCCAACCTAACACATAATCGTGATCCCCACTAAGATACAAGTCTAGTGTCGTGGTTGTCAGAAAATACAAGAGACTAGAGACTTTTCGGTCTCACAAACACCCTGACCCGAAAAAAATATTTGTGGAACACACCATCATTCCTCTCGTTGCTGGAAAAGTACCGTATCTTTTCGTTTTCCAAGCGTGTTTCCACTAAACATTAGGTGGCTCATTTGCTCGTTTGCCTCCATTTTTCATAAAAAAATAAGATTCCGTCTAGCCTTCTGTATCATGAGGCTGTCAAATCTTAAAAGTGTAATAGACAACCCAAAAAAAGTAAAAATGCCATAGTCTAAATTCAAGACACGACATTTTCCTTGACCCAGAACTTGTAATCAACAGAAAAAGGAAATTTTCAGTAGCGTTAGGAATTATTAAAGCTCCGATAGTAGGACAGCGATAAACTCTCTTACTATTTCGGAAAGCATTCAACAAAACTGGCGAATCATATAGATGTACAAATAATGATGTATAAATAGTCGCTGTTAACCCCTTCGGGTATGTAATATGTGAACGAGTGTAAATATAGTTTATATATACGCTACATATTAATTCTGTTTATGCCATATATGCTGAATTCATTAAGTTCCTTTTCGGTATGTGCACAACGGCGTGGTATGTCGTAGATATGTATAAATTCACATATATGTTCGTTATTAATGTCAGTCGGCATATCTGACGGCGCGCTCGTCATAGGCCGGCGCGTGACACGTTCTGATCCGACGTCGTTTATCAAATGATGAACATCTTTCTTTGTAACCAATGGATCGTCTTATTTGGGGTTAATTATTGCATTATATGTAAGTATCTTTTTCCATCTCCATACATTAAAATCAGAAAAATGTTTGTAAGTCACAAAAAAAATTGACCCGGCAATGTGTGGAACAAAAAAAATAGGACAAAAGATTCATTTATTGTAATGAGTGAAAATCTTTTAAAATTGCGACTGAAATGTGCTTGTATTTAAAACAATATTTCTCTACGATATCCAACATTCATGACCATTAAAAACAAACCATTATACGGGACTATTCTATGCTAAGTTAAAAAAAATTTCACAATCGCGGATCTCCATTATTCCACGCGTCACAACCACAGGAATTCACAAGATTGTCGCGTCCAGATACCAGACGTGAAAAAAATTAATTCCGACCTAAGAGAATGAGAATTATGTGAGGGAGATTCGAGTCCAATAATGGATTACGCTTTATCTAAGCCCGTCGAACCGAGATAATTTAGGGTTGCCAAAGATCGTGGCGCCCATCACGCTCCCGATTATTCACGGACAAAGGAGCTACCGAAAGTATTTTCGGTGAATTTAATTTTGAACTTCTTTTGTTCTCCCGCGGTGAATATTAAAGGGTGTCTTAAGAGACAATGAGGTTTTCTTGGCCTTTTTTTGTTCGAATCCTTTTTAGATTTTTTTAGTATCTTGAGGAAGTTTGTGGTCAGATTAATTAACACTGCATAATGAAGCTAAAGATGTTTTTTTTGCTAATTACGGATTAAACACGATTATTTTCTTAAGGTGTACTATGAACAATTGAAAATGAAGTTAATTTCTTAGGTGTGTAGTTCGTCAACCTGACTAGTGTGGTGAACTTAGGCCTAAACTCTATCTCAGTTGTTGAGAATATGTGTTTTTTTTATTCCGACAATAAAAATATATATTAATTGTGCTTAAAATATGTCTCTGCACTATAGAGAACCCCGCATTAAGAGATACTTTACTTCTTCGGAACTCAACTTTGACAAGGCACAAGCCTAGAAGTTCCACATACCGAATGTTAGTTACACAATTTGAAAAACTACGAGTTTCACAATTTCCGCGGGAATTTAAGGCAAGTAATTTGGGACAGGATGTCAAATTAAAGTTTTCATTGCTTCATTCTGTATATTAGTGGAAAAAAAGCAAAGTAAAGATATTTCTTCCCAATGCACAAACTGTTACTTACGGTATAAAAATATACTATAAACTTAATAATCAACCTAGTTAATTATAATAGATTTTCTTTTAACTCGATAGTATTTATAATAACAAAGTAGCTTTCCTTTCTCCTTAGTATGAGTAAAGCCTTAGCTGTGTCTGGTGCAGACACCCGTCAACTTAAGAAACTTAAACAGCGACAAATGCGTCGCTAATTGAATTAATTCAATAGGGTAGGGTAATCACTCCGTACACTAGGCCACGTATAATCTCACGCATCATTAATCCACAGGCTTACAGGCTTGTGCACATATATTAGAGTATTTACACTGAAATCATAAGTAACAGTATAAAATCTTATAAATAAATAAATACACCGAACAGTCATATACATAGTCCTGACCCCACACTAAGATACGAGTCTTGTGTCGTGGGTATCAGAAACTACGAGAGACTTTTCGGTCTCACAAACACCCAGACCCGAAACAAATATTTGTGGATCACACAAACATTTGTCTCGGTGCGGGGATCTAACCCGCGGCCGCTCGTTTCGCAAGCTGGTGTCTGGCAGTTGGCTAACTGCGCCACGGGGCTGTCATTTATTTATATGGCTATCATTTTATTATAGGAGTATATTTCGAAAGTGGTGGGCCAAGGAGCGTCTTTAGTTTTACTGAAGAAGACAAGTATTTTTCTGTGTACTGGGGATAACTCCAGACTCGTTACTGAGACTTGTTACCGAGAATCTTCAAATAATACGGTTCAAAATATTTGTACTGGTATAAATTTAATTTAAGTAAATATTTATATTAATCGCATATGCGAGAATGCGTTCAATGATCCTAAAGTGTGTTACGCAATAATAGACCTACTAATACAGATAGATTTTAAAATAGAAACGCCTATAGGCTACTTTTTTAATTCGCATCCTTTAACGAAATTTGTTTTAACGCTAGCTAAGCTTTGCGCTATAGTTAGATTCGTGATAAATCTAAATTTGCCTCTCAATAATTAATCAATTTTAACCGATAGAATTGTATATCAAAGCTAATGGATACCGCAACCCGATAGGTTCTTGAGTTCCAAATTAAATGCAGCCATTATGCACTCTGCGAACCGTGACATCGATGTGTCGAGTTGAGGGTATTTCATTAAAATTAAATGTTCGTATTGGAATGAGTAAAATAATTTTTAAGAGAGCATTTCACAGTGCTCAGTTCTTAGAAGTTGAATCTTATCATATTATCATCAATCATTGATTACTATTATTATTGATAGCCCCGTGGCCTAGCTAGCTAGATACCAGCTAGCGAATCGAAAAGCTGCGGGTTCGATTCTCGCACTGAGACAAATGACTATGTTATCCACACATGTCTGGGTGTTTGTGAGACCCTACAATCTCTCGTAGTTTCTGATAACCACGGCACAGGACTTGTATCCTAGCGTGGGGTCAGAAGTATGTATGCGACTTATTCAATTATTTTATCTACGTCAGCCTACAATAATCCATTCTTCAAAATGTGTCTACCATCAAAGGATCTGTCTCAATTAGTCTAGTTCGCTTTCATATAAGCTTTAACAAGTTAACAAAAGATTTTGTCAAACTCAAAAGCCATTTACACCCGCCATCTTGTTGGTAGAAATTAAAAAGGTTAGAAACTCATTAGTAACTGCATTAATTGCAACGCTGCCAAAGAACGCTTCAAAAATAGAAATATTTAAGTAAACCACACAGAGAGTAGGGTTTATTTGTACAATAGTTTGTTTATTGCCTTTTACAATTAAAAATACTTGAAATTATAAATTTTAAACTGGGTTACCTATGCTGGCCACGTGTGTTTTTAAATCTAGAAGTTCTCTAAATTTTCTACAGTCATGGAGCGATGTTTTTAAAGAAACCTGGTCAATATTATTTATGCTATTAAACTTTATACCATAACAATCTACCTTGGCTAACAAGATGTTATTCTATTAAAATAACGGTAAAGGAGTCTTCAATTTCAATTTGTCCTCACTTTACATTATTAAAAAGTGAAATACGGTAAACGCGGCCCGGCGACAGATATAAAAATTGTAAAGTATACCTGTCCATTGTTCAGTAGGAGATTGCACAATCTTTCTTACCTGCAAACAAGAAAAAACAACATAAAACACGGCTCTATTGAGTCTAAGCTCTCGATGTTGAATAGATTTCGTTGTTCTAGTGAATAAAGTATGAAATGAAAACGTAGTGCTTAGCAATTGTGCGCTCTTACTATTGATTTCAAAATCATTTTAATGAAGTCGCCAGTATTGTTTCGTTTACAGACTGTGTGTAAACTGTGATGCTATTGTTTAACTGTTGGGAAGTGAAATCTTTATATGACTTACATTTTTTTATTAAAACGTGGGTATACTACTTTCTTTTTCTTTCTTTCTCTTTCTTAAAGCAGTGATGGCCTCGAGTTTAGGCGCGCGGTCGAGAATCTCGGCGGTCGCGGGTTCAAACCCCAGGCACACACCTCTGACTTTTCGTAAGTTATGTGTGTATTCAAATTGAATTATCACTTGCTTTAACGGTGAAGGAAAACATCGTGATAAAACCTGCACACCCTAAGAGTTCTTAGGAATTTCTTAGGTGTGTAGTCCGCCAACCCGCACTAGGCCAGCGTGGTGGACTATGGCCTAAAACCCTCTCAATGGTAGAGGAGACCCGTGCTCAGCGGTGGGCGTATATGGGTTGATGAAGAAGAAGAAGAAGAAGATACTACTTTCATCATAGTATAATTTCCCTTAAAGAATGGAGCTAGTACAGGATAAATAGATAAAATTATTAAAGTTGCAACATTTAAATTGGTCTTAATACTGTGCTATAAAGTTTAGACGCTGAGCCAATATAAGGAGTTCAGGCTAAATTTACGTACATACACCTAAGCGTTATTACAAAATCAATTTACTGCTTAAAATTTAACATAATGGATCGTTAAGGGCGTATAAGTAATTTTACAGTAGGATGATGAATGCGACTCATTAATGTAGTTCCCACAGGTTTTTCTAAATGTATGTATATTAGAATCGGCCATGTAAATAAAAAAAGATTCAAAGTTATAACGGCCAACAGCAATATTACGCAATTGTTCGTCACACAAGACCCGAAACAAAAAAGAACTCCCAACTAAACTGTTTCGATTAAGCTAAACACGGTCCCAAACATCTCCAAGTCTAAATATCGGAGTCAAGTGGTAATTAAGTCAGATTTAAGAACTAAGCCGCACACGTCTCGAATGGAGAATGGGAATCGCGAATCGAGTACGGAACCATTAGTAGAGTCGGGCACGAGTAGGGCCGAGTGGCGTGCATCGACTGTGGAGTGAACAGTAATCACTCGTACGGACGAGGGCACTCGCCACGAGAGCTGACTATCGACGAATCACTCGGCATATCGGCAAGATGTATTGCCGATTCGATCTTACAATACGTGCCAATGGGGAATAAAATCACTTTTATAGAGTATTGTTGCTTTTTTTTAAGGCGGCAAAGTCAAAGTCGTAATATTTTTTATTTAAATAAAGTTTTACAAGTTCTCCTGATTTTTTTATTTAAAATAATTGCCGCTTCGGAACGCGTCACGAAAAGTTATTTTTTATGAATTAGTAATATACATAATATTTAAAAAAGTACTGGACTGGATTGTCATATAGAAGGAGGGTTTGATAAATTTTCATAAGATTGTTGGAGATAAATTCATCAGTCACATACATAATTTTGATTTCACACTAAGTTACGTGTTTCGTGAAATGGATAGCTGAAATCTGAGAGATATTCAACACAAACACCCAGACCCGAAACGAATAGTCTGAATCACACAACCATTTGCCTCGGTGTGGGGATCGAACCCGCGACATCACGTTTCGCAAGGTGGTGTCAAGCCAACTGCTCCATAGAACTGTCGACATGCCGTGCCGACTTTATAAGAGACCAAATGAGTGTAATTTCCCGTCACTTCGCTGTGCCATCGTAGAGAACCTGGAACTTGAAAATAAAACACAGACTATAAGACATTAATCTCCAATCTAAATTCAATAGGTACTCAATCGATGCAACAACGTGTGACCTAATCTTGGCACCTGACCTACCGCGATATGGCACCTCAACGATACAAAAGACACTCGTACGTCACAATGGGCGGCCTTGGGTCAAGCGACCGCCACATAAACGACAAGCTCGCTCCAAATGTGGCGGGAGTGAGTCAAAACTGAATGGAAGATGGATGACGTCATTGAGAGATTTGGAAGTGCTTTTAAAAGGTTATTTTTTTGTTAATTAGATTTAATTTGCCATAACGTTGATTCTGTATACTCTATGATAATGTCATTTCAACACCAGGCTGTGATAATGAGAGAATCTATTGGGCACTTACTGTAAACAAACTTCTTGATGAAGACTCTAGGTAATATTTAAGGTAAATCTAGTAATGTTTATTTCTAAAATGCTTAATCAACTTTTAACGATATTTATTATCAACACAAAATGATTCTCAAAGTAACTTTATAAGCGACACCATGAGCGATCTAATGAACTGTCATATTTCCCGCCAAATGTAACATCAAATATAAATCGAACAATGACGAAGGCACCAAAATCATACAGCCAAAAAATTCATGAACTATCATTATCGAAACGTTACAATTAACGTCTCATCGCGTGTCACGATACAAAAAATATTCGTGAAACTAGGTCAGTGAAAAATATCGCGTCGGCACCAAGTCGAGAGGCTCTGCGGTATCGAAGATGGCGCGCATTGTACACGGATGTGCCCCGTTTTGTTTAGCACTTCATATTGAAGGGCCCTAGAGGGGACTGTCAAAGGAACGATCTGTCTTCTATCGTAATAAAATTGGGGATTAGCTGAATAATGAAACGCATGGCTTAGTGGAATGTTGGTTTATTGCGGAGAATTTGTCACGTGAAAAATGTTTATCGGCTCCTTACGTAACGTTGGAATAATCTATATTTAAATATCAACGGTCTTTATACTTCCTTTTATGGAAAATCTTATCTAAAAATAACGATATATTTAATATGCTAATATAATATCTACTTCACGGTTAATTAACGTAGAGTTTTATGCTGCATTGGAAAAAAGTGCAGATTCAAAATTAGCCTCGATTAATATTCTTACGCCCATATATATATTTTTTTAATTAATGAAAGCCTATTTGTTGCATTTTGTATATTAATGTTAAATTGTTTAAGGATGTATATTATAAAAGGTTCTGCGCTGAAACGTTTAAGGTTCCTTTTAAAAGTGACTGGTGTAATTTATACTCAAGACAATTAAAAAAATAAACGGAAAAATATTTATATCTGAAAACAAAATAATTACTCGACATTGTTCTGATTTAAACCATCCTGTCAAAGCCATCAATCATAAAATAAACACGAAATTTCATGAAAACGAAGCCCGATATCGAAAGACACGTAGCGTGTTATTTCAGTCATTTCAAAACATCGTTCGGCTGTGTTTGCGTTTATTTAGAAATGTTTGTGGACTCTAGGGTTGCTATAACTAAAAATTATACGCATTTCTAGAAAATTGGGTAAAAATAGTACAACTTATGAATGTTGCGTCAAGTATGTAAGTCTCTCAAAGATTAAATGACGAGAAATTGTTTTTAATACTGGTACTGCATGCTAACTGTATTCGCACCTGATAAACTGTAAGCGCAGCTTAATTTTCTGAAGTAGTAAAATATCAATCCAAATAAATAACAGACAATCCACGACTACCATCAATTTTTTAGACAGACGTAACAACTATTAACCCATTATATTCCCTTCTGTACAGTCGAAAGGATACTAACGCAATTTACTAACAAAAAATAATTAATTTCATAGTATGGCAACCCTGAACTGAATCCTTTCCTGGTTCGTCCGATGGGTGTTTGAACTGTTAAACGACTTCTATCCACTCGAATGTATTTACTTTGCCGCCACGATATACGTATGCAGTGATCGATGTGTATCGAGTGTTATGGCAGGTAGTCAAGATAACACACTTAATCAGGGCAATATCTCACCACACACCCCCCACTGTAGCTCCTGTGTTCCAGGATCAACAGCACGCACAGTATTGACGCCGAGAAATGAAGCTCAACGAATCTTAGGGGACCTAATTTGTCATAACCCCGCAACGAAAATAATCAGCAAGACAATATAAAGGAGTTGGAAATCAAACAGTTGTGATCAAAAGGGAAGCCATAATTTTAAACCTGAAAACAGTATATTATAAGTGGTTCAAACTATAGTATACATATGTATGTATGTACGTTCCAGCAAAAAAACCTTTAATATCTAGATCACCCCTCTCTAACCTTCATAATTATGCCAGCCTAAATGGACGTACACACTTTCACCCCGAAAAGTTATGCAATTGAATAATTGAGAAGTGGTCTAGTCTATTCGAACTGGTCCATTCAAACCGTCGGCGTTGCGCTTCCACTTACAAAATGCAGTATAATTTATAAATTTAATACAGATAGCAGGGAATATTTATTTAATTTAATATGAAAATAATGTAATTAATTAAAACTTCCCAATTTCAACCACCGAAATTATTTCTACCATTTTTAATACACCCAAACCCAAAATAGCACCAACCAAATATAATTAACTTAAACGTCCAAAAGAGTATTAGAATATAATTGGAATCAATATTTACCCATGCAATTAAATCTAATGCCAGGTTGGGACCAAACCCATTTAACTAAGACACAATGAAATTCATAATAATGGAAATACGAATGGGCGTGCTACGTGACTGCTACAAATATGCTACGGCGTAGGTGTCGCTACGCATGACAATTTCGAGGCGCGGTCGGTTGTAAAAGTTATTTTTTGATTGCACCATTCATTTAATGGGCTACTGAATGTAACAAGCTTGTTTCGTAGTCATAAAGTTTATTAAACAAACTTCACTTATCTCTCCTTGTGTATAATTTACTTGTACTGTAAAACCTTGATTTTATTTCTCGTACAAATTTTAACAAACTACATTTAATTCAGGGAATAAGGGACTTCATTGGCGGATGTCATTAATTCCTGGTTTACATAACCCATGTTCACACACTTCAAGCGTATCGTAAAAACATTTCAGTCAAGTTAAGTCGGCATAAGGTGATTGTGTGACAATCTTCACGTCACTATATGCACAGCATCTTTCTCACCATATGGTACATCCTTTGCCTGTATAAAGCCACGGTAATTCGATTTTCCGTGAGGAAATATGCAGCGACATCCCGGAGTCCCGAACTTTGACCAATAAACAGAAACAGGCTCTCACCTTGTAAACATAGCTAGTGACACATGAGTATCTTTCTCCCCTTCTCTTTGAATTAATATCCCCTCTCCCCCTCCTTCAAAGACAAAACCGCAAGCATTAACCGAATGGTAAATATAAATATCATGACAGGCATCAAATCTGTCACTGTCTCTTTATTTACCCTTCTAATATTTATTGGTACGAGGAATAACAAACACTATATGGAATAATTTCGTTGAGCCAACACAACTGGAGTTCCGTGCGCCGCTTCCGAGTTTACTCGCCCCGAATAGGTGGCGGGCTAGGCTCGGTACGTGGTGTGTGTTTGCCCTCTCGTTAATGTTCATGATTTAGGGGCTTTAGTGCACCGTTCCGGTATGTGCTTTTCACTAGGGCTGGTTGAACAGTATTGCTAATGTGAATGGTTCTGTCGTGGCGTTGACATTTTGTAAGTTAAGTTTATTTTTCATTCGTATAAAATGTCTATGATTTGTTGATAATGATTAAAGAATGTTAGATATTTTTTATAGAATTGACGAATAAAGAGTTGCGATTAAGACAGTCTTATCAAATGTATCTAACAAATTTTTGAATCCTGCACTCACACCGATAAAAATACCCAAAAATGAGAATATGAATGGGATATAATTCAGTAATTAGATAATATCAATACAAGAACAGCAGTCCGTACTGTCTGCCATTACATTTTTCTTAAATGAAACGAAACATTAAATACTTTTTTATTAAAATTATATAAGGAAGGTTGCAAATCACCGACAGAATGTAGATGTCGCCCAAAGCTGCACCAATAAGTGCTCGCGAGCCACAGAATCCCTCTCATTCAGCTGCAAGGCGGGTTAGTGCCATTGATCTCTGAGAGGGAAGCGGCTTACTGCCTCCTAATCAGGTGTTTTCAGCCTCCAAGAGAAACCTATGAAAGGTTGGAGTATTATAGACTTTACTCGGGCTTGCATTAATAGTAAAATTGAATATATTAATATTAGATTCTGACTTATGCATCAAATTACTTTGGAAATCGTTGCGGATATACAGAAGTAATTTACCAGATTTTTTGTGGTAAATGACGAGTATCAATTCTTAAAATGCAAAGGTAACGGTGTGTTCTAAATTTCCTTTCAAAATGACTTTTGATGATTCATACACATATGTGTGCATAATCCACAATGATTCGTCACGTACTTTAACATTGAACCTAATTTTTTTAGTAAATTCTAAGGTCCGTTCCCCAGGCCAATACCAGTATAGTGGACTGAGGCCTAAACCCTATCAGTTGTGAGGAGACCCGTGCTGTTGGACGTATATGGTCTGAAGATAAAGTGTTTGGACTGCCTCGTGGTCTCGCGGTACAAGTATGTGCCATGCGATTTAGAGGTCCTGGGTTCGATTCCCGGGTCGGGCAAAGTGTTATTGGGTTTTTCCATTAAGAAATTCTCAGTAGCAGCACAGAGTCTGGAAATGTGCCCGAAAAACGGCAATAGGCTCGCCCCCTATTACGTGGGACTGATACATACCTGGCGAAATGTGGGTGCAGAAATGCATCTCTGCCTACCCCTTCGGGGAATATAGGCGTGAGGTATGTTGTTGTTGTGTATAAAGTGTTCAAAGAAAATATCATCATTAACATAATATCCACTGTTACTCATGTTCCTCTCCAAAAGACATCTCGATTGACAAATAATATCCAGCAATAACCTATAGAGATGAAAGTGAAGAAATGCACGGACAATCCGAAAATAAAACTAGGTAAGATCGATGGAGAGCGACTGAGCTTCTCGACGGAAATAACCAAATTATCTGTTATTCCAGCGGCCGGACCGAGACATCCGCCGAGGAATAAAAGGACACAGATCCGATGGAACGATATGATTTCATATTGCCGAGTCGATTTCCACGAAATACGATTGTAATATATATCTTCCGAAACGTTTATATTTTTTGCTTTTGGAAATTTGTTGTTTAACTATTTAAAACATACACATTTAAAACGTACCTTTTGTGTGGTTCAGACTAATGTATGTTACTATACATATATACATATCAACTATAATATGTATATGTCTCGAAATTTAACAATGAATTTCGTGAGTGTGTTTTGTTTACCAACACGCACTTAGCAAACATTACATTTGATAGACTAAAGAGAAGGCGTAATTATCAATTACAACATATCTAATAGCATTACTTATAATTTTTATTTTAATAATTTTATTTCACCACCAAAAGATTATTTTTTGTGAGGAATATGTGCAGTGCAGCTGTTATACGTTTTTGTAATTCCTTAAATTTCTTACCTTCAAACGTTTTTATGATTATCTCCATACAAATAATCATACTTTCCGCAGATGAAAGTAAACCGACAAATTAACTTTAGAGATTTGTGGACTTAAAATAGTTATGACAGATTTCCAACACAAAAGACGACACGAATGGATACACCGAATTTCCTCCCAAAACTGGTGTTATACTAGGAAATGCGACATATCCCGTATGAAACAATAAAGCTGCATGTATGTGATTGTCGCGAGTGGCGTGCAGCCCGCGGCATGCAATCTGCGCGACGTCCTCTCGCTCCATTTCCGGTACACAAATGAGCTCGCGGACGCTCACTGCTCACACACTCGGTGCCGACACTGTTTCAATCGGTTCGCTCAATATTTTCAGTTATTTTTGCGCTATTCATTTTTCACATGTGTAAGGCATATATTTTATTTATTATGCTGGTAGAACGGCCAACCCGCACTAGGCCAGCGTGATAGACTATGGCCTAAACGCTCTCAATGGTAGAGAAGTCCCGTGCCCAGCAGTGGGACGTATATGGGTTGATGATGATGAGAACGGCTTTAACGTGTTCAATAAAACGAGCATTTGTCACATTTATCGCAGATCTGACAATGAGTTGAGGGAAATGTGTTCTGATTGACAGCTTGGTAAACATAGTGTAGGATGCCTTCTGGCTTGGTGGGGTGGCGATATTCAGTGGCCTACCTCAGGAGAGGCCAATGCCCAGCAGTGGCGTGAAAGGCTGTTGATAATGATGAAAAGAACAATCCCGAATTAGATTACTCAAGTTATCGGATTTCAACAACCATAGTCAAGCAATACAGATATTTTATCATTGTATAATAATTTTATTTCCATATTAATGTGTGCTGCGTACAAACCCTTTTTAGGACCACATTACCAACTCACTCATGCAGGGCTATATTTCAGAGTCCTTTTAGCGAAACGTGGAGAAGCAATTATGGGGGCAGGCGGAATTATGGCTATCATGAGATGCTTATGTTATTCTGCCCGCCCGCATTGCTTATGGTAAAAGCGTGTTGTATAAATATTAAATATATTTCATAATATTAATAACAATTGCCGAGCGATGTAGAGGTTCTGCGTTCGGTTACTACGGAGAGGGCTTAGTAAATTTTTTTATTAAGTGTTTCTCAACAGCATGGAATTTGAAAGTCCACCAACCAGCAGAAGGCGATCATGGCGGACTAAGATCTAAATTAACTCAGTTGTAGAGGAGACCCGTGCCCAGCAGTGGGACGTATACGGGCTGGTGATAATGCAGTTTGAAAAAAAAACTGAAAAACTATAATTCGCTCTACCATACGGGACTTGAAACACAATCGTCGAAACATCAATAAATTAAACTCCCGTTTGAGGTCCGTGAAATATAATGTATATGTATTTCATCATAGAGTATGCTTCTAATTAGGAATGAAAATCTCGCTATAGAATGCCGCAGTACGTGGTACAGAACAATATGGGACATCAATTTCCATATTAAACTATGTATGTCTGTTGCAACCGAATCCTCTTTGATTAAAGTCATATCCTATATTAATGTCCAACATAAATATTCATATGCATAAATAGCATCTTCGTGTTTTGGTGGCTCCGTATGGGTATAAGTTATTTAACATTATAAGGAAGATATAGAACATACAGCAAATAAGACAACAATGAGTTTCTTCTTCTTCTTCTTCATCAACCCATATACGCCCACTGCTGAGCACGGGTCTCCTCTACCATTGAGAGGGTTTAGGCCATAGTCCGCCACGCTGGCCTAGTGCGGGTTGGCGGACTACACACCTAAGAAATTCCTAAGAACTCTTAGGTGTGCAGGTTTTATCACGATGTTTTCCTTCACCGTTAAAGCAAGTGATAATTCAATGTGAATACACACATAACTTCGAAAAGTCAGAGGTGTGTGCCTGGGGTTCGGACCCGCGACCGCCGAGATTCTCGACCGCGCGCCCAAACCTCGAGGCCATCACTGCTACAATGAGTTTAACAAGTAAAAATAAATCATGCTTAACAATTTATTTGCAATCATTTATAAAATATTGTATTGACCTACTAGTAAAAATATCAGGACTCAAAACTGACAGTCTGAAAGAGGTTTCTAAAACCGACAAGACAACACTTTGACATGCTATAAAATATACACACAGTTATAAAAAATTGAGTTTATATTTATCTTAATTCTATTTTTTTGTGAACAATATAAAAATATAAATACTACCGCATAATATAAAAATATAAATTAATTTATTTTTAAATAAATAAATTTTAAATAAATCATGATTTTGTCTTCAAAATCTTTCTCCATACTCCTTGTTACATCTCTAACACGCTATTATATTCAAGTTTGGAGCGCTCTCTCACGAACAAGATCCTGTTACATAATTACACCTCATTATTTCGGAAAAACTTCAGCGTAAAATTAGAAGTGACGTTAATTAAGCATGTACATAGGGATTACAAACATGAGCTCGTTACATCATCGGAAAACATGCGTTTGTAAGAGGATTACAGGCTTAATGTTCGGTTGGGAGTATGGTATGTTGTGTGTGTTCGGATGACAACCGATTTTGTAACTATTACTGTTAAAAACTTGAGAGGAAACGAAATTAAGAGAAAAAGAAGGATTTGAAAGGATGAATGAAGAAGTGAGTGGTGAAGTCGATAGAGGACGTCCTAGGCGCATCTATAAAGATAACATAGGAGATACTTGTATATTAAAAAAGGGTAACATAAGGAGACCCCTAAACTGACGTGCATGCGTGAAGAGGATAATAATATTAGTTGAGAAAGCGAAAGAAGTATTATATATTTGGATTGCATTTAGCTTTCTATAGTATCTGCCTGCCCCAACGAGAGACAGGCGGGACTTTGTTTTTAATCGGAAAGAGTTTAGAATTGAAAACTCTTTTTTGAAACAAATGCAAAAGTGTTGTCGATGTGGATATTCATCAATTTGTGCTGTTAGTTTCATCCAATTGCAATTGCAGACTTTTTTTACTGTTACTTTATAACAACCATTATTGCCTTCTACTAAAGCTAATTACTGATCTGTAACTATGTCATTTAAAAAGGCATAAGCCATAACTTTTCATACAAGATTAATTAATTAAGTCGCTCCCATAAATGATATGCATCTTTTCTATGTTTACTCCAACCTACCAAAATAGCATCTGTTTAAAGAAACGACACTTTTAAAAACAGAACTAAAGTCTACACGAAAAATACTTTTATTTTTAAATTAAATACAGGCAAGCAATCTAAACGAAAAATTAGGTTTACACTCAGTAAATACACAGCACAGTGTGACAAAGATTCCCGCAAGCCTTTGATTAAACTCCGCGCAGCGATTAGTCGCGACAACTCCAACTAGCGCTTTGTGC
Organism: Cephonodes hylas; assembly: GCA_030295005.1. Taxonomy (NCBI): domain Eukaryota; kingdom Metazoa; phylum Arthropoda; class Insecta; order Lepidoptera; family Sphingidae; genus Cephonodes; species Cephonodes hylas. The sequence goes on along the minus strand of AP025372.1, from coordinate 11,337,917 downwards.
TCCAATCGTTATTCTCGCTCCAATAGGCGGCAGACAGTTTGAAGATGCACTCCAATGCCTTCTCTGTAAGGATGCCGAATGGTAAACTACTTGTAAAAGTATCAATGGAAACAATAATCATGTTTTGAGTCGTTTGCTGTACAAGATGTGTTCTTGTCACGGATAGTTTTGACTTTCAATTCTCTTTTTCTAAATGTAAAAAATAGAGATTTTTATTTGAGTGTAACAGTCAACACGCACAAATGAATAAAATACGAGTACGAGCAATAATACCGTATTTCAATAACACCCGTCATAAAACCCGATTCAAACATAAAACCACAATTATTCTTTGCTATATAGTGCTCTAATAAATGCATACCTTTCATCTTTCACACATAAATATATACTAGTCGGTTGAAAAAAGTAGAGTGCGAATATTAATTTCATAGCGTAACTTTATCCAGAATTTCCGACATAAACCTACCGGCGAGCGCGGTCCCCTGCCTTTCATAAATTACGAATCAGTAGCACCTGATAAGAAATACATAAATAAAGCGGCATGTGCGGCCTAAATTTGATTTCGCCCTCCCCTGGGGTGAATGGGCGGTAATCACGGTACCAATCGATTGTTATACCTATTGTTAACACATGGATTTATGATATCGTACCGGAATGAACGTCATACACACATTCGAAGTAATACCGTCGAAATGATAGGTAGTGGTGTGCCTCTGCATCCACGTTTCGTCAGCTGTTTTATCATTAGCCCAGTCCCACTGCTGGGCAGGACTCTCCTCTACAACTGAGAGCTTGACTTGATCCATCACGATAGCCTAGTGCGGGTTGGCGGACCACATACCTGACTACAACGTAAAACTTTTTAGAAGGGCAGGTTTCCTCACGATGTTTTTCTTTACCGTCAAAATTACCGTCAGCTGCTTAAATCCTAGAGAAAGACGTTCGCTACGTTTTGATGTTCTTTGGACAGCTCCAAACTGTGTGTTGCCACTGAGAATTTGAATATTCCGCACTTTGATACAAATATTTAAATGTAGGTTTCATGTCCGTGATTTATGTCGTTTAAAGAACCTAGTATCAACGTAAAAAACCTTCAATTTCACATGTCATTGTACGCTTGTAACTTGTTCGAGTTTTAAAGGCGAGTAGATAAGCAATTGTTTTCAGTTGCACGTCCTATACAAAGCGTTATCGGACCGTGCCAGCTTTATGTTTTAATTAAACGATAAACGATAAGCGATCCAATTTTAATTTCATACGTTACTGGCCCGTATAATTGGATAAATAAATGCCGTTTTAGGGTTTTTGTTCCTCTTAACGTTTTTATACGTGATTGAGTAACAAGTATGGACTACGGAGTAGACTTCGGTACTTCTGTGTCCTAAATAATTTATTACCCGAAATTTTAATACCTATAAATTTATTAGATTTATCTCTATTTGCCATTCCTGTCCACATTGAACGTTCGATCAACCGATTACAGCTCAGAATGACAGTCGCACATTTTTACAATACAAACCTTTTATATTCGGTAGCGCCAACATATAAAATTAAAAAAAGATTGACTGACTTTCAAAGAAAACAAAATTATTTAAACGTCTTCATTCTAGATTTTACTTAAACGACAAATTCTAAACAAACCCGGTGGTTAATTTCATGGGCTATTAAATAATTCCTACGACTTCACTTTTTCAAGTTGCCTAACTTTCTTTAAGTTCCTTACCTCGGGCCCGCTAGGAGCCGCCCTTTGCCTCCATGTTCTGCCCCACGACGATGATGAGGATGATGAAGACGAGCAGGAGCACCAGTATGCAGCATATGGCGACGGCGAGCATCGCCGCGTGCTCGCCCAGCTTGGCGGCGCCCCGAGCGGCGCAGGTGCGCGCCGCCGTTAGCGTCGCCGCGACCACACGAGCACTAATCGTGCCAACTTTCACTTATTTACTCCAATCTCCAACACTCCGGCACTCTTTCGTCTTTATTTATTCCTTTTTTATCCGACCGTTTTGAACTTCGAATTTAAATCAAACAAAACTAATCTAAATCTTTACTGAACTCTTTAGTCATGTAATTTTGTCATTCGATTTCCAAATTTTGTTCTCAGTTCGCTTTTGTATTCTTCGTAAGCAATTGAGCACTTTTTGCATGAATTATTGTCACGTTGGTTAACGTACTTAAGAGAAATAAATCGTAAAACTTTTAATACTTCCAAAGAAATTACGAAACTCCTGAAAAGTTGCATGAATTATAGTGAGTTTTATTTACAGCTTAACTTCAGTTACGCTTCATACATAATAATTAGTAGTAGAAAAACCTTGATCACCTGCGATAAATGACAGTTTGTGTAACGAACTCATAAATTTAAAGAAAGAGAAAAAGCAACTCGGCATTATTATTTAGACAAGATTTTAATCACATAGAAATATTAGTTAATTAAATAGTTCATAACACATTAAAAAACCCTACATGCAATTAACCTATTTAAAATTATATCGTCTAACAAATTCAACCACTTTAATTTAGCCTAGTCCCGAAAATTCGGGGCAATTTAAGCGTCCATCTAAAATGCCTCATATTCCCCAATTCCGTCGGGAGATTGTAATAATATCGCTAAATGAAAAACGCACGGTGCAAAAATCACCAGAAGTGGGTATTTTTTTCATTCACGCTCGAGGACGTCCAATCTCGGACGCAAATCCTTCAGCTGTTTTTATGTTAATCCGAGCGATGTGCTCTCCTGCTCACGTGCCGTACACCAGTGTAATCGGGCCTTAAACTTCCCTCTTAATTGTTTGCTGTTTCAGCAAATACGAAAGCACTATTTTATATTCGAGCTGTGGCCCGCGAATGCGAATTGAATTTAGTTTTATTTAAATATAATATTTATTTCTTTAAGTATTTTAAAAAATAAAACTTTTATAAAGACGTGGATTAACAACGGCTGCTATGGAGATTTAAGAGTAGAAATCTTAGCAATCATTTAAAAGATTGGATGGCAACAATAGACAGAAATAAAGCTTTCAAACACATTTTTTGTATAGATTATAGACGTATAAAATTCGTTTTAATGTACATTAAGTAATCAAGTTTGCAAACATATTGATTGAAAAAACGCCTAAAATTCAATATTCTATCATAACAACCACTCCCAACTTTCTACCCAAGATCAATTATTCCAAACATAAAATCTCCTGCATTTATTACCCCTTATCCTCTTAACAGTACCAAACATATATAGATTCTAATTTAATGGAAAATCCATTATTCGACCCTTACCGGTGTTTGCGTCTGTTCGAGCGGAATCAATAAAGCGTAGGGTACGTGTGACAAATGGCGGGGAAACAACAGTCCCGAGGGAGCAGCAGTTAAATATCAAATGGGACTCGGGGGCAACAGTCGCCGCGATGTTTACCAACTCAGTTCACAGGTCTCAGACATAAACTGTATCAAACCGTATATGTCCTACTGTTGGTTGTAAGTAACGACACTGGCAAGAACTTATATTTTATTTATTCACCTTTCATCCATAACATGCAAAGGTGGACATGATGCCCGAGGTATGTCATACGACTTTAGTACACGATTTATCAGTGGACAGAGATACACATATTTAAGTTTGATAAATCGCCGTCAACGTTGTAGTGATATCCTCCTTTGTTTTTTCGAAGTCACCTAAAAATAGTGTAAACATTCAGTCGATATATTTTTATTACTATCTCGTAAATTGATTGCAAAACAATTGAATGTAAGGAAATAGTCCCTTGTAACTCTCTAATGTCGGTGTTAAAGTGCGAATGAAAATTCATTGTGTCAGTAAGACAGCGATAAAGATTTGTAACACTTTGAAGAAACGATAACCGTTCGGGTGAACGAGTTACATCGTTACATTGAGGTTGAAGTAAATGTTGTGTAACATACTCAACATTCGGAAAACAAAAGAACAGCCATTATGTGCTACATTTTACACAGAACTATTGTTTTTAAAGACTGGAATGGTAAAGTTACAACACATTCCAAAATCTGTAAAGTTGCGCTTTCAATGAATGTCTAAAGGACACAGAATGATAGAAAGGACGAAATACCTAAGCATACGATATACTTCGTAATTTGATGTAATAAATTAAAAAATACAGACAATTAATTTTAATTCAGGATGGCAACATTGCCATCCCTGTAATCATTTACAAGTTGTTGCCACTAACAACAAATGAAAAATAATACAAAATTAATGTTACTTTACCGCTTCTGATTTTGGCATACGTCCTACTATTAGGGACAGGTCTTCTAATAGAACAACACAAACATACCTCACGCCTATATTCCCCGAAGGGGTAGGCAGAGATGCATTTCTGCACCCACATTTCGCCAGATATGTATCAGTCCCACGTAATAGGGGGCGAGCCTATTGACGTTTTTCCGGCACATTTCCAGACTCCGTGCTGCTACTGAGAATTTCCTAATGGAAAAACCCAATAACACTTTGCCCGACCCGGGAATCGAACCCAGGACCTCTAGATCGCACGATAGTAATAGAACACTATTGGTCTATTATGGGAGTAGTTCTTAACCTCCTGCGTTAGTTAAGTTAGGGTTATAGGATTTCACATACCCAGTCATCATTCTCCTGCCCTGATCCCAATTCTTGTTTGGGGTCGGCGCAGCATGTTTTGTCCTTCCTTCCTGTGTGGAAGGACAAAACATGCTGCATAAGAGTTTTGGCAGATGTTTTACGGCCGGCCGCCTGCCTGACGCCAACCCTCCTTGGGAATTTCTATGTTTTAAAGGGAATGGTGTGGGGATAGCGTGAGTTTGGGTAAAGGATATTGAGGGAAAGGATATTTGGCCTGATGGTAAGGATGCTACAGTCCCGGATAAGGAAGTATTAGGAGACTGTAACAGCTCGGGGGGCCGAGCTCGCGTACTCGTAGCCCTGTTCCATGACTGGCTAGATCATTGAAGGAGGCATCCCCTGACCAAATTTCACATACCCAGTATTTCACGGATGACATACGAGCTGCTATGGAAAACGGAAAGTTGACAGTACTAGCCTTGTTAGACTTTAGCAACGCTTTCAACTCCGTGGACTATGATGTCTTGCTTAGTACTCTGTGCTCTATTAACATATCTCCAACGGCTATTGGCTGGTTTCGAAGTTACCTGATGGGACGACGGCAACGTATACGTGTTGATGATGATACCTCCTCCTGGTGTAATGTAACTGCCGGCGTCCCTCAGGGCGGCGTTTTATCTCCTTTACTCTTCGCGTTATTCATTAACTCAATTTCCCGTCACCTTATTTCTTCCTACCATCTGTTTGCTGATGATTTACAAATCTATTACCATGCTCCAGTGGACAGGGTGGCGGAAGCTATAAGTTCTATTAACAAAGATCTTGCATTTATAAATGAATGGAGCATAACTCACGGTCTTACAGTCAATCCGTCCAAAAGTCAAGTGATTGTTATCGGCAGCCCCAGAATGGTTTCCAGAATGGATTCCCAGTTGTTGCCTCAGGTTGTCTTTAATGGCTGCGTTATACCATATAGTGACAAAGTCAAGAACTTGGGTATCTATTTTGATAAAACCTTATCTTGGGGCCCCCAACTACAAGAACTCAGTAGAAAATTGTTCGCTTCTGCGGGGTCTTTAAGAAGAATACGGAATTTTCTGCCTATTCCTACGAAAATTGCGCTCGTGCAGTCCCTTCTACTTCCTCTTCTTGATTATGGTGACGCTAGCTATCTTGATCTCACCGAAGCCCAGTTTGAAAAGCTTGAGAGACTTCAGAATTTCTGCATAAGGTTTATATTTGGCCTTCGCAAATATGACCACGTTTCCGAATTTCGAACTAAACTCAAGTGGCTTTCTGTCCGCCATCGCCGGAACACTCGTATCCTTTCTCTTCTCTATTCTGTCCTTTTCGTTCCTTCTACACCCCGTTACCTCAAAGATCGATTCAAATTCCTAAGCGACAGGCATGCAAGACCTCTGAGATCGGCAGAAAATTTATTACTAGATATTCCTAGGCATAGCACATCATTCCTTACTCATTCTTTTACGGTCCATGCAGCTCGCTTGTGGAATGAACTTCCACTGCCTATCCGACAAGCGAAGTCACTTCCTGCATTTAAAAGACTTGTCAGATTATTTTATTCACAGAAATTATAGATTAAGCTTTATTTTTGTTTTTATTGTAGTGTAGCTATTTATTTTATTATGTTTTTTTTCTGTTTTACTTGACCTTTTTTCACTTTGTTTTTGCTATTTGTTTTTTTTTTGTTTGTTAAGTACATCATTTTTTTTTATTTATCATTTGTACATGAATTACCCATACCATTTAGTTTTTAATATCCTTTTTGTAAAATAGGTTGTCTGGAAGAGATCACAGTTAGTGATAAGACCGCCTATTGTCCACCGATTGTCTTTGGTTATTGTTTTTTTATATATATATTTTTTCCTTTGTATATTCATGGTGTACAATAAAGTGTATATAAATAAATAAATAAAAATATTTCTTTAATATAACTTTCAGAAGAGTTGGTACCCTCACGATATTTTTGCCGTTATATGCGTGAAAGAATATTATTTTTTATATATTGTTCATTTACCGCGACACCTTTTAATACCGTTCGAGAACAAAGCCCTGAATATCCCGGCGCAGCACAGGTTACATATTAATCTTGTGCCAGGTCACCTACTCCCTCGCTATTTTAATCCGGAGATATCGATTATTTTAAGATATTACATCAAACAAGCAGCCTCACTTCATCTTATCACTAAAGTTTATTTTCGAAGACATAAGACGTTACAATAATACAAAAAGTCTGTATATGTAACCGAAAAATGGCAAAAAAAAGTGGGCCTATGTGAGAGTGAAAACACTAAAAACAGCTCTATGGCACAGTGGCTTAAAGACCAGCTTGTGAAACGAGAGGCTGAGGGTTCGATCCCTGAACCGAACAAATTTGTGTGACCCACAAATATTTTTTCGGTTTTTGTGTGTTTGTGAGACTGAGAAATCTCTCGTTGTCTCTGATGCCTTCGACATAGAACCAGTATCTTAGTTTGGGGTGAGAACTATATGACTGTTGAGGGATACAGGCCTCAGTGTGTAAGTAGTTTCGTCATTTTCCCAAATAATTGCCAGGCATTAAGGGTCTTTGCATCATGTGTGTATAAAGTATAAATAAATAAATAAATTGTCCTGAACAGTAAGCAATGTAATCACAATGAAGCATCTTGCTGAAATAAGGGAGGTGGTTGTGACAGCGCGTCACACATATCACCTCGGTCGCTTTCCGTGTGAGTGACGTGCGGTCATGCCTTGAGCGACGACGAATGGTATGTATACAAGAGTATGGCCCTATTCCACCACACACCCGCCACTGAACTCCCGTACGATACAAGAGTTTATATACCACTCGTAAGCATATACAGTCTGTTTGACAAGAGCGTGTACGGCAAAACTCGGGAATGAATTGGGATAAAAAATAGAAAAAAAATACACTCATTATACATGATATAGACAATGATGCTTTATTATTAATAACTTGTCCAGTCGCCTCCATTATCAATAATTGACTGGAGTCTTCGAGGCATACTTTCTACTAATTTTATTGCATAATCCAGGGACAAAGACCACCAAATAAGTCTAATTTCACGAACTAATCGTTTTAAAGTCCAGATTTTCTTTCCTCGAAGCTTCAATTTCATGAGTGCCCAAACATTTTCTATTGGATTTGCATCCGGCGACTGTGATGGCCAATCTAGTACTTCAACGTCATTCTCTTGTTTCCACGCTGTACAAAGACGACTCCGATGTTTCGGGTCATTGTCTTCTTGCAATAGCCAATATATGTTTTTCCTTTTAAACCACTTTTGAGCAGATGGTAATAAAGCCATTTGATATATTTTGACCATTTTAGCTGCATTTAAATTACCTGTAAATATGTGCAAGGTACCAAATCCCTGTTTTGAAACCAACCCCAAACGTGCACCTTCACCGGATGTTTAACGGTCCGCTGGATGAATTTATTGGCGTGGGTACACCAGATATGAGTGATAGAAGAACGTGCCCAAAAAGAAGCTTCGTCCGAAAAAAATACATTGTCCCAATCCCGGTCCAAATGTTCCTGCGCCCAAGTGAGTCTCTTTTTAACATGATTTTCCGACAGTAGCGGTTTCTTTATTATGCTACGAAATTTTACATCATGAGCCAGTAAACGTCTTCTTATAGTATCACATGACACATTAAGGCCCTTTTTTAAGCAAAACCGCTTGACCACCACGTAACGATAGGCGAGAATTCTTCTCGAATACCCGTAAAATCATTTTGTCCTCCTTTTTCGTTGTTTTTTGCGTAGAGCCACGATTAGGCAGATCGTCGACATTTTTTACTTCAGAATAGCGTTTCACCCACTTACTAACAAATGTCTTTGACTTTTTCATGTATTTTGCAGCGGCTGCGTATGACATTTTGGGTCCTTTTGGATGCAAACACAAGAACACTGCTTCATAACGTGATGCGTACGTAGCACTCATGACGAAATGCGTCCTCCTCTGACAAAGATCGAACGACAACTGAAACTCTATACACAAAGCATCTGAGGGGAAGGGGCTAGCTACCTGCCAAATTTACAACCAAGCTTCTAGCGGTACCTAAAAAAAAGTTTTGCCGTACACGCTCTTGTCAAACAGACTGTACAAGATGACAAGCACATATGGGCTAATGATGATGATTTGAGGAATGCACAAACTATAGGAATTTTTTAAACTTCATCATTGTTACTATACAAGCTATATTCAGACCGTGATCGGAAACTGAGGCAAGTAATAGCTATGGTGATCGCAAACCCATTGGCGTTAAAAAAATCATTACGTTTATCATCATAATCATTATACAGAAATACGTTTTTACCCCATAGATATTATTTTGCCCTATAGCTAGTAGGATTTAAAATCCCACGACGGCTCCCTGATCCTGTCACTTGAGGCGCCTAATAAGCACCCTTGAGGCTACGGGCGATGTATCTTCACCGGAATATATTATCAAAATCTGTGACATATAGTAAGTCTGTGATTTCGTTCATTATATAACTTAAAATTGCTATTCCGTAAAATACATATCACAAGTGCATATTATTATCAGTTTCCTAAAAATCCGATTTAAAAAGTCCAGTTGATATAATTAATTCAATTCCGAAAAATATTTCCTATTAATATATTAATTATATAATATTTAATACATACATTCGTATCTCATGTCACCCCTCTATTCCCCAAGGGGTAGACAGAGGTGCACTTGCACACACATTTCAGCCAAATAGGTACTCTTGTCTTTTTTGGGCCCTGCGTTCTGCTACCCAAAAAGGCCTAATGGAAAACATCTAATAACACATTGCCCGAATCAATAATCGTACCCGGTATTTCTAGATCACATGACGCATACTTGAATCGCGAAACCACGAGGTAGTCATTCCTATAATTGTATTATATATTATAAGTGATTACACTTACTTTACCAATTAAGTAACTTTGGAACATCTTGTTAGTTCAATCAATTATGTCAATTAAACTAACACTGTTATATAAAGGCTGCATATTATATGTATGTATATTTATGTTTTGTCATACCACGACTTGTTATTTACATACATTGTGGAGGAGTGTCCGCGCATATCTTAGTGCAGCTTACACTATAGAATCATGGTTATAGTTTTAACGCCATTCTTTAAATAAGATAATATTTAAAAAGATTATAAGACTTGACATAGCAATAATTGAAAAGTCTCAGAAACAATATGGCCTAAAAATTATAAGGCATAAACCCTCTTAATGGTAGACGAGGCCCGTGCAGATCCGAGCAGTGTAACGTACATGGGCTGATGATATATGCTCGTAAAATTTATTCTTATTGGGTCAAAATATATTTTACCCCAAATTTCTTATCATAAATAGCACGAAAAAAGGCATAAAAATCGTGGTAAAAACTGCATTTACATATCGAAAAAAACTTAACCTAAACGCCATTGTCGCCATTTTCCAAAATGGCTGCTTTACGCGCGAAATTCTAAAGTAATATGAAGACATATTCTGGCTTCAGGACACCTACATTGTCCATTCAACGTAGACGCAGAATTCAGTTATGTATGCTCTATAAAAGCCTTTTCAAACGCTTTGATAAGACTGTTTGTGGGCATTCAAGCGATTCTAAGGGGTACAGAATGGATACGCGATATTCCTGAGGTATTAAATTTTAGTGAGGCATATCCGCTTTCAATGTAGAGGTGTATGCTATTACAGTGGCACTTATTCGAGCTGATATTAATGTTTATAATATTCATTATGCATATAGCCCTTATACGTCTCACTGTAATGACACAGATCTTCAGAAAAAAGCTGCTGCTTTTACAAACGAGGGTGTTTTAAATTGAAATAAAACGTTTCGAAAAGGGTTACCTTTGTATACAAAATTTGAAACTTATTCCAAATTCATTTTTATATGACTAGAAGGACATTATTTCAAAAACAAATTCTTCCAACACACCAAATTTAATTCTGATCACACAGAATGATCAAGTCTTGTGTCAACTTTAAAAAAATAACTAACGAAAGGGAGGTCTAGCCAACTACGTCACACAGTCAAAAATTATACAGAAAAGGAAAACTAATATATTCAAAAAAGCAATCAAAACGTGAACATACACCTCGCAGCCCTGTTAAATATACTGTATTTTCAACGAACGTTTCTTTAATGAAAAAACAAAGCCAGTGATGCGTGCTGACATAAAGATATCAATTAACCCGTCCCAATAGTCAGCTACAATTGGAGCTCATATCGATCAGGCCGTATCATTATTGAGGTCGATGGCGGCAACCGTTGTTGGACAACAAGATGACATTAGCTGGCCAATAATTGGACCCATTCGACATCTTAATGAGAAGGTAATGCAATTGGGTACGTGTTGGCATGTTCGCTTTTTGCATGCCAAACATTAGATCGGATTCGATTAATGATTGATTCCAACCTATGTAAAATAATTGTTGTGTTTCATTCAACACCCGGTATTTCATGAGTATTTGAGTATTTGAGTCATGTGCTTTTTTTCCTTCATGACCCGAATAAAAGCGTGCACACAGCCGCAATACAAAAATATTCTAAAATTCGGATCTGCCGAGACTTGCATTTTGGACAATAAAAGTAATCATTGAATTATCACTTTAACGACAATTATACGGTAAACTGGATACGTAAAGTTCCCCTTTGAGTGTTCTTGGGACGTTTAACCCATTAATCCACTATTAATCAGGAGGGAGGATATAGGGTTATCCGCATCACTAGTTGAATTTTCTCGTGCAGTAAAATACTTATTAACTAATACCAAAAGATTCAGTAGAACTACATGTCATTGTAAATGGCGATGGACTGGAGGCTAAGGCGCGAGTTCGAGAATCTAGGCGATCGCGAGTTCTAACCCCAGGCACATACCTCTGATGTTTCACAGTCATGTGTATATTCACAATGAATTATCGCATACCTACTTTAACAATACGAGAAAACATTGTGATGAAACCTGCAGACTTAAAACTTCTTAGGAATTTCTTAGGTGTGAAATCCGTCAACGTTCCATCATTCATCCGTTAAAGAAAACCGTGCCCATAAGTTTATGGGTTGGTGACAAGTCATTAAAGATAAGAAAAAAACTTTATTGTGCACCATTTACACATAGAAACTAGCACAAAAAAAATCGTTTCCAATTCTAAATTAAGCTTCAGTTCCATAGTTGTCAGCAATTTCAACAAGGATATATAATTAACCGAATCATGCCTCGTCAGTTCCCATCAAACTAACCAATCTACAAACAGGGTAACTCATTACGTATTCGAACCTGAAACTTTAATAGCTTTGAAGTGCAATAACATCTCACCCACGCACCGTACCTGCCTCCTTAACGTTTTATTAGCAGACTTATAGAATTAAGATATTTATTCTATATATAATTATGTCCAAAATAATTACCGAAACATGATTTAAGACAGCTTTTTTAGGAGTAAAAATAAAATTGAAATATTGGACGCTGGTTTTTAAATAAAATATTAAAATGTAAGCGTAAGTCCGTATTCGTTGGACGCTCAATGAATTAAAACTATTTTACTTTTTAATGTTCAAAGTGTACCTCTTTGATTGCATTTTTATTAAATTTAAATGGAACTGCATAATTTATTTATTTGGCATAATTTATAAAGGTATTGTAAATTGTAAAATGCAGTTAAGAATTCTAATAACGTAGTCGGAATTCGCGGCAAAACTCAGTAGGCATAGATAACATACCATTTTATGACTCGCCTACCTCGTGGTTCCGAGGCACAAGTTTCTCTATGCCGTGCAATCTAGAGATCCCAGGTTAAATTTTCGGGTAGGGCAATTTGTTATGTTTTTCTATTAACAAAATCTCATGTGGAATAAAATCAAGGTAACAAGAAGCCGCAAAATTGTCTCAACTCTTAGTGATACCCGTAAATTAAGTTGTCTTCATTCGGAACTATATTTTTACACTTTAATAAACCTTAGTTAAACCATTTTTAAAGATTCACCACAGATATTCACAGCAATGGAACGTAAATAGATACGGAACAGTTACATAAATCGAACATCCTCACATCGTAAATCTAAGTGACACGTGGACCCCATACAAACGTCTTCCCGTACAATCAGTAGAAGCCATTAGGTACCCAAGCCAGAAACTTAAATGGGCTTTCAACGACAGCCACCTTACCACCCACGCGTCGTACCTATCTCCGAAACCCATTTGACTCCGCCACAACGATCGTCTGCAATTAACACTGGGAATTCGATATTCATTAGAAGAAATGATTCGTGCGACGCTAGCGGATTTAAGCACGATTATCCGGCACAATTTCGATGTTCGACGTTGGATCAGTGATTTCAAGCTGATTTTGCCGGTTTATTTTCGCGCCGGAGGTATCCCAAAACGGTCAGGGTTATACCGAAACGTGACTTGTAAAATGTATGTATAATATTCCCTTTACAAGAAAGTTCGCTCTTTTTGGTCTGCACTTTTTTGACCCAGTTCAAATTGATTGTACACATAAAACCTGTTTTTACTTGATATAAGCCAATGTTTAATAAAAAATACAACGGCCACAATTACATCGGATTCAACTTATCACTCTTTGAAGTATCTGGAGACGAAACGATGTCATCTAGATAGTGTCAAACATTTTATAGGCAATGGGAGAAGATTTCTCAGTTTTACTTAAGTAAATGAAATATGGCCGTAATTATAAAATAGAACAATCTAGAATTCTAACATCAGTTTCAAAAAGCAAAATGGCGGCCAATCTCGGACCTTACAAAGTACAATCATGAAAATTAGAATGAAATATTCTAATGGTATTCATTCACGTATTTTCTTGTATAACAATAAAAACCCTTAGCGCGGGCATTCGTCTCCGGCATTCATTAACTGAAGAATGGAAACAACAGACAAAGAAAAGAACTTTACAATTCTTACATTAAGAGCCAACTAAGTGTTGTCCCGTCCTCTGAAACGGATTGTGTAGAATCGTAATAAGCAGCAATAAGAAGTGCTTAAGACGGTGCACTTTGCTACTTCGGATCCTCCCTTTTTATTAATAGCTGGTACCAACTTTAAGGTAATTTTTACTGCACTTTCATATTACGAACTGAGACTGTATGCTAACTTTAAATTGATGAATAAAGAAACATAATACAATAGTTTCCATAAATGAGAATTTTATGAGTTACAATGTCAGAAATGGAAGTAGGTACTCTTAGATAACGCTGAACCATTGATACTCTAAAGAAGACTCTGATATCACATGATTTATTATCTAAGCTTAAGAAAAAGTCTTTGAACTAAAAATGCCCCACTGCCGGGACCAATATTTTATACCATATAAATAATAATTTGTCAACTTCCAAATAATAACAATCCATCTCAAAGTACTTTACATAGACTTCGTGAATATCTAGGCTGAATTTACGTACTTACAAGCCTACTTACTTCTCCTTATTTACAACGGAATGTTTATTATCATACAACATGCCAGTAAAACTTCATAATACACTACTCTAAACTGTACCCAAGTTATCAAAGTTCCCACTTCACCGCTCAAACTTTAAGATAACCCTAGTAAATTGGAGTTATTTCCATAAGCATAGCGTCGTGCATAGGCCGAGGCAGGAAATATTGTTAATTTGCTTTGACCCGGCCGGTGATATGGGTTGACATCGGGTAAATGACGACTAACAGAGTGCATGGTGGCAAAAATTCTTATTTAATCTACCAACAATTCTTCAGTAAAGAAATTTTTGTGCCTTACTGTAGTACAAATCGCAAGTTATAAAACAAAATTAACAAGTAACAACAAACAGTGGCTTTTAGAGTTTTTAGAGTTGGTATCAGAAACTACGAAAAACTTGTCTCCCAAACACGCAGACCCGAAACAAATATTTGTGGATCATACATTTTTGTCTTAGTACAAACACCCGACCTCTCGTTTCGTAAGCCAATTGCGCCGCGATAGCCATCGAATAATGCTTGCCTTCTTTATACGCATGACGTAGACATCACACTGGAACCTGTTTTAAGTTCATTATAGTCTTGATAAAGTCAACTGACAAGAAATAACCGCGACGATCCCTCGGTAGCTAACAATTATTTGCTAGTTGTTATTTATAGGCTCGCGTATATCATGCTTTTTTATTTCCTAGGGTCATATTAGCTAAGGGTACATATTAGAATTTACGACTTCTGTTAGCGTATCGAAAACTGTGTCTTATATTCGTATTTTAGGGTAAATTATTACCAAACTATTACCAAAACTTCGCATGCGACAGTTTCATACTTGAAAATATAGTTTTTTTTATTGATATTGAGCTCCGATTAGTGGAAACGTGATGAAGACCGTCTGACTATTCAGTGCAATAAAATACACGAATGGATATTATTAGTCCAGCAATTAATCCTATACCACAATTTAACGAGAAAATCGAATATCACAAAATTTTAAAAGTATTTTATGTGGCGGTGTGCCACGCGCGTGCGGCCACATATTTGAAGGACTTTATATTTCGGTTTTCGCAAATAGCATTTCCAATATCCCTAGTGGTTTGATTGCGTCGCTCAATATGTTTTGAGACGCAACATTGGCTTGGATGTTGGGTCTCTGCACTTAATTACCTTCAGATTTATTAGAGATTTCACTACGACCAACACTGCCACCATACAGGGTTGTACACACCAGAATCGTCATTAGCACGCAAAAAATACCGACCGTTATCGTATCAAAATGAACGATAGCGTGTTTTTACTGGCCTAGTGTTAAGTTCAATGGCTAAAAACCGTGTTACAAAAAAATGTTCTCTCATCAATCCACACAATTTTGCCTGCCTATTCATTGTCTAATTTTATAATTTATAATTCTTTATTATATTTTATAATTCTTTATTATAATCAAACAAATTTTACATTATAAAAAGGGTTCCCTGACTTCTGCACTAGTAAAAACTGTGTTACAGAAGTCAGTGTCTTCCCTTAAACTTACGTCTTATCTTAAAAAATACATAAACCAAAATAATACAACTAAAACAAAACAAGGCACTTATAATTAAAAAATATAAAAAAGAAGAACAAAAAACATGACTAATAAAACAATTATAATATGAATAATAAAAAAAAAGAATTAAAGTAGAAAACACTTGCTGTATTATGCAATATTTAAGATGATCCTCGAAATGAGGACTTGCGTTGGTCACTGAGTTACCTTACGTCCAATATGAGGTAGTCAGTATACAAGCGTATCAAATTCACTACGATCAACAAGTCTTAAAGCATACAAAAATCCTGCTAAACTTAAGTATCACCATACACGTACAACAACTGAGAAAGTAGGCTTTAGTCCACGTTGACCTAGAGCAGGTTGGTGAATTACACACTTAATAAATTTTAGGTGTGCAAGTGTCGCGATGTGGTCCTTCGCCGTTAACTTCGTGATAATTCATTGTGAATACACAAATGAATTCGAAAATGAGGTGCTTACCAGTGACAGTACTTCTACAGAAGCTCAAAAGCTTTACACGTTAACTGTTTAATGTGTAATTGTTGATTGTGAAGTAGAATATTTTCGTTTAAAAGTCGCAAGTGATTGTAATAGATAATATAACTATTGCGAGTTTTTAAAGGCAAACTGAGTTTTTGAGCTTTTTTGCAAGTACTATCACTGATGCCTAGGAGTTGAATCAGCGACCGCCGAGACTGTCAAGACTTCAAGAAACTAATTTCCATGGCTAAAATCCCGGTACTGTCCACTAATCACGAAATGTAACACAAGAAGCAATCCGACTTCGCATTAAACTACGAAACTGTATGCCCGACACTAGGGGTTTGGAACCACATCGACCGCAACTCCAAAATTCTCAACCAAACACCCAACTAATTAGGCGACCTGAAATGTTTTAGGAGTTGGACAAAAATATAAATAGACCACTTAGCCGGATATTCGCGGCAAACCACATTTGAAACTATTTGGCCAGCATATTGCAATTCGTTTGTATCGCATATACAGAATTATAGTGTATCCTCGAAAGAGTAGGCATATGCGTATTTCAACGTCTAGTTTTAATCAGCTTGTATTTTTTGTTTTGAATAACAGATTGATTTAAAAAAAATTAGGTTCCATTTTTAGATTCTAACTGGAAAATCCTTTATCAATTCGGGAATCGTACCCAAGACTTTAATCGCATGGTGGACTCTGGTTAATAATGAAGCTATCATAATACACACCATCTGCTTTTCAAGAAGGTAATATTTTTTGTCTACGTGATAACTACCAATCTTTCATCGGAGAGAATCGTACCTATTTAATATAAAGATGCTATATTCCCATGAGATTTTACTGTATACGCCTCTTTTAATTAAGGGATGTTATTTATAGACGGAGACATTGCCGATGCACATCGACATTTGTTATTTGCTGGGTCGGATTGAGAAGGCTGTTTTTTCGTAAATCAAATTCGATATTTTTGATCAAAAACTTCTTTTCTTGACTATTTCTATTTCTAAGCGTTATCAAAATTATTATTTTGTAATTTCGGAGCGACTGTGGAAAAGTGTACAACAACCAGCAATAGATTCGCCTTATAGATTTGATTTAAAACACAGCTGCCGAAACGCGAGTGTTGAAAATAAACATGCTCCCTGCCCATTCTATATCGAAGAATAAGTATGTACTAAAAATATGTATATGTTTCTTAAACACACAAGTGTAGAACACGCATCCCTGGGGATATTAATACAATAGTCTACTTAAGCAATTACTTAGCGAAGTAAGTAGTGCGATAGATACATTAACATTAGTCCCTTGTCTCTGGTAAGTATACTTTAGATCCTAGATAAGAAATTAGGTTCATGGCCCTTTATTTCACGAGCGGTAAAAAACTAATTAAACTATATCCAAGTAACGTAAAAAACCTTCTGCCATGTCTTTTATAAAATAGATCGAATCGCAGACAATCCAGGTTTCAGAATTTGCGAAAGAATAATAAAAAGAAGTTGTATTTTTTTTTTACCAAACTAAATCTAAAAAGACCGAAATAAATCGTAGAAATAGAACTAATTTCGGTGCACAGTTGAACAAAAATAATATTTAGGTTCCATATTATTAATATACGACTAAATTATATTATTATAGTTAAATAAAACTTGTGTTTAAATTCAAACCTGCCTATAAATATAAATTTTGGACACCAATTTTCACGATAAATTTTATTTTCTAACAACATCAACACTATAAAACAACTATTAAAACACCACTATAACCTAAACTACTTTAATAGACAAACTTTAAAAAACAATATAAACTTCCTTTTTCGAATGGTAAAATATTTTTTTTATTTTTCGCGCGTTTATACTCTGCGTTCGGGAACGTGCGATGGTCCCGACGCGCGAACGCCCACTGAACATTCGAATGGTTGGAATTAGGGCGGGAGGCTGGGGTTGCAAGCTCCTGGAATTTTCCCGGATGTTTTCCCCTTATAAGACATGACGTTGCTAAGTTTAGAACGCATTGCTATCGGAAGACGATGAAATGTAACTTCCGAACATTTTTAGAGCGTCTCAAATTAACAGTTTTAAAAATGAGAACGACCTGTTTGCTCCTTCTAAACCCTCATTTTCGGCATAGATATAACAAAGTCTTGTGATTGTTGTGGACTACTATTTCCCCCAATGAATACAGATTATTGCGATTATTGCCTATTTAGTTTATTAATACTTTTTGGTAGAGGTCAGGTATCATCCCAACAAATTACAACTTTTCATTGAACTTTGGCGTGACGGGCATATGAAGAAATGCATTTGTTAATTACTTTCTAACTGAATATAATTTCAGAGCATTCTATTTAATGTTCACATTTTATTTAAGTTTAATATCTTGAAAGCTTTGTCTGACCTACAATTAGTTGTTTCGACTATGTGTGTGATTATTTTTTTAAATTGCAGTTACGCCGAATGATCTCACACTGACATTAAGCCACTTTATATTATTTAAAAAGGACCATTTCGCGCTAAAAGTTCACAGGATTTTTTTAAGTGCGGAGTCTGCCAATCCGCACTAGACCAGCGTGATAACCTAAACCCTCTTAGTTGTAGAGAAGGCCCATGATTAGCAATAGTACGTATTTGGGCTGATGATGATAATACCGTAATATCCAATTATAGATTATAGTATACAGTCTAGTCTCCCAGTTCAATGTGACATCGATCAACTATCCCGAACAATATTGTTGACAATGAAGAGATTAATATCTGCACGACCTTATTGGACGTAGATGATAGCATATTTACAGCGTAGGGAGACATATTACGGTGTGGATTCAATTCTCATATTTCCAGATACTGATTTTAAACACGCAAGTAATAATAGCTGAATGACAAAACACCTACAAAACTGCCAAAAATTGTTCAGATTTTTTTGAGATGTTTTCATACTCTGAGAAAGTACATGATAATTTATTTTTAATATACAGATTACTTCGGAAAGTCACAGGCATCCTTTGACCGCCCTCGAGTGAACTTAGAGGCTAACACAACTTATAAACTTAGCGCCGTCCACTGCTGAATGTGTCTCCAAGGAAGCACCAACCAGCCCGGTCTAGAGCAGGACTTCCCATTACGTCTGCCTAAGCCCGATATAATGTTTATGTATCATGTCTGCCAAAGTTTGGAAGGCCGGTAGAGCAGACAAGGTTCGAATGGAGATTACGACTTATAATAAATAATTACTTTAATTAGTTTCAAGCTTACTACTTTTTCTCGCAGTATTACTAGAATTCATAATCCAAGATTATAATGTAAAAAATGCCGTTCTATATTTAACTGAACGGTACTAGCGACGTTTCAATCATGCACGGTCGGCGGGAGATGGATTAGGAAAAACAGCGATTTCGTCCCGAGCACTTTTAATGGCCGCCGAGGCTTACCGAGTTCCAGAAATGTGAAAGTTTTTAATAGCTGCTTGTTGGTGTTGCTTACTGCCGCGTGCGTATTCATGTGACTGTATTACGAGCTAAAATTTGTAGAACTCAAGCATTTCAAGGTACTTAATTTGGTAAGAAGGTTCATGCTGTAATAATTAAGGGTAATTAGACATAGCTATCACCTTTAAAATATTATTTTCCTTTATGCTTAAAGGGCGGGACATTTGATGAGATTGAGAGAAAATTATTATTGACTGTTGCAGTACTATAACGAGGTAATTTAAAATTCAGTCTGATTCTCTCATTCTAGTCTTATTCAACTATCCTATGCTTTCATTTATAAGAATACTTCTCCCAAAATAACAACATTTATCACATATAACGTGATCCTGCAACGTCTCATAAATAATAAGGGCGAGGCGCTAATGAAATAACAAACTAAACTCTACGTCAATTACAACTTTGCCGCTCTCCCGTGCTAGTCTATTTATTGTGTAAACACTTCTTTCTTCCAAAAAGCCAATGTCATACAAATTTAGCTCTCATTTCAATGAAATAACAAGCTGTTTTTATGCATGTTGTTAAATGGTTTTAAGGTTTTCTGTATTCAGAGAGACATCGCTTTGTTAAAAAGAAACGATTTAAATCTTTATATGGAAATTTCCACGTAATATATATCACAAATAAAAGAAAATAGCTTTTCTGGAAATTCATCATCATCGGTCCATAAGGGGCCAGTGATTGCCATGCATCTTAATACACCCAAATAACACTAACAACAATTATTTAAGCGGTTGTTTTAAATACTTCCTCGCACTCAATACTCTCTACACGCAAAATAACGTGTTAAATTCATAATAAGGAAGCTAAAACTACGGCAAACAAGAATTAATCCGAATTAAGTATAAAAGATACACAGCGAATAAGAACTCTCCGATAGCTTATAACACGGATTGATCAAAGTATTCCCAAATCGCGTGGGATTAAACGCGAGTAGTCCCGGTTGCAACTTGAGCCACCACAAGCCACCCCTTACAGACGACTTAAGTCGAAACTTGTGTCGGACTTCTGAATATTCGGAATGTCGAAGAAGGTTATGCAAGTTTAAATATAGAAAGTTTCTGTTTTAAACACATTGTTAGTTTTTTTTTTAATGAGTACCGATAGTTACTGCATACTATTCAGTACAACAGTCCACACAGAAACCCTATTAAGAAAAATTGTGCGTCTGTAAGATACTCGTGCTAAATAGATCTAAATTTTGAATCCTATCCATAAACATTTGACGCCGACTATATCTGGGATCCCCCTGCTGAATCCACCCACTTATGTCCTCAACAAGTGCATCAAAATCTCACAACTGCAAAACAAACAAAAGATTTAGCGGGCGAAGAGCGCAGACGTGCCCCGCGCCGAGAAATTTTAATGAAATGATAAAGCTGTACAAACTAAGCACCCGTGTAGTTTGATGTGAAAACAACTTTTATTAAACAGCAAACAATTGAACGCCAGTAAACTACTCGTGTACGCGGAGTTTTTAATAAAACAAAAGTTAGCCTGCTGTACGCGCCGCGATCCCGTCACGGCCCGACGCGCCGCCATTTTATTAATTGTGGACGTGTTGAGCGTTTATCCTGGCTTTATACTAGATCTGTTCCATTTTCAAATTAAAAAAGAAAGTGTATTTTGGTATAAAGTGGAAAAATCTAGAATAATAATAGAATGACTGAAGCAAGAGAAAAGCTATCGAAGTTTTTGATACTTGAGACACATATTTCAGTATAAGAATGCCCCATATAATAATATAATATTGTAAATATTACTTTTTTTAAAATTCATTAGTGAAATAGTTAACAAAAAGTACCATTTATGAAAATACAAGTATCATAACAAAGTATGACTTTTTCGGAAACAAAGCATATCGTAGCAACCACTTCATCATTACGTTCGCAAAACCACTACAATATTAATCGTCGCATATGACATCATTTGAGCATAAAACGAGCACAACTCGGTATATTTTTCTCAAAATATCACAGAACGCATGCGTTTTGTGAAGCACCAATGGATATAAAAGCAACGCCTCGGGCCATCTGTCCGAATGAAAGTCAATGTCTACAGAACCACACACCTACATACCATATTATGTACGACTTGATCACACGTTTTAAGAATTTTAATGATTGGTCCAATGTATGTTTATGCTTTTTAAATAGTATTGTTTTTTTAACTTTAATAATTATGTACGTACGGGGTCCTCGGCTAATATTTTTGATCTTATTTTGACACAGTTAGAAAATACTTGTGTGTATCGAAATCAGTAAATGGTGTAAAAATGTATCTAACCTTTTTTAAATAAATAAATGTTTTTACATATACTTTTTTACATTTTATCGCCACTATCAACAGCTTTTTCTTATGTCCTTATCCAACCGCTACCTCAATCCTTGCATTTATCGTCACCCCATCTACCCAGAAGGCGCCCTAGAGGTTGGTGCAGTCAATAGGCATCAATAAAAGATAGACATAAATGAACCTAAATAAAACAATTTATTTAGATTTTTCTCGATTGTAGGTATGTATAAACTATTTTATTTTGATTTTATAAATTTAAAAATATGCTAGTCTTTCCAT
This sequence comes from Cephonodes hylas, assembly GCA_030295005.1. Taxonomy (NCBI): domain Eukaryota; kingdom Metazoa; phylum Arthropoda; class Insecta; order Lepidoptera; family Sphingidae; genus Cephonodes; species Cephonodes hylas. The sequence continues at coordinate 11,315,761 of AP025372.1, read as the reverse complement.
AACTAGATACTGTCCACGAAAAACCAATTCGGAATGAAGTATTTCGCGATTTTTTGCCATTCATCAACATGGCAACCATATGTATAAACGATAAGTTTGTCAATGTGATGAAAAACAATAAATGTATGATCTATCCTACGACATATATGCAGAAGAATGATTAATTTAATATCACTGTAAGGGAATCTGCGATAGTTCGGGTATTCGAAAAACATGTTTTGATCGATGACTTGCGTTTTTTATGTTATTCCATGAAAATTGGGGGATGACATGATGACATTTAAAATGGGATTTAAATAATAAAATAAGATTTATCTCTTAAACACAACGTTTGCTGAATAGAAAATGCTCGTATCCTTTCGAATACAAACTATTAACCAAGGTGAAGACCAGTGTAATGATTTACTTTGATACAACGATGTACCAACATTTAACCGTTATAAACACCAACGAATGTTACCAGCTGTGGGATGTTTGACAACTCATATATACTTATTACAATAAGATATTTATTTCAATACAAAAAGAAGGAGGAACTTAATGTAAAGTACAAGTGGCGAATTAATTTCTCTGGGAAATTTCTTACAGATAACCTTTAGATGGATAAAAGAAAAGGAAAATAAAATCGGTTGCAATAAGTTTACAGAAAAAATACTCTTATATAAAACACAAAATAACTTAATATTTATGTACATACAAGTCATACATGTACACAAATACATACACAATATATTAAATATCGAAAAAAGCTTTTGATACAAGAAAAATATTTTCAATTAGAAATTTTGTTCCTTAATTTCATAGTTGGATATCGTCCTCCCGATCCCCGCAACTTGCAATAGATGTTCAGCCCCTCTCTGTACGTGGTCGAAATGCGAAATGGCCACGCCGTCCTCAATTCTGTGAATAATGAACCTCGCCCATCGCTACTTTAAATCGCTGTAAAGCGAAACCGTGTCGGTGGCTGCGGCTAAGTCAGAATTTTGACTTTTGAATTTACCAGTGCATTTTAAGCTGGATTTTATACTACATTTGTAATCTTTCTCTGTGCATCTTGCAACACAGATCGACCTATGCGAAGAATAACGTTAAATGTGTAATCTTTCCCAGCGATTTAAACTTAATTGGGCACAAAATTATCAGTAACTTTTTTTGTTTTTCAAACAACAACAAAAATTATGATTATTATTACTTTACTAGTGCAATATATATACAAATTTAACTCTATATTTTCTGCGGAAACCATCCACTCATTACGTAAGACTTAAACTATAGATAGCAAATTGTACTTAGAAGTACTTCTCTGCTGACGTATTAAGGAATCCAGATTTGAATTGTATCTATGTACATTTTAATATGCTGGACGTGACTCTTTCCACGTAAAACTAGATTTAATTTGGTGAAATATTAGATGACATTAAAATACGTATTTTTTTATTAATGTGTCATGAATTGTTAGCACCGTATAAGTGAATGATATGAAGTACCTATATAGATATAAAAAACCCAGCTGGTTCACACATTCGGGCAGTTACATTAATGTTCCGCATAAATAATTATGTACGAATTAGTCAATTATTTGTCATAGACAAATTTCAGTGACGCCTGAGTTCGTTGAATATAATCTACTAGCGACCCGCCCCGGCTTCGCACGGGTGCAATGCTGATATTTAATGGATGTTATTATACATATAAACCTTCCTCTTGAATCACTCTATCTATTAAAAAAAACTGCATCAAAATCCGTTGCGTAGTTTCAAAGATTTAAGCATACAAATGGACATAGGGACAGAGAAAGCGACTTTGTTTTATACTATGTAGTGATATATAAAAGAGGCAAGATTTTTACAATAATTTGTTATACGCAGAAAATTACAAACTAAAGTCTTCTACCATAAATCTGCTTGGAAGCTAAGGACTTTTACCCATCAAAAAATAAACTATTCCACTAATAAAATCGAAATCTTAACAGAGACAGTCCAATGATTGCCTGAATGTTACTGGTTTAGAGATCAATACCAAAAGCAATAGCTACATACGTATGTATATACTACAAAGTACATCCCCAACTAAGTTCCTCAAACTTTACTTATTAACTCGAGACAAAAATTATGAGACAATGTTTTAATTAAAACTTTATAACTCCAACTTTGTTTAAAAGATATTTATTACGGTGCTTTCGACAGAGTTGTCAGTGTGGGTATTTTTGTAATTTACTAGTTTTTAGTCTAGTGTTTCATCCCATTTTACCCATAACTGCTCCAAACTGGATAAAATTAAAAAATTGTTACTGTATAGTTACTCGATTTAAAAAAATAATAGTTAAAAAAAACTAAAAAACACGCTTTTTAGAGTGATTATCATTTTGATAATATCTTAAAAAGCACCCCACGCTTTTTTTAAATAAAATATATTTTTTTTTATTCACACTATTATTCATTTATATTTATTAAAACTTATTTTCTATTTTTTAGTTCGGTTTTTTTTATCAAATTAGTGTAATCTACAAAGTTTGAACGAAATCTAGTCGTTTAAAGTGAGTCAAAATCGTGCCTGAAGAAGTCGGTTACAAACATACATACATACAAGTGAAGCTAATAAAAAGCGTGTAATAAAAATTGAGACTAGGCATTCGACTGCCTACCGCTTTGCAGAATACAGATGCGAGGCTATGATTGGCTTTTAAGCCTTGGTAAGGTGTTTACCGTTTGCGGTGTACCGAAACTTTGGCTATTGCTAATGGAACAACGCCCCAACCATAGGCGATGGTGACAATTCGACTAGAAACCATTCCATAGACGTAAACGTTAATTAAAACCGATAGACAGGTGATTCTTGTTCACAATAACAGCTATGTCTGTTTTAGTCCTTTTTCTGCTAAAATTACCATTGCCAACTCATATACACAAGTCTCCGCTACAACTTAGAACTTAGAAGGCTTAGTTTGCCACGCCGGCCTAGTGCGGGTAGGCGAACTACACATCTAAATAATTCCAAAACACTTTTAAGAGTGCAAGTTACCTCATCATGTTTTTCGTCGCCGATTCAGGAGCTAATCCTATACGATTAGTCTTTACCGTAATATTTGTAGTAAGAATAGTATACGGCTATGCATGAATAAATACTATGCAGCTTACCGAACTCAACAGTCCTTCTTTAACTACATGCAGTAAAGGCTCCAAAGATGAACGGCAAATAGAACCTAAGGGTTTCTTAACTCATCAGTATTCATTTTTAAGTTATTAGTAAAAAAAATCATAAACATTATTTTAAATTATATTAACATTTCTAAAGGTATAAATTGTTATTCACTGATGGATATTACCTTTATCTAAATAAGTACACAAACTAAATAAATATTAAAGGAACAACTTACATCAGAGAAGGGATAACAAATTTTAATATTGTTGGGAAGATTTAACGCGCCGTACTTGTAAACTATAGGGTAAATCCAATAATGTATTCGAGGACATGCGTTCTACAGTAACTTTGTACAACTTACGATCATATATAGGCTTGTCGCCTTGCAGCACAGTATTTGTCATGCGATCTAGCGGTCCCGGAATCAATTTGTAGATCAAAAGTGTACTGGGTTTTTTATTAGCAGTATTCAGCTACCTGAAGTCTAAAAATGTGCCCGGAAAAAGGGAATAGGCTCGCTTCCTATTACGTGGGACTATATCACGTAAGTAATTCATTTTCAGCCCACATGCACCCACTGCTGGGTATAGGCCTCCCCCAATGCTCGCCATTTTTGTCGGTCTTGAGCTGCTCTTATCCAGAGCTTTCCGGCTACACGGGTTATGTCATCTGACCATCTAGCTGGTGGTCTGCCCCGTTTCCTTGCACCTTCCCGAGGCCACCATTCTGTCACGGCCTTTGTCCATCGACCATCACTCCTTCTTGCCAAATGTCCTGCCCATCGCCATTTTAGCTGTGTGACACGCTTGCCTACATCGACCACTAGTGTTCTTTGGCGTATTTCGGTGTTAGGTACTCTGTCGATGAGGGATATACCCAGCATGGCGCGTTCCATTGCACGTTGAGCTACTTTTATTTTGTGTATGTGCTCGTTTGTCAAAGGCCAAGTTTCTGAGGCGTATGTGAGAATGGGCAGGATGCATTGATTGTAAACCTTGGTCTTCAGGCTTTGAGGAAGTTTGGATTTGAAAACGTCCCTGAGTTTACCAAAAGCAATCCATCCCAGTCGAATTCGGCGCTCAATTTCTTCAAGATGTGAATTCTTGCCAAAGGATAAACGACGTCCAAGATAAATATATTCTGGCACCACCTCCAGTTGGCTATTACCAACAATGATGGGTGGTACTCTCTTGGTGATGTTGGTTAAAATTTTTGTCTTGGACATGTTCATCCTAAGGCCAACTCTGGAAGATGCCTCGTGTAGTTCACAGAGCATAACCTGGAGATCCATCGTGTTTTCCGTCATAAGGATGAGATCATCAGCAAATCGAAGGTGTGAGAGGCGCTTACCGTCTATATTTATGCCCTTCTTGGACCAATCCAGAATCTTCATAACATCTTCCAGAGTGTTTGTAAATAACTTTGGCGAAAGAGGATCGCCCTGTCTAACACCTCGATGGAGTGGTATGAAGTCGGTCAGTTCGTGCATACAAATTTGTATTGTGGCATTATCATATAAGTTACGGAGGACATCTACATAGCGTTTGTCAACACCACAACGATGCAAAGAACAGAATACAGCCCAGTGCTCAACACTATCGAAGGCTTTTTCGTAATCAACAAATGCGAAACATAAAGGTCTGTTGTATTCCCTGCACTTTTCCATTACTTGCTTTACTGTATGTATTTGGTCGATAGTAGAATACTCTCTCCTGAATCCTGCCTGTTCGAAAGGTTGATATTCGTCCAGTTTTTGAGTTAATCTGTTGCAAATGACTTTGGCAAATAATTTGTACACTTGTGATAAAAGGCTGATTGGTCTATAATTTTCCAGTTTGGATCTGTCTCCTTTTTATATAAAATAGTAACAGTACTGTGTTTCCAGGCATTTGGTGTTTTTTTTATTGTTAAGTACTTCATTAAAAAGTTTACATAATACTGCGAGGACTGCTGGGCCTCCTGCTTGCATCATTTCGACATAGACGCCATCATTTCCTGTAGCCTTACCTCTCTTCAAACTCCTAAGGGCTAATTCTACCTCATCTTCAGTTATTAGAGGCAATACATCATCGTCGTATTGCTCTACAGGTTCAGCTCTTGGGTCATCATTAGGGTGTACTTGAGGCACTTGGACTTTGGAATTATATAAATCCTTATAGTAATCTTCAACAATTTTCAGAATCTCATTTCTATCTGTTACCAGATTGCCCGATGTATTTAATAATTTTATGATCTGGGGACTGCTGTTATTTATTCTTCTTTTAAAAACCTTAGGACCTCTATTATTTTCTATAGTTTCTTTAATTACATTTGTGTTATAATTTCTTAGATCTTTCTTTACAGCTTTTCTTATGTCCTTATTTAACTGTTCTAGTTTCCGCTTATCTGTTTCGGTTCTATTCTGAAGATCTCTTCTCTGTGAGAAGAGGGAGAGAGTATTATGTGTTAATTTCTTTTCGGCGTTCTTGTTTCCTTTTATGTGGTTTTTCGTCGTTTCTGTTATTCCTCGACAGAATTCGTCATGTAAAGAATCCATATCGCACTCATCCGTTACTAGTCCTTGAAATCTGTTTTGTAATTCGAGCTGGAAATCACTCCCGAGAAAACTAAAGGCTACAGCTTCGTATTTTGGATGCTTTGCATTTACCAACTTCGACCTTTCTTTCAATAAATTATAACGAAAAGTAGCTCTTACCATACGATGATCACTGCTTGTTTTAAAATGGCTAAAAACATTAACGTCTGTGATGTTATTTCTATTAGGAGTTAGAATATAGTCGATCTCATTACGCGTTTTACCATCGGGGCTTGCCCAAGTCCATTTCTTTGATTGCCGTTTTTTGAAAAATGTATTCATTGCGAAAAGATGGTGTTTTTCGAGGAAATTGACGAGAGCCTGTCCTCTATGATTACGTTTTCCGAGACCATACTGACCGACGCATGATTCTTTTTCAAGAGATGGTCCAATTTTGGCGTTAAAGTCACCTAATATAACAGCGTAATAACAGGGTTCATCGTGGTACGCCCTTTCTATCTCTGCGTAAAATTCTTCCAATTCATCATCTGAATGGTCAGAAGTTGGAGCATACACCTGTATAATCTTAAGGGCATATCTGCTATTCAAATTGATATTAACGTAGCAAACGCGTGTCGATATGTTATTGAAGCTTTGAACACGGGACGATATCTTTCGGTTTATCAGGAACCTAACTCCTCCGTATGTTGAGTCTTGGTGTCCAACGTGATAAAATAAGTGGCCAGATGCTAACTTCACTAAACTTTCTCCTTTCCGTCTAACTTCTGAAAGACCAACCACACACCATTTCATTAAATTAAGCTCTTCCAATAATTCATGAAACCGATCATCAGCATTCAAAGTCCGTGCATTAAACGTAGCCAAGTTCATCATGTGGCAGCCGGATCTCTTCCGGAGATTATCACCCTCTGCCCCGCCGTTACCGAAGCCGCTGCCGTAGCTTGGACTAGCGGGGCCGCCGGGGACTGAGGGATACTTATTTGTGTTGCTTATCATGGGGGGTTTTTAGCCTTAAAACACCACGCTGGCCAGTGCGTCTTGGTGAGTCGCCAGAGCCTCGTCTGTTGGTCGGCAGGGTGCACCACGTGCAGGTGAGGTTGGCTCGGGACTCTATAGATCTAGTTTGAGTCCCTTTGCACCCCTAAGCACCCCTTTGCACCCGTAAGTAATTAAAAAACTTAAATTATAAGTTATAGTTAAGTAGTTATTAAGCAAGTAATTATAATACTCGCCTCTAAGAATTTTTAACAATAATGTAAATTACAACTTTACTGATAAAATTAATCATTTTTCTATTTATAATTATTCCTCATATTATGATGATCTCTCAATGGTAGAGGAGACCCGTGCTCAGCAGTGGGCGTATATGGGTTGATGAAGAGAAGAAGAAGATTATGATGCAGTAAATGTAACAATTAAACGTTTCATTTCTTTAGAGAAAGGGCTGTGGAATAATTGATAGAAGTATCAGCTTGCAAGTACAGGAAAAATCCATTGGCTCAAGCTGAACCAATGGTAATATTCCACCGAGCCCCACTCAAATTAACGGACCATTTGTCTTACTTTAGTTTTTGTTTCCACTCACTTGTACGGCCGCCTCATGCGACTTAGTTTTCCGTTTAAGTATAAATACGCCATTGAGAACTGAAATCAGCTACTTTAGAGTGGTCTACGTATTAAAATGGCAACTTCAAGATGCTAGATATAATTAGGATGAGAATGTATCAAAAAATAATTGTTAGGTAATGAATATTTCTTATGTAATATTTGGTGAACCAATACATAAAAAATTAAAGGAAATAATGTACGTTAATTGAAAGCTCAATTGCAAGCGACTACGTCTATGTCTAACTTAGTTCAAAGTCTCGCATGAATGCTCCCTTACTGCAAACTTCTGCACAATGCACAAAATCCTAACAATTTGTACAAGTGTATACAGGGTGTATTTAGACCGTGATCGAAAACTGAGGCAGGTAATAGCGATAGTGATTACAAACCCCCTGGCATTAAAGAAAATCCCAACAAACAATAAAATTTTTGAGGTTTTCCATACAAAACACATACTTTTAGCACTGATGGTTGTATGGAAAACGTCAAAATTTTTATTTTTTGTCGCGATTTTTAATATCGCCACTGGGTTTGTGATCACCCTCGCTATTACATGCCTCAGTTTTCGATCACGGTCTAAATACACCCTGTATATATTAGGTTCTCGGATCAAAAACTTCACCTGCCTACACCTTTGAGAAAACATGCTAAATGACTGCAGGTATAAAAAAAAGGTTTTTAAACATAGGGGAGACGAAATATCATGAAATACGAAAAATTTGCCGTCTGTCTTTTAAACGTCACAGGTCTTTAAAAGCACGAGGGCAGATAATACAGCTGTGAAATGTATGTGAAGATTTTCACAAAAAGTGAGTGCAAAATGTTTAGTAGCGTCTTTGAGGTGGCCCCAAGTAATTATGCTAATGACTCGAGCGTTGAAAGCGAAGAAATATGAACAAAAAACGCTTAAAGAAAGGAATTCTAAACAATGGACTCTCTGATTTGCATCTAGTGTACACTGAATCCAAGATGGATTTCTCTTTAATTAATATTGTTCGTGTTTTAATTTATCTTATATTCTTCTTCAACAACCCATATACGCCCACTGCTGAGCACGGGTCTCCTCTACCATTGAGAGGGTTCAGGCCATAGTCCACCACGCTGGCCTAGTGCGGGTTGGCGGACTACACACCTAAGAAATTCCTAAGAACTTTTTAGATGTGCAGGTTTTATCACGATGTTTTCCTTCACCGTTAAAGCAAGTGATAATTCAATGTGAATAACTTCGAAAAGTTAGAGGTGTGTGCCTGGGGTTCGAACCCGCGACCGCCGAGATTATCGACCGCGCGCCTAAACCTCGAGGCCATCACTGCTGCTTATCTTATATTATTAAAATAAAATTATACGCCTATTCTCGAAACTACTAGCGGGTTTTTAGTCCAACAAACTTATCGATAGTCCATACGCCTGAAAGTCTACCAACTAAGGACCTGTCTCCTCAACGACTGAGAAGTATTATGTCTTAGTCCTACATAAATTATTTTCATCATGTGTCTACGTTATTTTACTACCAAAATCATACGATTTGGCTGGTTAGAACTAGAAAAAAAATAGGAACTGATGGGTGCACGCATTTCCTTATTAAAAAAATTACAAAAAATATTTTGCAGCATAAAAATCCTCATTAAATTTTTGTGGATATTATGTTGGATCCAAAATCCGGAACTGTAAAGAAATTTGTCTCAGAAGACTTTCTAACATAATTTTTTTGCTTAACCCTTAACCGGAATCGCGAAATTGTTCCACATTACTGGAATCGTGGGTCCAAATGGACCCAATAATTAAAATCTAAATTATTTTTTTATATACACAAAACTTTTATTAATTTAAATCTTTAAATTATACGTTTTTTTTTACTTCAATCTTAGGTGCAACATTTGGTAATTATTTTTTTACGTCGTTCTTTGACCACATCAAACAATAATAAAAACAAAAAAACTTAAAAATATAATAATACTATAGGGCTTTACGTATCTTCCCCTTAATAAAAAAATAAATTCTTTGTGAAATTAAATGAAAATAAAAAAAATGACAACCTATTCTCGAAGCGTAAAATCGTTATCAATCTCTTACTATTTTATGTAAGGCTAGGTGGTGTCTTAGACCACTTAAACCTATTTTTGCCTCTGTAAAAAGTGTTAGATGACAGTGAACAACTTTCTTCTTCACTTTCTTCTACGGCATCGTCAGATGAAGAGTCACTTGATTGAGCAGTGGCTTCATGTTCTGGATTTTCGTTGTCGCTTAGATCATCCTCATCACAAAGTTCAAAATCACTCAAAGGTTCTGGGTCTGAATCATTTTCATCCAACAATAATTCCTGAATATCGTTCTCTGTAAGATTACGCGTCATTATTCCAAAGAAATGCCTAAAACAATTAAGAATATATAAATATAAACATTGAAAAAAGAAAACGTATCTGGAATCGTGGGTCCAATTGGACCCAACGATGGCTTATACTTACACTTCCAGTCAATTAAAAGCGCCACGCGTCCGGCACTCGCCGCACCTTACGGCGTAATGACATTACATTGGCGCGCAAACGTGTTGATGCGCGCGTTTAGAAATTAAACGGTTTTTTTGTCGTCGTCGGGTCCAAATTGACCCACGATTCCGGTTAAGGGTTAACCTGCAAACCCGTACCGCGCTCACAGAAAAACAACAAACCCATAAAATAAAATACCCATACGATAAAAACGAAAATAACAAAATATTCACTTATGATAAGTCATAAAATACTGTGACACTTCGTCGTCGACCTAAGGTCCATATTTTACAATCTTGAATCCCTATTGATCGCCCCACTGCGTCATAGGGTTGTCTCGCGCCCTTTCCGTGTGTGCGAGAGGGACGGAGATAGTTCCCCAAGGACAGGCTGGCTCAGAGCGGATATCTGTGGCGCGCACAGAGGCTGTAACAGGATTTTCGATCCTTACAACAGCTTGGGGGTTAAGTGTTTATTTTCAACATTTAAGTTGCTATGCGAATTATATTATCGGGAATTAACAGGCAATTTTTACAATTATGTATGTAGATCTCTAGTATTACCGTATGAACCATAAAGATTTCTTCTATATTAACGAACTTTTAAATATGTTCTTCTGCAGTCTAATTTCTAAAAGTATAGGTAAAACTGTTTAATGGTTTCCGCGTTGCAATAATAATTATTTTATCCCAAGTAATTGGGGCCTGTATAAATTAACTAACATTAATAAATAGCTTATCTTCGTGGTGGTCAAACAAAGTGTTTTTCTAGACTAGATTCCGGAAGCAAGTCCTAATAATGGGTAAAGACGTGCCTCTTCATTACAGGAGCTTAAAACACAGCTTGCGTAATAACCACGCCATAGATATGACCACTTTTGTACTAAACCATTTAAATATTACATTTAGAGTAATTAGTTTATTATTTCATTATTTTACAAGTGCGTTAACTCAATAAATTTCATTCATACAATTGACTCCTTCGTAAGAGAGGAGTCACAAGTCCGTGTGTCTCAAGGTTTTGTGTAAAATACACGTATGAAAGAAACTTTTATAATATTGTAACCCAACTATAAACTTACACCAACTTAAAACGTTCTAAGCAAACTCTTAAATAACTTGACGTAAATTATGCTAAAACTTCTCTTGTCTTAGTACCTTAAATATATAGGTAAATACTTAGCATAATGGGCGTTTTGTTACTGCGTGAGCACCTATTAAATAACAAAACGCTTGGTAAGTGCTCAGTAAATATTCGCTCACGATATATTTTACACCACTTGATAAGTAAGATTAAGAGTCCTCAAAACCGACGTGCATGGTTTTTTGGCAAGTTTATCTGGACCGTGGTATATGGCGCTCCATAGTCTCTACCTACCCCCAATGCGAGACAAGTGTGATGAAAATATATGTATGTTAATGTATGAAAATGGGAAATAAATTTATGATATTCAAAAATAAATTTAAGCCATACAGAAGTATTGAGGTAACACCCTTTAGTAATATATTATTACTATTAAAATATTAGTCGCCTGCACGGGCAGTTTTATAAAAACTCTTGGTAACAACGAAACAGTTTTCTCACGTTAGTTTTAACTCAATTAAAAATGGTTATTAATATTGATAATAATTAATGACATAATCATTTTAAACAGAACATTAATATAAGATTATTATTTAAAATAGAGGACATAAATTATTATCATAGAGTAGGTAATAAAAAGATTTTAGTTACCCATTGAGGTCATAAAACAATAACGAGTTTTATAGAAAGAAATACCTTTAAATTAAACCAAATGGCGGATGCCGGTAAGAGCTCACCTTAGAGGTTATCTTTTAACTGTTTAATTAGTTACAAGCGGTCTATATATTAAATCCACCAAAGTCTCAAATACTTAAACCTTAAAAAGCATTGTATCTTTTACCATTCAATCTATTCACACTGAACATCGTATCCGAAGAACGACATCATTTTGTTATCTAAAGTGACTGGTGAAGCACGTTCAACGACAAAGTCCATTTCATAGCCCCGATGAAGACCTACTTATATTGCTTCTGCCAGTCTCCGATAGATGGCATTGTACTCGAAACGTACTTACCTTAATGTCCTTAAGAATAGTCTATGTGTATCTAAAATCCTTCAAATCATTTAAAAAACTTACAATTTTTCACACAACAACTTGCTGTTAATATTTTAGATTTATGATACTTAATCATACTAAGTTCTATGGAGATAACTTACCGCTCGTGACTTGAAGAGTAGTGGCAAAGAGACAGAGCAGCGACAGCGATAAGCATCCGAGCGAGTTGAGCCAATGTGCCGCGGCCATGCTGTATCCTAAAATAAAAATTAAATCACAATTTAAAATACACAGCAAACTTGATGCGACAAACTGGCAAATGTTTTATTCACGTAAAGCTCCATCTAGCGTGTTAAGTGGAAACTAAATCCCTACAACGCTGTGTGGATGTGAACGTTACAGCATATTGGCAACCATAAACGCTAGATGGCGGTAGTAACAGAATATACAAAACAGGCAGAGCAAGATAGTCTCTGATGTAGAGTTAAAATTATTTTCGCGTATTGAAGATTTGATTCGAACGTTTGAAGACGTCTACATTATACTGATGTAACTACGTCGACATATTATTTCTGACTTTTTGAAATTATACCAGATTTTCTTAGAGAAGTTTTGCCTCAATTTTTGGGTAACTATTAAACCCCATAAAATCAGCATATCTACCTCGGGCCACATATTATAAAGTATATAATTTGATTTATAAATACATATCAATGTTATTATTAATATCTCTAAGGTCTAGAGTGTAGACTACTGAGTCAGAAAGTGATTCTCACCATATCGTCAGCATGTGCCAGCGTCGCAGCCGTCCGCCGCACACTGCAGATCACCTACGACAAACCATATACATTTCACTTCTTATGTGTTATATAATTATATATCATCTCATATCTAGATGGGCACATACCCATCCACAGGGACATCCCTGTCTTGCAATAGACTCAAATCGTCTTAAAAAATATATTTAAAATTGTGTATAAAAGGTTGAAAGAACGTTTTTGTGGGTGTAGCAGTCGCAAATTTTCGAACATAATTTTGGCTTTCATGAAATTTTGGATGTAGTAGATTACTATTTGGAAAGTGCTATGCCTGTAAAAGTATGCTCTTTAGAAGATATTGTAGGAAGATCCACTTTTTATTTTATTTTAGGAAAACATAAAAAATCTTCTAGTATGTTTTATTTTTTTGTATTTGTTGCAATTAAATGGAATATCATTTAAAAACTTATTTCCCAAATATGTTTAAAAAACGTAATTTAATACAATTAAGGCAGCTCAAATTTCACCACTAACGAGAATTTTGCGCAAGTGAACAGGATAAAAAGAGAACTGAAGCTTTATAAAAAAATATTTCAACTAGTAATCAAATATTAACATCACAATAATAGTACAATTGGTTCGAAAAGATACAAAAATATACCCATGCACTGCTCGTTAAAACATTCGGTCTACGCTCGTAGCGGTAAGCGTAGCTCCGAGCTACGAAGTTACGTAGCGCCGTAGCAAATTACGGCCGCCCTACGAGATATTTGCGCTTTGATCTTTGTTTTATGTAACAATATGGTTGGTTAGTGCCGGAGCTAATTTTATTTTGTGTACCTTTGTGTTTTATGAAATACAAATGTTTCGTGTTAAATGCAAGAAATCTTCGGAATACTATCAATAGCAGGAATTATATTCTACAATACTTTGTCGGATTGTTCTATCTTTGGAAATAATATAAATTGTTTGGGTACTTATACTATGCAGTGTAAGTTGAGGTGTGAGTGTTATGTGTTATGTATAAGCTCACGGAACAATGGTGGCCTAGAAGTTTAAAGTGTAAGCGTTTATACAAACTGAAATGTGTGGTGCCTTAATCCCACTGAACCAAGGGGAATTTAAACTCCCTCAATCAAAATTGAGATCAATAGAGGAGGTCCGTGCCAGTATATGGGCTGATTTTCATGATGATGTACCTTACAATGTACTTGTAATACAGTCACATTATAAGGAAACACGCATTAATTCATCCATCACAATTTCTCAGAAGTATAACATGAATTTCACCGACCTTTATTTCATGAATGTGTCAAAAACCTAACTCCACTTAATAATAGACAAAACCTGAATCCAACAATTATACGTATCATCATCATCATCACCAGCCTTTCACTTTTATGATACGTAAATAGATTGTTACTATAAATTATATTTTATTAATTTAACAAACAAAAATAAAAAAGTTTAAGTTTAAAAAATCTATTCATAGAGCGTCCGTATTCATCTCCTATCTCCGTACCCCTTCATTCATTGTCATACAGTATTTAATTACACATTTCCGTTGAAAGTTATCTTGTGACCCAAACTGCTTTTGTATGGGAGTATAAAACAATAGAATTGGACTACGGCCTGTCCCGGACACGTCTCCCAACGCATTGTGAAGTAATTAAACAACGCAGATATACGGAATATAAATAGTTCGGCTGCCTCGTTGGTAAGTAAGCGAGCGGCGTGAAGAGTTCCTAGATTCTTGTCTTGAGCTAGGCAAAGTGTAAAATGTTTATTTACAGCTACGTTTCGCCACCTATTATATGTTTCCTAAGGTGTAGATCTATTGTTGTTTTATATATATTCCAAGCTCCATGCTCCTGCTAAAATTCCTCACGAAAAACCCATTCCTGACATTTGTCTAACTTGGAATTCAAATGCGAAATGGTGTGATAGCTTAACCCTTTTATTGTTCACTAAAAATTGCATCAGCTATTGCAGTTTTACGAGTCATAAAATTGATTCCTTATCTAATGTAAACGTGTAGAAGCCATCATAACAACCACGCAAGTGTCTCGAGAGTCTGATATTTGTCTTCAGAATCAAACAAACACAATAGCGTCAACTGAAACTTTTATTAAAACCTTTTTTTAATTTCTTATTCCTTCGAGTTCAAATGGCATTTAAAATACAAGACAAACGAACGTTTCCATTTACATTGATCTTTCATCGTCGTCTACATTTCTTATTTTAATTTAATTCTATTTGGACTTACAACGTGCCAGTAACATACAAAACCGCTTTTCGTGTATTGAATACTGCGTATCGTCGACATAACTGTATGCAGGCATGCAGACACGCCGGAATGATGTATAAACTGCAACGTTTCGTGAACTACGTTTAATTGTATAGAGCTGGCAATGCAAGGGATGTTGATGCTGTGAGTATGGCTGAAATTATTCACTGCTTCACTTTGTTCGTAAAATATTTGCGGAATTAATTGCATTGAGAATAAAAAGACGGGGAAACTTGCATAGCTGAAAGTCTGTAAAGAATTTGTAGTGTGTGAAGTCTATAAATACCAGGTTAGCATGAAAGACTAAGAAGTCCTTGTTTAACAGTGAGATATAAGAATTTAAATTACTTTATATCATATCCATACTAAAATCGTAATTATTACTATTAATGAAATTGCTAAAATTATTTATAAATTATGAAAAAGATTTTTTCTGCACCCACGTTTCGGAGTTATAAAAATAGTTTTGAAAAAGCAATGAACACTTTACCTAACTTTAAAATTTTAATAATTATTGATAACCAACAAGATAATCCAAAACTATGACGTATTTTCACCCAAGGTATGGTCACTGTCTATAACAAAATAAATCTCCTACCACAAAAAAAAATGAGCATCACATAATCCCCTAATCCAGCGCATCAAGAATGTCATAAAAACAGATGACTATGACATTATGTCCCCTTTGTCCCAAGGCTCTGATTACGTAAATCGATTACCTATTAACCACGGAGTGCGCTATCGCCATGAGTAAGCGAAAACTTATCAAACAGACTCGTTGAAAAACTCCAGCTTCCCGCGAAAGGGATGAACGGAATTGGGTCACTGCAGGAGGACACGCGATGGATTCTCAAAATGTTTATGTGATATATTTATGCATACATGTTAACATAGCTATTACTTGCTAGTGGTTCAATTTATTATTATTAATGCATATTGTTTGAACCTTTTCGCTGTTTATGCAACTTTTTTTATCTATGCATCACCTAAAAAATCACTGTTGAGGCATTAAGTCCACTTTTATACTAAAGTACATAAAAAGTACGGATATTTAAAAAAAATCTTGTACAAATGTAAAAATCTTAAAGGATCTTATTATTGACCGGCTTAAAAATATGAACATCTTCAACGCTACAAAATTTCTATGAAACGTTGGAACATAAGAACAAACATCATTAGATACTTTTCAAACCAAACACATTTAAAAAATTACCATTCAAAGTATCATCGCCATCATTAGCCCATATACGTCCCCAATGCTGGCGTCCTCTATAACTTGAGAGGGTTTAAGCCATAGTCATAGCCATAGTCCATTGAAACCTTCTCAGTTAATGTATGAATGAATTTATTTACTTACTAATCTCGCAGCGTATATAATCCCAGGCATACTACTCATAGTATTCCTAGAATTAATTTGCAAATAATTCAAAGTTTTTAGTTAAAAACTCTCGGTAGCACCATGGAGTTTGGAAATGTGCCCAACACACGACATCTCCCCGTCGCATATTACGTGTAACTTTAATGTAGCTGACACACATATACAATTACACCTACATACATACATATATCTGCATCTTCGTGAAATGTGGGTGAAATTATACTTGTACAAAAACTGTTACTAATTTCATCATCATCACCACCCTATATACGTCCATGGCTGGACACGGGCGTCTTCTGCAACCTTCCTAGCTACCAACCAAGCTGGGTTAAGACCCTAATCCACCACGCTGGCTTAGTGCTGATTGGCGAACTACACACGTAAGAAATCCCTAGGAGTTTTTGGGTGTTATGGTTTTTCTGATTGTTTCTCCACCGTCAATGTACAAGATAATTGATTATGAATAACTACAAAAAGTGATCAAATGCACGAGTAGTGATTGTCTCAAAAGAGAATATTCTTAAGTTATTTTAATGTTTATCGCCAAAAAATTCTTGCTTATTTAATAAAATAAATAAATTTTGGTACATAAAGTTACTCAAAATGCCAGTATTATCAGCATATTCCCTCGACATATCAAGAGTTCGTCAATATCATGTGGGCTGAATTCATATTGTGTAAACACGTCATAACCGCGAGCCCTCAGCGAGTTTCCTGATGCGTGAAACCGTGAAATTACTTCGCATTTCTAATCATAATGTAATCCAATATTCACGGGCCCGTAAGGTAGCGTTTGTGTGCTGGTTAACATCAACAAAAAGGCTGGAAATGATAGGATCTCTTATGTTCAGAGCTTATTGTCGAATATTAGCATGGCAAAAAGTGAAGTAGGTACTACTCCTCAATCGCTACCAATTCAATTAGAACAGTGTGGAAAATAAACCAATTTTTTATTTCTGTCAGGCCATAGAGTCGGGTACAAATCGACCACACTAACCTAGTGCAGAACACGTAAAGCACACCAGCTATTCACAGCTGCCCCTTAGCACATACGTCCCATCCAGAGGCGAAACTTCCATAGACGCCTAAAAGCTCAGCGCATCTTACAAAATTAGAATAATATAATATTTTATAAGTCTCTTAAAAGTTACTAGTTATTTGTGTTATTTTAAGTTAAGAATACAATAGTCATAAATTAAGTAATACTTATATATAGTGTACAAAAAGTGTGTTAAATAAATAAAAAAATAATATTTATCCTTTAAATCTTTATTCAAAACAATTTGATATATAAACGAAAATTCCCTGACCCCACAATAAACAATTATAAACTAGATATTACACAATTCACCTGTAATGGTTTTGGGCTTTTACGGAACTACAAAAAATATTTTCTAAACAAAATTCTTTGACACTGACTTCAAACGTCTTGGCTCAGCGTCATATAACACAATATCTTATTACAATAAAATCTCATTACCATTTAATAAACCAAACAAAACACACTCAAGTTCCCAATTTTCTAAAGATATTGCCAGCGTTGACTTTCCCATTTAATTCGATTTTAACTTTTCGTTCCGACGTAATCGAATTACGATGTCGGGCGTGAAAATTACTTACAACTTTCGACATTCATCTCAGTGTGTATCTGCGTTATGTACAGAATATTTTATACCTACACCTTCTTCTTCTTCTTCATCAACCCATATACGCCCACTGC